>CAJNDT010005223.1:82400-682400 GCA_905221615.1 Symbiodinium sp. CCMP2592 | reverse complement strand
GGGTTTGGGGTTTATACGATTTAGGGCCGAAAGTTTATATAGGATTTTGGGAGTTGGGGGTTTTGGGTTTAAGGTTGGGGATTTGGGGACTTTTAGTTTTCAGGTTGAACTATACAGTTGGTTGCGGGGCTCGATGGGTGCTCGCCAGCTCAGGGCTTCAGAGGTCCGGGTGGCGGGTAATCGAATACAGGCTTTAGAGACATAGCTTATCCGTGACAGGAATGACCAGCAACAGGTCTTCGATGACTTGGATTGGGAGTCCATGTGTGAGTTCGCGGAAAACTTCGGTCCGGACAAGCTGGAGAATGGCCTCGTGCCACTCAATGTGAGTATCCCAGCTTTTGGGTATCGGGATGACGCCAAACTCCAGGACTTCTCAGCGGAGTACCCTCAGGCTCTGCGTTTCATGAACCCTGAACCCTAAACCCGAATCCCTCCCTAAACCCTGAACACTAGACCTAAGCCCTACGCCCACAATTGCAAGCCCTGGATCTGGGGCTAAAGCAGTTACTCCAGGCTTTCGTGCATCGGCACGGGAGTTTTATCAAAGCTAGGGGTAACATGGGGGTCGGAGTAACTATTGATGGTCCGACATGGCTTTCCAGATGAAGGTCACTTGTTGTCTGAGCCCATTGCTTTTCGCTTGTAGTCAATCTGAAGAATTTATGGGCAGAAACACCCGGGTTGCCAGGGCAAAGCTAGGAATGAAGCTACTGCTCCTCGAAGCCTGCAGTGCTTATTATCCTGATTCTAGCACCCTAGACCCTCACCCTCCTAAGCCCCCTCCATGATCTTGCTGTATAGTTGTGCCCCGACAACAAACCCTACGACAAAGCCTCGGCCCGCAACTTCCTGCTGTCCCAAACATGAGATGACCCGGTTGAGGGTTTAGGGGTTTAGGGTTTAGGGGCCGTTGGAAACCCTAAGCCCTAAACCCCAACATCTTGCAGCTTGTAATCCCAGCATCGCAGAGTCTATCTTCCTTTGCGGCAGCATTTTCGAGTAAGCAGTCTTAGCCGAAGCCCGATTTCAAAACCCTATTCTGATATATTCTGCCGATTGCGGTCCCTGTTATATCCGGTTTGCGGGGTCCTTGTGATAAGGGTATGCTATTTGCAGTCAACATCAGGATGAATGAATTCTTGTCTGAAGCATGCATATGGGTAGTTCTCTAAATAGAGTCTGTTTTACTGTCCTTTTCTCAGGGTGCCGTTCTACTCTGAGGCCCGACCGAAAAAAGGGACCCGAATTTCGAGAACTAACCTCATAGTACCCATATCGAAACCCAGAGAAACCCGTATGGATCCTTTCAGGAACCCTAAGGGGGGACGTGATATCTTAGAGAGCCAACCAAAATAGGGCTGATCGTTCTTAGAGCCCACCTCGGCAGCCCGAGGACCTAAACCCAATAGAAACCCTTCGGGCTTCAGGGTTTAAGGGTTGAGGGTTAACGTTTCAGGGTTTATGGGTTTAGGGTTTCAGGGTTTATGGCTTTAGGGTTAAGGTTGCGGGGTTTCAGGGTTTAAGGGTTTAGGGTTTCAGGGTATAAGGGTTTAGGGTTTCAGAGTTTAGGGATTAGGGTTTTAGGGTTTAGGGTTTAGGGTTTTAGGGTTTGAGGGTTTGGGGGTTAAGGGTTTCAGGGTTTAGGGTCCAGGGTTTTAGGGTTTAGGGTTTTAGGGTCTAGGGTTTAAGGGTTTAGGGTTTATGGTACGGTAGCTCTTACAGTAAATGTTATCGCTTTTTGATCTTTGAGCAAGCAGCCCACCTTCGCGATTCCGAATAGCAAACCCAAGATGGCATGGGTCACAGAATACCCACTTGGAGGGTCGGGGGACTTAGTAACTGGTTATTTTAGGGACTTATAAGTACCATAACCCCAATCAGTGTCCCTTCTGGGGTACTTATAAGTCTACTTACTACCTACTTACTAAGTCCCCTAAAGACCCTCCAAGCACGTAATCTTCTAAGACTCTCCAGGAGCTACAAACGATTCTCCGTGTCATGGCCGAGTGCGACGGCGGCGGGAAGGCAGGTGTTGAGTGTTATAATTTAAAAGGGGCCACATTGGAGTATCTGGGTCGTTGGGGCGGAGTTTGGGTTTTAGGGTTCGGGGGTTCAAGGTTTTCGGGCTTGGGGTTTAGGGTGTTGGACCTTAGAAGCTGCCCCCACCCTGTAATAGTGGTATAATAGGAATAGAATAGGGCCCAGTCACTACTACAGGGTGGGGGCCCCTTCTAAGTTATAGTATACTTGGCGTGCTTCTGGTTGGCTCTTAGGACTTTATTTTTGGGGCTTTTATATGAACCACAATAAGGAGGCAAAAGTTTGACTTTTAGGAGGGGTTCAGAAGTCAGCCAAGTATAGGAGCTTGCAGCAGAACCAACACTATTCCTCAGGGCTCAACATTGTATTCATACTTCATTCTCTCCCGAAGCCCTAGTCCTTGTCTTAAGGCCCTGATGTCGGGGTCCACATTTGATGTTCTGTGCTTGACGTCCCTTTCCTTCAGTCTGAAATACTAGCCACAACAACCAGAATGATCTTTAGGGAGACAAGCTCAACTGCTTGTCTAAGCGAGACTTTGTCTTGTGCCATATAGGGGTCATGAGAGAATCTACGCCCTTCCGATAGCACGAGCAATCTTACCAGTCATCAATAGTCATGCGTTATCGTGTTCACCAGCAATAGGATCCGTATTTGCCAGTCATTACCTACCTGTTTAGTTACCTGCCAATCTACCCATCTGCATATCTACCAATCTACCAATCCACCTATCTATCCTATCTGTCCTATCTATCCCATCTATCCTAGCTTTCCCTATCAACACTTTCCTATCTATCTGTCTATCTGTCTATCTTATCTATCCATCGATTCATCTGCCTATTTATCCACCTATCTATCTATCTATCTCTGGGTCTATCTATGGATCTAACTTCGTACACGAATCATGTGATACTGCATCCTCTCTACCTAGGTATCTTTATCTGGGTAGTTGTCGAAATTATGGTCCCTTTTTGGGTACCCGTAATATTAGGTGCCGTATTATGATAAGGACCCCATACTTGTGACAACCACCCCTAAATCCTAAATTACCCCTAAACCCTAAACCTCCCCGAGACCCTAAACACTGAACCCCGGACCCCTAAACCGTAAACCCAAAAGAGGACCTAGGTAACTTTATCTAGTGATCATAGCTAGCACATCCTGCTCGGAGGCTGCGGGAGCCTGGCTCACCCACTGGGCTTCACGGAGACCGCCCAAGGCTCCCTCTCTGGGTTGTCCTGTGGGATCTTTTTTAGTTTTCCCTACGATTTTGTAGAGAACCCTAAACCCTAAACCCTAAACCCTAAACCCTAAACCATAATAGTAAATAGTTTTTAAAGGGCTTAAAGGACAACTCAGCTCCGGTTCTTTAGGTTTAGGGTTTTGGGGCTTCAGGGGTTCGAGGGCTTTAGGGTTTACGGTTCCTTTAAAGGGATCCATAAGGGATCTATAGGGTTGAGGGTTTAGTTATGCTTTGGGGTTGAGGGTCTAGGGTTTAGGGGTTTGGGGCTTTAGGTTTATATGCAGGATGTAAGGATTCCGGGTTTTAGCTTTTTGGGACGTCGCAAAAATGATTCTGACCATGATGTCGGACAGAAGGACGGATCACTCGGAGGCCAGGGCAGGTCGGGGATGCGGGGATTGGGGTACAGCTGTTGGGGCTTGTGCAGGGCTTCATGGTTAAGTTTCGTGACTACCCATAGGCTCCATAGTAGTTCCTTTTTGGGATTACTTGGAGGGTCGGGGGACTTAGTAAGTAGGTAGTAGGTAGACTTATAAGTACCCTAAAATGGACCGTAATTGGGGTTCTGGTACTTATAAGTCCCTAAAATAACCAGTTACTAAGTCCCCCGACCCTCCAAGTACCTTTTTGGATTCTAAATATGAGCCCCCAAAAGTAGGCATTCACGGGTTTGAGGGCCTTGGGGGTTCAGGACTTTGCCCTTTCCGTAAGTGTCTTTGTGGCACGTCGGAGAATAATCTTTTTTTGGGGCGTTTCCGCTGCCAAGAAGTTGGAGTTCACCATCGCAAGCACCATGAAATCGCATTAAACCTCTGTGCGACACACGTCTAAAGCTCCCTAAAATGTAAAACCCCAGGCCCTAAACCCTTCTAAGCCTGCTGAGTTTGATGCCTTGGGATGCGCGTCGATTCTGTCAACACAATCGGGGACCTCCAAGGTCCATGCCACGATTTAATCCGGCAGGATCGGGCCAGCTCTGTTGTTTGGTATCAGGTGTAACTGTTTGAAGAGATTCTCACGCTGCCCTGACTTGAGAAGGATGTTGGCGCAAACGTGCGAGTAGCATGGCTACGAACAATTCCTGACCACCTTGCTAAGATGGATGCTGTCATCGGCAATTCCAACTGAAACGCTTGCAACCCCAGGCAGAAGTCCAGATTGCTGACACTGAGTGACAAATGTCCGACTGAACCCTAAACCCCAATTCCCAACCTCAAAACCGCATCTAAACCCTAAATGTATGGACTCAGAGGGCTAGGCTTGCCTTGTCTCCGGATCCCGAAACCTGCCAGAATCCTTAGGTCCTGAACCTCATGTCAGCCCCAAACCTCACCAAAAGCGCTACATTTCCTTTACACTGTTTTTTTTAGTTCTGGTTACTGTTCAGGGCTTCGGTGTATACACCTTCCCTAAACCCTAAACCTTCGACCCTAAAGCATAGCCAAACCCTAAACGATTTAGATCCCTCATGGATCCCTTTAAAGGAACCCCTACAGATCCATTGAAGGAGCTCTAAACCCTGCACCTTCTCAGACTCCAATACCCCTTAATTAAGGAATATACTTCAAGTCATACTAGGGTTCCTACTATAATTTAAGGTATATGCCTTAAATTACAGTCGGGTTACTATTATCACCTACGGACTATTTTGATTCCTTAATAAACCCTAAACCCTAAACCCTAAACCGTGTAATTAAAAAGTTTTGGAGCCTCTGGGTCATCAGGCCCGACAAGGGCTGGTCGTGCTCATGCAGCGTGCTCTGGCCTTGGTATTGAGGCGTCGGCTGGAAAGCTTTCTTTGGGGTTTAGAGGTTTTGGGGTTAGGGTTTAGGGTTGAGGGGTTTAGGGTTTAGTGGTTTAGGGTTTAGGGGTTTTAGGTTTAGGGTTTACGGGTTTTGGATTTAGGGTTGAGGGCGATGATTATCGGCCCCTCAACACAAATCGTATCACAAACTGATGTGAGCAACGGCGATCTATTTGCATTCATGCTTTTCGGGCTTATGCTATATCTGCCTGTGTCAATGATTGCCATCGCAGCTCTTTCTCGTCGTATTCGTATCGTTGTGCTCGTGCTAGCTGCAGGCCACATACCGTCGTCATCATCACCATTAGCAGGGCAAACCACAAGCGTGATGTGCATGTTCATTATCATCACCGCCGCAGCCGCTGCCCCGTGCCACCGCCACCACCACCACCACCACCACCGCCACCACCGTCACTACCAACACTAGTCACTGGCATCGTCACCCTGGTCATCATCACGAGAAGTGAGATGTGGGGGTCTGAAACTGTGCTTCCTTGTAAGTCGTCATACATGACTTTCTCAGTTCGTGTTCGACGGGAAACGCACCGATACGCCTCAAGATTCCAATACGCAGGAGGCAGGCACACGCCATGGGCAATAGTCGCACGACGCCTAGTCACCTGATCTTCGTCGTTTCCGCAGAAGGTCCATATACACTACCTTTATTAATGGAAACAAGGCCCCAAAACCACATTGGGGACGGTCATTTCGGGCCGAGTTCCATAAGAGTAGTGTATATGGACCCTCTGGGTTCGGTGCTTTAAGAGCAGGGCCCTGGCGAACGTTGCGGTGAGCTCAGATCCCAAACTTTGGATCTCACATCCTAACCCTAACTAAGAGCAATGCTGTGATCAAGCACCTCATCCCGTCCATAGATCCTGAACCCGAAATCCGAAACTCCTCATGTCGGGCCCTCTAATAATTAGGGTATATTTTACACTAGTAGTAAGCGTGCCGTCGGAGCCTGCAGGCCACTGGCAGAGAAAGCCGTGGCAAGGCTTCAGAAGGAGGTGGGGCTGCGGGATCTGGGGGTTGGTGCGGGGCTGCATTTACAGACTAGAGTCTAGGGCTTACAGGGTGTAGGGCTTAGGGTCAGGGTTCGGGGCATTGCGGTGGAGACGCGATATAGTTTCCAGTCCGGCATGAAGCACTTGTGGAGCATGCAGCACCAAGCCTCGCAAGTACTGCCTTTTCGTGTGGCCGAAAACTACCAGCTGCCACCCTCGGTTCTGAACCCTGCAGTACTGTTCCAAAACTCCACAAGATCAATCGTAAACAAAGTGAGCACTCAAGTGGCTTTGAAGCGAACATCTGTCACAATCTCCAAGGCTATTTTAATTCCTAAACCCTAAACCCTAAACCCCTAAACCCTAAACCCTAAACCGTCTTGAAACCCTGAAATTGACATCCTACCCCGAACCTGCGGCCTGAAACCAACCCTAAAACCCTGAAGCCCGCGAAGGAACATCGCAAGCCGAAATCCTAAACCCTTAGCCCTAAACCTTAAACCCTAAAGCTTAAACCCTAAACCCTGAACCCTAAACCTTAAACCCTAAACCCTACGACCCTAAACCCTAAACCCTAAACCGTCTCAGGCGCCTGGGGACGGCGCGGAGGGGGTCGAGTTTGGCAAGTGCGGCTCCTAGGTCGTTGGAGTATCCGAAAATTGGGAGTTACCGGGGCGTTCCTTTAAAGGAATTTAAAGTGGGCTTTGGAGTATCATACATTAATACTTTGTTGGGACCTGTTACTTAAAGGGAACCAATTATGAGAAAAAAGTCTATACTTTTTTCTCCCTGGTTACTTCAAAGCCCAGTAAAGGGTTACTATAAGAGTTTAGGAAAAGAGTACTATAAGGGTTCCTTCAAAGGCTTCGGAAACAAAATTGGGAGCACGTTATTTTGGGGTCCTTATAAGGGCCCTACAACCCAGGGTACTATATTCGGGTCCCCTATTTAATTTTGAAACTCCGAAATTACATACTCAACCAAACTCTAAACCCTAGCTCAGGGCAAGCTTCGCAGTAACTATAAAAATCCGTTTTTCAGGCCTATAATATAGGGGTAAAAGGAGGGACCCTTAACAAGGACCCCTAGGTATATACCTTTAATATAGCTATTATATACCCATTATATAGCCCATTATTATGGGGTAGGGGTCCCCATTAAGGCTCCCTCCTTTTCCCCTTTGCCCAACCTTAATCAGGTTCCTACAGTATTATGGTGCCCTTATAGACCCCTTATAATAAACAAACCCTAATAAAGGGCCTAGGGTCCCTCCTTTCCCCTTTGATTTAAAGCCCTGCCTAGTCTCTGAAACTTCGGCCGCCTTTTGGTGGAAGACCAGGCCAAAGGGCCTCGAAGGGTGGCAAAAGCCTAAAGACCTGTGTTTTAGAGCTGGAAGGTTCTATAAGAACTTAGGGTTTTGGGTTTAAGGGTTTAGGGTTTTGGGTTTTGGGTTTAGGGTTTAGGGTTTTGGGTTTAGTAAGTTGTTTAGAGTTGTAGGGTTCTAGGGTCTGCATGATGCACAGGTAGCCGACATGTTTAGCCGGGACGGCTCATCGCCATGATCTTCATCACCAGCAACCCACACCATTACCATCTCCATCACCATTCGCTTTGGGGGTACAGCATAAGAGCGACCATCACCCTAAAGGGAACTCCAGAAAGTTGGAATATGGTTTCAGGGTAGGATACCCTATAATATACCATAAAGGGTTTAGGATAATCATATTCCAACTTTCTGGCTTTTACTGTATTCTAATCAATACTGCACGGGACCCGCACTGCCAAGCCTCCTTGGTCCCCAGGGTCCCTGCCCCGAAAGCCCTGAATCTTGAAACCCTACCTTAAGGACGAAATGAACCCTAAAAGGATCTGCACGGTTTAGGGTTTCGGGGTTTAGGGTTCAGGGTTTATAGGGTTTAGGGTTTGAGGGTTTAGGGATTAGCGTTTACGGTTCCTTAAGGACGAAATGAACCCTAAAAGGGTTTAAGGTTCATATACCATATAGGGATTCATAGTATATGGGTATAGGGACCCTACCTTTTAAGGGTCATTTGGTCCTTCAGGTAGACCCTAAACCCACACCGAAGTGCGGTCCCGACCCTGATCCCCAAGCATCAAAGGCGGTTTAGGGTTTAGGGTTTAGGGTTTAGGGTTTAGGGTTTAGGGTTTAGGGTTTAGGGTTTAGGGTTTAGGGTTTAGGGCCTTCATGCAGGTTGAGGGCTTATGGGGTTGGGATCAGAAATAGTACCTCCTTAGCGTCCCTAATGTGATTATGGCACCATCGTATGAAAAGCCCTGTACCCCCGGCTGTGAACACTGAAGTCTATACCCCAAATCATTGACGCTAAATACCACTACCCTCCCCGCACGCGCACACAAACACACCCCACAAGCCCCACGACCCTAGACCTCAAATTCTGCACCGACCCTAAACCCTACTGCTCTTAGGATTTGCGTTTCAAATTTTTCTTATAATCTAACTTACGGGTGCTATAATAATGGTAATATATATATATATATATATATATATATATATATTTTTTTTTTTTTTTAAATTCTGGCTCTAAGGGCGGCTAGGTCAAAACCCTAAGCTCTGAGGATTGCGGCCATCGTGGAGGGCTCCCTAAGGCTGGACCGGGAGTTTGGGGTTTAGGTTTTCAGGGTTTATAGGGTGTAGGGTTTAGGGTGTAGGGTTTAGGGCCAAAGCTTAGGGTTTAGGGTGTAGGGTGTAGGGTCTAGGGTGTAGGGTTTAGGGTTTAGGGTGTAGGGTTTAGGGTCTCGGTTCTCGGATGTAGGGTGTAGGCGTCACCCATGGCCTACCTTTTTCATAAAGAGTCTTCTTGAACACCCTAATATAGAGTTTCGAGCGTCCCTGCAAGAAAGGAGGTTTTGGCAGGGAAAGCCCAGAGACTCCAATATCCCTTAATTAAGGAATATACCTTAAATCATTGGTAGGTTTTGGCAGTGAAAGGGAAGGTCAGGGTTACCCTTAAAAGTAGGGTCCCTATACCCATATACTATGAACCCCTATATGGTATATGAGCCTTAAACCCTTTTGGGGTTCATCTCGTCCTTAAGGAAAGGGAAGGTGGAATATCATTATCCTAAACCCTTTATGGTAAATTATTAGGTATCCTACCATTAATCCATATTCCAACTTTCCGGAGTTCCCTGTTCAGTTCGTCCTTAAGGAAGGTCAGGGTTAAGGAATATACCTTAAATCATATTATGGATCCTACTATAGTTTAAGGTATATTCCTTAATTAAGGGTTCATTTCGTCCTTAAGGAAAGGGAAGATCAGGGTTCGTTTCCGGCTTCGGGGAGAGTAAAGAGCGGTTCTCAGGAGTTCGATCTGCCGCAAACTGTGGGCGGGGGTAGTTATAAGGGTTCCTTTAAAGGGCCCCTTTAAAGGGATCTTAGGGATTCTATAACGGTATGGGGTTTTAGGGCTTTTAGGGCCTTACTTGGAGGTTCAGGGGTAGGTATAAGTGGGGTTATAAGTCCCCTAAATATGGGATATAAGTATGCGGTTTGAGGCCGAAAACTGGCCCATGCGTTTTCACTGTTGTACCTTCATTCATGAAAACCACAGCAGCAGACTGCACTCAATGACAATAGCCCAAAACCAAAAAAGCAAATCAACCAAGACCAGAAGACCAAAAAACACAGTACCAACAAAACCAAGAAAACCAAAACAATAAAACCAAAAAAACCAAAAAAAACAATATTCAGAAAGTCTTGGTGTATAGTCCTGGGTAATACCATTCCTGAAGACTTTCAGAAAATTAGTTTTTTTGTTTTTTTGGTTCTTTTGGTTTTGTTTTTTTTGGTTCTAAGGTTTCGGTTTTATACCGAAAACCATTGCTATTGTAAGCCGCGTTGCCCTGCAGGGTTGTGGCCTTGTCAAAGCGCAAAATAACAAAACAAATCTTGCCATAGCGAGTTTTGTGAACGAGGAGGGCACTCATGCCGTATACAGTGTGTGATTCGTGGCGTGCCGTACTCAAGCCTAGTTCTATTTTCCGGTGACTCATATCTGCATAGCAGTCGCGATTCATGACGAGCTTCCGGTGGCCTCCCCAATTCCTATTAAATTATCTTGGTTGGAAAGGACTGTAGTGATAAAGAATGAAACTAACGTGCAACTTCTAACCAACTGAACTAGCATTTTTCCAACCACTACATTGAGGGATCTCCTGAGTCTTGTACTCTACTAGGCTTGAACATTAGAAACCACTGAGATGTAATGGTGTAAACCTTCACATAATATAACTAGAACACAACTACCATGAACAACTTAGATAATTAACTACTACACAAAACTAACCTAAACCATTCATGCCAATACCTATAGCTGTTCATCTAGTGTTAGTAAGTCGTTTTAACATTGCACCTGACAATACATATAATAGTCCTAATAGAGTAGCATTGGTTGTACTGATAATAAGACATAATGAAAAAGTGCAACAACACAATTGGAGTCATGAACATCTATACTAATAGCACTAATTACCAAGTATAATACCGGTTGAACCACCTATTGTGAACAGACTATAGGAAAGATATAATGTAACAGATAACATTAGTTGTGAAAATAGTATCAGTAGACATTCATTATATACTTGTCCAGATATGCAGAATACCAACCAAATGATCTTAACGAGCAGGTTGCTACTGAAAATGTAGCCAATGTATTAATCTGTAAAGTTATAGCTCTTGTTTGAACCACCTATTGTGAACAGACTGTATGAAAGATATAATGTAACAGATATCAGTAGACATTCCCTACTTGTCCAGATATGTAGAATACCCACTAAATGATCTTAACGAACAAGTTGGTAATGAAAATATAACCAATGTATTTAATCTGTAAAGTTATAGCTCTTGTATCACTGTACCATAGTAATTGTAAACATATGATGTGTCCAAGCTAATTTAGCTTAATAGGTAAAGACAACTCATAGCCTCATAGCTAAGATTCTCCGATTATAGAGTGAAACTATTGATTACCAAATGCTGGAATGATAGACTCCTGGATTCCCAAAGAACCAAATCAAATATTGATAGAACATAGCATCACCGAGGAATATGAATCAAATGCAATTGTATTAAAGTGCATATCTGTTAATAACCTTAATTAGTAAAGCATCACACCTGTTAATATTGGTAGAACTATTAATATGATAGATGATGTAGTCCTAATTGATCTAGTTATACCGTGGTTATGTAGCTTAACATCAACCTATTGATTTCACAGCGTGACAAGTAATACAGAAATTATATAGGCGTGAATGTTGATGACAGGGCTGACATAGCTAAACTTCAGACAGTAAGACGAAGATTGATACCATAAGTTGCGAATGAGAACAGTGAAATCCTATAATGGTGGATATAGACTCCAATCTGTACCAGTATAAGTCCGTAAACAATGTTAGCAATTCCGAGGGCACTGAGCCCCCAATATTTTGATCGGCGAAACATCGCCACCGCTGCTTTCACCGACATCGTGAAGCCTTTTCGGGTTGAGTGAGCGACACAGAACATGGGAACACATGTGTGCGCCCAAAAATGGAACTCTCTCTGCTGCAGCTCTGTGCACTTGAATATCACACATATATCGAAATAACGGGTTTCAATAAACAACTAAAATATTCTGTTGTGAGTGGTCAGGTGCTGGTGCGAAAGTTTTCTGTTAACAAAAGCCGATCTGTATCCGCTGCCTTGATGTCTTGAAAGCAGTAAAACAACAAAAACGCAGGGGACAGATTTCGGCTTTAAACCAAGTATAGTTGCCTTCCTTACTTATAGCCCCACTTATGACTACCCCTGAACCTCCAAGTAGCCTCGGTGTACTTTGCAAGAGCTTCAGGAGTCGGAGTTGTCTGCACAAAAAGGCTTAGGGGTTGGAGTTTTCCGATTCAGGGTGTGGTTCTGGCTCAGGGTGTCTACGGTGTGTGGGGTAGCGGTAAACCCAAAATCATAGACTGACCATCCCAAACGCTTAAACACCAACCCCGTGCAGCTATGGGATTGGGCAGCTCATGTTCTGGACTTGTAGATTCTCCGGCTGGATTGTTTGCAGTTCAGGGTCTTCATGTTGTGGCCCAAGGGTTTAGTTGATGAGGGTTCCGGGCTGAAGCCCCAGCAGGCAAGTGCGGGTAGTTCGGTTTAATTATAAACCCCAAACAGCCCGAAACCCTATAAATCCTTAACCCTATAGACCGTAAACCCTCGAAATCCGAAACCGATGAACCCTAAACCCTAAACCCTAAACCCTAAGCCCCAAACCCTAAACCCTGAACCCTATAAACCCTAAACCCTAAACCCTAAACCCTAAACCCTAAAGCCCAAACCCGGTCAGGTTGGAGGAGGCGAGAGCCGCCGGAGTTGCTGCAGCCTGCACGGTCGTGACGGAGGCGGTGAGTCGGTTAGGGTTTGGGGTTTATAGGGTTCAGGGTTTAGGGTTTGGGGTTTGGGGTTTAGGGTTTAGGGTTTAGGGTTTAGGGTTTAGGGTTTAGGGTTCAGGGTTTATAGGGTTTAGGGTTTAGGGTTTAGGGTTTAGGGTTCAGGGTTTATAGGGTTTAGGGTTTAGGGTATAGGCTCCAGGGTTTAGGGTTTAGGGTTTATGGGGTTTAGGGTTTAGGGTATAGGGTTTAGGGTTTAGGGTTTGGGTTTGGGGTTTAGGGTTTAGGGTTTAGGGTTTAGGGTTTATAGGGTTTAGGGTTTAGGGTTTAGGGTTTAGGGTTTAGGGTTCAGGGTTTAGGGTTCAGGGTTTAGGGTTTATAGGGTTTAGGGTTTATAGGGTTTAGGGTTTAGGGTTTAGGCTTTAGGGTTTATAGGGTTTAGGGTTTATAGGGTTTAGGGTTTAGGGTTTAGGGTTTAGGGTTCAGGGTTTAGGGTTTAGGGTTTAGGGTTTATAGGGTTCAGGGTTCAGGGTTTAGGGTAACAAATTGAAAAGTAGAAGGAGATCGATAAGATGGTTGAACCAATTTAACGAACGCGCCTTAGAACTGCAAGGGGTCTTGAAAAGGGTCTAGGGTGTATGAATCTATTCCTTGGATACTTGGAGGGTCGGGGGACTTAGTAAGTAGGTAGTAAGTAGACTTATAAGTACCCTAAAAGGGACCCTAATTTAATTGGGGTTCTGGTACTTATAAGTCCCTAAAATAACCAGTTACTAAGTCCCCCGACCCTCCAAGTAAGGGGCTCTCTGGTTGATGGTTCAAAGTTCAAGGGCTGAAAAATCGAATTGCAGCCGGCAAGGGCTTGCACAACTCCGTGCTTTCAGGATTTTAGAGAGCGCGTACTAGAGGCCTGAACAAATACCCATGCTATTTTGGGGTTCCTTATTAAGTACAATGGGCCCAACACCCCATCGTAATGATTAAGGCTCCTGTATTACATGTTCTCGAGACTGCGCTGTGGTTTCATGGGGTTGTGTGCGTGGCGTGACCGAGGGATTTCCGAGCCTTTTGCACCAGGGTTTGGGTTTAGGGTTTGGGGTTTAGGGCCTGTGGGGTTTAGCTACTATTTGCTTAAGAACCCCCCAAAAAATAAAAAAAAATATTCCTTATGGGGGTAATATAGGGAGTATTATTTTTATTTTTGGGGGCTTCTTAAGCAAATAGTAGTGAGGGTTTTGCACCATTTGGAAGGTGTTGTTTTGCAGGCTCCAGAGCGCTCTGTTTGAATGCCTCGTGGCTCTGGGTTGACATAAAGATTGCATGCTCATGAACATTTCACTGTTTAAATCTGTTTAAGCCCGGAACCCGCCGAGAGTTGTTTGAAGAGGTCTCTATAGGGTTGAGGGTTTAGGGGCCCCTACACCCTAAAACCCCCAGATTCGAAAGGCTTGCTGTGGGGGGGGGGGGGGTGCGAATGCTCCTCCGTAGCCTACCAGTTGAACGGTTGATGATGCAATCCTGCACTACCTTAAGGACCCTAAACTATAGGAATTATGGTATATTCCTTATAATTGGTAATGCAGGATTTTTACCATCAGCCGAAGCAGCGACGAAGACCCTCAGATACGCATGTTGAAGTTTCGTAGACCGGAGCCTTGGAGCTCTACCCCAAATCCGATGGTCCATAGCCACAGATTGCAAGACTATACGGTTTAGGTCTTAGGGTTTAGGGGTTTAGGGCCATACCCCCGACCTGAAGAAGTCATCATTATCCTTCAGTCTTGCACCCTGTCGTGCCAGGTGTCACGGATGCCGGGTGCAGGTCCCGCAAGCGAGTACATCTCGCAGGACTTGTTCATGACCCTTCCATCCTGCATGGCTCTAGGCTTGGCGATGACGAGGCCAGAGCTGCATTGTATATTACATGTACAAGTCATAATAGATCGTATATATAAGTGTACCGTCTATGTACATAGATAGATAGTATGTTTGGATAGAGCTGCACTCCACATCGGTTTGCCGTAATAACGCAAAATCTCCCAGCAGCCACAAGACGCAAAGTCCACAATCACAGCAAGCCCCACGACCACCCCAACAACAGCAGACTCTAGACCCTAAGCTAAAGCCTAAGCCCTAAACTTCTAAACCCTAAACAGAAGCAGGACCTGGACCACATTGTCCTCCTCTTTCAGCGCGCCTTTATCGGCCAGCGCGCGGCGTCAGCTGCGAAGCAGCTGCAGCAGCTGCGTCGCTTCGCTTACACAGGTTTTCTGGTTTGTGGCGTAGTGTCGCAGTTTGGGGATTATGGTTTGTTAAGCCCTGTAACCCTAATCCCTATGTAGGGCTACAGATGTATGAGGTGGTTGGGCAGAGTACTCTGGTTTTGGGGAGGCCCTATGCTCTCGACATTGTTCGAGGGTGCCTGTAGGATCTTCATTTTTGGTTGCAGCATCCCTGCTCTGTATGAAAGTGCACTTTTTCTTGTTTTCATGTTCTGCCCCTAGAGCCTAAACCCAAATCGTCACTGTTCTCGTGAGACTTGCGCTTTGTGGGCGGTCATGGTCATTGAAGCCCCTGTTCCTTGCTGCCAGGTTCTTATTTCTGCTGCATGCACCACTGCACCACAACGTTTATGACTCTATAGGAAACTCCAGAAAGTTGGAATATGGTTTCAGGGTAGGATACCCTATAATTTACCATAGAAGGGTTAGGATAGTCATATTCCAACTTTCTGGCTATTACCTTAGCAATGCTTCTGAAGCGATGGGCAATGCCACCACAGCTGCCACCTCTGCATTGTTGAGGTGAACTCGAGGCCGAAACCGGGCTACCACCTGTGCAGGACTTTGGGGGGTTTACATTTAGGGTTTAGGGTTTAGGGTTTAGGGTTTAGGGTTTGTGTTCGGATTGATTTCTAAAACCCCCAAACCCCAGCCCCGAATAGAGGGGCCTCAATAGTTGCCCCATTCTACTTTTATTATTATGACAAGGAACACCCAAAATAGTATACGCAAATATGAAGGCCCCGGTAGTAAGCCCTAAACTCCCCAAAAATCTTCAGTCCTCAGCTCTGTTCGGGATCTGGGGGTGCGTGCTGAGGGGGCTCGGGCATGGCGGTGTGAGTGCGTAGGCTTCGGGATCGAGGCCTATGGGTTCGGTGGGTTCCTTGTTTGGGGTTTCGGGTGAGCGTAGGGTTCCTTTAAAGGGATCCTTAAGGATTCCTTTAAAGAGATCTATATAGGATTTAGGGTGTAGGGTTTTGATCTCGTGGGTTGCAAGTTGCATGGTTCAGCTCAGGCTTTCACTCTGCATGAGTAGATAGCCCTTATGTAACATATGGGTGGTTGTCAAAATTAGGGTCCCTTTTTTGGGTACCCTAAATATAAGGTGCCGTACTATATTAGGGACCCATAAAGGGACCTTAATTTTGACAACTACCCATATGTAGGAACCTGATTAAGAAACCCTGGCCCTATAACCCCCAGAATAGTAGGATCCATGTAAGGAGCCCAGATAAAGGACAGAGGCTTCTTACTCGGGTTCCTACATTGCCCCTAAAGACAAAGCCGAGTCCCATTGCCAACAGCCACGATATTGGGGATTTGAAGGTGAGGCAGCAGTTGAGGATGGTTGCTGTCTGTTTGGGGTTTAGGGGTTTGGGGCTTCGGGGGTTTAGGGCTTAAGGGTTTAGGGTTTAGGACTTAGGGGTTTAGTGGTTCAGGGGTTAGGCGTTCAGGGTGTAGTGTTTGGGGTTTAGGGTTTTTTGGGGGTTCACGTGGTTTAGGGTTTAGGGTTGTTAGGCTGTTTTGCTTCCCCAGGATCCTTATGGTCCGGCAACAGGGCTTAGTTTACTTGTTCCACGACCTGCGCTTGTCATGAACCTGTGGTATGCCATCAACATTCTACCTCTGTACATTTCGAAGGGTAAAAGGAGGAACCCTTAATAAGGACCCCTAGGTATAGAACCTTAATATAGCTATTATATACCCATTATATGGTCCATTGTAGGGTAGGGGTGACCATGAAGGGTCCCTCCTTTTGCCCGTGGAACATTGCAATGTATGCGAAGGTCCAGGTCCCTAGAAGAAGCACGGCAGGAAAGCAACATGCGGACTACGTAGAAGCAACTCCGGGTACACGTTCCACAGTACCTGATGGGTACTTAGAAACAGATTTTTAATTTTTGTTATTATTATCCCTAAGAAACAGCTAAAACTATAAATTTTGCTAGGCTTCTAAGTTCAGTATAGGTACGCCTTTGCCTGCAGATCGAAGCCCTACGCATGGTAGGCGGTGGCCCTAGGTAGACCTGTATAATTCTTAAGTTAGTAACTTACGCCTGGGATTGACAGGTATGCCACCCTAAACCCTAAACCCTAAGCCCTAAACCCTAATCCCTAAACCCTAAGGTATGCCCCGGACTCCGAACCCTAATGGGAGCTCAAGACTCGTGGCATCCGGATTGTGGACACGCAGGCACTGATCCTGTCTACCGAGAGGTACCGCAACTTTCACATGGGAGTTTCCGAAAATTAGGGGTACCTTATTTGGGGGTCCTTATAAGAAGGATCCTACTATTTAGGGTACTATCTTAGGATCCTCTATTTTCGGAAACTCCCACATTGCAGCCACACATAAGCATATGAAAACCACGACGATGTGGTTCTTCCATCTCGCTTCGATCGAGAGCTGGTATCAGCGCTCCTGCGCAGCTGCAGCGCGACCATGTTGAAAGGTGGATCGTGGATCGTGCGCCCCACACGACGGAGCTCAAAGCGAACTCCCGGGGAGTGCTGTTCTGTAATCACTTCCATTTGGGTATCGGCTTGGAGGAGCTCACCATTCCGCCAACTTCGGATCTCATGATCCCCGCGGAAGCGGTCTAAGGGATCCCTTCCGAAGCGCCACCGGCGCAACACTTTCCGGAGGAAGAGATCGTGCTCACGCCTCTGAACACTAAGCCCTTGACCCTGAGCCGGCCTTTCCAATGAACGAACCCAAAACCCTAAACCCCTAACTAAACCCCTAAACCCTGTTAAAACCTTATAAACCCAATTAAACCGTATAAACCCTATAAACCTTAAAAACTCTATAAACCCTATTAAACCCTATAAACCCTATAAACCCTACAAACCCTCAAAGCCCTAAAAGCCCCGGTTTTCAGGAGCACTTGGCCCTGCTCAGTAGCACCTCGAAGGGCCTCCTCTTGGGCTGTCTGCTCATCCCGGAGGCTGGGCACATGCTACTACTACTACTACTACTACTACTACTACTACTACTACTACGACTGGTACTACTACTGCTACTACAATCCTTAAGGACGAATTCATAGTATATGGGTATAGGGACCCTGCTTTCTGATCCCGGAGTCTGGGCACACATGGGGTTTAACCCCACCTAGACCCTAAGGAACCTACCTTTTTAGGGCTCCATAATTTGATCCTTAAGGACGAACTGAACCCTAACAGGGTTTAAGGTTCATATACCATACAGGGATTCATAGTAATTATATGGGTATACGGACCCTAGCTAATCCCGGAGGCTGGGCATATGGGGTTAAGCCCCTTATAAACCCTAAAGCCCTTGAACCCCTTAAGCCCTAACCCCCCCAAGCCCTAAACCCCTTAAGCCCCAAACCCTGCAAATTGGGCTTATGGTTTAGGGGTCAGCGACTAAGAGTATCTAAAGGCTTTCTTGCGAGAGTCTTGTAGTCGAAGCCCTCATCCGCACCTTGAGCTCTAAACTGTGCTGGAAGTGTTGTGTAAGGTTGTTCTATAGATTCCTGAGTAGTTCCCGTTCGCGCTTTTCGTTTTTGGGTCCTCTTATTACTAGAACCGAACAGTAGGAAAAACGATACCCTTATTACTCAGGGGCTACTCAGGAATCGAGTTTCTAAGGCGACACGAAGAGCTCCGCGTGATGGGGTTTGTGGTTAAAGGGCTCAGGCTATCGGGGTTTAAAGTTTGGGTCCTTAGGCTTTAGGGTTTGGGCTCGTTTTGGGCTTTAGGGTTTAGGGTTCAGGGTTTCTGGGGGTTTAGACAGAAAGTTCTTTCTGGTGTATGATTAGCTGCACATGTGGACGAAAGCTTCCGACAGGCTGATCGTTCACGTGGTGCACAAACACCACACGATGATGCACCTCAACCGGGCATTCAAGGTTGAAGACTTTGTCTTAAGGAATAAACCATAAGCCACATTATTATGGCCCCTATACTTCGAGGTATCTTCTTTAACCGAACCTTGTAAATTCCTTAAAGGAGCTCGCCCACTCCATCAGCTTTGGTTTGCCCAGCGCTGCCTTGTCCGGCAAGCTCCTCGGCAAGTACTTGGTGCTGTTGCACCTGCGGATCACCAGGCTTGGTTTCGGATGGAAGAACGAGGATGAAAAACAGTTGATGAAAGGCTGCAACCCTCAGGACTTGACAGAAAGGTGCACAGCCCTTGACGAACGGCTGGGTAACAAGACATCATTGATTACTTGGACTTCAAACGTTCAGCAGTGGCCCTCTGAGCTGTCGGCGGGTGAAGAAGCTGATCTTGATCGGATCTTGGCAGATTCGGGATTGCCAATCAGGGACATCGCAAAACTGAAGGCCCCGTCGTTGTTGAGAATATTGGCGTTGGGTACACTCATGCTCGCCTGACTACACTACAGCAAGTTGTGCATGATCGAACAAGAGCATTTAGGGCCGTTTAGGGGCTCAGGGTTTAGGGTTGAGGGTTCAGCGGAGGGCATTCTTTGTTTTTATTCTAGGATTCCAACCGTGGCATCTATCAAAATGGACCCCCTACTTGTTTTGAGGGATTTGGTTGGTTGGGTCTCGAATTCCGGATTTGGTTTTTTACAGGCAGAGCTTGAAGGTCAGTGTTTTGCCACTAGCGACCTAGCTCCCCCGTGTCAACAAAGAGAGTCTGTTTCCGACCCTCATGTTGGGAGTTCCCTGATAGTCTTGGCTTCGAAGTGCCGCTTAGTTATGAGTCTTCCGCATTCTAGTATTATGGTAGTTTGACGCTGCGAACATCCTGGCTAAAGCCTGAGCCCTACACCCTGCACCTAAACCCGGAACCCCTAAACTATGAACTCTTAGGGCGTAAACCCTGGACCCCTAAACCCCTAAACCCTAAACAGACTCTTGATGGCGAGTGTGTTGGGAAGTTTCAGAACCCGTGGGTCCCTTCACGTCCTGGCGGGTCAAAGAATTCAGCATCCCTCCATTCGTTACTTGGAGGTTCAGGGGTAGCCTGGGGTAGCTATACGTGGGGTCATAAGTCCCCTAAATTATGATTATAAGTATAGCTACCTTACTCATAACCCTACTTATAAGTACCCATGAACCTCCAAGTATTGGGGCTCCGTATTTCTGGGGCCGCCCTGTCCGTGCTCGGGTCTTATGTCAGGGCTTGTTGTCTTAGCTCGGGGCATGCGTTGGAGTTTGGGTTCCGTGAGCAAGCATCTTACAACTCGGCTGAAACGGTGGGTGGGTCTCTCCCGAAGCCTGGCACCGCGAGGAGCAACCCTCAAGAATAAACCGGAAACACAAGAAGCCTTGCATCTTGAATGAGACGATCTGTTCCGAACCCTAAACCCTAAACCCTAAACCCTAAACCGTAAGTTCCAGGACACGCCACCTTGTACAGTTGCCGCAGTCTCAAAGCATACGGGAGATTCAGGACATAGGGGACTTTTTGACTCAAGGCCGTTTCACACCACACAAGTTGTAATTATCGGTTTAGGGTTTAGGGTTTAGGGTTTAGGGGTTTAGGGGTTTAGGGTTTAGGGTTGTAATTTCAAACAACAACACAAGGGCTTCACTTTCTGGCAAGGTTCGGGGGTTACCGGGGTTGGCGGTTGAATACAGGGGTCGGCAGAATCAGTAATCGTAATCTTCCTTCCCTTTTGTTCCTAATCGTTCTGTCGTCCTTTTCTGATCCCTAACCGTAAATCCTAAGCCCCCGCCCTAAACCCTAAACCCCTAAACTAAGCCTTATTCAGGCCCCTACAGTTGGGGCTGGACGGGTTCAGGGACCAGGATGCTCAGGGCTAAGGTGTGTGAGAAGTCTGCCCTGGGGTTGAAGAACCAGGGTGTAGGACTTAGGACTTCAGGGTCGTAGGCTTTGGTGTTGCGGGTGTTAGGGTGCCAAATCCCGGGACAGTGCATGAACTGGGCTTTGGAGTACCATACTTCGATACTTTATTCTCAAAGGAGCCATTATGAAATACATGTCTATACTTTTTCTTCCTGGCTGCTTAAAAGACCAGTGAAATCTTTGATGCTGCTTCACCTCCTCGTTCCCAGGCCCCGTTTTTCTTGATAATGCCCGGGACAACGACACAGAAACCCGGGAAACCCCGGAGTTCAGTGGCCTACTTAAAACAAATCAGCGCAGAAGATCCCGATAGACCATTCGATTATAGTCTTGGGACTTGCATTTGTGGAACTGAGCTTAAAATATGTATATACGTATGTATTTATGTATGTATGTATGTATGTATGTATGTATGTGTGTATGCATATATATATATATATATATACAGCATACCGTACTTATACACACACACATACGTACATACATACGTACCTACCTACCTCAGTACATACATACATACATACATACATACATACATACATACATACACACACATGCACATCCATATCCACATCCACATGAAAATGTGCATGCACACACAAGCATAAACATAAACACAAGCATATCCCAACGTGTACATATACATACACATACGTACACATACTTACATGCAGATGTACATACATACATACATGCATGAGAGAGAGAGAGAGAGAGAGAGAGAGAGAGAGAGAGAGAGAGAGAGAGAGAGAGAGAGAGAGAGAGAGAGAGAGAGAGAGAGAGAGAGAGAGAGAGAGAGAGAGAGAGAGAGAGAGAGAGAGAGATAGATAGAGATAGAGAGAGAGAGAGAGAGAGAGACACAAATTCTCTGGGAATCTCTAAATGTTTATTTGGCCGAGGTTCTGGCGCGTGACGGGGGCTTGGCAGACGTGGCTGCACAGCTACCTGAGGAGTCCGCAACTCAGACGGTTCGGTTTAGGCGTTAGGGATGATTTAGGTTTCGTTTTCTGGTGGAGAATTGGGAAAGCTTTCGAAGGTTTTCCAGGACCCAGGCGCTACTTGAAGGTTCATGGCATGTTGTAATTGCGCAGCGAGGGTTTCCACCTTTCGTGACGCGAGTTGCCAGTTAACGGGAGATTTAGACAGTTGCAAAGTATGAGCTGCAACAGGCGTACGTACATGTTACTAGTTGCCGGCACTCTCTGTTTTGTGCGAGTGTATCGTTTGTGTGTATGCTTCGAGCAAGTACGTGTACTCGAAGGGAGGTATATGTCATCTGATTGATGGATGTATGTTTGCATGCATGGATGGATGGATGTATGTCTGTGTATGTATGCATGTACGTATGTATGTACGCATGTATGTACATATTTATGGATGCATGGACGGATGGATACATTGGCAGACGTACTGATAGATGTACGTTCATATATTGACCTATACATGAGTGCAGGTTTGAGAACTCCTAATTACACATCCACCACGTAAGCTTTGCATCCTAAAGCACTGTGATGCTTCAAAGCCAATGGCACGAGAGCAAGCGCTTGACAATGCACCTGACCCAGGCATGCGAGTGTGCTTCTTCCTTACTTTGAGGCCGAGATGTTCCGATTCCCTTCTGGCGGCTGTTGTTTCGGAGCTTGGGCATTGGGAAATCAGGGGGCCGAAGCTTGGGGATTTGATGGCCCTGCCTCGCAGTACCCTAAACCTTAAACCCTAAACCCTAAGCCCTAAACCCTAAACCCAAACCCTAAACCCTGAACCTTAAACCCTAAACCCTAAACCTTAAGCCCTAAACCCTAAACCCAAACCCTAAACCCTGAACCTTAAACCTTAAAGCCTAAGCCCAGCAGTAACAACATAGATCCTTCTGAAGCGGAGAGGGCCTGGCAGGTCGCTGCCGTACTCTATAGAGTTTTGTCATCGGGAACTATGGCATTATATATCCCAAAACCCTATTCTAAATTTTCAGGCCCCTATAGAAATATAGCATGATAATATATATCCCAAAACCCTATTCTAAATTTTCAGGCCCCTATATTGCCAACAAAAGCTGCAGAATGCCAGGCCGCCACTGGCACTAAGATGGTGCACGGCCGGCGTGTCGAGGGTGGAGAGGGCCATGGGCTACGCAAGGCCGGGTATGCAGCTCGACGTGAGGGATGCTGACGGATACTGTAGCAGGAATGGACATCAATAATCGTTTTCGGAAGGAGGAGGATGAGGAGGATGTTGCGCAGCCGGAAGATTGGGAGACATTAAGCGGGGTGGAAGGGTTCAGGTGCAAAGGCTCCACTCTGTAAACACTCTTCTTCCGGAGCCGAAGCCCGAAACTTAAACCCGCATCAGCTCAGACGTTCAACAAGTAGGCCGAATTCATAAGATTTCGCAAGCAACAACCCAAACTCAAGCGACAACCGAAGCAAGCTTCCCAGGACCCCGAAGCCTAAATCCGACGCTGACAACCCTGTATGTATCAAGTGCACCCAATTCCGACCGTGAGACCGTTCGGCTATGTACCCTAAACCCCAAGCACTAAACCCCAAAACCCAAAACCTTGAACTCTTAAACCTTTAAAGCCTAAACCCCTAGACCCTAAACCCTTGCAGGAGTTTTTCACCAGCATGTCTGCAGACGCCCAAAGGAGCAAGCCTCAGGAGTCAGATCCTCTCATAATAAGAAAAATATCAATAGTAATCATAGTGACAATAGTCATCATAGTAATATCAATCATAATAGCAATGATACTAATAGTAATAGTCTTCATAATAATATGAGTAATCATAACAATAATACTGGAGTTCGTGGGTTTCGAGACGTCGGACTGTGTTCTTCGTTCATCTCCTACAGGGTAAAGCTATATTGCGGTTGTAGTGATGAAGGGTATTTCATGCAGCATGCGGAGTGCAGATGTTCTGGGTGTTGAGGCTTTTGTCATAGGGTCCGGCTGGCACATCCCCCTCCCTCCGTGCCTCTGGAGCGACGTTTCTCCTACATGGGGTTCAACAGCCAATGACAACTAGGTTCCTGAGTAGTACCTTTTTGCCCTTTTTATCGTATGGGTCCCTTATCAAAGCCGAACAGTGAACAGTAGGAAAAAGGGTACCCTTACTATGATGAGGCTACTCTGGAACCGAGACAAAGAATTAAAGCGGAGGGAAGGGTTGCATCTTGGCTGGGGGGTGGAAAGTGGAACGTGGGAACGTATAACCCCAGTAAACCCCGGTACAGCATGTAAAACCCCTATAAGACCCTGAAGGTGACAGTAGATGTAGCCAGTTGGAAGGTCGTGCTGTAGATGATGGTTCTTGATATTGCTTCTTTGCCGACACGACTTCTGCTGCTGCTTCGTTTACTCTGATGACGCCGCAAGCCATCACCCCGACATCCCCAAGCCATGCGTACTTCCCTAACCCTCATGCCTGCATGGCTTTGCTGTAATTTGTCGGGCTTCAGAACCAGAAATGGCTGAAGAGACTGCTAAGCAGGGGCACTCCTGATCCAAAGCCGTTGGGAAGCGCAAAAACTGATTCAACAGCTACGATGCAGCCCTACTCAGAGAGGCCACCGCCTGTAGCTATGCGGCATCCTCTCCTCAGGTTAAGCTATAAGGTTCTAAACAACTACCAATACTATTCCTTGGGGTTCCTTGTGACAGGTATACTACAAAGGAGTTTTAAAACCCTGTCCAATTTATTCAGGCCCCTACATCCGTGTGACTTCAGGATTCAGTATGTTTTGTTGATTGTGAAGGGGCTTAGGGTTCAGGGCTATTGCAAGGGGTAAGGGCTCATTGAACAGATTTCACTCCCCACTGCAGTTCCAGGACCTGCGAAGAATCCTTAAAGACCAAGTGAATGGATGGGCAGAGCATTTTTGTCAAGAAGTGGTTCGGGATTGCATTCCAGAAGTTTCTGGTTATCCAGGCTTATCCGACTTTTGCCAGATGTCTTGAGATTTCTACAAGAGGAAATCCTCCGGTGCCATCGACGCCGTTGCAGAAGCAGCATCTGAGCTGGTCGGATCGATGAAATAGGAGAGAAAGCGCAGGGGAGAGGAAGTGACAGAATACTTTCGAAGAAGATTTGATCCTCAAGATATGGGTTAGTGCACATTTCGGGACATGTTGACGCCTATGAAGTCCTCACAGGACCTCCTTAGATCGTACGTCGTCTTCGTGCTACAAGAGCATGGCTTTCAGCACAACATCTCTGGAAGACTCTATCAATAGGCAGATGGCAGAGAGGGTATTGCTCCGTAGACCAGAGCATGCACGGTCTTGGAAGTGGATGCCATGGCAAGAAGCAGCAAGCTACGCTTGGCCAAGCCGTTGGGCAAGTTTGGAAGGAGCGGCTGGTGATTGCAGACAGCAGCTGCAGATTCCCAAGATGCAGCAAACGGGCGGCAGGAATTGAGCACGATGCAAACCCACGTAGGGGGATGGAACTTTGTAAGCAATATTTGGGTAGTTTTGTAAAGTAGTGTAGTGTCCCTGTCTGTATCACTGAACTCTTGTAAGAACAATGGACAAGTGGATGCAATCTAGAGAACTACCCAGAGACTCCAATATCCCTTTATTAAGGAATATACCTTAAGTTATAGTAGGATCCTTAAGAAAATTAAGGGTATATTCCTAGGGATATTGGAGTCTCTGGGTACCCACCTGATCGACTTCTGAGAAACCCTGTGCCGAGGCGCTGGGGGCGGCTGCAGGGCGCTTCTGAGGGTGATGAGGGCGGAGGCGCCCCGGGGCCGTTGCATTTGGTGCTGGATTAAGGGTTTAGGGTTTAGGGTTTAGGGTTGGGGCCTCCCAGAGACTCCAATATCCCTTAAATAAGGAATATACCTTAAATTATAGTAGGATCCTGAATGTGATTTAAGGTATATTCCTTGATTAAGGGATATTGGAGTCTCTGGGCTTTGCATTTGGTGCTGGATTAAGGTTGAGGGTTTAGGCCCAGTTTGTGATTTCTGGTTGTAAGGCTGGTTTAGGGCCCATATATAGGTGTTACAAAGAAGCTTTTGGGCATGGGGCCACGTCGGACCAAAGCCGTACTCTCTGGATTTCAGATACTACCTGTAGCCGCCCATGTAGTAACTTTTGGCTAACCGACCTTGTGGGGAGGATCCTGTTTTTAAACATAATAGCTGCAGTGCCAATGGTTCTTGGAAGGCCAGGCACTCCGTGCAATAGCAGGGAGCAGCCAATTTTGACCGAGCGGTCTGGGAACAGCGATGAGGTCTTTTCCCTGCGATGTAAGGGTGAGGGGTTTGGGGCTTGCAGAGGGCATTTAGCCTTTAGGGCTGCAGAATGAGTAGTCGTAGCCGTGTTCCTTCAGGGGCCTCAAAAGGTGGGATGAAGGCAGGTGGGGAAATTCCCTTTTATGAGTCCTTATTTTTTGGGATCCTTAATTAATCCTACCTACCTTCATCCCACCTTTTGAGGCCTCCGATTCCTGCGAGCTGTATCGCCGTAATCTCGAGCAAGAGCCTCCACCCTCGAGCATTAGGGGTACTTAGAAATAGCTTTTAATTTTTGGTTATTACAATCCCTAAGCAACAGCTTAAATTTATAATTTTTGCTAGGGTTCTAAGTTCAGTATAGGAGCATTGAAGCCACAGCTCGCATCGAAGAGCTTCGTATATTACTTGTGCAAGTGCTGCTACTTGCCACTCGTGCTTTTTTAGTTTGAAGATGTTCTGTGTTCGCTATGAAAATTATATGACCTCTCTCAGCACAGGAACTAGGATGCCCAGTAGTACCCTTGTTCCCTTTTTGTAGTCCTAGGTTCCTTATAAAGTTACCCGATACCAAAAAGAGAGGCCTTTTTTTTCTTAGGTTACTGGGTATCCTAGGGAAGGAAACCGTCAGACCAACAATAACCAAACTCCCCTACAGCTTTCAACTGAGCAAAAGCCACACTTCCGAACTGCCCTGCGTGGCGCAAGCAGCAAAGACAGGCAAGAGCTGAAATAGGAAGCTGACTAAGAACCCCGTTATTCATTTTGCTACGCTTAGTGTGGATGGGATTGTGGTGGGGAATTGGAAGCATACCTCGAACCACCCTGAATCCCAGCTTTACTTAGGAGCTGGGTAGGTAACCCTTAAAACCCTTTGGTTATATATAAGCCTGCTATAGTCCAAAGAGTAATCGTATTGGGCTAGCAGCTCCAAAGTTAAAGATCAACGAGCTCGCTACGATAGAGTCTAGAAGCCCACGAGACCCTGCTTCGTGAACCCAAAGCCCACCGTTGCCCTCAACCCTAAATCGTACTGCAAACCCTAAACCCTAAACCCCAAATCCTTAGATTTGGGGGTTTAGGGCTTAGGAAGCCTTTGCCCCGCACCAGTTCCTCCCTATGCCCTCAGCCGGACGTCTGATGGTTCCTTATTATCACGGTTTATCCCTATACATCTACCATAGCCGACAATCCTATCCTCAAGCGCTAACTTTATGGTGGTGATGATGATGCTTATTGCTCATTTCTGCTATTCCTAAGACTCCTAAATTTAAATATGTTTTGTTATTGTTGTGATTATGAGTACCAATATTGGGAAGCAAAGCTCCAACCCAACACCTGGCACGTGCCCAGATCGCTGTTCTCCGCAGGTCGCGCCGTTTGTTCAGGAAACCGGATCAAGCTACAACCCCCGGAGGTGGGGTGTAGGGTTGAGAGGTTTGGTCTTTACTGCTGTGGGCAGTCCTGCTGGCGGTTTGAAGCTGACGATTCCATTTCGCAGAATCCGTTTAAGGTGCCCTGGAACTGAAAGGTGTCAATGGAAATGCGCTATTCGCTGTAAGTTTCCGCGGTTGGCATTGTTGAAGTTGGATGAATCAAATGGGTGGCAAGGCTTGTCTACACGTTGGTCCCGCATGTTCTGCTGAGATGGTTTGATGATTTCGATACCTTTGGAGGGCCCCGCGATCGAAGTTCCTCCTAAACTTAAAGCCTCAAGCCCTCAACCCAAAAACCCTGGACCCTTGTCGTAATGTAAGCTCCATGCAGGGCTTAGGCGAGCTCTCGGCCTCAGGTTTCCTCAAGCGACAAGTCGGTTCGTGCGGGTCAGGAGCATCACACACCCAGAGAGCCCAATACCCCTTAATTAAGGAATATGGCATAAATTATATCGGGCTTCATATTATGATTTGAGCTATATTCCTTAATTAAGGGGTATTGGGCTCTCTGGGCATGCCTGGCTGGCAGATTTCTATTATGTGTAAAAGACGTGGACCACAGGGGTGACGCTCCTCGAACTCCGCAGTTCCACCGTGGAAGAAGTCTGCGTCCTTCAGCAGCCAGTGCCATCGAAAGCGGACACGGTCGGTCGAATGGTGATCCTGTGAATACTTTGTCATAGTTGGGTAACATTTTACATGTTTATGGGTACTTAAACCCAATAAGGAATAAACATGTACATTTATAGGTAGGGCTTTGGGGCATTTTTATATTGGCTCTTATTGGGCTTAAGAGGATCTTACCTACTAACATTTGTCAAAGGCTTTGAAAGCACCTCCTAGATTTTTCATCCTATCCCAACAATGAACTAGACTTGAACAGGGCCCTAATGTAGTCTTTATAGTCACTATTATAGGGTGGGGCCTCTTCTAACCAACAAGGAATAAACATGTACATTTTTTAATCCTATCCCAATTCAATTTAGTTCAATTCAATGGCCAGGCTGACCCCAACAATGAACTAGAAAAGGGGGTGGGTCCTCCAGACTATTGTCCTCTTCGGCATGGGCGCCCAGAAGAGTGAACCTCCCCTAAAGCCAAAACCCTTTCCAGTACTTCTTAGTAACAGGGATGAGGGCAAGCTCGAATGTAAAGTGCTGCGGAATCCGCACAATACTACTTCTGCTGCGGAGTTACAGACTTGCGGAATACACCACCCTTTAAACCCTAAGCCTTTAAGCCCTAAATCCGCAAGCCCTCAACACCCTAAGCCCTAAAAAACCTCAGCCCTAAAACCCGAAGCCCTAAACTCCTCAACACCAGCTCTGACGACGGCTCTTGGCAAGCCTGTTAAACCCGACCTAGAGTTTCCATGATAGTTCTGATTTTGGGTGAACCAATTTTATGGTTAGGATCCTAGAATAGAAATTTTAGGGTCCTCAATGCAACCTGAAGGACCAAATGGACCTTAAAAATGGGGGCCCTATATACCCATATACTATGAATCCCTATATGGTATATGAACCTTAAACCCCTTTAGGGTTCATGTCGTCCTTAAGGAGGAATGTGCGTCACTCATGTGCGTCTGAAAGTCCGCTTGTCGTGGTATTTCAGCCGTCAACAACTTGCCATCAACCAGGCCGGTTGCATCAAACCTTTTTTGCAAGCAGAAGACGCAGAACAGAAAGCATGTCCCCGGGAGTCCAATAGTTTCTTTAGTCTATATTGTATGGTACTACAATTGAGTACTGTAATAGCATACTGGTACAGTACCATAATCGTATCCTAGTGTTATGCCCGCTAAGAACCGCCCTGCCCTGCCTTGTGAGGCACCCTTCTCTCCGTTGCAACAGCTTCTCTTGGCTGCCGGAAATGGCGACCGTCTCCGGTGGGATTCCAAGGAGTGCAAGCGGGAGTGCTTTGGCGCCGTGCACGCTAGAGAACTGAATCGAAGTGCCAGTCTAGAAATATTTTGTCCGAGATGTTTGTGTGTTCCGACGTCTATGTGGCATTCGAGGTGCTAGTTTGCCTTCAAGGTACTCCTCGATGTATAGACGTACTCCATACCCTGGACCACCCCAGGTGCAAACTCCTAAGTCCTAGCTAGTGCTTGGCTTCAAGAGTCCGGCATGTCCTCAATCTTAAAAGCTGCACCCTAAACCCTAGACCCTAAACCCTAAACCTTTAATTCAGGGGGCTTGCTGTGCCGGTGGGGTTTAAGCCTAAGACTGTTCCCCAATCGCCCCGGACCCAAGAACCTTCCTGAAGCGACATCGAGCACAGGCCTTCAGTTGAGGGCTTTGGGATTTTGGTAGGGCCTACGGCCTTGGGTTCACAGTATGTGCGGCTTGGGGTTTTAGGGCTGTTGTTCAGAATTAGGGTTTGGCTTGTAGGGTGTGCGGTTAATGCTCGAGTTACAAGATGTTATATGTTAATGTATTGGCGAAATCTAAGTATCGGGTAAGGGGGTCGAAGATACAGTAGGTACATTGGTTCGACGATCAACAATGATACGAACCCTAAACCCTAAACCCAACCCCTAAACCCTACACCCATAAACAAAGCCGAGAACTCTGAAGTGTAGAGCCCCTGGCACCCCAAGGCGAAAGGCCAAAGAAACCGTTTGATCACAATGTACAACTCCATAGCTTTCCCTAGAAAGCAACCCTCTTTCTTAAGCTAGCGTCTGAGGCTGGTTTTCAGCGACAAACACGAGTGTGAGTGCATCGCGCCTGGCTCAGATCCAGAGATGTTGGGATTGCGGCTCAGGTGTTGATCAGATCAAGGATTTTAGTTTGGGGTGTAGGGTGAGCTGTGGTGAGTGTGTGTGGGGCTCCTATGGATCTGTTGGCAGACTAACAATTGAAGATCATATCGTTGCATAGAGGTTAACCCTAAACCCTAAACCCTAAACCCTAAACCCTAAACCGTTTGAGTCAGAGAGAGGGAGTCGACGTAGCGGTTTCCGGAGTGAAGTGGACTACCAGGTTTCTCTGCTGCGGTGGTGTACAGGCTGCAGGCCTTGCAGTCTCGGCGTTGAAGGTGTGTGTTTCTCTTTTTCGTCAGTTTAGTTAGGGTTTGGTATGTAAGTTTCTAGGATTTTAGGGTTGGGGTAGAGTTGGTAAGTTGGTTGGGCAGTAAGGCTCCGAACTGGACATCACACAATTACTGTATTTCATAAGCCCACAGTAGATGGAAGAAGAAGGTGCGGCATGTAAGGTACAGGTCTTTGAGCTCAGGGTTTGGTCGTTGTCAGGTTTGGAAACAATTTGTGGAATAAGCTTTAAATTAATCATTGGATTTCAGATATCTAAGGCATTGTTTCTAGCCCGGGGTTTGGGGTTCCTTCCTCAACTAGCCCCGAGCCAACGTCGACGAGCCCACGGGTCTTTCCCAAACTTGTATGTCCAAGAAGCATCTGATGTAAACCATCAAGTCTTTGCAAACCCGACATCCTCAAAGTGAGTGTCACACACCCCAAGCCTTAAACACTAAACTCTGAATCCCAAAAGCCCTAAACCCCAAGAGCCCTAAACCCAAAATTCCAATCCCTTCTCGGACCCTTGAATTGAACCCGTTGAGCTCAAAAAAAAAATAAACCCTACACACTGAGGTTACAGGCAGATTACCTATGCCGAGCGGCGGATCTTCGCTTACGGTGGACAAAGCTTTCGAGGCAACGGTGAGTTCCAAAGAGTTTCGGGTTCCTTAAAGGGATCTATAGGGGTTCCGTTAAAGGAATCTATAAGGGATCTGTAGGGTTTAGGGGTTTTAGGGGTTTTAGGGGTTTAGGGCTTCTAGAGTTCAGGGTTTAGGTTTTAGGGGAGATGTCAGAAACAAGGGTTTTGAAGGCACTTGTGGGTGTAGGGTTCAGGTTCGAGGTCCAACCGAAAACCCTGATTCCCAAACCCGAGTTAAACCCTAAGTTTCGGGTTGGGCCCGAGGTCCTGTCAGGTTAAGGCTACTTTAGGAGATATGCGAAAGGATGTTGGAATCTCTGGGGGGTTCAGTTCTGGGCTGTACGGGTTTGGGTCAAAGTCAAAGGCTTCGGCCCAGCTACGCTCGCGGTGTAGGCTCAGGGCTTGGGGTTTGGGGCGTGGCATGCAGGGTTCCGAACACTTAAAGCTTAAAGCTTACAGGATCAAGGAGCATAGCACGGCTTGAACTCTAGCTGCGTCTGTTCCTAACCCCACATATGTCGGTTCCTAAATCTCTACTGAGAACTCCCCATTATTTGATCTTGCGGTCTAGGCTTCGGGATTTCGGCAAGGGCTGTGGTTAGGGCTTTGCTTTTTGTTTTGGGCTTCAGGGATTCATGCGTGCTGATTTCAGTTGAATGGCCTCGTGCATCGGCTGGGTGCTACAAAAGGTGTTCCCTAAACCCTAAACTCCTAAACCCTAAACTCCGAGCCCGACCTATAGTCTCCATTGTAGTTCCTTTTTGGGGTTACCTTATAGGATCCTTAATATATAACTGGCTAAACCAAAAAAAGAACTACAAGGGAGACTATAGGTAAGCCGTACACGCCCCCTGTCCTGCAAAATCCTAGACCATGGGAGTAGAAGGCGAAGTTGTAGCGCTCAGGGTCGAGGGGTCACGGTTCAGGATTTGGGGCTTACATGGCCTTGGGCTTCCAGTTTAGTTTGAGTTTTTGTTGGGCTGCATGAACTTCAGATCTTCAAGGGCCTCTAAAGGAAACCCCCTAAACCCCAAACCTTATACCCTAAACCCTAAACCTTAAACCCCTGAACCCTCAACCCTAAACCCCTAAACCTCCTTGAACCCCTAAGCTTAAAATTTGAAAGACGGATCAAACAGCCACGAACCCCCCCGGAGGAGCATCTCGCAGAGAGACGTCTCCAGAGGCTTCGCCGGATCTTGAGGTCTGAGAAACAAGGGGAGTTCGGGGTTCCTTTAAAGGGTTCCTTTAGGGTTTCGGGTAAGGGTTCCTTTAAGGGTTCCTTTAGGGTTTAGGGTAAGGGTTCCTTGAAGGGTTCCTTTAGGGTTTAGGGTAAGGGTTCCTTGAAGGTTTAGGGTAAGGGCTCCTTTAGGGTTTAGGGTAAGGGTTCCTTGAGGGTTTAGGGTTTAGGGCAAGGGCTCCTTTAGCGTTTAGGGTTTAGGATTCAGTGTTCAAAGTAAGGGTTCCTGTAAGGATTCCTGTAAGGGTTCGGAGAAGAGTGCTTTTAAGCGGTTACTGTAAGGGTTCCTTTAAGGGTTCCTCTACGGCCCGAACCTTACAGACCTACAGAGGGGCTATTGAGGGTTCCATTAAAGGCCGAAGGGATCTGTTTTTTGTCGAGAAGTTCCTAACCTCTAAACATGCCCTTGTTGTGCCGCAGAGCAGTGAAGATGTTTGTAGATCTCTAAGTTAAAGTCCCTTTTCCGCGCTCCTGAAAGGATCTATAAGGGTTTCTGTAGGGTTTCTATAAGGGTTCTAGAAGGGCAGTTTTCTTAACTGGGGTCCCTGTTTAGGTCCCTCGACGGGTACCGCAGTCTTATGAGAAGGGTCCTAAGAGCTGCCCATATGTGCACAGCTTGTCTTGCTTCCCTAAACCCTAAACCCTAAACCTTAAACCGGCATTCTAAGAGGGTCCGCATATTCTGCTTATTTCTGCGAGTTGATCAGCGATCCGCAGACCCCCAAAGGGTCCTAGGCACTGTTATGAGGGATACGTCCCCAAGTCTTAATAGCAATTCCTATAATGTAAAAGACCTGACATTCTGCTACATAATATAGGTGCTTTGGACCCTTTCCCTAAGGGTCCATGTACCCAAATAGTATATACTTTGGCCTTAAAGTACTCCCTATATGGGTACATTGGGCCCAAAGTATATACTATTTGGGTACATGGACCCTTAGGGTTTGGGTTTGGGAGAGACTTTACAGTAGGCCTTCCGCCGGCTAAGCCTAAACCCAGGCTTGCAAGCCATTCACGGAACCGAAGCATGAGCCTAAACCCGAGGGACAAGAAGCCGAATAAGGGGGTCGGAAGAATGATTAACAGTATCCTATATCCCCGTATTGGTGCTACCACAATATCCCGAAGCCCTTTCGCTAATATGGAGGCTTTTTACACCTGTAAGACTTTTTCGCAACCCTGCAAAACCCCTGAAAGAGTTCTGCTGTATTGAGCCCTCTGCGTTACCATACCTCTGTCTCGCGAGGTGTGAACTACAGAGCCCTGTTCTTCCCCTTTTCGAGTTCCACCGTGGCACAGGTGGAGTGTTTCAAGATTGAGCTTAGGTTCTATAGGGTTTACGGGCACAGAGGGGTCTGGCTCAGGGCCCAATCTGAACAGTTGGGATATGTTAGGTGGGGCTTCGGGCGTGTTTTGCTACCATTGCACGTCAAATGCGGATAACACCAACTAGGCCTGTGGGGCTGCGAGATTACTGTTAAGGCTTGGTTCGGGGGGACCTTAGACCCAAAACCCAAAACCCTAAGCCTCAAACCATTTGTTTTCTTCCCTTGGCATTGCTGCCAGTTCGTCGAATTGAATAGTGTTACTAGCCACAAGGTTGAAGGTGGGTTGCATTAGATGGGTATAGGGTTTAGGGCTTTGGGTTTAGGGCTTAGGGCTTCTTAAAGAAAGCACCGCATGCAATGAAGATCCATATTGTGTTTTATTTTCCTGCTTTTTCGGGACGGGCTTTAGCAGTGACGTATGTGCCTGGCGTACTACCGTGACAAGCTTGAGAGGCCCTGGGCTTATGCATCCTGAAGACCTTGCAAGGTCATGTAGAGAGGCAAACCCAGAGACTCCAATATCCCTTAATTAAGGAATATACCTTAAATCATATCAAGGATCCTACTATATTTTAAGGTATATTCCTTAATTGCGGGATATTGGAGTCTCTGGGAAGAACCTAAAAAGGCTGCAGGGTTAACGTCCGAGGTCTGGGCTCGAGGGTTAGGGCCGCAGCAAGGTTTAGGCTTTTGGATTTAGGGTTTCGGTTGAGGGTTCAGGGCATGGGCCGAGGCGTATAGATTTCGAGTTTACCCTAAGGCCCTAAAGTAGTTCCTCTTTGGGGTTCATACTTAGAATCCTATTTGGTAATCCCAAAAAGGAACTACTTTGGGGCCTATGGGTACCCCCAGGAGACACCGAACCCTCGAATTCAAAAGCCGCAACAGGACAGCAGTGGTTTACTTCCCACTCGAATGAGCTCAATGCTGGGCCACGGGGCCAAGCTCTCACAGGCCCTCTGAGTCTCAGAATTGAAATTAAATTATAAGGGGTCTATAAGGGTACTCTAATACATATAGGGGCCTTCATAATTAGAATAGGGTTTTGGGGCTTCGTGGTACGTTTCAGCAATCAGGGCGAGGCATTAGATGTTTAAACTCACCATGCCAAAATGTGTTGATGCTTCTTCCTAGCGGCTGCCTCCGGCTTGGGTACCAGTCGATTGTGGTACAGGCCATCACAGGCCTAACGACTAGAACCCTAAACCCGAACCACCGAACCCTAAACCCCAAACTCTGAATGTCTGTGCGCGCGCTAAAGCCCAAAGCCTAATCTCCAAGCACACCTTTCAGTCTGTGTCCTTTGAGTCTTCAAGCAGGGAGCTCCACCCTCTATGACTCCTAGGTTCCTGAGTTGTACTCTTTGTTTTTTTTTTTTTTTTTTTTAATTTTTGGGTTCCCTTCTGAAAACGGAGTAGTAGGAAAAAGGGTACCTCTGTTGCCTTGTTATAATGGGCCTATTCAGGAACAGAGATGACTCTCGCTCTCCAGTGTTTTGCTACGATAACAGGTACAAAGGACCACTACTACTAGTAGTATTGTTATTGCTATTTTGCTTTTCACTGTGTTCAATCTTCGTATTTTTTTATATGGATAGTCAAGAATCACTACTTCGTAATATTAGTTCTGTGATTGCTTTATTTGCATCTTGTTATTTCAGTACGTAGTAGCATCCCCCTACACTCATTGCGTCCGAGCCGGGAGATGCATGGCTCAGCAGTCTTGGGCTGTAGAGTCCTAACCCAAAGGGTCCTATGCACTGTTATGGGGGATACTTCCCTAAGTCATAATAGTAATTCCTAATATGGAAACCCTACAGTCTACTATATCGGTACATATAGGACCTTTGGGAAAGCTGTCGACCTCACGACCCACCCCACCTAAACACCAGGACCCCCTGATGGCCCTTTAATGGAGTCCTGATGGCCCTTAATAGTGGGTATTTGGGGTATATTAGAGGGTAGTTGGGGGGTGTAGGCAGACCCCAAATCCTAAACCCTAAACTTTCAAATCCCACCCGCTGGATTTGGATTCCGTGGCGTACTTTAGGTTTTTGGGGGTTCATACCTTTGTGGTTGACGGTACGAAACCCTATAAGAACCTTTATTCGACATATCAAGGCACCTGAATTTCTTTAAGTCCCAGGTTTAGGGTGTAGGGTTCCAACTTCATGGTGTAGGATTGCTCCCGTCCTCCCGCTTGCCACAGTGCGCTACAACGCCTTCGGCAAGCTCCTAGCGCTGGCTGTGGCCAATCACTGCAAACTGGCCTTCGCGCAGGGGCCCAAGTGCTTTTGTTAATTTGGGTGTTTAGGTCTTTGTGGCCGTTTGGGTTTTCTAAACCCGGAAACCCTATAGACCCTGCATCCATGAACTCCAGAATACGTGCCTCGTCCTCTTGCCGGGAACTCCTCTTCTCGTCGAACGCACCTTGAAGCCGTTGAGTTCCTCCAGTCCACCCTGACCCCGAGTTCTATATCCTTGACACCCTGGTGGAAACTTTCTCGCGGCTTCTCGCGTCTTTCAACCCACCATCCCTGGGCCCAGCCTAAGCCCGAAACACAACATGTGCGACTCTACGGGAACCCTAAACCCTAAACTCTGACGCTGAATTCTATGTCCTATTCAACCCTGGGCCCAGAACTGTGAACCTTCACAAGAAAGGCAATTTGGTAAGCGAGCCCATAAGGCAAAGCCTAACACTGGACCCCAAAAGCCACTACTCCCAAAATCCTCAACCACAATATGCTCACCCTTGCAGTCCTCTCTAGACAAGCTGAAAACTTCGAAAACATCCTACCGGAGCCCTAGCCCCTGACGCCTTTTACCGACAGCCCGAACACCCGAAAGCAATAAGTTCGTAGGAGGGGTTTCAGCGAAATAGGATCCACATCATGAAGTCAAAGTCGTGAACCCTAAGCCCCAAAGCCTACGCCCGATATCCAAAGGCCTCTGCTAACGGAGCCCCCATCCTTATCCCTTAGATATATATATATATATATGTTTACATTTATTTACTTATAACCCTACAATCTCAAAAGCCCCTTCTGGCATCTAATCACAGGCTGCCGGTGCTCTTCTTCCAGTTTCTTCTGTGCCTCGGCTGCTGTTGTTTTAGGGCCTGGGGTTTAATATAGGGGCCTTAATAATTACCTATGCTATTTTGGGGGTTCCGTATCATATTTATGGAAAGTAGGGGTGGGATACGATAGCATACAGGCATGAATACTTTGAAACCGTCACCGCTGATGGTCCGTGTATGTCCGTATTTAGCCATGCTACAACTAACTAGTAGTATCCCTTAGATAGGGCCCCCAAAAAGCACATAAGCAAAAACAGTGATAGGGATATCACATATGAACCCCTTATAATGAAGCCCAATAAGGTAGGGGTATCCCCATAAAATGCTTATGCTTATGTGCTTTTTGGGTCCCTAATTAGAGCCCTTGAATAGTCATGCGAAAAACCTCGGGATTTGGCCCTCCGACTCATACTTTCAAGCCGAAGAGTGCCGACTCCAGCCTCAAGAATTTGGAGTACGCTAATCCCCAGGGATCCTAGGTACAGGGTTTCGGGTTTGGGGCCTACCTTAACCTACCAAACCCTGCTTTTTTGTAGGTTCGCATTGTAAATTATAAATCCTAATATGGAATGTATAGGGACCCTACAAAAAGTAGGTTCTTGTAGGTTAAGGTAGGGTTTCGGGTTTAGGATCAGGGCTGATGTTTCGAAACTCCCATACGGTTGATGATATAAATAAATCCTGCATTACCCATAATAAGGAGTATATGAGTATACCATAATTCCCATAGTTTAGGGTCCTCAAGGTAGTGCAGGATTTATATCATCAACACTATGAACGTACGCTATCGTGTACAAATGCTGGTAAGCTCCCACCCCATGCCACGGAGCCTCGCCCTGAACCCTTAAATCCCAGGCCCTAAACCAAAAACTACCTCAAACCCCAGGCCCCCACCAGAAACCCTAAACCTCAAACCCCATGCAAACCCCCCTAGGCCCTAGGCCCCTCAGGCCCTAAACCCCTATAATCCGAAATCCTAAATCCAAAAGTTAATCCAAACTCGAAACCCCGAAGCCGGAACCGGCCATTTTGAGCTTCCAAGCCGAAAGCCAAACCCAGCTCCTCAAGGCTGTGTCATAGTTGGGTAACATTTCAGATTTTTATGGGTACTTATATAAACCCAAGAAGTAATAAAAATGAATATTTTAAAATCCTATCCCAACAATGAACTAGAAGGACACAGAAATCAAGAACGTCAACACAATAACAAAAGCCTTTGCAGGCTTGTGGGGCGTTCTAGTGTTTAGAGTTTAGTGTTTTGGGTGTTGTGCTTTGGGTTTGTGGGTTTAGCAGTGCCTTGATCGACCCCTGGTTCTGGACAAGTGACAAGACCTATCGATTAGAAGGGGCCCCCACCCTGTAATAGTGGTATAATAGGAATATAATAGGGCCCCAATATTATCCTTATAGTCACTATCACAGGGTGGGGGCAGCTTCTAACCTGTTGAGACATTTTGGGAAGTCCAGGCCCTAGACTCCCCAAGTCAGATCCTACGACCACAACCACCAAGATACTATACCCCTAAACGCTAAACATCCCTCCCAATATATATATATATATATGTGTGTATATATATATATATCTATATATATATATATATATATATATATATATCATATTACATTACATTACATTACATATATATATATATATATATATATATACATATTTAGTTTTTTAACCCTGGGTCCTATGAAACCCTTAACTAATTTTTCTGCAGGAACATCGACCGTGAAGCCGGGCTCGACGACCTCAAGGGCTTCGACAACGCGCTCCACACGTCGCTCAGGCTGGCATCCCAGGAGTCTAGGCTTTCCCTAAGGGTCCTTTGTACTGTTATGGGGGATACTTCCCTAAATCATAATGGTAATTCCTAGTATGGAAACCCTACATTCTGCTATATCGATACATAGGACCCTTGGCTTTTGGGCTTTAAGGGTTTAGGCCTTAGTGGTTTAGGGGAGTTTAGGGCTCAGGGGTTTAGGGGCTTAGGGGAGTTTAGGGTTTAGGGGTTTCGGGGTTTAGGGTTGAGGGTATTTGACACCGTGGAGTCTGGTAGGGCTTTACGAAAACATTGGAGATTCTGTAGTAGTTGCAGGAATGACCTAAAGCACCTGAACCCCCAGCAGCCTCAACCCAAACTCTTAACCCTTGAACCGGTAAATCCTAGAGCCTGAGCCGGCAAAATAAACTGCGGGTATGAATTCAGTAGGGCTGTCATCTTCTGTAGGCATGCATGCATGCATGCATGCATGTTGGTTGTGTTATGTGTGTGTGACACCTGCATCTATGCCTGTGCATGTACGTGGCACGCATGTACGCGCGTAGGTAGGCAAGTTGGGGTAGGTAGATAGGTAAGTAGGTAGATAGGAAGACTCATACGTTTAAAGGTTGTGCGAACATCTATGCATATGACCTGAAATGTTTACCTACTATGTACGTAGGAAACCATGTATGTATGCATGCATGCATGCATGCATGTATTCATACATGTAATCATGTATACATGCATGCATGTATGGAGCATTGTATGTATGTCCTTACGTATTACGTGCGAACCGATCTGGCATCGTATTTACAGCGTCGGCTACTGTTCTTGGGCCCAGACGCAGGCCGCTGCACCCTAAATGCATATCTTTAAATCCCTTAGGTTCTAAGGACTCATCTTTTAAGGCTTTTGGGCTCAAAGACCATACTATATAAGGCTTTTGGGCTGTGTTGAGCCTTAGGGAATTGGTTGATGTTTGGAAACTGCATCCTTTGAGAAGCTGGGCTTCTACTCCGCGGTCGCCAGGAAGTTTCTGAAGATGAAGCCTGCGCAGTTTAAGCAGATCAAGGCGGGTCTGTCAAGGTTTTCGGGTTTAGAGTTTGGGTTTAGGGTTTTAGGGGTTTGCGGCTTGGGGGTTTAGAAGTTTCGGGTTGGGCTGGCTCGCGTTCAGGTTTATGGTTTGAGACCCGAAAAAGCGAAAACCCTAAACCTTAAGGCGAGGGTGGAGCCAAACACGCCCTGCTTGGTGGTTCGTGGGCAGTAATATGGGGGTTTCCGAAAATAGGGGACCCCAATTTAGTACCCTAATGTACCCTGAATAGTCAGATCCTTGTAGAAAGGACCCCCAAATAAGGTACCCCTATTTTCAGAAACTCCCATATGTAGGAGCGGTCCTACTGTTGATGATATAAATCCTGCATGTTACCCATAATAAGGAATATACCATAATTCCCATAGTTTAGGGTCCTTAAAGGTAATGCAGGATTGATAGCATCAGCCGTAGGGTATTTACCGGAGATATAGAGGGTTTCTATGAGGCTCGATTCCTATTAGGGATTAGTGTTCAACCTCCAGCTGCGGCTCCTTGCTCGTGCTCTTGCTCCTCTTAGATCCCCAATACCTAACCTTTAAACTTTTTGGGTTATATAGTTTAGCAGGGATCGGAAAGTTTCACCTTTTTTTTCTGTGGCTTATTGGGACAGTAAGTCCTGTGGGGGATCTTGCTCTTACATCCCCTTATTCAACAGCGGGCTTACATGGCGGGCATGAGTTCACGGGGATTTACCAGAGAGTCCAACCCCAAACCGTCTTGTGCACCAAACAAGGCCGCCCGTCACCAGAATCAAAGCACGCGGCCAACCGCTGAAAACTCCAACCCTCCTAGGCCTCAAACACACGAATTACAGACTGTTAAATCCCCGAAGCCCTATAACCCTAACCCCTAAACCCTATGAACCCTAAACCCTATAACCCCTAAGCCCTATAAACCCTGAACCCTAAACCCTATAAGCCCTAAACCCTATAACCCCTAAACCCTATAAACCCTGAACTCTAAACCCCAGACCGATAAACCCTAACCCCTCAACCCTAAACCCTAAACCCTCATTACTTAATCACAGTTCAGACCTTGAGCCCTAAGCCCAACCCTAGAGCCCACAGCCCTCTGAAGCCAGAGGAGAGCTTCGGAAAATTCAGGGGTACCTTATTTTGGGGTCCTTATAATAATGGTGATACTATTTAGGGTACTATATTAGGGTCCCCTATTTTCGGAAACTCCCAGATGTCAAACCCCCAAAAGCGCTGAAGTTGCAGCTCCTACACCGCTTGAGCCGTGTCAAACCTCTGAGCCCAGAGCCTCACTAAACTCATCCAGGATGCCCAGCAGTGCCCTTATTCCCTTTTTGTAGTCCTAGGTTCCTTATCAAGTTACCCAAAAGGGAGCCCTTCTTATTCCCAGGTTACTGGGCATCCTAGTCATACGCCCTCAGACCACAAACGCCCTACCCAGAGACCCCCCTGTCCCTTAATTAAGGAATATACCTTAAATCCTATTAAGGATCCTACTATAATTTAAGGTAGATTCCTTAATTAAGGGATATTGGAGTCTCTGGGTAGAGCCCTGAAGGCTGAAATCCCAAAGTTCTAAAGTTCTACAGCTCAGTAGCTGAGTGGATGCACTTTACACTTCTTGGGATAATATTACCCACTATGCTACTAAACGTGTACACTTTTTTGGGGGGGCTTATGAACTCAGCGACTTAGAAGCCCTGAAGCCCTACTTGGAGGGTCGGGGGACTTAGTAAGTAGGTAGGAAGTAGACTTATAAGTACCCTAAAAGGGACCCTAATTGGGGTTATGGTACTTATAAGTCCCTAGAATAACCAGTTACTAAGTCCCCCGACCCTCCAAGTATACCCTAAACCCTAAACCCGTATAGAACCCCTTTAGATCCCTTTTTTAAAGGGGCCCTTAAGGAACCCCTTATAGTTACTAAGTCCCCCGACCCTCCAAGTAGTCCTTAAAGCTACCAGAAAACCCTAAACCCAAAACCCTAAACCCTAAACCCTAAACCCAAAACCCTAAACCCTAAACCCCAAACCCTAAACCCTAAACCCTAAACCCTAAACCCTAAACCCCAAAAGGCCCTGAAGCCCTGGTCCTTAAAGCTCCCAGAAAGCCCTACGCCCGAGCCCCAGAATCGCTAGGATCTCGAAGGCCTCTCGGAGGACTTCTGGGCGTTGGGGCTCCTTAAGGGCCTGAAGGGCCTTTAGGGCCTTTTGGGGTTTAGGGTTTAGGGTTTAGGGCCTTTTAGGGTTTAGGGTTTGGGGTTTAGAGTTTAGGGTTTAGGGTTTAGGGTTTGGAGGGTTTAGGGTCTAGGGTTTGGGGTTTTGGGTTTAGGGTTTAGGGTTTGGGGTTTAGGGCTTCAGGGCTCTGGGTTTGAAGTTTGGTTCTTTTGGGGTTTAGGGTGCGCAAATGGTTTCTCCAAAGGGCCATGTCAGGTTTCTATACTGTTTGTACAGGGTGCTATAAGGTTTTTCTAGGGTTGGTGCTGTAGGGCTTTTGCGTTTTAGGGTTTAAGTGTTTATGAAGTTAAGCAATCTCACTGCAGCTTGGAACGCTTGCGTTGGCGAACTTTTGCGCTGGTCGTTAACAAAGCTTCCTCTTATGTGTAGATAGAGACGTGTTGCACGTAGGTTTACATGGTTCTCTTGATAGGTTTGTAAGGTTTTTATACAGACTACGAGGTTTCGAGGCTTGCCCTTCCAAGCCCCGAATCAAAATCCTCAAGCCACAATCCCAAATTCCTGCCGCCATCTACTCCTAAACACTGCTGTAGCTGAGGTCTTGCTATGAAACTCTAAAGAACCCTATTCTCTAACCTAGAACCCATAGCCAACAATCCCAAACCCATAAACATCCTGAACTCGCATCCCAAACTCTAACACCCTATGAACCCAAGTCCCCAAACCTTAAACCCTAAACCTCAAGCCCATAAAACAAAGCAACAACTCAAGCCCTAAACCCGCATCGCAAAACCCCAACACCCTACATCGCACGCAGCATGTCGGACATTTGGACAGCCATCGGACTTGTTGGCAACCCTTTAACCCTAAATCAAAAACCCAAACCCTTAAACCCTAAACCCGAAGTCCCAGAACCCTCTAGCGGACCATAGAGGGACCTCAAATCAAAGTCTTAAACCCAAAGGGTCCTAGGTACTGTTATGGGGACAACTTCCCCGAATCATAATAGTAATTCCTAATACAGAAACCCTACATTCTACTAGGATCTCACTCGGGATGACTATGTCACCGAGCAGGTGAAGGCAGCTATCGGGTTTCGCTTTGAGGGCTTGTGGTTTAGGGCTTTGTGTTTTAGAACTTACAATACAGTTTTTTCGAAAAACACGCTTGTGGTTTAGGGCGTTGTGGTTTGGAACTTACAATACAATTTAGGGTAGAGTGTTTTAGGGCCTTGTGGTTTAGGACTTACAATGCAATTTTAGGGTTTCGTGGGTTAGGTCCAGGGCTTGGGGCTTAGGATATTAAAACAAGGATGCTAAATAGGGCCTTAGGACTGAAGACATAAATCGATTGAGTAGATGCACCATGCGTAGTTACTTCGAGAAACGGTTGCTCAAAGACTATAGGTATGGGACCGCACGACATAAGGACCCCCACATTAATGATACAGGTTTATCATGATTTTCTTACAGCATCTACAAGCCGCGAGTCTTTTGCCATAAATACCAGCAACGTGCAAGGCGCGTACGAGACCAAGCCACAGTGAGGGACAATTATCATCATTATGCTGATGGCTGTGGTGCTCGTGATGATGATGATGATGATACTCATGATGACGATACGGGTCATCGCCATCACCATCAGGAGCGGCATAATAATCAACCAAAGACTCAACGGTTTTAACCACGAGTGAGTCACAGTGAGCCGGTGATGGTTTTCGAGGAAGAAGCAGACGTTAGGCAGCCTCTTCTTAGGGGTACTTAGAAATATTTTTTATTTTTGGTTATTATAATCCCTAATAAACAGATAGAATTGTAATTTTTGCTAGGGTTCTAAGTTCAGTATACTTGCTTAACCAACAAGGGAGAGGTGGACCAAAGCTCCGAGCGCAAAGAAGAACACAAGAGCGTTCTCCACACCTAAAGGATCATGGGACTTGGTAAGTACCCCAAGGCTCCAAAGTAGTTCCTTTTTGCGGCTCATATATAGAGTCCTATAAGGTAACCCCCAAAAGGAACTACGTACTGTGGAGCCTCTGGGCAGTTAGGGTTCTATTGGGCGGGGGGGTTGGGGCTTCGAGTGTGCTTAAAGGGTCGTGGGGCGTAGTAAACAGGGGCTATGAAGCAATGTTTGGGAGTTATAGTTCCTAAGTCTCAGCATCCCTTAATAAAGGGTGTCATGCGGGTTTTTTCATGGCCGTCAGGTTTTATAAGAGTCGTGTGGTTTAACATGGTGTTATTGGTGTTTTAGGGCTATAGACGGTTTCTCGGGGGGCTCTTAAAATTCTGCTTGCCTAGGATCCTTCTATGTAATACCGGTCCTCCCACCCAACCTTTTGGTCTATGCTGGGGGAGGCTAAACCTCGATTTTGGTAATTGTCAAAATTAGGGTCCCTTTTTAGGCACCCTAAATATTAGGTGCCGTATTATAGTAAGGTCCCTAGAAGGGACCATAATTTTGACAACCACCCCTTTAATGGTCGTGAGCCCGAACTAGCCTCAAACCCCTGAGCCCTCCCGCAGTGAACCCTGAGAAGATCTCTCTGAATTCCTCCAAAAGAAACCCTAAACCCTAAGCCCTACAACCAAAGCCTTTACTCCCAACTCCCAAGCCTTACCAAACCCTATATATAATCTTGGCGTTCTTCGGTTGGCTCTTAGGATTTAACTTTTCGGTTTTTATATAGTTGAGCCATAATAAGGTGGCTAAAAGCTTAACTTTTAGGAGGGGTTCAGAAGTCAGCCAAGTCCAGTATGAGCCCCAAAGTTGGAAACCCAATAGCCAGAGTAATGTATAGGGAATCCCAGCACTATGTGGGCTTAATCCAGTTTCCAACTTTATGGGGTTTACTGTAACCCTAAACCCTAAATCCCTAAACCCCTAAACCCTAAACCCCTAAGCCCCTAAACCCTAAACCCTAAACCTCAGAACCTGTCGCCTTCGCTGATTCAGAGGCCATCCTCTGCCCCGAGGCCATGGTACAGGCCTGCCTTTCTTTGTTTTAGGGCGTAGGATTCAGGGTTTAGGAGTTTAGGGGTTAAGGCGTTCAGGATTTGGGGTTAAGGGGTTGAAGGTTTAGAGGTATGAGGTTAGGGCTTTAAGGTTTGGGGTTTAGGGGTTGTGGTTTTGTGCTTCTGGGTTTGGGGTTGAGTTTCGGGTACAGAGGCGAGGTTCAGGGTCTTAGCGGGCCGGAAGCAGGGTCGGGTAACCTGCCAACCAGGTCCGGCGAGGCTTTTGGTCGCTGGTCCCAGCTTCGGCGCTGCGCGACGTCTCGCCGTCAGGGGCCCAGGTTGTATCGGGGTCGAAGGGTTCAGTCAGGGTTTTAGGGTTTAGAGTTTGTGGCATCGGGTGTAGAGTTTAGGGAAAGGGGGAAAGGGAGCAGAACTTTGATCGGGTGTTCAGGTCCTGGAAAGTCTTCGAAAGTCCCATGCGCGGTCTCAAGCGTATTAATACGATGACATTGTAGTACCTGTATGGGTACGTTGAAATCTGCCCCAAGCCCTGTTCTAGTTATTGAGTTCCCCACTCTTGGGTTATTAGCCACTGCATGGTCTCTGCCGTGCACATGTGGCTTCAGGCTCAACGTCGGGTGTTTCATCTTTGTCTCCTCGACGGTAGTGTGCACCCAGGGCCCGTGAGGTGCAACACTATATCAGCAGCCATGTGAGATCTTGGCACAAGCTGATTACCATGAGTCAGCCCTAAAGACGTATCTCGAAACCCAATTCCCCAAGCGTAAACCATGAACCTTAAATGGGAGTTTCCGAAAGTAGGGGACCCTAATATAGCACCCTAAATAGTAGGATCCTTATTCTAAGGACTCCAAAATACGGTATCCCGGATTTTCGGAAACTCTAAACCCTTATAGAGCTCTTTAAAGGAACCTTATAGTACCCCTTTAAAGGAACCCATATATATATATATATATATATATATGTATATAAGGACCCCAAAATAAGGCAACCCCCAAATGAGCAGTTGAACGTCAGCTTGGAGGTCAGAGCTCCGCCAGATCGTTTGCCCGACCGTGCCGGTTCGCGAGGCGAGGGGTTGCTGCTTTTGATATGCAGTCCTTTGAAGGGCTCCATCAAAGGGTTACTATAGGGGTCAGGGAATAGGTGAGTGTATTCGAGGCTCATTTGTTAATTGGTGGGTGTATAATCTGGCACTTAATCATGGGCAGCTTGTGCCAGAAATCCAACGTCATGTCAGCGTCAGAGTAATTGGCAGCAGGATTCAATGGGGTTTCACCCTAATTCATTCCTAAACCCTAGACACTAAAACATGGCGCTCGTTGCCGGTATATGGCATAGGCATGAGGCTTCTTCTGGACCCCCCCTCCCGTCAGAACGAAAATCCTACGTCTGCTTCATGCCTGAGCCATAAACCAGAAGGCCCAAAAGCCTAAACCCAGGTTCCTGAGCAGTACCCCGTTGCCATTTTGAAACCGAATAGTAGGAAAAAGGTCAACCTTCTGTTAACGGGGCTACTCAGGCAACTAGAAACCTTAAACCCTCATCCCCTAAACCCTACACAGGACCCACACCCTAACCCTAAAGCAAACCCCCGCCCCCCTCCAAAAACAAAACAAAGCCTTCTAGAAACCTTAAACCCTCATCCTAAACCCTAAAGCACCCCTATACCACCCCCCCCCCTCCCAAAAAAAGAAGCAAACCCCCCCCCCCCCCCCCCCCCCCCCCCCATGGCACCAGGATATGAGCCTCCGCCAGATCTTCCGTGTGGTGTTCGAGGATGATGTGAGCGAATGCCAGCCTCTGGTCGATGCAGCGGCCTTGTTTCGGATTTCTCTGGGGTTTAGGGTTTATAAGGGGTTAGTTAGGGATTTGGGTTTAGCGGTTTAGTGTTTAGGGTTCAGGGGTTAGTTTGGGATTTGGGTTTAGGGGAGCTTTGGAGGCGCAGTGGCTTCGGGTTTAGATTTTTGAGTTCCGGCGCGTCGGTTTAGGAGTTGGCATTCGGGGCTTGCGGTTCAGTTCAGGGTTTAGTCAGTTCCTTAAGGGCGAAATGAGCCCTAAAAGGATTTAAGGTTCATAAACCATGTACATATATATATATATATATATATGGGGGATTGATAGTATATGGGTATAGGGCCCCTACTTTTAAGGGTCATTTGGTCCTTGAAGTTTTTGGTGGATTTCGGATTGGGCTCAGCACCTAGGGCGTAATCTAGGTTTTCGGATTTGGTCTTGAAGCCCAAATCCACCAACCTCCCCCATCTCCGCACTTAATGTACCGGTTCTGCAACCAAATTTCTGATACATTTATTGTCACATAGTTGTAAAGAGAGAATATCAGCATTCTGTAGCATCCTTCTGCATTGGCTCGAAGTCGCCCAATCAACTGTAACTGGAAGTAACTGAGTGTGCATTTCGGCAGATACTCCCCCAATCTAGGGAGTCTGTTTTGAAGGGTTCGACGCCACATTATGAAGATTATTATTGCTATTATGATTATTATGAATATGATGATGATGATGATGATGATGATGATGATGATGCGAATCATTACCTGGGATTTCGGCTTACAGAGGGCTACTTCTCTCTTCGTATACCGACCATACACTGCAGCCCCTCGACTCGATCAGTCGTCGTCCTGCGCGCGTGGACGTGCCTTTAACGCCCAAACGGGAAGCCGTGCAAGTCAACCCTAAACCCCCCGCAACAAACAAACGCCGTCAACCCTAAACCCTGATTAAGCCCTACATTGCCTGTATACAACATATGCCGTAGGTACCGAGTCCGGCATAGTTGTGTGTCCAGTGGAAGAGACATGGTATTTGCAGATTGCAGGGGAGGCCTAATTCGCGGTCTCGCGCGCCATTTACCCGCACCATCGTCGATTTTTCGGCTGCCGCTCTGCTCCGGATTGCATCCAAATACCTATAGGCTCATACCCTAGCCCTTTTCTAAGGTACCTACCTTTCAATATAGGAGATCCTAATTCCTAACCATAAAACTAGGTACTCTAAAAAAGGGGTAGGGTATGACCCTCTAGGTAGTGGCACATGTTGACGCCTCTGACATAACGCATTGAGTCCGGTGTACTCTATGACCACTTGGAGGCCCTTTTGACTTAGTAAGTAGGGTTAGTAAGGTAAGTTATGGGGATTATAATAGGGTTTCTGGGGGATACTAAGTAGACTTACTAAGTCAAAAGGGCCTCCAAGCAATATGGACTCGTCATGAGCCGGGCCCGTATTCGTCACAGTGGGGCGCCAGCGAGGCAAACTCGGCGTGCCGCAGCGGCCAGAGAAGAGCAGATTGTATCAAGCCCAGTGGGCCCCGTAAAAACCTTAAGCCCTTCATAAACCCGAGCCCTGTTCAGGCTTCTCAGGGTTTCAATCCATAGGCTAAACCCGAAACCTAAACCCTAAACCCCTCAACCCTTACACCCCAAACCCTAAACAGCCTAAACTCGAAGAGCTGCACTGTCGCAGAGGCCTTCTACGCGGTTCTGGACGGACTCTCCAAAGCTGCCCCTGGGTTTTATGGCCTACCTTGACCTACCGTAACCTGCATCTTTGTAAGGCCTCCATAAACTCCATACTAGGGTCTATAATAAGAACCAAAAATCTAGGGTTTGGTACGTTAAGATAGTAGTCGAGTAGGTAACCTTCAACTTTTTTTTGGGGTACGATAGTTCCAATGTACCCCCAAAGGTTAACCTTTAGTTCCCAAGGAGACTGGACAAGCAGGATGGTGTTTTGGGGATGGCATGCCGCGGGAGTATTTAAAGTTGACTAGAGTTCCCTGATCCGCACTACTTTTTTCTTCTCCTGAAACCTTTTTATTATTGTTATAACATATATTATTCTAATTATTATTATTCTTATATTATCTAGAGTGGGCCACGTCAAGCCTTCAGCATTCCTAAACCCCAAACCTGGTTTGTTGTGGTTTACAGTTGAGGGTAGGGTTTAGGGTTGAGGGTTGAGGGTTTGGGTGGGATTCAGGGTCAGGGGTGTGGGGATCAGTTGTGGAATCGATGGCCCTAAACTCTAAACCCGGTGACTTGGAGTCATAGGGAAGGCTAGTCGGACCCTTCTGCATGACGTTACACTCTGAACAGAACCGGGTTTAGGGGCTGAGACTGACTCCCAAATGTTGTCCTGCCCCCCTGCAAGGGAATCTAGTTTTATGCGTAGGATCTGTTAGGATCTGCTACATAGAAGAGTGAGTAACCCTGAAAGGAAGGGTTGGTATGGTCCTCTTATAGGTACGGTCTCGGCCAGGTGCTTGGTCACCTAACGTGGATGAGTCTACTTTAAGCCCCTCAATCCTCAACCCTCAGACTCAACCCTAAACCCCCAAACCCCGCAACCCTCAACTCTAAACCCCCAAACCCCTGAACCCCTAAACCCTCGACCCTAAACCCCCAAACCCCTGAACCCCTAAACCCTCAACTCTAAACCCCCAAACCCCCAAACCCCTAAACCCTCGACCCTAAACCCCCAAACCCCTGAACCCCTAAACCCTCGACCCTAAACCCCCAGACCCCTGAACCCCAAAACCCTCGACCCTAAACCCCCAAACCCCTGAACCCTTAAACCCTCGACCCTAAACCCCCAAACCCCTGAACCCCTAAACCCTCAACTCTAAACCCCCAAACCCCCAAACCCCTAAACCCTCAACTCTAGTCCCTCCATTCTAACCCCCAAACCCCTGAACCCCAAAACCCTCGACCCTAAACCCCCAAACCCCTGAACCCCTAAACCCTCAACTCTAAACCCCCAAACCCCTAAACCCCTAAACCCTCAACTCTAAACCCCCAAACCCCCAAACCCCTAAACCCTCAACTCTAGTCCCTCCATTCTAACCCCCAAACCCCTGAACCCCTAAACCCTCGACCCTAAACCCCCAGACCCCTGAACCCCTAAACCCTCGACCCTAAACCCCCAAACCCCTAAACCCCTAAACCCTCAACTCTAAACCCCCAAACCCCTGAACCCCTAAACCCTCAACTCTAGTCCCTCCATTCTAACCCCCAAACCCCTGAACCCCTAAACCCTCGACCCTAAACCCCCAGACCCCTGAACCCCTAAACCCTCAACTCTAAACCCCCAAACCCCCAAACCCCTAAACCCTCAACTCTAGTCCCTCCATTCTAACCCCCAAACCCCTAAACCCCTAAACCCTCGACCCTAAACCCCCAAACCCCCAAACCCCTCAACCCTCAACCCTAAACCCCCAAACCCCTAAACCCCTCAACCCTCAACCCTAAACTTCCAAGTTCAGCTCTAATCTTGAGCTGCCAAACGAGAAGCTCGCAATCTCTCAGATCTGTGCCCTATACCCCTAAACCCAAGCCTTATAAAACCCTAAACCCAATGCCTCATAAACCCTAAGCCCTAAACCGAAGCCTTATCAAACCTTAAACCCTAAACCCCACGCCCCATAAACCCTCAACCTAAGCCTTGAATCCTACCTGGACCCTAAGGAACCTGACTTCTTGGGGTTCCCTAATATGATTTCTTTGTATATGTCCTCAAGAAAGGTAGGTTAGTTGGGTTTTGAGGTAAACCCTAAGCCCCATGAACCCCAAACAGCAAACTCAGGACAAGAAGCGTTTCTTGCTCTTCGTGACTGGAATTGAGGCACGGGGCTAGACGGCACGTTTTCATAGGAGGCCAAGAGGGTTTTAGCCTATGGGGGTTACGTAGGGATTAGGTTCCCATAATGGGTTCATATTCAGGAATTCCTAAACCCCCCTTTTGGCCTCCCATCACTTTTTCCTCACAAGGCTTCGGGCTTCTTGGGTTTCAGGGTTCAGCGTACTAGGGTACTCGGCATGAGGGTCTCGGGCAGACTCTCGGGGTTTAGGGTTTAGGGTTTAGGGCCTGGATTTCGGACTAGACACGACCAAAGCAAGACCAAAACCGGACGGAGCCTTCGCAGGCTGGACGGTGCTTGTCCGGAGTTTACATAAAGTTAAAAAAAGTTAAGGGGTTAGGCTATGTGGCTGTACGTTTCGGGCTAGTAGGGTCAAGTGTTTCGAGTTATGTTTTTGTTGTAAGGTTTAGGGCATGTAGGGTTTTATGTTTACGGTTTCGTGCGTAGGTAGGGTTTGGTTTTCTGTTTCGGGTTTTGTTTTTTTCTGACAGGTCGGTGTAAACCCTGAGCCCTATTTTCAAGTTTAGGGCGAAGCGAGTCGCTGTAAGTGAGCAATCAACAATGGGAGCTGTCCGTTTGCACTTTTTTCGCCTTCGTTGAACATGTTACTGTGCGAGCGGTGGGGACTGTGAAGTCATTACATCGAACCCGAAACCGCTCAATATGCTGAGTTCTCAGCCCGAGATCCCTACTGACAGCAGATTGCTCCTCCTCAGTGCTGAGATTGGAGTCATGGTTTCGGCTTAGGGGTCAGGTTTAAGAGCATTGGATTTAGTCCCTAGGGTGTGTTGAGGACACGCGCGGAGTCTCGAGAGAGCAACTTGGGATAGTCGGGATTCCGTACAGAATGTGACTCGACAGCTGCGAGGGCTTTGAGTTTTGGGTTTCATGGTTTCAGGATAAGACACATGCCCTGGATGTTACTTGGAGTAAATTCCTGGAAGCCTGCATGCTTTGGAAGCAGAGACGATAGTATTCCTTTCCTGAGGGACCATCGGCTCAACAGCTGGTACGAGTAGCAGTGCAGGTAGTAGAGTCTGGTACCCCAAGGGTCCAGGTACCCAATACTCATGTGCTTTCCAAACTCCTAGACTACATAACTACTATCCTAAAGCCGAGCACCTAATTAATTATTGGATCCTTGGGAGCCTTGGGGGGGTAGAGGTGACTGGAATTGGGGAGGTGTATTGTTTTTTTAAATCAACACAGCAAGCCTGATGCCAGGCTCCTCCGGAGCCTGGGACAGAGCAGCTCACGGCGTGGAGCTTGGATTGAAGGTTTCGATTCTAGGGTTTAGGAAGGGTGGGGCCGGGTGGTGTTGGGGTTTAGGCTCGATTCTTTGGCTTGGAGAATCAGGGTTTTGTCTAGGTTGAAGGATTTGAGTCGGCTTTCTGGGCTTATCGGTTTGAGGTTGTGGGATGCAGGAGTTGTTCTGTCTTGAAGATGATGAAATGGGTTGGGGGTCGTGCTAGATAGTAGTAGTTAGCAGCATCCGCTTATAGTCCCTACATTGTTTGGGTAATATGGACCCAAAACCCAGTTGCAAATGACTAAATCCTTTACACACTGCGATGGGAGACATTGGCACGCAAGTCCCGTCCTAGCACGCAGCTTCTGACGTGAAACGGTCAGTAGACGGGGATTCAGAGTTTAGGGCCCAAACCCTGAACCCTCAATCCTAATCCCTCAACCATGAAAAACCCTAATTAAACCTTTACCTGCACCTAGCAAGAGTGGTTAAAGTAATGGCCCAACACCTACGATGGCCTACAAAGGCAGTTCTTCGACATACTTGTATGGTCCAGGTATATACATACCCAAAGGCTCCATGTGCCCATAGAGTATATACTCAGGCCCTAAAGTACCTATATAGGGACCCCTTTAAGGGTTAAGTATCTACCAGAAAGGTACATGGAGCCTTTGGGATAAGGTTGAGGGTGCCTTGAACCTCTCAGGTTCAGATGCCTTTCAGTGCCTTCACGAAGGATGAGTGCAGACCTCAGGGAGCTTTTCTCTGAGGTGTTGGACTGCTGTTGGAGCATGGCTCTTTTGGGGCTATACAGCTAGGAAGTAGGGCCTACGAGGATTGGGATTTAAGATTAGGCGTTTAGGGTTCACGGCTTACGGGTTAAAGGGTTTTTCGGTGGACCACTAATGCTTTAGCAAGAGTGAGGGTGAAGGTGAGGTTTGAGGATTGAGCTGTGGCTTTATAAGCCTTCGATAGTGCGCAGAGAGTATCGAAGAGGGCCTTCATGCGCCATGAAAGATCGTGAGTGGAAGCCCTCTCCAATCCCCGAGGCATATCACAGCACACCGAAGGATTGCCGACCCAGGCCCCACATGACGCCCTTTCCTGACTATGAAATCCTAGGCCAGGTCTTTTCGGCGAGGGTCTCGTGCCAGCAAGTTAAGTTAAAGGAGCGCCGTACAGCCAAGATTGCGGCAAACCCGATCCTTTTGACCGAGCTCGCCGAAAACGTTTCCGTAAACCCTAAACCAAAGAGCCCGGATTTGAGCAAAGTTTCAGCTACGGACATCGCGGCATAGTCTGCTTTTGAGCAAATACGCAGTGATAGTTTACTTAGTGACTTTTGCATATATAAATGATAGAGGCAGGGCGGTCGAAGGGAACGAGGGCTGCACGGGGAGAGAGATGAGAGAGAGTCGCCAATGTCTCATTTCCACGAGTCGAATGAGGCACGTGGAGATGCTCGGCAAGTTGCCGCAGGCACGATATCTTCTTCGGATGTCATTGTCTGTAATTGAGCGTCTGTTTGTAGATCGAGTGTGTAGGAGTGTCTGACACGTACATTTGAGGGATTGGCTACGTCTGGTGTCTTTCCGAAGTCCTGCACACATGTCGTGGCCGTTCTAGGCATGACGGTTTGTCCCGGTTTTGACATCACAGCCAATCACTGCCCTCAATGTGTAAACCCGAGCCCCCCCCCAAACCCTAAGCCCCTAAAGCTCTAAACCCTAGACCCCAACCCTAACCTCTACTGCGACTTGTCGATTCATACCGATGTCACTGCTTGGCCTGGTATCCTGAGGTCGGCTGGCTGGGTTTCAGAAAACCATGGATACCTGCTGAACCCCAATAACCCCGAATCCGAATCTAGGGGCCGTAATAATAATTACCAATACTATTCTGCGGGTTCCTTATTCATTATAGTTGAATATTATTACCTGGGCGAACCCAAAAACCTTAAATCCTAGCGTTCTCTTTCAGGGTCTACTTTTTGTTTCTGAGACTCGCAGCTTTCACAAGGGTCTTTGCCCCTATTATTGGGGGTCGGGGTAACTAAGGCCATCCTGCCGTCCACTACATGGGCGGTTGTCCGAATTAGGGTCCTTTTTTGGGGTCCTTAGTATAATACGGCACCTATTTGTTAGGGTACCCCAAAAGGGACCCCCAATTTTGACAACCACCCACATATCCGGCGTTCGGACTGAGCTTTGATAGTCGTGTAAAGCGATCGAGATTCGGGGTTGGGGCCGGCAGCAGGAAGAAGACCGGTAATTTTGTGTTTGAACCAAGGTGGTCAATTACCTTTGTAACTTAGCGATACCAGTAGTAACTTTCAGTGGTGTTGGTGGCGGTGGTGGTGGTGGTGGTGGTGGTGGTGGTGCGGCTGTTGTTTGTGAAGTCGCTTTGATGTCATGGTCTTTGTCTTTGTCGTCGTCGTCGTCGTCGTGTGTTGGGCTTGTTCCGAAAGTGTTCGACCACAAGGAGTTTGCCAGTGTCACCAGCGTAGGACATATGCACACTTGCCGCTGACTCCCCACTAACAGACAGACCCTATGCCCTAAAACTTCAACCTTAAACCCTAACCTTCTCAAAAGCCGAGCAAGGCAGGGTGGATTGTATGAGGTCCCCCGAGGTTCTGCAATGACCTTCATCTCTGTCTGTGTGTCTACAGGCACCTGAAAGCAGTACCTGGTCCAAACTTCCGAAGTCTTCGGGCTCGTTCCTTGGAGTCCTAATGCACAAGGGTCTAGGGTCTCTGGTCAGGGTTTAGGGTTTAGAGGGTTTAGGTTCAGGGTCTACCCTAAAGCACGATTTCAGGATAATAGCAAACCCTGAAGGCTTGCAGCGCTGTACAGGCCCACACCTGCACCAACACGCTCGAGTTGCCAAATTACTACGAGTCCCTGCAGGCCGTGGGGGTTTGGGGTGTAGTGCTTTTGGGATTTAGAGTGAACCCCCGAAAGTTGGATCATGGATTTAGGATGATTAGTGCTGGGATCCCGTATACTTTATCTTTAAGGCCATGAGGATAGTGATGTTCCAGCTTTCTGGCTTCTACTGTAGGGTTTGGGGGTTTAGGGTTTCAATTTCCCGAAGCCTTTGTAGCTGAGTCTGGGGAAGCTTCGGGAGTCTCCAAACACTCTGGGAGTCAAGGCTGGTTGCTAACCCGATATATTGGGTCCTCGATCATTACCTCTCTCTCTCTCTCTATATATATATCCATACATATGTATGCATATTCTTTTTTGAAGAGGGGGTGGGTTCCTGAATGTAATTGTAGTATAATGGCCCCAAACCTTATTCTAGTTATTAAGGCCCCTACATTACCTTCGGGGTCTCGGATCCTATGCCAAGTCCTGCGACGTTGCGTGTTCGTCAGACCCTCCCAGCAATCCCCAAACCTGAGCCCCAGCTGTTGAGTTATTCACAGCGCTTTGCACTAGGCCTTAACTGTCGTCTTTTCAACATACTAAAACGAAGACTCTGTAAGACCTTCACAGAACCCTGAAAGTAGCCCCCTTTAAAGGAGCCTCATTCTGCCTATTTCAAAGCTTTACATAGCTTGGCCGGGCTGGGACAGAGCTCATGCCCGAAACCATTAACAGATCATTAACAGAAAGCTCGCAACCGCATGATCTCGAAAGTCTGAAGGGTTGACCTTATATACCATTGCTGTTTAATTTTGTATGTGTGTATATATACGTACACACACACACACTCTTTCCCCATCCCAGCCCCGTTCCCATGATAAAGGCCCTTAGAGACGCGAGAGCAAAGGGCTGGCTGCTTGGAATTTGGTGCTGATCACAGCAACGAGAGACCCCAGAATCGTCACAAAAGATGGAATGGTGTCCAATCCCACGCAAAGACCGAAATCCAAAGCCCTTCTTCTCAAAATCGATTGTCGTAGGCTCAGCCGTAATCACCAAATCCTAGGAGCCTGAGCCTCGACATGTTCTTGGCTTCGACGACTGCTAGCACGCAAACCTAAGGTCTATTCTTGTAGTACTATTACAGTACTATCCGATCCTATATTGTTATAATACTGTAATACGCTTATAGTTCTAGGGTAATGTAATGAAACTTCCACGTCTTCCTGGGCCTTGGTATGCCCTATGAGCAACAAATCTTCCCGCTGCACACAGTCACAGTTTCGATTGGTAGATCGGCAGGTACGTAACTAACACTAAAGGCGGCACTCGTCAAACCTGTCTGCTTACATCCTGGATACCCCGACCCCCAGCCCTGAACTATGGTACTTACATTAACAAAGAACTCTAAAAAATATTTCTATACTAGAATACTCCCAAATAGTACTACGAAATGCTGTTTCCATGAGCCCAAAGGAGTCTGGCCAGTTCGGAGAACAGGAGGCCGCCGATCCGCATCCCCCACAGCAGTGGCAAGCCCCAGGGAGTCCTGTTTAGGGTTTCTTACAGGGGGTCCATAACGGGTTCTATAAGGTTTCTGTAAGGGTACTTTGATCCACTATACTATAGAAGCTCTGATGTGGAGCTGTGTTTGAGACGTCCATTCGCAGTGCAGAACCAGCAAGTAGGCCGAATAATGGCTTCCGGTTCGGGGTTCTGCGATGGCTAAAACCTGGTAGCGTCAAGATGCGAGCCCGGTCATACTGTGATAGTTAAGCCTGAAAACGATAATCGGACATCTAAAACCCTTGACTCTCACCTTCAATCCTTGTGGCCACTTCGTTGCAAAAAGCACGTAGAAGGCCGCCATTGAACTTTGACCTCAGTATTTGTGTTGTTTTGTTTAATACTATGTTCATTATTTGACTTATCCTTGCTATTACTATGTTATTTGCTGCTTTAACACTATCACTACACATAGTGTTGTTGCAGGTGTTTTGCTGTTGTTATAAGTAATGTTATGATTACGAAACTGTCTTATAGTTTTGTGCCGCTAACTATTACCATTATTACTCTCAGTCTTATTGCTGCTGTTTTTTGTGGTCATACGGTTGCTATCATCTTAACTTTAACCCCGTCACAGACAGTTCTCCCACAGCTGTGCTACAGATAGTATGGGTTTCGGCCTTCACGGTTTGATGGGCTTTAGGAATTCAGGGGTTCACTGTTTATGGTTGGGGCTTGCCGGATAGGTGCTAGCAGCCTATCTCGCGAGTTGAGGTGGTCCCTTACTGACCCACGCCCAAAGGGTCAGAATCATTTCCATGCGCTGACCATAAGCCTTAGACTCTTAGACTCTCAGACTCTACCTACTACTTAGAGTCTCACTTGTAGTTCCTTCTCTGGATGGCCTTATAGGATCCTAAAAATAGACTTGGCCAGGCCCCCAAAAAGGAACTGCCATGGATAGGTACACTGTAAGCCCTAAATTTCCCTAAACTCGAAACCACAAACCCTAAACGCCACCTTAACCTGGCATAACCTACTTGTTTGTAGGTTCTTACTATAGGGACGCTGCACAAAAATGGGCTTTGGTAGTTGAAGATAGCTTTACTCCTTGCGCTGGACCCGCTGTGGCGGTCGGAATTGTTGGACATAGTACTCGCTTGTGGTCCCTATAGCAGCCCAATAAACCTTGTCAGCCCTGAAACCTACAGCCTCAACCCTAAGCCCTTGAAGTGTAGCACACACTTGTTTGTGCGAAGTGACAACTTCATATCTCACTTAAACACCGAATCGGTCAGGGGATTGACTCACCGATTCATGTCGAATGATTGTATACTCCGTGGCCATTTTGGCGAAAGCTGTTACAGCTTGAGCGAAATTTTGTTTCAGTCCCCTCGGATCAGTCCTCGGCCATCGCCGCTGTTGGCGGCCAGTACTTCGAGGTCTACTACGACCGCTGCTTGCGGCCAGTACTTCGAGCACTACGGCTTCTCTGTCGGTTGTTGACAGTCTGAAGGAATCGCTCGAAGAATTCAGTCGCGAGCAAGTTCTCGAAGATTTCCAAATCGAGAAACCCGAGGATGTGACTTGGGGAGCTTGGAACAAACGACAGTCACGACAGATTCGCGAGGCCATCGACCAAATTTCCCAGTGCCGAACTGGTGACGACATTGTCAATCTGGCGGCGACCTTGCTTAAGCCGCCGACTCTCGAGGCCTTCCTCTACCTGCACATCACTAATCGCGACGACACCGCGGAGCAGTTGACGATTCCCTTCGAGGTCGTCGAGGCTTCTCTACACCCTGACTCCGACCATGTACCTCTTCCTCCAGACACCGACGCAGCCCTTCTTGCACATGAGACTGAATTGCATAATCAGCATTTGGCAGACCTTTTGCGTGATGATTTTGGCATGGAATTACATAATCCTGAACCCGCTGCCTCTAAAGCTCGAAAGCGGAACTTCGAAGGGCATCTCAAGCCCACTACTTCGATTACCATCGATTTGGATTAGTCACTTCGTAGCCATGGCACGTACCCGAGCTGACTCATGGTTCGATTTTCTCTGCGAGGGCACGCTGGTGAAGATGACGGCCCCTGTTCCAGAGTCGATGCTTAACGAGTACCCCGAAGTAGTCAGCGACACGGCCCAAGTCCCCATCTCTGAGATACGACGACAGCTTTGTCCCCGACTTCTCGAGAAGAAGAACTGTAACATGGCCAATTGTGGATACCTTCACCCCGATTTCCTCAACAAGTCGTGGGTAGTGCCCAACCTCATATGCCACAAATGGTTCCAGGGATGCTGCGAGTACCACAATACGTGCTGGAATCAACATGGCCACACGTTCGATGAAGCTATGCGACAAGCTTTCGTAGTACAACGACAGAATCGTCGAGGCGAACCACCTTACCATTACTCGTCGAAGAACGGAATCATCGAGCAGGTCAACCGAGCACAGGCTCGTGAGTGGATCATGGACTCGATGACCACGTTCCGTTCCGCCGAGATGCGCAAGTTCAACTTTGGCACAAACTTCTCCAGGTACTACGACTACGAATCGTGGGATAGATCTGATGCTGCCCAACAACTACGACAAGAGATCGCGGATGGCCTGCATCGTCGCGGACGCTCTCCTCGCAGAGTTCGCGAGGAATCTAGACCTCCGGCGACCTGGGGACAACACTCAACTCCGACACGGGGAGCGATTTTCCCTACTTCGAGACCCCGATGGCCCCCTTCAGCGGCTCCCTCGTCAGCCCCTTCTACAGCAGCCCCATCGACAGCACCGCCGGCAGCGGTCCCATCGACGGCACCTTCGACTACTCCGACGCCGCCGACACCAAGGAGACCTTTCTTCCAGGTCAGCACGGATACGGACTCCGATGCACCCAGCTTCGGCCGTGAACCCCGAACTGCTTTCCGCCACGGCGATGGAGCAGCCAGGGGATCACAACGACCGCTTTCTCCGGCGAGATTCCCGAAGAGATCCCAGTCACCGGCGAAGAGATGGCTTGACTCTAAGACCCCGGTGATCGTCGAAATCCCGGATGAGATCGCCGCTTCGACACCAGCCCCGACTCCGGCGGCCCCACCGACCACCACGACACCGCAGACGAGGCCGAGGTCGCCAGATCCTTGGCATGATGACGATGATTCCGCGACACCACCACCGACACCTCCGACCGTGGTTACTACAGCTACCCCTGCGACATCGATGAACCCAAGGAGCGCTGGGTCGGTGGCCAATTCCGCGAGTGAATCCGAGTGGATCAACCCATCCTTTGGGGCTGCCGCTACTACGACTCTCGTGAGCACTCAGACCAAGGCCATGCCCAAACGACCACACCCCGACGCCGACAGCTCCGCGGGGTTTGGAAAGGTCGTGCCGCCGAGATTCTCCGTCCACCCTGCTGTGGACTTGACACGAAACGACCCGAGGCAAGTCTTACGGCCACCTACCAACGAGTCGGGGGCGGCCTCTTCCTCGACTATCACGACCTCCTTGGGGAATCCTTACACGAGTGTACCGGTCGCGGTTCAGCCACAACCACCACGACAGTCATGCCTCGAGAGATTCCGAGTGCAGTGGCGCGACTCGCAGGTGGTGGAGAAGGGGCGCACTTCGATCGACGATGTCCGATCCAATGCACCGTCATCACACGAGCCAGTGTTTGGTTTTCAAACGCTGCGCCACTTCGACAACTTCCCGATGATGTCGTCGAATTTACAAGCGATGACGCCGGTGGGCGGACACAATGTCGCGATGTTGCCACCCGGCAACCACCCCTACTCCTCCTTCGCCTTCGACACTCCATGGGAGATCACATACGATGGCATTATCTACATCGAACAGGTACTCCGATGCCCTACTTTCGGGAGCTACCTTACCCAATACGGCCTTTACATCGACCTCCCGATCCACACCCCGCAAGACGACGTACTGCAAGAAAGGGTGTTGCTCCTGGGTGTCCCGAATAACTTCGTGGAACCCCGGACTACCTTGATCTACTCGATGGTGTGGCACAGCATCACCGCCTCTCTCTCCGACCTGAACCATACTTCGGTGGAAGATCGGATGAACCGACTCCGAATTTGGTGCCACACGGCCAGGAATCTCAACACCTTCGCGGCGCAGATGCCATACTTCGAGCCCATGCAGACCTTCTTTCGGGAGCAGGCCTCGGCGATACTTTCATGCACTTCGAATATGCTCTCACCGGCGATGCGAAGTGCCTTCGCCCAACACGAGCGAATGCGATCGATGATCGCCGCAGAGCCGCCGGCTTTCATCCTGCGATTCCGCGAGAACGCGTGAGCCTTTACACGAGGCCTACCCGACCTTTGGAGTCTCACGGTCGCCCCGTTTCCGCCTCGGCGATGTACGGGTGTTTCCGGGTCAGTGACCGTTTCGGCAAAAGGGGACTTCCGCCTCGGCGATGCGTCCACCTGACCCGTAGGTCTCAACCCCCGAATGACTCGTTACATACGACGACAAGACCAAATGTGCTCGCCTGTAGGACATGTTACTCGGTTGCATCAGGCTCTACTAGTTGTAGTGGGGCCTGCTCTCTCCTTGGAGATTGCTTGGCTTCCGTAGACTTCGACCTCTCAAGCTTGACTCGTGTTACCCGAACCTCCCGATCCACCCGAAGTGATGGCACACTCTCGCCAGTCCCCGATTGAGTCGGATCCGATTGAACAGTTTCCCGAGACATCGGCGACTCAGCTCGATCCCATCGAGCAGTTTTCCCAAATGCCCGGCAGCAGCTCCGGAGCAGTTTTGCCGGCCGCTCGATACCTCGAGGGTGTTCACCCGGACACCGATGAGGGCCGAGCACTCAAATTACAACGAAGGCTCTACGATGATCATCACACCCAGGGAGCCTTGGAGGTCATCGCGTTCAGACGAGCCTCCGAACAGCTCGCGATGTCATCACTACGAAAGCAGTTCCCGAACTCGTCAGACTCCGAGCTGGCGGCGATTTGGCGCCGACAACTTACCGGCGAGGAGGTCGACGAGAACGGCATGCCCATCGAGCTCATTGGTCCCGATGGGAAATCGATCGAAGATCACCACAAACGCGATGTCGACCGAGTAGAGATGTACCTCAAGTACTTCAGCACTCCGGCCAACGACAAGCTCCACGATGGATCCATCGATTGCACCTTTTGTGGTCTGCTGTTTCCACCTTACTATCTCCTCTCGGTTAACCCCGACGGCCAGGACGACTGGCGCAACATCCACTACAGGTGTTGCTACCAGTGCGCGACCGGGGCTAACGAGGACTTCGTGTGGTACGCCGAGAACTCCGACTTGTCACCGGCCAAGATAGGACTACGAGGCAACCTTCGAGACCTTCCCTATAACCACAAGGACCGTCGACAGCTTTACGATCGCGACGACAACCACGAAGTCAAGCCGCCTGGGTGGCACATCGCGATCGAGCGAACGCATGGATTCTACTGCAAGGTCTTCTTCGACAACTACTGGGATACCGCGAAGTGTCGTTGGGTTCGGAAGCCGACATTCGTCCGCAAGAACTCGACCCGCTACGACACGATCAGCATCCCCGACTGGTACACGATTTGCCAGAAGGTCAACTCCGTGCGCAAGCAGATCAACGTCGAGACCTCGAGGAAGCGGGCCGCTTCGTGGAAGCAAATGTGCGAGGACATCGAACGCGAAAGGCCTGGCGACAGCAAGTCGAACATTCGACGCGAGGTACGAAGTCGAATACTACGACTCACCGACATTTTCGTCGCGGACCTCGCCAAGCTTGACTCCGACCAGAAGCAGCGAGTGTTCCAAGCCTTCGCCCAGTGGGAGGTCACGACCGTCGCTCGATCCATCGACCCGAACTGGAACGCCGATGAGTTCTGGAACATGGTTACCGCCGAGGCCCCACTCACCGACTGGTTGTTTCGTGTCTCCGACAGCATCGACCAACACTTCGTATGTCGCTCGAAGGATTGCACCTCGGTGATACACAATCACCATTGGCTTCGACAGATCTCGTGGGACTACTCGATTTCCTCGCAGCACGGTCGGTACTCTTGCCCGCGATGTTTGACCGCGTATAGACCTTGGGCACTTCGAAACAACGCGGCATCCACGAATGCACCGACCTTTGTTCCCGCCCAGAAGGCTCTGATCATCAACGGTGACGGCACCACACTCGAAGTCGATGCCACGGTTCCAGTCCCGACAGGACAACGACTCACCTCCGATGACGGCGACTACATGCTCTATCTCATGGAGTGGGAGCGCAAAGACGACGACGCCTTGATTGGCCGGCTCAAACAGATCATGAGCGGCATCCGACGAGACCTCGGAGACGACGATATCCGCGATAAACTCGCGGGGGCCCTTCGCGACGAGCAGATGAAGCACCAGAAGCTCGATTACTTCGAGTCGGTCACCTGGTCCAGTCACAACCTCCTCGAGATCTCCAATCGCAACTCGACCACAACGAAGAAGTATCGGCTGGATCTACTGCCAACCGCCTCGCATCCCGCCAAGCCCTTCGACGAGACCCTCAACACCAAGGTACACTTCGAGTCCTATGACATCAACTCGGCCCTCGCCGATCCCCCGACCTACCAATTCGCTACATACCACTACGACGCAGATGACACCATCATCATGACCCAGGACGACTTCCTCCGGTTCATGAGTCTTGCATACACACGATTGCGTCTGGGACAATATATGGTCGGCGACTTGTCCTTTACCCACGTGGACACCGATCACCTGGAGTTGCTCAAGGGCCGTCGACGAGACGCACAGGCGGCACAGTAGCCGCGACATCGACCCACACGGGAAACAGACACTATTCCGCCTCGGCGACGTTAGTGTTCTGACACCCGACCGTGTCGCCTCGGGTTATTCACCCGACTTTATCGCACCGCGCTGGTGTCGCTTCGACAACCCGTCCTCTCCGGTTTCGCTTTCCGCCTCGGCGACGTGCGATACTGGAAGGGACGCGGCTCTGTACATTTCGAAGCTTGTAACCCGATCCCCCAGCTCAAAGCTCGAGGACTCTCGATTGGCACATCGATGACGAAACAAATGCCGAGCTCTCGCATAATAAGATTTTCCTGTTATTGCTCTCTCACGCCTCACGTCTAAGAGTTTCCACAGTTCTGTGGATCCCGTGGCCCGAAACTACCAGCGATTTAGCACACGGTTCCCGAACCTTGCCCGAAGCCCCACCTCATGTCGTTCTCCGATGTGATTGCGCTCCTGCGATCACACGACTTGACCGCTTTGGCACCCGAGTTGGCCAAACGCGGGATCAATACACCCGAGAAACTCCGAGGAACGTCCGAAAATGTCCTCGTGGAGATTGCCCCAAGCCGACTTGACCTAGACAGACTACTGTCGGCACTCGATCGCAGACCGATGCCACGCGAAGTCGTGCCGGTGCGGAGACGAGATTTACCTCGGTGTAACCCTTCATCCCGAGGTTCCCTAGCCAGGGCACTCGAAGCAGCCAAACCAGAACAACGAAGAGCTTCCTTGGAGGACCTCCAGACCAATACCTACGCGATGACGACACAGAAGTCTCGAGATTCGAGGTGGAAGCTTTGGACTGCTCTCGCCGATGCGTGGGGCCTCGATCCGTTGCCACTCTCGGTGCGACTGGTTAACGCGATCGGTGCCAGTCTGCGATCTGGAGGTTACAAGTCCGCGAAGCAGATCTTCAGCCAAGCCCGACAAGAGCACGTGGCACAGACTTGTACCTCGGTGCCACCCGAAGTCTGCCTCAAGATGCAACAAGTCGAAAGGGCCGTCGAACGGGGACGAGGACCTGCCAAACTCAAGGACTCCTTCGTCGTCGAGGACATTGCCCGACTACCAGTACGACCCGAAGACGAAGACTTCGATGGTCCTCATCCATGGGCACGACGACTACGACATCGAGTGGACATGGTCATCATCTGCTGCTGGTGGCTACTACGAGGCATTGAGGCAGCTTCGGTGACTTTCGGCCAGGCGTGGGTGGAGATCACACACGCCGGACGCACCGCGTTCATCACCCTGCCATGCACGAAGACGGACATCGTGGGTTTGTGCGTGACCAGATCACACCCATGCTGCTGCTCGACCTCTCCACGACTATGCCCCTTTCACGCACTACAACGACATCTTGACCTTCTACAATCACTGGGATGCTCTCGAGACGGCCCCCTCTTTCCTGGCACGGACGGACAACCACTTGATCATCATCAGACCATCGACATCTTTCGCTCTGTGATCTCTGCTACTGGGACCTCGATGACTCGCATGGGACCGAACGGAGCCTTACTCGATCGGTTCTGCGAGCATGTCTGTCGAGTATCTGGCTCTCAGATGCTCACACGACGAGGTTTCCCACTGGACACCGTTCAACTGATAGGTCGATGGGGCAGTGATGCTATCAAAGTTTATGTGCAAGAGTCCCCCTTGCACCGAGGCGACGAGTTCCACAGGCCCGAGACCCCGAACAAGCCCGAACAAGTCCGTGAGATGGTTGCACAATACCTCGAGACTCTCCGCACCAAATTCTGGGTTGTGAACTCCTTAACTAAGGTTGTGCACTTGCCGGGAATTTCCGAATCATCCTGCGATAACGCACATTGGCACACAATTTGCGGATGGCCATACGGCTTCGCACCGCATCGCCGCGAGTATCGCGAACCATCAGGCCCGAAATGCAAACGATGTTTCAGATTACGCGAGGCACAAGCCTTCGCCGACGCACAGCCCGACGAGGATGAGGACTGATGTTCGACTGACTTCCGCCTCGGCGACGTGTCATCGGCTTCGTCCCGATCATCCGAATGCAAAAAGCTCGATGCAGACCTCATGTCACCTCGAGTTGCCACCGAAGACATGTCACGTCAGCCTGACCTTCATGAGAGCAATTTCTGCCCGAGTCCAAATCTCTCGACGAACATGAGCGATCCACTTCAGGACGCGGCCGACTTAGCGGGCATCGACCTGACCACAGACGTTGTAGCCCGATACTTGGCCAAACTCGGCTTGAAGTCGCATGCGACCATCGGCACGTACCTCAAGGATGACGCGAGCATCAAAGATGTGATCACGAAGCTTAAGGCGGGCGCTCGGGCAGGGGGCGTGGAGTTCAAGCTCGGGGATGACGCCGACGAAGACGCCCTCACCGCCCAGTGGATGGTACTCACTCAGTCTGCACGACTCGCTTACCATACTGCTACAACAACTCCGACACCTTCAGCTTCCCCGACCTTCCCGACTACTACTACTTCGTCCCACACCGACAAAGACGTCGTCCCCAAGACTCTCCCGACGGGTGTCTACAACAAACTGGTCGAGGATTACAATTGCATCACCGTGGACGGCGAACGACGACAGTTCCCCGAGAAGAATCTCGTCGGGGCGGAGAAAGTGCTCGCTCGGATGTATCACGAGCACCATACATCGAAGATGTACACCGCCACGGCACTAGGCGAGATAGTGTCACAACGGATCTGGACCAGCTTCGACACGATCAACTCGGCCAGGAAGAAGGACACGCACGAGAAGAAACTGGTCCTCGACGAGCGCAATAACATCACCGAGAAGTCACACGATGAGTGGGATGTGCGAGGACAATGGATGCTTATAGACGCGATCGAGGCAATCCGATGGGCATGGATCCTCATTAAGTATGCCTCCGAGACGGTCGTCAACAAATACGTCGATTGGTTCATTCGTCTCGTACGCAAACATTCACAACGCATTAACAACGTTAAAAGCCTATGGGAAGAATTCTCTTGGGACATCGCCATGCGCATGCGATCTAACGAGACCTTCCAAGCGATCACCGACGACCTCATCAACGACCTCACCAGAGTCAACGACGTCATACAACAACCGCTGTCGAAGAAGCAGCGATTCGGCAAAGGCGCCGAACAAACCCCGAAAGGGAAAGGAAAAGGATATCAGCAGAAGTGGTCACCTCCAGGACAAGGACGTCGATATCGACAATCCTGGTCCAATACGACCACACAATGGCGCCCATGGCAACCTTCGACACCTACGTGGACTACACAGGCCATGTCTTCTTGGCAAGCCACCCCGACACAAGCATGGACATCTCCTACGACGCCGACTTTCCTTACTCCGACACCATCACCGACCCTGCCACTGAACCCGGCTCCTCATGTATCTCAACCACGACCTCCTTGGAACACGAAGGGAGACAAAGGCTCGAAAGGCGCCGGCAAGAAGGGCAAAGCCGGTAAGTCCGGCAAGAAATAGGGACAGCACGGCCCAGGGTCTGCCGACCCTGGAGCCGACCATCGACCGACAGAGTTACACGACCGAACTTGTACATTGTGCTACGAGCTGGTCGGCACCTTGCCGGTGGTGCACCTGTCCTTCTTCGATGGTATCGGGATTGCCTCCGAAGCACTACGACGAATCAATGGGCACATTCTCCTGACCCTGTCTTGGGAGATCGACCTCGAATGTGCACAGTTTACCTCACAACACTTCGGATCCATACAAATGGGGGACGTGACACAGTTCGACATCGAGACCGTCGCGGAACACATCGATGCTGCTACTCTCCATCAACAATACATCATGGTGATCACCGCTGGACCACCTTGCCCCGATTTTTCGAACCTGCGTCACCGACCCCCAGGCTCCGAGGGCACATCTGGTTGGCTTTTCAGTCACATGGTGGGCATCGAACACCAACTCCGCAAACGCTTCACCGGCATCGCCATTGAAACGATCTTCGAGAACGTGGTCCCTCACCCAGATGTTCACGACAACTTGCTTGAGCTCACATCGCCACTGAGTATGGACCCCATAGTCGTCGATGCAGCCGACGCCGGAATCATGCACCGGAAGCGGCTGTGGTGGACATCGATCCCTTGGAACATCATCGAAGAACGCCTCCCACGACTCACACCTTGGTCCTTGGACTGGAAACTCGAGGGAGAATGGCACCGCCTACACAACCCGATCGCTACGGAATTGCAGGCACACATCAAGACGAAGGACTACTCCCTTCCCCCATGTCTCCATAACGACAAGAAACTTTTCCATTGCTTGACTACACCATCAACATCGACTACGGGCCGAGACCCGCCTAAACATCTCCGAGATCGCTCGACTTCACATGACGCGTGGCAACGATGGGAACAGGACAATCGTCGATACCCTGTGTGGCAGTACGAGGAGCGGTTCTTGGTGACACTACCCGATGGCACATGGTCTACTGCACCTGCTACACTTCGAGAACAACTTCAGGGTCTACCGCTGGACTACACCGCCACACTCGCCCAGGGCGACGAAACCAAACGATGCGTGGCTTTGGGCAACTCCTGGCATCTCCCCACGGCAGTTTGGATCATGTTCCTGCTGCTTCTCGGGACCGTCAACGCGACCATCCCCGACACACCACGATCTTCGGCTCTCCAGCAGATTACTGCCTTGTGGCTACACCACAAAGTCCCTTTCGGTCCTCCTCCACGTTCCACGACACACGACTACATGCCTCAGTTCTCCTGGACGGAACACCTCGATTGGGCACTTCATCGTGATACACACTTGTCCCCGAAGACGCTGGATCCTACCCTCGAGTGGTGTTTACAACATCGACATGTGTTTCACCCACTCGTAGATTTCCAGAAAGCGATCATCGATGACATCCGCGAGCTCGTCGAAGACATGGAGGATCACACCATGGCTTGGTATCACACACTCCCAGAACACGTACAACGAGCATATCGACACAAGGATTCGGTCACACAGATCCCAGTACTCGTTCACTTACTACGACTGATTCAATACCCACAAATAGAGTTGATCTATCGCGAACTCTCCGAAGGTTTCCCCTTGATGGGCAAGTTGACCCCAGGCATCAACTGGCACGTTCGACAGGACCTTAAATACCTCGAACCCACACCGATCGACGAGTTTGGTGACAAGAACCGACAGTACATCCACGACAAGATCGAGAAGAATTCCATCGACGAACATTGGGAACTGATGCTGGACGAAATCCTGGCCGAAGTCGACATGGGACGCATGAACGGACCGTATCAGGCCCCCGACTGGTGGCCCCGTGCCGCCACGGTACCACCCAAAGGGAAACATCGAACCCTGTTACCACTACCACACTCCGATCCCTACATCGCCATGGCTTTCAGCATCGAACAGACCGGCAGCGACGGCAACAACAAAGTCAGACGGGGCGAGGATTGGCGCCGGAGTGGCCACAATGCGACCTGCACCATGCACGACCAGCCGTACCATCACACACCCGACCACTTTATTTCCTTGGGACTCGCCACACTCCGAACCGATCACTCGAAACCCTTGTCTGTTTGGGGACATGACCACGACGGGGCTTATCGACAACTTCCACTTCGTGATCCTCGAGAAGCCTATGTGATGTTGTTGACCCCGGACGGCCCAACGCTGTGGAGCCACAATGTCCTTCTTTTCGGATCGGCCGCAAGTGTCTGGTCTTACAATCGATTCGGCGACATTCTCGTAGCCTGCAGCCGAACGATGATCTTGTCTCCGGCCATGCACTACGTCGACGACTACGGATCCATGGAGGACTCCGACCTCGCCAAAGGCAGCTTCGAGTCCTTCGAGGAGTACAACGGATGTCTCCAGATATCGATGAAGCCCAGTAAACGCCAACCACCGCAAACAGCACATCGTATACAAGGAGTCATCATTTCATCCGACGACAACAACTTGGTCCTCACACCTTGCCCGAAGAGAGTCGAAAACATGTGTAGACAAATCGACACACACCTGACTACTTCGTCACTGTCCCCCGAGCAAGCCAGGAAGATGGCCGGGAAGTGCAACTTCCTGACTGGGAGACTGTTTGGCAAGGTGGGTCGAGCGGCCTTGAAGGCACTTTATTCTCGAGCTCACTCCTATTCACATGCCCTCGACAAGCCTACACGCTCATCACTACTAGCCCTCAAGGACATCATACAGCACTGCCGACCAATGACGATACCACGCACACCGACCAAGCCGACATACAGCGTCATCTATACGGACGCATACTTCCGGCTTGGCTCCACCATCTACAAGCCGGGAGACAGCGACATCCCTAATTGGGACTCGAAGTCGACGTCCGACATCGAAAACGGCTGGGCAGCGGTTTGCTTCCACCACGGTGACGTGCGAACCGCCGCCTACTTCCAGGGTCGTCTGCCTTCACTACTTGTTCGACAGTTTGCCTCCGACCAGGCCTTCATCTACCTTCTCGAAGCATGGGTAGCGATACTGGCACCGTTGGTCTTCGAACCATGGCTGGATCAGTTCTACGTTCAATGCTGTGACAACGAAGCCTCCCGACATGCCCTGCTCAAGGGCGTTGGCAAACATCAACCTTTGAATTGCCTCATTGCGGCACATTGGACTTGGCACAATCGACGCAGTATTGCACATCGACTTGAGCGGGTACCCACCAAGGCGAACATCTCCGACGGGATCAGCCGCTTTGAGAACGTTCCGGAGTCTGAGAGCTGGACTAAACTCGATTTACCTCTCAATGCACTGACGAGTAGAGCTGCGAAGATCATAGGAGATATTCATTTTGCTTCCTCGACGGGTTTTTCCGACTTACCCGAAATTCACCGATTGCACGACCATTTGCTTTCGATGTTACGTTAATGTTCTTTCGAGTGGCGTTCGCCTGCGATGGGAGGACGCGACCACACTCGATGGGAACCAGTCGGTCCTCCCAGCGGAAGGAAAGATCAACACCGATCTGTAAGATCGACTACTTCGATCTGTAAGATCGAAGCGCAGACTTAACGCCACCGAAGCGGAAGCAGTTGGAAAACACCTCCGCTTCAGCCAGGGATTCATGGCCTTTGTGTGAGAATTTCGTTGTCGTGTAGCACACACTTGTTTGTGCGAAGTGACAACTTCATATCTCACTTAAACACCGAATCGGTCAGGGGATTGACTCACCGATTCATGTCGAATGATTGTATACTCCGTGGCCATTTTGGCGAAAGCTGTTACAGCTTGAGCGAAATTTTGTTTCACCCACCCGTCCCGACCCTCTTTCGTATTACTTTCAATTTTCCTCTGCTTCCTGTCTGCGAGAACCGCCTGGGAACCAGTCGGTCCTCCCAGCGGAAGGAAAGATCAACACCGATCTGTAAGATCGACTACTTCGATCTGTAAGATCGAAGCGCAGACTTAACGCCACCGAAGCGGAAGCAGTTGGAAAACACCTCCGCTTCAGCCAGGGATTCATGGCCTTTGTGTGAGAATTTCGTTGTCCCTAAAACCAAAACCTTAAGCAAATCTACTGTACGAGACCCCAGACCCACAGGAAGAAGTTCGTGCTGACAGGCCATGCACCATCGGCCCAAACCCCCGGGCCATAACGGTTTAGGGTTTAGGGTGAAGAGAAACCAAAATTCAGGGGTCTGAGTACGTATAAGAACTGTCACTTCTTGTTTTGCAGAGCATTTGTTCTATCCGTCCCCAAAGCCCATTATGATACATTAAACTAGGACAAAGACTTTGACACAGCTCATGATTGCACGAGCTCACTCTTACAATGGCTTGCCAGCAGAATCCCGATTTAGAGATTCGCGTGTATGACAATCCTAAACCCAGTCTACATCCTAAACACCAAAAACCTCCAAAGCCACAAACCCGTAACCCTGGAAGCTCTAAACCACGAACGGGCTAAGCCGTAAGACCCTAAGCATCCAAAGCCCTAGTCCCTAGAGCCCCTATAAGCCTAAACTCGTGAACCGCCCCAAAACCCTAACACCCTAAAGGCCCTGAGTACTAAGGAAAGCCCTAAGTCCGATTTCCGAAGCTTCAGAAAATGCCGGATCCCAGAGCCCTAAACCCTGAACCCTTGCCAGGGCCGTGCCACCAGTGCTTTAAGAGCAGAGCTGCAGCGGCTGATTCGGGACAGGGCTTCTAGGGTTTATGCTTTACCGTTTACGGTTTTTGTCACCTGGGACCTGGTTTATGGGTCCTATGTCTGTTAGAAGAGCTCTATAAGGGTTTTGTATGGGTTTGGGGGTTTCGGGTTTAGGGGTAGACACCTGATTCACCCTCTTCCTGAATATGGGCTACGGTTTGTAGTGGGGGTCTTATATAATTGGTTTGTTAACCGGGGGTGTGCATTATGGCATCAGGGTTCTGAATAAGGAGTTCTTTTGTTGTTTTTTTTGGGGGGTTTCCTGTTTTCCTGCTCTTGGTTTGCTGTGTTGGGCCGGCACATAAACTCTGTGGCTTTCGGATATCAATCAGTGTTCCGATTCAAGCTTAGAGCAGGGTGGTGTAGGGTGTATGGGTTGTGCCGGTTTGTCGACTTGTTGTTGCTCTTCTTCTTTGTCATTGGTCTCGTCTTTGATGTTCTGAATGCTGTGGCGACTGCGGCTACTCATGTTGCGATAGCTACGTCTACTACGGTTGTTGATATAAATCCTGTGTTGCCTTAGTGACCCTAGACCGTGGGAATTCTGGTATGATTCTTATTATGAGCAATGCAGGGTTTATATCATCAATCGTATTGATGTTGAACGATCACGTTCCAGGTGCTTCTTGTTATTGTTGCCGCTCAACCAACCAGGTCGATGCTGCCAATGTAAGGGCCTCAACAGTTAGGATAGGGTTCCTTCCCTCTAAAGGGGTTTATAGGAGATCGATTATATTGGGTACCCTATTTGGGCATTAATCATTAGCACAGGTTTTCTGCGGGGTTCCTTATTTATCATTGTAGTAAAATATACCCCCCAAGCCCTATTTTACTTACCAAGGCTCCTTTTGTTTTTGTTAATCCATTTTTTATGGGTATCGCAGCGTGTTTGAGGGTCTCGGCTGTTTGCGAAAACCTAAAACCCTGAATCCCCTGAAAAATCCGACTTCAACTCAGGGCACTGGATTGAGGGCTTGGGGGTCCACCTGATGCGGCTCTGCAGTTAGTGGTGCCCTTATTCAATAACCCTATGTTCTGCAAGCCCCGGTTGCTGCAGGAAAGACTGTCTACGGCCATCAATGAGACGGACAGCCGGGAGCTAAGTTCATCCTAATAGTCGAGACGCCAATCGCTGAACGTGAAACTCCTAAAGCCTCAAACCCTGAAGCCCTGACGTCCCACACCCTATGCCCCTGAAGCGCCAAGGTCCTAAGCCAACACAACCCCAAAAGGCCCACCATACCCAAACCCTCAAATTCAGTTCCAGGTTCCTTTCAGCAGCACCACCGGGCCAGATCGAACAACATCGAAATGATGCAGGAGAGCTCCTATACGCTAGACCCTAAAGCCTCTAGCCGCGCCGGTCGCATAATGCCCTTATACCTTGTCCCTGTTTTATCAAGTATCTTGAAAACCACCCCTAGAGTAACCTCGCAGTTTACTCAAACGGGTGGTCCGGCCCTACTTCCAGATCCTAAAGACCTTCAAACCCTGAATCCCTAAACGCTTCATGCCCGAAGCCTCGAACCCGATTGAGACAGTACCCATTGAAGTCCGGTGCCCAAAGCTCTAAAGCCAAAACCCAAGTTCAGGGTTTAGGGTTTAGGGTTTAGGCCCTAAACCCTAAACCCTAAACCCAAAGCCACAGGCTATGAGCTGGATGCAACTGGTGTCGTCGGAGCGGCCCTGCCCTCAGCATGTTCCTGGCCTTGTATTTTCCTAACTTGGCTTCGGCACACGGGGATCAGGGGTTTTACAAGAGTCAGTCTCCGGGAGCTGTCCCAACCCTGACCAACGGCTCAACCCTAAGCTGGGCAAGCCACTTGCTGACCTCATCAAATAGGAAGCACTGCAGGAAGTGTCGTCCTGCCCCCCCTCTCCCGGGGTTGTGGATTTTGTGGTTTACGACTGGGAGAGGAACTCAGGTACAGACCACAAGATTGTGATGAGATCGCTCCTGGGGTGATCAACATACGAACGGGATTCACCATCCCCATGTCCGTAGCCATCATCATCATCAACATCAGTGTCATCGTCGTCAGCATCGTGAGTATGTTGGCCTTCGTTTCTTTTTTAGTATCGACTTATCGACTACAGCTAGGTTGGATTGAAACTCGTGGCCCAATGCATTTTTGCTGAGGCTTTGCGATTGCCGGTTTGTGCTGTGGTGCTGGTGCCTGCAGCAGCAGTTGTTTCGTGAACCCTTCCCTGATCGTTGCATTTCATGTCTGGCCCGTCTCTTCGGTACCGCCGCGAATGCAAACTGCCTAACACTGCGTTGGGACCGAAACACTTACCAATAGCATTCCTTGGGGTTGCCGATGTATAGTTGTCGTACAATGCACCACAAAGCCCTCTTCATTCAGGGGCCTACTTTAGTGAGCCCTATCACCCCTCCACTTCCGGAACTCTAAGCAGACTGGGTTTGAATCCACGATTTGAAGTACCCTCGCGCTCCACCACCTTCGCAGCTTCGCAGCTTTCCAGGGTTTCTGGCATGCAAATGCCGTTCACATGGTACGCTTTCGGTTTTTGTGATTAGTGGACGCCCTGCCGCCATGCCTGAAACCAAGATGTTGCAGCTGATCTTAAGCCTGCATGGACCCTCCTGTATCCGAAAGCTGTTGCCTGGTAATATAGGGGCTTTAATGGATGGCATATCGACAGACCCCCGTATTTTCCCAGTTCCCTAAATCTAAACCCGAAGTCCCACGCCCTAGACTTCTTGACTGTGGAGTGTAACCCTCTAGACCACAAATCCTAAACAAATAAGCCCTAGACACCGAGACCCTAAACTCCAATCTCTCCGAAACCCCCAACCCCTAAACCGTAACCCGCAAACCGACACTCCTCCTGAGGACTCAGAGCGATGCTCCACGCCTATCGCGGCCCCCTGACGCAGATTTTGGGTTAAAGATTCAGGTTTCTTTGGTTTTGAGTTTCGGGTTTGGTGCCTGTAGCCCGAGGCCCGACACAGTACGATAGGTGGTTGTACTGGGGATGCACATGTTGGGTTTCTCTCTGGGGAAACTCATAGTGAAAACATACTACTTCACACATCTCTCTTTTCAATCAAAGGCCTTAGCCTTGAGGAGTTTACGCAGGCACTCTCGCAAGGTTGAGTTGTGTGAGACCCTTAAGCCTAGCCGTTGGCAGTAATTCGCTGCAGGCCAGGAAACACCGTCGAACAAAAGCAAACAGCAACCCTAAAACCCCCCTCGGCCCCTAAACCCTAAACCAGTAGCCCAAGGTGCCTCTGCCACCAGGACCGTGGGAGCCTCCCAGGCCGGGCCTACAATGGAAGCTTGAAGAAGTCATGCTAGGATGCCCAGTAGTACCCTTATTCCCTTTTTGTAGTCCTAGGTTCCTTATAAAGTTACCCAATACCAAAAAGAGAGGCCTTTTTATTCTTAGGTTACTGGGTATCCTAGATGAGGTCTAGGGTGTACTATGGGGGCCTAAACAATTGGCTATACCATTTTGGGGGCTCCTTATTGTAGTTATAGCATAATTTGGCCCCAAAACCATTTCCATGTATTAAGGCCCCTATATTAGGGGTTTTTGGGGTTTAGGGTTTTTGCTCCCACTACAAAACTCTGCTAGAGACGCATTGGAACTTATTACAGGACGGCCAAAAGTTTACGGTTGAGGTTGTTTGTCTTGGAGGCTGGACAGGACATGTTGCAGCCCGAGTCCTGGCTGCTAACTGCTGCTCCATGCAAGATCGAGCCCAAATTGGGCAACTTCACACAAAGAAAGAAAGGCAAGCAGCTCATGGAGAAGCAGGTCGGTTGTCTTCTTTGGCTTGATGGAGCCAAATTCGAGTCCAAGGCAATTGTGAACCCGGCAACCGGCGCGATCAAGGTTGCTTGCACCAGTGTACCTAGGGGTTTAGGGTGTAGATTTAGATAGGTTTAGGAGTTTAGGGTTTAGGGGCTCAGGAAGCAGGGTGTACTCCTTTAACCTGAGGGCTCCTAATTGTCGTTATGCGCAATCACGTACCCCCTCAAAAAAAGGAAGACTTGGCATTGGTCTTGTTAGGGCCCCTATAGGACCAGCTTTCACCATTTTGGGGGGAGCAGACAGGTAAGTTCAGGTCGTGCACATGACACCATGCCTTCTCCATGAGCCTTCAAGAAGTGTTGCTCTCAAGGTTCTGGAGTCGGGATACTTGAAGGTTCAGGGGTAGTTATAAGTGGGGTTACAAGTCCCCTAATATGGGTTATACGTATAGCTACACTACTTATAGCCCCACCTATGAGCACTCATGAAGCTCCAAGTATCCGTGTCAACTACAAACATAGGCCTGAACAACACTAGCGTGATTCGTTAGGGAACTGTAATATAACTTTTAGCGTAAACTAGCGCAAAAACCGCAGTTCAACCACTGAGGGCTACCTACATTACTTAAAACCCTAGAACACCCTCGAGCCCATACAGAACCCTTTGAGGCAACCCCGGTCAGACAATCAAGGCCCCCATAATACATAAGGGCCTTAATAATTTTCTATACTATTTTGGGGATTCCTGATTATATTTACAGCATAATATACCCCCAAAGCCCTATTCTACTGTAATGATTAAGGCCCCCACTATAGAACCCTACTGTAGATCCCCTATAGACCCCTTTAAGGACCCCTTTAAAGGGAACCCAGAGTCTAATTCTTAAGGCCTCCCCATACTACCGGCAAGTCAAAGGGGAAGGAGGGACCCTTAATGGGGCCCCTACCCTATAATGGGTATATAATAGCTATACTAAGGGTATATACCTAGGTGTCCTTATTAAGGGTCCCTCCTTTTACCCCTGGAGCAAGTGCAGGAAGCCGGTTCCGCCGCCTTCGCTGGACGTGGCGAAGGCCACCAGCCCAGATCCAGTGCTCTGGGTTAAAGGTTGCGTTAGGTTTAAGTGGGTTAGGGCTCTTTTAAGGAATGTAGTAGGGTTTAGGGATTAGGGTGGGGGTTCTATCCGGGTTTAAGGTTGCGGTACTATCGCAGCTTTAGAAGACCTCGAAGGGTTCTATACGGGCTCCCTGAGTGCTAAATACTATGATTGGGATCGAAACCTGAAGGCCATATTTTGGTCACACACAATCTGTGAGTGGCCCTCTTCAGCATAAGCCTCTACAGGCAGCAACCATTCTGGACAGAGGGAGTCCTGCTGACCAATTAACGGCGAATAGAATTTAGTGACAGTGCTTTGAGGATTCGGGTTTCTGGGGCTTAGTATTTATGGGCTTGAGGGTTCCTAAACCCTAAGCCCTATAAGCCCCAAAACCCCAAATTGAACAGTAAGTCCCCAAACCCTAATCTCTAAGCCCCTAAACCCGAGGGGCCGAGGTGGAAGATCGACCCTCTCAGCGAACAGGACTTTCACGAGTATCAGGGAACACGAGTCAACGTGCCAGGAACGAACGGCTGTTGTACAGCGTATAATAATCTGTACCAAAATCCGGTCCTATTGTTTCAGTGTTTCAGGCCCCCCAAAATACAGGGGAATCGCAGAACTCCACCCGAAACCCTCAACAAAAAACTTGGAACTCGCAGCCCCTACACTAAACCCTTGTAGTACATACCATGTACCATATACCATGTGCCATATACTTTATAGTATATGACTATGCACTATCTACACCCCGAAGCCCAAACCCTGACCCCTAAACCCTCAACCTTAAACCCCTAAGCCCAAGCCCTCACCTGGGTGGCTGTCAAAATAAGCGTACCTTTTTTGGGTCCCTAATATAGTACGGCACCTAATATGTGGGGTACCCAAAAAAGGACTTTAATTTTGACAACTACCCACCTTGCTTCGTCAGGGGGAGAGCCAGGACACCTCGGACAGTGGGCCTCCCAGCGGAACCTCGCGGCTCCGCATCAAGGACTCCAGTGTTCCGGGTTTCGATGGGTTCAGTGTTTAGGGGTTTTGGGTTTGGGGGTTCAGGGGTTTACGGATTTTTTGGGTTTTAGGGGTTAGGGCTTCGAGTTTATCAGAAGTTCCGTGAGTCGAAATTAAACCGGAACCACAGGGTGTGAAGAACGCGTAGTACATATAGTACTACTACCCCCTGCTCAGTGATACCGAGGTTGGAGTCGGTTGGAGTTTGATGTGTTGAATGCGTGGCATTCAACTTATATAATTTCAAATCGGGCACACGTGACCCCACCATGCTTGCAAAGTCAACCTTCTCTTGGAGAGGAAACTCAGCAAGTAGGATAGAAGGTAACTGCTCCTTCCGCTGCGGTTGGTCCCGCATTGTCCGCCGGACCGCCAGGCAAGCTCCGAAAGGTCAAGGGTTTTGGGTTGAAAGCTTAGTGTGTGTGACAGTATGTGGTTCAGGGTTAGGTAGGACCTCAAGACCGTTTGTTAGGCAGCCGCCAAGAAGAAGGTTACATTGCAGTGCTCTTCATGCAACTCCTGGATGCTTCATTGAGGAACAAAGACCTGATCTGTGGCTGCAGGCACCTGCACCACTGTGTTGGACAACGAAGTTCAAGCTCTGTGCAAGAAGATCGGCACACCGAACCCGTAACCTCAGGCCTATGAGAGCCTGCTGATTTGTTGCTAATGCAATGCGAACAGCTAAGTCGAACCGTGTTGTAGAAGCCTGAACAGCCGTACCTATCATTCCTCAAGGTGCGTACTAGAGACATCTATAGTATATCTGTATTTTTGCAGTATCACCCCACGTCCAAAAAACTCTGGTTTACGCATAGTAGAAGCTATAAAGCTGGAACATGATAATCCCCATACCCTCAATGTTAAGAAGAAAGGGATCCTGGCACTAATCATCCCAAACCCATGTTCCAGCTTCCTGGGGTTCGCTATACCCATAGGCTCCACAGTAATTTCTTTTTGGGGTTACCTTATAGGCCTCTAAATATGAACCCCAAAAAGGAACTACTATGGAGCCTCTGGGTCTCGACAGGGGCAGGATCCCCTCAATCGCCTCCGAGGAGTTGGACCAGCGTGCGACCTCCAGTGATACAGAAAGCCACCTGGCATCGGTCTACTTGGACTAGGATGCCCAGTAGTACCTTATTCCCTTTTTGTAGTCCTAGGTTCCTTATAAAGTTACCCAATACCAAAAAGAGAGGCCTTTTTATTCTTAGGTTACTGGGTATCCTAGTGGAGGTTCAGGGGTAGTTATAAGTGAGGTTATAAGTCCCTTAAATATGGGTTATAAGTATAGTTACCCCACTTATAACCCTACTTACCCTACTTATAACCCTACGTATAGGTACCCATGAACCTCCAAGTAGCCAATGACTCAGAGGAGGCCTGAAATGTTATAAACCCGAAGATCTATACCCTGAACCCTAAACCCTAACCCCCAGACCTCCAAACCCTAAACCCGAAGCCCTAAACCCTAAGCCCCTGAGCCCTTAAACCCTAAACCAGAAGCCCAAAACCCCGAAGCCCTTGAACCCTATAGCCCTAAGCCGTAAGCCTGGCTTCTGGGGTCTGGGGTGTAATAACTCGGAGATCTCTCGAGCTAGAAAAGCGAAGCAGCCCTCATGCAGAAGCCACCTTCGACATCGAGTTGGGCACAGTTTGGTGTAAATTTCCACGAAAACGAGCATGGTTTCTGGGCGTCTATCTTCCATGTTCAGGAATGAGGGGGCAACTCGCGTGCTTGCGTAAAGGTTAAGGTTCTGGAAAGGGCATTGCCATGCCAGCTCCTTTCAGATTGTTGAGGGTTGAGGATGGTTCAGGGCCGAGGATGGTGTAGGTTGGGTACGGCCCCCCCACGCAGTGAAAGTTGAGTAATATTCATTATATAGGTATATTAGGACCTTAATAGTAGCTTTATTATTGACTCTTACTGTATGGGGGCAGTACCTACGGTGTAGGGTTGAGGGTTTGGGGTTTCAGGCTGTGGGGCTACGGCTTTAGGCTTAGGGCTTTGGCTTTAGGGTGCAGGGCTTGGAATTTACCGGGACTAGTGTCCTTACTTGGGTGTTCCTTAGGATTCAGGTGTTGTTTTTGCAGTACAGGCCCAGGGGGGTTGTTAAACATCTGTTGCTTATCTGGGGCAACGTGGTCCAGGTCAGGGTTTGGGGTGCAGGGTTTCTCTGATGTTGTGGAGAGTGTAATTTGTGGGTATCAAATACTGCAACTAACTATGGTATGGCCCCTGTGTTGTTGCTGCACCATGGCACCATTAGTCGCTTTTCGAGGTTACCACAATCAGCTCAGCTCGCGCAGCATCCAATCCTTACGCGATGACCTGGTGACGGATTCTTGGGTCAAAGCTGAACATGGATAAGCGGTGTACCCCGTACTAGTAAAATAAGAGACCATTCAATCTTAAGTGCCCCGCAAGAACCTTGTGCTAGTAGCATGATTGTTATTGTTGGGTATACCGCATAAGTACCAATGATTCTCGTACGCCGGTTATTGTCCCGATACTTGGCGGACTGTTCTGTGCTTGGTTCCTTTATGTTTGGACGGCATCTTCGGACGGAAGGAATGTGTGGATTGTTCGAATTGCGTGGGTCCAAACCACATACATGGTATATACGGATCCCTCAAAGTGATGCTCTCACAGAGCCCATTTTGTGTGAAGCTGTGTGGATTGAGGGCTGGGCGGTGCAAGGGGACTCTTTGACCTATCTGTCTTACAAGTTTTCAGGGGCATGGGCCATGGGTCCCTTAAACCCTATAGACCCTACAGACTCTAAACTGTAAATCCACAAGACCCTAAACCCTAAACCCGTAGACCTTAAACTGAACCTAAACCCTAAACCCTAAACAAAAACCCCTAAACCCTAAACCCTAAATCCACAGGAATTACAAATTTCCCAATTCTTGAATCGTCTCCACTAGCTCCTACAGCAAGAGGGGAGCCACCCAGGGCCAAGATCCCTTCGGCTTATAACATAACATACTATATATTGGGGACCCTAATATGGTACCCTAAATAGTACGATCCTTATCATAAGGATCCCAAAACAAGGTACCCCTGATTTTTGGGAAACTCCCATATCATGTTAAGTTACAGTCTATTCTATTATAATCCCTTCCCCCTAATATTGAATTGCAGGAAGGGGGTCCCTCCATAGAAACTCGGAAAGTGTTTTTATTATTAGGGGGTACTTTTATCTTACTTTTGAGGGCTTTTGCTATTGCCCTGCGCAGGCTTTTGCTCCTGCGCCTGCTCTTGCTCTTGCTGTTGCTCCTGCTCTTCCCTGCAGTTGCTATTACTCTTGCTCTTACTTTTGCTCTTACTCCAGCTCCTGATCTTGCCTTTGCTCTTGCTCCGAACCCCTAGTGCAAGTTCGGTTTAAAAGGGCAGGGGTGATTTCGGAGGATTCGCCCCAATGTGTTATTATTAGTAGGAGGGTGTTGAATAAAGGGGTCACATTATGTGATGAAAGCACATGTGTAGCAGCACGTACGGGAGATTGAGGCTTTTAGGGCAAGGCAAAGGACCTGACATTTCCGATTTCCTGCACCTCAGAACCCCAAGCCAAAGCCATACGACCTCAACCTTGGATTTAAGCCCTAAACCCTAAAACCCTAAAACCCTAAAACACTAAAACCCTAAAACCCTAAAAACCTAAACCCTAAAGCCCTAGAGCCCTCAAGCTTGGATTTAAGCCGCAGCCTTCATGAGGAGCCTGTGCCACCGCGGCCGCTGGACGTGGACTCCCTTCTGGAGGCGTTGGAGGAGGCCAGGTGACTGGTGTTCAGGGGTTAGGGCTTGGGATTTAGCGGTTGGGAGAGATTCGCTGCTTTGTGAGGGGTTTTAGGGGCAGGCATGGCTGCAGTTGAAGCTTCAGGGGCTCTTGTGTTTCGGGTTTATTTAGGGTCTGGTGGGTTGATTGCATGGGGGCTTTTGCACTTAGGGGCTTGCGGGATCCGGGTTTAAGATGCTAAGCAAGGCTGACGTCTTCAGACGCTGCATGCGTAGGTTTTGCATGATTGTGGATTTGGGGGTGGCAGTCTCCGTGGTTTGGTACAGGTTCTGTGGGACATGTGTACAGCGTTCGTTTGAAGATTCGATTTGGGTTTCAAGTTTGTGTATGAGGATTACTTCAAGGTCTTGCACATGGCAAGGAAAGCTTGACAGTGAGGGGAGGGAAGCCGAACGAACGAAGACCCTCACTCCAAGCCCCCGATTCCTGGACTTCGTGGATGGCCGCTCAATACGAGGCAGGCCCCAGCCTCCTTAGACGAGGGGTTCAGCCCTGCTTACCCCAACCACGATGCATAGATACATTGCGATACATATTCGTCCAGAGACGGTATGTATTCATGCATGCACACACACACACACACACATATATATATATATATATATATATATGCATGTCTACATGCATCCAGACATAAACCCATGCAGGTATATGTGCATACGTGCATACCTGCGTGCATGCACATACAATACACAATCATACACACACACACACACAAACACACCTGCCCACCTACATACCTACCTGCCTACCTACCTACATGCATGCATGCATGCATGCACACATTGACATGCATGCACATTGCCATTGTGTGCGTACGGGTGTGCATGCCTGCATGCATGCATGTGTGTATATATAAAGAGATCACATTTGGTTGAGTTCGCTCCAAGTATCCAGTCGCATGTGCTAAGCCCATAGGTCGTCGTACTTATTTACGTCTATATGAACTGTTTATGATTTCTCATGTCGTATATAAAACATATCATATGGGTGGTTGTCAATATTAGGGTCCCTTTTTGGTCCTTATCAAAGTACGGCACCTACTATTTAGGGTACCCAGTTAGGGACCATAATTTTGACAACCGCCCATCCATTATTACTCTAGCCGTGAGCCCGAATGTCTGAAAGCCCCAGGGCTCTCCGACCCTGAAAGTTTGAGGCCACACCCGATAGCCCTAAAGCCCGAAACATAAGGCCAAGCGCCAGTACTATAGGGGCAGAAATAATTACCGATACTATTTTGGGGGTATTTTGGGGGTTCCCTTCTTTTTTAGTAGAATGGGCCCCAACATCCTATTCTAATCATCAAGGCCCCGACAACCCAACCAAAAGCACCCGAAGCCTAAACCCTACTCGCTGAACGCAAAGCTGATTCCTTAAATCCCGATTTTTCTAAGGGTCCATGTACCCGAATAGTATATACTTTAGCCTGAAAGTAATCCCTCTATAGGTACTTTGGGGCCAAAGTCTATACTACTTGGGTACATGGACCCTTATACCCTAAACCCATATGGATCCCTTATAGATCCCTTTAAAGGAACCTTTATGGAAACCCTTGAACTTGGAGGGTCGGGGGACTTAGTAACTGGTTATTTTAGGGACTTATAAGTACCATAACCCCAATTAGGGTCCCTTTTAGGTTGCTTATAAGTCTACTTACTACCTACTTACTAAGTCCCCCGACCCTCCAAGAAGGAACCCCTATTTGGGCACATGGGGACCTTTTGGGCTTTTAAGCCACAGCCAAAGGAGACGCTGAGCCGGAAGTCGCCTTCGCTGTCGCCAGAGAGGCTTCCGAGATCCTGGCAAGTCTTGCTTAGGGTTTTGGAGTTGTTGGGTTTAGAGATTTTGGGCTTAGGATTTAGGGTTTTTGGGTTTAGAGAATTTTGCTTAGGGTTTAGGGTTTTGGGGTTTAGAGATTTTGGGCTTAGGGTTTAGAGTTTTTGGGTTTAGAGATTTTGGGCTTAGGGTTTAGGGTTTTGGGGTTTAGGGTTAGGGATTTTGGGCTTAGGGGTTGGGGTTTGGTTTTCAGGTTTACATACGATTTAGGGTTTGGGCTTTAGGGTTCTGGGTTTAGGTTATAGGGGTTTAGGGTCTGGGGCCTAGGGTTGAGGTGCGTAGGGTTCAGTCAGGGCTAGGTTTTTTTGTTGGTCATGGGGTCCCTCTATTTATGCGGCCTGATGTTGTTTGCTCTGTATTTGGGTCCCCGGTTTTCCGAAGCTCTCACTTTCGGTAGATCTTAGGCTTTAGGGCTTCGGGGTTCAAGGTGTAGAAGTTGGCGACCCTCATAAAACCCTAAACCCCAAGCCCCTTTAAGCCTTCATAAAGCCCTAAACCCTAGCCAGGTGGAGGAGAGCACAGCTCTGCCGGAGGGATCGAGTTTAGACTTCAGGCTTTTGAAGGAGCCCATACAGGCCGCATTTACGGGTTCCTTTAAAGGAGTGTAGGGTTTAGGGTTTAGGTCTAGGCTTGGAGGTGTAGGGATGTCGGGTTTGGGGGTTCACATAGTCCACCATTCGTCCTTTAAAGTTCAACACTTCCACAAGTTCGATAGAAAGCTTAGCTGAATCCCTAAATCGTCAACCGTAACCCCAACATACCTGTAAACCGCAAGCTCTGAACCCCAAATCCTGAACCCTAAACCCTAAACTAAACCCAAATCCTGAACCCTAACCCTAAATTAAGCCCTAAATCCTGAACCCTAAAGAACCCTAAACCCTAAACTATGTCTTAAATCCTGAACCCTTAAGCCTTAATCTAAACCCAAATCCTGAGCCCTAAACCCTAAACTAAGCCTTAACCCTGAATCCGAAACGAAGCCCACATCCGAACCCTAGACCTTAAACTAAGCCTTAAATCCTGAACAGTAAAGCCTAAACTAAGCCTTAAACCCTGAGCCTTAAAGAACCCTAAACGCTAAACTCATCCTTAAATCCTGAACCCTAAGCCCTAAACTAAGCCTTAAAATCCTGAACCCTGAACCCGAAACGAAGCCCTACAGAAGAATGCAAGCATTTGCATGAGCCAATGGCTGCAGAAGTGATCATCACAAGCAGACATGCAAAGCCAAGGAAAGGAGCAATACATAAGCAGGCATATCAGGGAGTGGTTTGTTTCCGTCGGGAAATTCTCGTGGAAGCTTTCAATGTCTTCTCAGATATGGTAGTGTTCAGAAGGACTCAGACCAAGCCAGGGAGTCTGAAGTTCTCAGTAGGATTTTGCCAAAGACAGCCTCAGGCAGGACAGTGGCTTGCACGCTTGATGCAAAAGGTGGCTCAAACGAGTTCAACCTGAACCCTAAACCCTAAACTGAGCCTTAAATCCTGAACCCTGACCTACACCCTAAATCCTCAGCCCTAATCCCTAAACTAAGCCTTAAACCCTGAACCCTGGAACCCTGAACCCCAAACTAAAGCCTAAATCCTCAACCCTAAACCCTTCTGACTTCTACAGGCCCAGACCGGGCCAAGATGTCGACAGTCTCCTGGAAGACTTGGCCCCTGCCTGAGATTCCATCTTCAATTTAAAGCGGGGTACAATGAGGGGTCTATGAGGCTAAGGCATACTGTAGGGGATGCTGGAATCACTCAGATTAAGTTTGCTATAAGGGCTCTGTAGTGGCTACTGTTGCTACTCAAAGGCGGCTCTCTAGGCCTTCCCCTAGTAGTAGAGTGGGTAACCCTTAACCCTTTTTGGGCAGTATAGTCCCTATATAACCCCTATATAAGCAAAAGGCTAGCCTTAAAGGGTTTAAGGTTCATATACCATATCGGGATTCATAGTATATGCGTATAGGGCCCCTACTTTTAAGGCTCATTTGGTAGTCCAGGTAGAGTCCACATCCCGGAACCCTGGACCCAAACCCCTTAAGCAAGCCCTGGAAGCGACCCTTAAAGCCCCTTCAAAGGACCCTTAAAGACCACGTTAAGACCCCTTAAAGGAACCCTTAAAGGCCCCTTTAAAGGAGGGCTTCGGAACCTCGGAGTGTCGAGCATCTCTTTCCGAGGATGCCGCTCTCGTCACTTAGGCGCCCTGGCTTCGGTTTCGGGGCTTTGGGAGCTGAGAGCTCTTTACTTTAGTGTTGTTGGGAATTCTTGGCTGGCCTTCTAGGATGCCCAGTAGTACCCCTCCTTGTTCCCTCGTTGGTGGTTTTCGGTTCCCTTATACGACCATTCATAGAACAATGGCACCCTTTTTAATCGTAGGTTACCTAGCTTTTTGTTGCAATGAAACTCCAATGGGCCAGAGATGGTTCGTTGTTTTGGTTCCAAGGGCGCGCAAGTCTCAAGGTTACGGATACTCGAGTATTATTAGTAAGGGGGTCTAGGTTCGTTTGTCATTTTGTAGTTTTTTGTTTTCGGGGGGTGGAGTTTAAGGGGGGCCTGGGGTTTAGGGCTTCAGCGGCGTCTTTGTTTGTTGGATTTCTCAGGGATGTTTTTTTGGGGGCTGCTTTGAGAGTTCTGAGAGTTTTACGGGCCTGGGAGAGGGCTTGGGATATGGGCTTTGCGGTTTCCGGCTGCGGGGGGTTAGGGCTTTTGCTTCAGGGTTCTGATGTTTTGGATTTTAGGGTCAAGGGTTCGATTGCGATTTCACGTTCAGGGTTTAAAAGCTTGGGATTATTGATGGGCCTTTTTGTGCGCCAAAGCTGAGGATTGCCGAACGTGAGGAGGAGGTGGGAACGGTGGCGAGCCGAGCCGAGGGCAGTTCCTGGGCTTTTGTCGGGCCGAAGCGCGGCAATTCGTTCCAGGGAGATATCACAGTCAAGAGGCAGCCAGGCTTCGTCAAGAAAGCTTTGGACAGCGTCTGGAAGAGGCCTCGCCAGACTGAAACTATAGCGAAGCACTTCTGGCTTTCCCCGTCGCTGTAGCTCAAAACAAGCCCGCATGTTCTGTGGTGGCATGCCTTCACAAAATGTGGAGCGGCAGCACTTGCCTGCCATGAACCCCCCTGTGGGAAGAAGTTGATCGCCTCTACAATCCTGTGCGTGTTCTGGGTCAAAGAGGTCATCATCTTGCACAAGCCTGCAGCACAAGGGCGAGTTCCCCCACACCATGCACCTGCTCAGCTTGATGTGCCCACTCAGCTTCGGGTTTAGGGCTGGTTTAGGGCTTATAAGGGTTTTGGAATAAAGTTGATGGTCTAAATCCTGCATTACCTTAAGGACTCTAGACTATGGGAATTATGGTATATTCCTGATTATGGGTAATGTGGGATTTATATCATCAACAGTAGGGGTTGAGACGCTGCCGCTGGAGCAGATGGGCTCGGACAAGGCTTGCCTCTCCTGCTACATGTGCCACATCAAGCCCTTAAGAAGCCGCGACACCGACATCCTCAAGTGCATCGCGGACGGCTGTCGTTGTGACCTTTATGCCTGCCCCAAGTCTTGGACGTAACATAGAACTACCAACACTCTGGGATTCCGTAGTATAGGTATAGTATATATAATATACCCGTAGACCCTATTCTAGTTATTGAGGCCCCGACATTAGCCTGCTCTGACGTACCCTGCTCCTGCCGTCAAGCAAAGGGCCTAAGTTAGGGTTTGGGTTTTGGTCTAGGGTCTTATATAGGGTCAGGATTTTGGGTTTGAGGTTCAGGAAGGTGCCCCCGAAATCTTTCATGACCTAAAACAAAGCCCAAAAGGCCATAAGCACTAAGCCGTAGTATACCCTACCTTCTGGAAGACCGCAGGTTCGCAGAGGGCGCCCTTCTGCAGCTCGTTTTGCTTGGGCAAAACTCCGCACGTTGGACCCTACGCACTGCCCCAACAATCCGATGAAGAAGCCTGACTGAATGCTTAGTTCCAGTGTTCTTTAGGGTTCTTAGCTAGCATAGCTATACTTGATAATACACCCCCCCAAATCCTATTTCAATGATTTGCGGCCTTGCATTTGGCAATTTGCCATGAATACCATCACGTTGACTGTGATGCCCGAGAACCTGATCCTTGAAAGTCACAACGTACAGATTCCGAGCCCCGAGTCCCTGCGCTTAGTGTTTAGGACCCAGAGTAAGCCCTTATTCCCTTTTTTAGGCTTCAGGTTCGCTTGTAACCCCCTTTAAAAACCGAAAGGGGCACTCTTTCCATTCCTGGCCTCTTAGCTCTGGTGTTCCTTGCCTCGATGCCATAGGGGACTTAAAACCCTAGGCCCTATACCCTAAATCTGCACTAAGAACTAAGAGTGTCTTGAGGAGTGCTGTGCCTAGAAGAGCCCTACGTCCCTAAGACCAACAGTAGCCTGAGCACCATCTTGAAGCCTCCAACTCTGAACCTTTAGAAAACTTAGCGGCTTAGCAACCTGATCCCGACCCTAAACCCTAAATCCTAGACCCAAATTTGAAAACCTGACCCTGACCCTAAACCCTGATCTTTAGGTTGGAATTGATTAGCTTGACGGCCCGGGGAGCTGTGGCTGCAGAGGCCAGTTGCAACTCCCTGCGCCGTGTCTCACGCGCGGCAGTCCGGAAAGCTGTGTAGGACCTGTAGGGACCTCGTATAATCAGAATACTATAGGGGCTTCAAAAATTGCTTATACTATTTTGGGGGGTTCCTTGTTATTTTTGTTATAGTATAATAGGCCCCAACACCCTGTTCTAATTATTAAGGCCCCTATATTCATCAGAATAGGGTTCCTCAGCAGCGGGGTTCCGTTACAGGGGGCTTTGACGATAGTAGCATAGGGTCTCCAAGGAAAACTGTTGCTGCTTTTTCTATGTCATACTGTATAGGCCCTGTGGGGCTTAGGACTCAGGTTCGGGGTTCATGGTTCACTCTTCGTAGGGATATGTAACCACAGCCTTTTGGTAACTATTTACCCTGAGGCTCTAAGGACTTATCTTGCAAGGCTCTGGTTCTCAAAAGCCATACTATCCGAGGCTGTTGGGCCTACGATTCAGTGCATTAGGGGGGTGAGGGTTTAGGGATTAGGGATTTGGGGTTGGGGTTTAGGGTTTAGAGTTTAAGGTTTTCAGTTTAGGGTTTAGGGTGGATTTAAGGATGTCGTCAGCATCAGAAGCTTGCAGATACAACCTTCTGCTGCCCAGAACATGCCGCAGGCCAGGGGTGTTACAATGAATCTCGTGCCAACCTATTTATCTGAGACGGCGCTTTCCCGGCTGGCGCGTCATGGCACGTTTTGGACGAATGTCCAGCGAAGCAACCATCGCATCGATTCTTGTAGCTTTGACTGGCTCTCTATGGTTTGACAGGAGATTCGGCATTTCTAGCCGACGCACCTAGCCGCGAACCTCCATTATGATTACTCTCTAAACCCTAAGCCACTAAGCCTATATACCAACCCTAAAACCACTCCTAAACCCTAAACCCTAAACCCTAAACCCTAAACCCTAAACCCCTAAATCCCTAAAACCCTAAAGCCCTATCCGTAAAAACCTAAAGCCCTAAACACTAAAACCCTAAACGTCTGAAGCTCAAAGGCCCCTACACCAAATCCTTATAATGCCCTTCTGGTAATCCTTATAGACCCCTTTAAAGGAACCCTAGTCTAATTATTACGGCCCCTATACTAAACCCTTATAGATCCCTTATAGTAGCCCCTAAAGCCCTAAACACTAAAATCTCTAAACTGTTGGCTTTGCGGAACTCCTTGCTCCGAATCTCGAAACTACACAAGGCCAAATCCTGAACCCATAAACATCTCTAAGCTATGGTATACAGGTTTAGGGTTTAGGGTTTAGGGTTTAGGGTATACAGCATTGCCGAATTGGGTGTTAACACAAGTTAGCTCTGACGCGTGAATCGTCGGTAGTCAGCCAGCCGCTCAGAAATCGACATCCCGGAAGCTCCTGACTCCTACATTTAGGGACCCCAAAAGGGCCTGAGCATAAGCATGTTTGGGGGTTCTCATACCTTACTGGGCTTCATTATAAGGCACCAAAGATTCCGTGAGAGCTAAGATATGTCAGACAGAATCAAGAGTTGCGAGCCGCTCGAACGTGGAGTTGCTGCCGATGGCGAGCAGTTGTCACGCCAAAGTCCTCGGGGAAGACCCTAGCTCATTGTTTAGGGTTTAGATTGGATGTAGCCGTATTAAGTGCAGCAGGGACATAGGGTAGGGACCTGTCAGGGTCCATGTCCTTGCAGATTCAAAGGCACCTAGACCTAAACCCTTATCAAGGAACTTCAGTATCTTGACAATCGCTCATGCGTGATCTGGGGATTGATTGCCCGACATATGCTGAAGACCACACCCAGAATGCCTATACAGGGCCGGGTAGATGAATGACCTACGGTTTGAGGGCCTCCGAGGCTGATACCCGGATCCCTGTGTCTGCTTGAAGCTTAATTGCCATTGTGTGCTGGATTTTTCTTGGGGATATGATTACTTACACGTTCACAGGTATCTTACTGGTAGCCCTGCTTCTACACAGGAACGCATGAAGCTCCAAGACTCTACGACTCTAAGTATGCTTCAGATGTTGTTCTGAAACCCTTCTTACTGTAGACTGTGCCTGTAACCCTAAAGCCCCACAGCCGTCGTAGCCCACAACCCTACGACCCTAAAGTTGGAAAACCCTAAAGCCCTGACGTTTTGAAGACCGAAATCCTAACATGCTGCTGTGGATTCGCCCTTGTCCCTGGGCCCTCCCTGTGCATTGTCGGACACGCTCAACGTCTTCGACAAGTCTTCGAGGGGGCGGAGTTCCAAGAGCTCCGCCGACCTGAAGATGACGAATCCTTCTGCCGATGAGCCAAATCCTGCATGTACTGTTTTAGGGAGTTTAGGGTTCAGGGTCTAGGGTTTTGGGTATAGACTCCTGCATGTTTTTTTTGGGTCTTAAAAGGTGTAGTAACGGTCTTCCCTTATAGCCCCTTAACTTACCATCTTCAAGCCCCTACATTGTTGCTTCATAAAGGTTCTTTGAGGTACTAAACGGTGCTATGCGTGTCCTATGAGGTTTCCAAATCGTCCTTTACTGTTTTTCCTTTGAGGTTTTGCTATTGATATCATAACAGGGCTCTAGCGTTCAGGTGCTTCTAGGGTACTGATCGTAACTTCCCAGAGACTCGACAACTGGAATAAGGACGACTGATGCTGTAAGTGGCTATACTGTACTTGACTCTTCTTAAGTAAGGCGGCTTGGGTTCCTGCCTGTCCTCGCAAAAGCTACAAGCAGTATGAGTGTAATAGAGTGTACCATAGTTCCATTAGTTTTGGGGGTACTTAGGAACATGCAGGATTTTGTTCATCAGCAGTCAGAATGTCGCATGCCCCCGAAAAGGTGGCGTCAAGGGACTGAATCCACAGACCCCTAAACACCTACAGTACACCCTCACCTACAAAGAGCATCCTCCACCGGCCGAGCCTTGATTCTGATGGCTAGGGTGCCCGGGTTTCCTTGCACTCGGAGCTCAGCACCCCGAACGTCCGAATTTTCGTATTATTTGTACTACATGGTTTATGTTTCGGAGGTTTTTCAACCCCTCGGGAAGAATAGGAAAGCAATGAGGTGCGTACTTGCACCCTGAAGCCTCGAACCCCTCGTACAGCTCGTCGAAGAAATCCAAAACCCCACATTTCAGGGCAGAGGATGCTGTTTCCCTAGGGATCAAAATAGCCCAAAAGCCTTACATACAGTACAGTTGATGATACAAATCCTGCACTACCCATAATAAGGAGTATACCATAATTCCCATAGCCTAGAGTCCTTAAGGTAATGCAGGATTTATATCATCAACCGTAGTGTGGTCCTTGGGCCCAAAAGCCTTACTATATGAGTCCTTAGATCCCTAGGGTTTGTTCCTGAAGATTCATTGAGTGGGAGTCTTGGTGCATCTCCGGCATCTCAACTCCTCGCCTCAAAGCAACCTTATATCGAACCCGTAGACCCTTGTTTCGAAACGTTTGAAGCCGAAACATGGGGTGGTGAACGATTAGAATGACTACGAGGGGATACTATCGCTAATCCGCCGTTAGTTTCTCATACGTCCATAATGTGTCAGTGTTCTTTTAGCAGACAGTTCTACCGCGGCCACCCTAGTTCTATCAAATCTATCTTCTATAGACCCAAAGCCGACACGCCAAGCCCTAAACGCCGAAAGCCCGAAGCCCCAAAACCATAAATTCAGAACCCAAAGCCCCAAAACCCCAAATCCCAAGACCCTAAAGCCTAAAAAAGAGATCCCAAATCCTTAAACCCAAAACCCTAAACCCTATAAAACACTAAACCCTAAGCCCCTAAAAGCCCCCTCAAAGAACGCAGAGACTCCAATATTCCTTATTTGCGGAATATTCCATTAAATCATAATAGAATCCCTAACATGATTTACGGAATATTCCTTATCCTTTAAAAAAGGAGCCTCAAAGAACGCCAGGTGCGGGAGGCCGCGGCCCGCTCCGCAGCCGGCGTGCTCCGGGCGGCTGCGCCGGAGCTGCCTGGAACCTGGAGACATCTGGAGACATTTTGGGGTCTAGGGTTTTAGGGTTTAGGGTTTAAGGTTTAGGGTTTTTAGGGTTTGAGGGTTTAAGGTTGGTTTACCATAATTAGCGGCCTCAACAATTACCGATACAATTTTGGGGGCTCCTTGTTAAAATTAGGGTGTAATGGGCACCAACACCCCTATTTTATTTATGAAGGCCCCTCTATTCGGGGTCTAGGGGTCAAGCAGATCAAGCCCCCAGCAGGGTTTTGCCTCTAGACCCGAAGCCCCCCGATTCTGGAGCCGAACCGACCGCATGAGACGTGCCCAGAGACTCCAACATCCCTTAACTAAGGAATTTACCTTAAATTTTCGTAGGCTCCTTAATATGATTTAAGGTATATTCCTTAGTTAAGGGATATTGGAGTCTCTGGGAGCCCTTCTCAATCAAAGAAATGGCCTCGAGATCATCGAAGTGATGCTCTTTTTTCTTACCTTTGGTTAGTAAGGGAATGGAGCAGTGGGGTACAATTACAACTACTATTACTACGATTCTTCCATTCCCTACTAACCAAATGCAAGATTAATGGCCTCGAGATCATAGAAGTGATGCTCTTTTTTAGGGTTTTTGGGGTTTAGGAATCTGCAGCCATCCGATACAATGAAGGCAGCCGACCTACAATCCCCGAAGAAGCTGGTCTAGTGCCGGAGCATCAATTCATTTGCTATTTGGGCATACGTGATGCGCTTACCATGCTGTGGCCAACTCGGCTTTCCAAACTAGCCCAAGCTGCCCGCGCTCGAGATCCTAGCCGAGTTGAAGGCCTAAGCATTGTCCCTAAACCCTAAACCCTAAACCCTAAAACCCTAAACCCTAAACCCAAGATCAACACAGCATCCTCGACTGAAACTCTGCAGCACTACAACCCGTGAGCCACCAGAAAGCCCTGAATACCTTGAATCCAATGCGGTTTAGGGTTTAGGGGTTTAGGGTTTAGGGTTTAGTGTTCCCGAAATCTAAATTGCTACCAATAACCTCCTTGCCAAACCATAGTTCCAAAGTTTCCGAAGCTCTGACAGCAACAATTCCTCATGCAACAGTCTCAAACCCTTTTTTCAGAAACTAGCAAGACGAGCATCCATCTCCACCAAAAACCTTCACACCGGTAAACCCTTATATAAACTCAAAACGCAAAACTGGCCCAGGTTCGTAGATCCGGGCACTTGCCGCCCGCAGGAGGAGGGTTCAAGTGGTGCTGCAAGGAGCCCAGCTAAGTGAATTTTACGGATGTAGGCATGATTTATGTAGGACCTTGGTTTTGACCAGGGCTGTTCAATGGTGTGTTTGAGGTGTTCGGATTTTTTTTGGGGGGTGGTAGAGCGCCTATAGGAGTTGCGGGGTTGTGGGGTTTAGATCGCCTAGTGAAGAATCGGAATGCCTTGTTCTTTTACCGCGCACTGTATGTCCGAGACATCTTGAGTCCGAAGGCAGCCCTCAGCTGGCGTTCTTCTGGTTGGTTCTTAGGACTTAGGACTTTAACTTTTTGGGTTTCTATATAAACCATAATAAGGAGGCTAAAAGTTTAACTTTTAGGAGGGGTTCAGAAGTCAACCAAGTATAGTTTCCTATGTATATAGTTCTTTTTATATGGTTAGGATCCCATAGTATAGATTTTGGATAACCAAAACTGGAAATACAATGGAGACTATAGGCATACCCCGACATGACACGACAGCTGGTGATTTGGCACGCATGAATTCAGAACAGCGGGGCAACATGCGCCACCTTCAGCAAACCCAGAGACTCCAATATCTCTTAATTAAGGAATATACCTTAAATCATATTAAGGATCCTACTATAATTTAAGGTATATTCCTTGATGAAGGGATATTGGAGTCTCTGGGCACGTCTCGTGCATCAGCTTCGGGCGGCTATGGTTTTCTTGCCTTGGGTACATGAACCAAGCTTAAAGACCTCTTGACCTCAACATCGCAAGCCTGAGTAAGCCTTACCCTAAGGGTTAGGTACTCGGTTTTAGGATAGTAGTTATGTAGGTTAGGTTTTTGGAGAGTATATGATTATTAGGTACTTGGACCGTTAGGGTTAGGCCCGTCGGTCGTTGAGCGTTAAACCTAGACTGAAACACCCAAACTTTAAGCCCAGAACTCTGAAGAAATATTGTTAGGCAACCCTAACTTCATAAGAACTCTATCGTAGGGTTTAGGGTTTATAGGGTTTATAGGGTTTATAGGGTTTATAGGGTTTATAGGGTTTAGAGTTTAGGGTTTATGTGGACCCTACAGGATATGACTGAATACCTATAAACCCTTCTGCAGCCTTCTCCTTAGTTTCTCTTCAGTTGCGTAAGCCCCGAAATCAAGAGCATAGTTTTTTTAATCCAGGCATGTTTCGTGTGCTCCATCGGGGACATCATCTACCAGGCGCCCGGCATACCATTCGTCGCTGCGTATCGACGGGTGACCTACAGCCTCACGGCGTTGTTCTTTCCACCTAGACTGGAGAACACTTGGGGAAATACCTCGCAGTTGGCAGCACAGCATGCGCGTGATCTCGCTCCCGGTGCACCACGGGCATGCCAAGAGCGACAGTGGAGTGACCAGAGACCACTTGGTTGGCATCGAGTGGGCCGAACTGGTGCATGGGCCCTTGTTTGAGGCCGCCGCCAACTTTGTCAGATCTCCAGCCTCGTGCGGCATCCAGCGCGAGTGCGTCAACAGCGGCGCCTACGACATTCTCGAGCAAGTTTTCTGCAACATCGTCATCGCAGCCGCCTCTGCGCCCTCTAACCCTCAATCCCTGTAGCCCGAAATCCCGAAAGACCACTTTAGGGCCTTTAGGGTTTAAGTTTGGGGTTCATGGGTTTAGGCTTCAGGGCCCAAAGCTACCCAAAGGCCCCAGCATCTCAGAGCCCCCAAGGTTTCAAACTCTGAAGTAGCTGGGAGTTTCCGAGAATTGGGGGTACCTCATTTGGGGGTCCTGGTACTGAGAATCCTACTATCTAGAACACTATATTAGGGTCCCCCCATCTATGTGCTCTGCTGAGTCCAGCCAGCAGCCGGGCCCATTGGGATCCAACAACCTGGCCCAGCTCTCGGATTTTTTCGGACCACCAGGGTGTGGTCTAGGGTTCAGGGTGTACTTTGTCATAGTTGGGTAGCATGTTACAATGTTACAATTTGTCGGGTACTTAAAGCTAGTAAGGAATACATTCAATTTTTTAATCCTGTCCCAACCATGAACTAGTATAGGGTTTAGGGTTCAGGGGTTCAGGGATTAGAGAAGGGTTCTATCAGGTTTGTGCTATAGGGTGGTGGGCTCCGGGGTTTGCAGCTGCAAGGTTTATGGATTTGTTTGTTTGTTTAAGGCTTCAGCTTCTAGGGTCTTCGTTAGGAGCTGCCCCCACCCTGTAATAGTGGTATAATAGGAATATAATAGGGCCCTAATATAATCCTGATAATAGCCTTATAGTCACTGTTACAGGGTGGGGGCAGCTTCTAAGGTCTTCGGAATGATTTGCTTTCTTAGGGTTTATAGGGTTTAGGGTTTAGGGTTGAAGGTTCAGGGTTAAGGGTTTAGGGCTCGAAGCTGTTTTGCTTCGGAAAATTCACAGGTCTGTGTTTCCTGACACGTTGCTCTCACAAGGTCTTTGTATAATACTAAGGCAGCTTGTTCAATCCGGCTTTGGAGTTGTATAGGGTCTAGGGAGTAGGGTCTATGGTTTTGGGCTTCACCCTAAATCTATCTAAACCCCGAAGCCTGAACCCTAGACCCCTTAATGTATATCCTTGTTGGAGCCTCTTTGGTACTTTATGATTTAGGGAATGCTGGAGGGCAGCCCGTAGTTTCGTGCCTTCTGTGGGTTTAGTGTTTGGGGGTTTAGTGATGAGTCTTACGTTGCTTTAGCATCTCAGGGTTTAGTGCTTGAGGGTTCATGGTTTCTGGGCCGAGGGTGTAGACTTAGTAGCTGAGTGGATACACTGTACACTTTTTGGGATAATATTACCCACTATAAAACGAAAAGTGTACACTGTTGGGGGCTTAGGAACTCAGCAGTTAAGTAGAGTGTCGATGATGGACATGGTGATGCCGGGTGTTGAGGGTGAGCTTGTTGGGTCATGCGGGCTTGAGGCTACGCGCCCAAGTCGTCCGACCGGTTTCTTTACGGTTCAGGGGGTGTAAGGGTCCAGGGTTTAGGGTTCAGGGTGCAGGGTGTTGGGCTCACGGGTTCGGTTTTCAAAATTAAACGTGTGCGTGCAGGGTTGCGACTCATGGCACTACCTAGAGGCTCATACCCTGCCACTCTTTTAAGGCGCCTACTTTTTCAGATAACAGATCCTAACCATAAAGCTAGGTATCCTGAAAAAGGGTCAGGGTATGAGCCTCTAGGTAGGGCTAAGGAGATTGGGCTGTAGTGGGGACTTTGCTTGCAGCTTAGGATTGGCCATAGCTCCAGTCGTCAGTGCTTGGCATCCACAGGATCCCCCCTAAGGCTTGAACTACAGCACCCGGACTCCATTGCTGAGTTGGGCTCCAAGGACTTGGGCAAGACGACTCTCTACGGTTTCGGGTCTTGGGGAAGTAGGGCGCTTTCGCTTTTGGGTGTTGTACGGGTTGAGAACAAGCAATAGACCGGTCACGCTATTGAACCCTGCCCTCAAAGCCTGAAGCAGGCGTTTAGTCAGAGCTTAGGGTTGTTTTCGGGTGGGGTTGGAAGCTTGGTCTGAGACCCCCAGAACCCACAAGCCCCCAGAGCCCTAAGTCCTGTGACCATAAACCCCCAAACGGCCCTAAATGTTCGAAGTTCAGCCCTCTTTCTAAACCTTAAACTCTTAAACGCTAAACTCTTAAACCCCAAACCCTTTCTCTACGGCCCTAAATGTTCGAAGTTCAGCCCTCTTAGACTCTTTCTGTCAAACCCAGCGAGGTGCGGCACTTGATCCGAAACTTCGCCAGATCGAAGTTGGGGCCCTAAGGGCACGTGGATTTTAGTGTTAAGGATGCCTCTGGGTTTGGGGTTTAGGGGTTTAGGGTTTAGGGTCTAGTGTTCCCAGAGCCTCCAAAACCCCTTAGTTAAGGACTATACCTTAAATTATAGTACGATCCCTAATATATGATTTAAGGTATATTCCTTAATTAGGGTTTTTATTTGGAGGCTCTGGGTTAAGGATGCCTCTGGGTTTAGTCAAAGGGGAAAAGGAGGGACCCTTAATGGGGACCCCTACCCTATAATGGGCTATATAATGGGTATATAACAGCTATACTAAGGGTATATACCTAGGGGTCCTTATAAAGGGTCCCTCCTTTTACCCTTGGATTGAGAGTGTCAAGGGTGACCGCATTGAGGTGCACAGAATTCCGTTTCTCGCCAACAACACCGAACCTGCAGAACCGCCAAAGCCCTCACAAACCTGAAACGCAAGTAAAGGGGATCTTAATTTCTGCTTTCACGTATACTGGCTCGTGAGCACGCCTCCTATACCCTGTCCAAAATCTGACAAAAGCACCCTTAGCGAGCTCCCGTTCCCTGCTCAATAATCCCCATATCCCAGCTGTCAGACCCTTGTAATTGTATTGTAGGGGCCTCAACAATCTGAGGTTTTGGGGTACAATTCAACTATACATGTGACAAGGAACCCCCCAAAACCCTATCAAGGCCCCTACAGTATGCGAAGCTCGGTAGCCCGTCCGCCCCTCCCGCAGCCCCAAGGATTTTCCGCAATCGGATGATCTTCATTCGCTCCTTCGCGGCAATTTACAGGGCTTCTCTGTACCCTTATGCCGTTTAAAGGAACCCTGAAGGGAACCTTTAAAGGAACCCCATCCTATCTCAGTTAGTAGGAATGGTTCGAGGATTCCAGCAGATTCGAGGGTCCCAGAGACTCCAATATCCCTTAATTAAGGATTATACCTTAAATTATAGTAGGATCCTTAATATGATTTAAGGTATATTCCTTAATTAAGGGATATTGGAGTCTCTGGGGTCCAGATGGCGCAAGGTTGCCAGTTGTGCAGGTGCGGAGCAGCAGAGCTGAGGATTGGCTCAGTCTTTAGGGGCTTAGGCTTAGGGTTCAGGTTTAGGGTTTAGGGTTTAGGGGCTTAGGGTTTAGGGTTTGGGGTTAATTTAGGGTACAGTATAGCGTGTGGCAGGTAGGCATCAGCGTGCAATCGGCAATCGGCAGTTTTAAGCATCCATACTCTTGCACCCAAACCCTATAAGCCTCAAGACTCCTCACCGTTGTGTCGCTTCTTCTGCTTGGCCGAGGCATGTGCGATGCCATTATTCGAGAAGCACCTTTGCACGTCTTCTCAGCCGGGAAACCAAGACAGTATGAATTTAGGTTTTAGCTGTTTAGGTTTAGCATGTAGTGTTTGGTATCTGGTATTCAGGTGTCTAACGCGTCTAGGGTTTAGGGTTTAGTATTCAGGGTCCAGGTTTTCGGGTTTCGTATATGGGGCTTTAGGGGTCAGGGTTCAGGCTTGTTTGGCAGCGTTAGATGGATTGCGTCAGGTTCAGGTGTCAAGGCTTGGACTGCTTGCTTATGTATGCCAGGTCTGGGTGGTTTTAATGGTGAGGCTTTTGGGCTTCATGATCTCCCTTGTCTGCTGATTCCTCGCCTTTAAAACAGAATTTTTACCGGGAGCGATCTTTTCTGTAAATGCTTCGACTTTCCATGCTGAAATCTGCAATCTGGCTCGGGGTTCAGGGTTTAAGCCGCGAACGAGGTCTATTGAGTCTATTGGCATTGGAGCGTGACTAGGCTTCTGCATTGCCTTCCTATAGTCCTGTTACGTTGAATTTGAGTCTAATTAAATTAACCCCACACTCAGTTGTCCTATTCTAAGATATTTTCAAACAATATAACATATTGTAGTTTCTATGCTTGGGCTCAAGAGGATTTAATTAACGGGATTTCTCATTGTTCAGGCCCCTATTGTCGGCCTTGGGCCTTGAGCTTCTTTCCGGAGCATCAAGGAGCTGCTCAACTCGTCTTGACTATGGGGAGACTACCCTCAACACTAAACCCTACATCAAGCACATCTATCCGGGCTCCTGTGCATGGCATGTCTGTGTAGACCGCATGACAGACATGCAAGCATGACCTGTGTGCAATTTGCAAATCTGAGGAATCAGTGCCGCATCTTGCATGGACCCTGGCGACACACAGGCCAGTTCGTCAATGCCCATCCAGTGCTGAAGAAGGAGTGGCACCCGGACGAGTCCGACCCGGTCGCCATGTACATGTTCTTTATCAGCAACGGCTTCTGGGTGGCAGCCAACCAGGCGGTGGAAAACGACAGCCTCCCCGGAGCCTGGCAAGGTGTGGAGGTGCTGGCCAGTTTCGTGGACAAGGATGGGTTGCCACAAGGCACCTGCTACTGTCCTTGGCAGGGAGATAGAGCCAGGGCATGTGCCAGGCATCCGTGGAAGTTTTCCAGGTTTTCGGGCAGTCGGCATGGGCCAACGAGAGCAAGTCGCAAGATGCCTAATTGAAGGAACTGAAGCCCGAGCCCCCAATCCCAAGCGATTCCAAGCCCTGAGCCGCCCCTAAGCCTCAAAACACGAGCCCTGCAGCCCAAATCTCGAACCCAAAACCCTAATCCCCCCTCCCCCCCACCCAACCCGTGCTCAATCAGTCAACTACTCCCGAACCCTAAACCCTAAACCCTAAACCCTAAGCCGAAAGTTGAGCAGCCCGCGGCTGAGGATCTGTTCATGCGGCCCATGCTGCGACTCTCCAACGATCCGGTGAAGAACGTCCGGCTCTATTGGGCTAGGATCTCAGAGTGCTTTATAAAACACTACACCCAGAGGCCCCAAAGTAGTTCCTTTTTGGGGCTCATATATAGCATCCTGTAAGGTAATCCCAAAAAGGAACTACTTTGGGGCCTTTGGGCAAGCCCTGTTTTATCAAACACTACAAGAAACTCAGAACTGGGGTTCTGCCATGGATTTTGAAGTAGGGTTTTGGCTTTCAGTTCTCAGAGTGCTTGGTCTATGCTTGGGCTTTGGGACGGTCTTGCGCAGGACATACCGCCTAGAACGGCAAAGGATAACATCATTTTGCAGCATCGCTGCTAGCTTCGTTATCACTACCGTCACCACCAGTAACATTAGAATTGTCGACACACCGGCATACAAGAAGACCAGCGCACACGCCGATGCGAGCAGCTTCACCGATCGGATCATCATCATCACCATCATCAGTATCATCATCAGCACCAAATCCAGAATCAGCATCTACATCAACAGCGCTGCCATCGTCATCCTCGTCGTTCGCCATCATCTCATTCATGAGCAACATCGTCATCGTCGCCATTGTCGTCAACATCATCATGAGCCTAAACGGCACCGTCCTGCAATAATGACAATCAAGCAACTGCTATATACAACAGATAAGGATGCGGAACATCAGGCACACGACTGAAACACCGACAACATCAGCAACTACCAAAACATCAGCAAATACAATCAGGGCTGCCGGTGGCGGTCATCAACCTGCCCAGTTTTCACACGTACATCAAAGTCCAACAGCGTCGTTCTCAACAACAACGACATCATCATCATCATCATCATCATCATCATCATAGCAGCATCATCGTTGTCATGATCCACAGTGACGGCGGAGTTGATTGCCCCGGACTGAGGGCCGCAGCTCTCTCGCCTCCCAGGGCCGTTCTCTAGAAGCCCAGGTAGTCACTGTGCTGCCACACCTCCGCAAGGTGGGTCGACTTGGCCCGGAGCTTGGTCATGAGACTTTCACGACTATGAGGTTGCACGCGTTTAGGGCAGTCTGGGGTTCAGGGCTTGTCAAGGTCCGTTCAGAGCTTGTGTGCAGGATTTACCTGCGGAAACTTTCTTATCTGGAGACTGGTTTAGGGTTTCATGTCCTGACAGCAGCGACGATGATTTGCATGCGAGTGTGCAAGTCGGAAGGGACAAAGCTCCAAGGGTGGGCACCTTTACAGTTCGGAACATGATTTGACTGCCGAAAGAAATCAGGGTAGTACCAAGACAGGTACTCGAAGCCACTTACGGCTTGAATATTTACACACTTGATCCCTAAACCCTGAACCCTAGACCCTGAGCCCCAAAACCCCAAACCCTATAAACCCTAAACCCTGAACCTCGGACCTTCACAGCCTTTTTATCTGAATATACCTCGGCCCCGACCCTCGAACCAGACCTGTTCATGGCTGCATCTGGCGCCACTTCTGATCTCAAGTGCACGGCCGAAGTCTAGTCAGCTTTGTTGTGGTTCGGGGTTTCTGCTTCTGATTTCGAGCTTCGTGTCGAGGGAGGAACCCAGAGATCCCAATATCCCTTAATTAAGGAATATACCTTAAATCATATTAAGGATCCTACTATAATGTAAGGTATATTCCTTAATTAAGGGATATTGGAGCCTCTGGGAAGGAGCTTCAGCGACTATCAGGGCATCAGGAATCTTCGGCACAGGCCTCTTTGTAGGTAGGAATCGTCGTCCGACATGCCTTTCGTACATGCTTCCGATCGCTGCTTCTTTGTGCTCGACAAGGAGCTTCGGCATTTCTGCTGGGTTCTGTCGAATTTAAATCAGGTGCGCCCAAGTCACGCCGAAGTGGTCAAAGCGGTGGCTAGTGACACTATCCTGCCCTTTCTTGCGGTGTCCTGGCAGCCACGTTCCGCGGTGGCTGCCGGTGGTCATCACACCTGTGTGGTGACAAGGAACAAGGAGCTCGTGTGCTTCGGGCATAATGACTTTGGCCAGTGTAAGGTCCCACCGAATCTTGGCCCCGTGATCTCGGTTGCTGCGGGCTCCGAACACACCTGTGTTCTCAAGGCCAGTGGGGAAGTTTCCGAAAATGTACCTAAGGGTTCCTTTAACAAAGTTACTCTAAGGGTACTGCAAGGGGTCCTTAAAGCTCGGGGTACATGTTTTTTTTGGGGGTCCTCACAATCAGGATCCTACTATAGGGTCCCCCCATTTTCGGCAACTTTCACCTGTGTTCTCAAGGCCAGTGGGGAAGTGGTGTGCTTTGGAAACAACGAGTTCGGACAGTGCGACGTGCCGACCAACCTTGGCCCAGTCGTTGCGGTGGCAGCGGGAGGTATGCACACCTGTGCGCTGCAAAGCAACGGTACCCTGGTCTGCTTTGGCCAAAACAGCCTTGGGCAGTGCGACGTTCCTGCTGACATCGGTCCAATCGTCTCCATCGCCGCAGGGGGCGCCCACACCTGTGCCGTCACCGCCACTGGGCAGCTCGTAGCATTCGGAGACAATGGCTTCGGCCAGCTCAATGTACCACCAGGGCTGGGCCAAGTGTCTTCCGTGGCTGCCGGAAGTCACCACACCTGTGCTCCTCGGCTTCTTTCCAGGACCCTCCTTGTACCCTCAAATAGGGGTATATGGTCCCAAATAAGGGGCATTTAGGGTCTAATAGAGGGTATATGGAGGGTCTAGGTTGTGTTGTATTTTGTGCAGGAGCGCGCTTGTTTCGAGCGAGGTGTTTTGATGTCGTAGGCCTGACCTTAAGCTACCATAACCTGTTGTTTTGGAGGTTATTGGTATATATATAGACCCATGAAGCCCGTAAGGACCTTACAAAAACTATGTCAAGGGTCAGGGAAGGCCATAACTCTGATTCCTGCAGGCCGTAACGGCTTCCGCGGACCTCGTCTCCTTCGGAGGCAACATCCTAGGCCAGTGCGATTCGCCCCCGGACTTGGGCCCAGTGGTGGCGGTGGCTGCCCGGCTTCTCTACACGTGTGCGGTGCGAGCCACAGGACAGCCGGTTTCGAGGCTTCGATTGCTCTTACTGGCTGATTCTCTTTCATTGCTCCTATGGCCTCTGACCAGTTGATGCAAGTAATATCAACAAATCCCAACGCCCGCGCCATCAGTGTTATCATCATGAGCAGGAGCATCTTCAGATATCTTCAGCAAGTATCTTCGTCTTCATCACCAGGTCGTTTCTTCTTCGGGGTCTTACAGCGCTTTGCTGCTTCCTCTTCGTATTCTTCACCACCAACATCAGCCCCACCACCACCGCCACCGCAACCGCAACCAGCACCGCCACCACCATCGCTACCATCGCCACCATCGCCACCATCACCAGCACCACCAGCCCACCAGCCCACCACCACCGCCGCCACCACCACCACCACCATCACCACCACCAGCACCACTCCTCCACTACCACAATACAGGTGTCTTACTGCGGTCACAACTCTACTACTACTACTACTACTACTACTACTACTACTACTACTACTACTACTACTACTACTACTACTACTACTACTACTACCACTACCACTACTACTACTACTACTACTACTACTACTACTACTACTACTACTACTACTACTACTACTACTACTACTACTACTACTACTCCTGCTGCTGCTGCTACTACTACTACTACTACTACTGCTACTCCTACTGCTACTGCAACCATAGCACTGTGCCTCAGGAGAATTGGTCTGCTTTGGCTGCATTGACTTCGAGGAGACAGCCATCATGTTTGGGCTATTACTCCCTCTTTTGGTTTGGTTCCGATTCGCTCGACTAGCCCTTTATCCTGATTCCCCAGCCCCAAGCACACCCCTCAATATCTTGTGCAACATGAACTGAAAAGAAGTATCTACGATTAGACGAATCTGCGCAAGTGTCCGCCCTGTAACAATACTGTAAGCCTATACGATACCGTAGCACATCATGGAATAGGGAAAGTTTGTAAGCTATAGACAACTGAAGACAAGAAGATCGAATACAAGAGGATCCACAATGAATCAAGGAGGGGCCATCTGCAGAACCGCTGGGGATTTCTTAACGAAGTCCTACGTGTTCTCGGGGTTTCCTGGTGTTATAGGACATGCACCGACCGCCTGACCTTGGGCCCATCGTGGCTGTGGCTGCCGGGACCTGCCACGTCTGCGCGGTGAAGGAGTCGGGGGAGGTGCGGCTCCAGGGCCCTTGCTCTCCCAAAGGTTCCCAGTTATGAGCGGTTTCAGGGTTTAGGGTTTAGGGTATCGCAAAGGTTCCTAGTTATTATGGCCCTTAATGTAGGAAGCTGATGAACCTTGGGCCTTTATTAGAGTGCCTTTAGAGGGGTCTATAAGGGATACTACAAGGGATCTATAAGGGTACTATAATAATGTAGGTACCTCATTAAGAAACCTTGGGCCTTTATTAAGGTTCCTTTAAAGGGGTCTACAAGGGTTACGATAAGGGATCTATAAGGGTACTATAGTAATGTAGGAACCTGATCAAGAAACCTTGGGCCTTTGTTAGGGTTGCTTATACGAATCCTTTGATTTCGGGGGGTTATAGACCCGGGGTTTCCTAATCAGGTTCCTACATTACTCTCCCAAAGGTTCCTGGTTATGGGTGACCTAGGTACTGTTCTGGGGGATACTTCCCAACTCAATATTAGCTGGACCATTGGGGTTTGGGCATATACAACTCGGAGTTACGAGAATGCATGAAGATGGGTTGAGTACAGGATTTGGGCAGCGTGTTCAGGTGGCTGGTAGAGGGCAATTTTGGGGCCTTGGGTTTCGTAGGGCGGGGCTTCAGTGCCTGCCATTCTCTCTGTTTGTCACTTTGGGATCTTTTTTAATTTCCCTAACTATTCTGTAGAGAACCATAATGGTAAATAATTTTCAAAAGGCTTAAGCGACAACTCAGTTCTAGATTGGCTTTGTGCGGCGTGTAGGGTTTGCGACTTCATTGCATGTGACATTCCACACTACCATTTGTTCCAACTCACGCGTTGCTGCTGATGTGGGAAACGTGTGAGGTATTGGATTCGAAGACCTTGTTCCGCTGGATATGTTGTTTGTTGTGTCCCAGGGTTTTAAATCCTAAACCCCTATACCCTGAACGCGTGCTCTTTTTTTGTGGATTCTTATTGCAATCCCGATTAATATAAGAGCCAGAAAGAATGACCCTAGTGTACTAGTGTAGAGTATTCTAGCAGGGCCCAGCATGTCCATGTAACTGTGAGTGTGATTGGCCCGAGAACCTGATAGACAGGCACGTGAACCTAGTAGTAAGCCTTGTGCTGGAGCAACCAGCTGCCGCACCTACAACTGAACGTCCTCAACGTCTACACTCAACAACAATTAAGTCCTCAGCTTGACACCGCCCTGAGCAAAAAGAGCCCCACGTCATCTGCAACACCGACCTATGCAAGCCCTACACAAATCGGAAATAGCATGAAACCCCGATCGCAACCCCATGCCTTCTGCCTCCCTGGCCGTAAACCCCTACACCCAGCTTACACCAATAAACCGTAACCCTAAACCCCTAAACGGTTAAAGGTTGAGGGGTCAGGGACCAGGGGTGCAGGATTAAACCCTACGCGCCCCAAATCCTTAAACTCAAAGCCGCACAAGCCCCGGTCCCTCAAATCCCACCGCCGCTAGACCCATGGCCCCCGAAACCGAGATCAGTCTTTAGAACCTTCCTTATAACTTTCACTGAAGATGCTGCATCACCGCCATAGAATTCGATGGAATCATTTCCGAATCAACACCTCAAATACGTAGAAGCCCATGTAAGACCCTTGTATTGCTTATAAGATCCTGTAAAACCGGTATAGAGTTCTTAAAACCCGTCGAAACCGCTTATAGGTTTGATTATAGTACTTATGATGACCTTGCAAAGCCCTTGCCGAACCCTACAAACACTTTCACAGCTCGCGAAGCGTATAAGGCCCTGCAAAACCAATACAGAATCCTATACACCTTCTTACAAACCTTTATAAGTCATAAGAAATCCTTGTACAATCCTATACACCCGATTTGGCAACCCGTATGGTATTTGTGATACTCGCCAAGCCGTAATGGGATGCTTGCAAAATCCTCTAAGCCCTTGCAAAAATCCATGCAGTACTTATACAAGACTCCGCGAAACCGTTATACAATCACAATCCGATAAGCCCAGGTGGTTTGCTTCGGGCTTTAGGGTTCAGCGTCTAGGAGTCTAGAGTGTAGGAGACATAAGCCCAGGTGGTTTGCTTCGGGCACAACGACTGTGGCCAGTGTATCGCTCCCTCTGAGAGCCTCGTGGCCGACTGCGATCGTCGCGCTAAAGGTTAAATGGTTGAAGGTTTGACGGGCTTAGGGTCTAGAAGGGGTTTTTGGGGGCTTAAGGCCCTTAAGCCCCCAAAAACCCCTTCTAAACCCTAAACCCGATTAAGGGTTCGTAGTGTGTAAGGCCTTGGGTTAGAGTTTTCGGGGAGAGGGTTTGGGCGTCAGACGTTTGATGCAGAGTTTTGCAGGATTTCGACTCATTGAGGTTCACAGTGCTTAGTCTGAAGCCCTATAGGCCCTACCCATAGGCCCCAGAGTAGTTCCTTTTTGGGATTACCTTATAGGATTCTATATATGAACCCCGAAAAGGAACCACTTTGGGGCCTTTGGGTAGATGCTGAACCCTAGCAACGGAATGTGGGCGTTCGCGACGGCCGGAATGCCGGTTTTTTCAGCCATGGATAGCCATGGACGTGAGCCACAAAGGAGCATCGTCCTGGTTTAGAGTTTAGGGTTGAGGGTTTAGGGAATAGCTTTTGCAGACTTCGTATAGCTTCAGTCACTAATCTAAACCCTCCACATATCACATATCTATTTCCGCATAGAAATCTGGTAGCCCTTGGTCTAAGCATGTGCCCGGCACCCGGGCATGAAACTCTAAACCAGAGAGCAGATGTCAAGGTTTCGGGGTTCCTGCTCCGCCTGTTCGCAAGAGCATGCGCCACCGGTAGTTACCCACGGAAGGTCGTATACTCTAGATGCTAGATAGGACTCCTAGGTATCGCTACGGCAAACAGTGTCGAATGCTCCGCTTGGCCAGGAATGCAAATTTTCGCCTCGGCAGACGCATTGTGCAGCTTCTTTCCATGTCGAGAGCCGGAATTGGCAGCTTTCCCAAGGGACCACAGCAGGCGTATTGTTTGGGTACGGCCCCCACTCAGTAACATTTGGATAATATTCGTATTGAATATAGTTATATTAGGCCCTCCATAGTACCCATAGGCCCCAAAGTTGTTCCTTTTTGTGGTTCACAGGTAGAATCCTATAAGGCAATCCCAAAAAGGAATTACTATGGGGCCTTAGGGTAGCCCCATTATAGACTGTTACTGTACGGGGGCTGTAACAAAAGGTGATATCTACCGTGTTGATGATGCATATGGTATATAGCTACGTCCATAAAAACAAATATAATAATACACAAAAATAAATTAGCTCTGTATTCAAAACAATGTTTGAAATACTTTAAGACAAATTAGACTTACAGCAGGCGTATTCAAGGTGCAACCGGACTCCCAAGGTCGAAGGAAACAGTAAGACGATTTGAGGGGTTTAGGGGTTCAGGGTTTAGGGTTTTGGGGGTTCAGCGGTTCAGGGGTTTAGGGGTTTAGGGTTTAGGGGTTGACGATTTTAGGGTTGGGTTTAGGGTTAAGGGGTTTAGGGTTATTTGCAAGCTAGTCCTTATTTAGGATCGCTTGGTCCTTTGGGTCACGGACTGCTCTGACCCAACTTGTTTTGTGTAATTGAGCTGCTGGTTGAACGGGACTTCGGCGCGATAGAGGACAGATGGCAGCAAGTCTCTCAGCAGGCAGCAATACCTCGAATCGTGATTCAAAGCTGGTGCACAAGTTCCACCTCTGCAAGGGCTTTATAATGAACGGATCCCCGTCTTATCCTTGGCAAGAGAGGGGGGGTTGTAATCAGGCCTCTATAGATGAGCTGCGAAACCAAAGCATACTAAAACCACGAGCTCAAACCTTAGAAATATATTGAACCCGCAACCCAGACTTATGACCCCCAAATCTCCCCAAACCCCCAGACCAACCTCCAACCCTAAATCTCTCAGACCCTAAACCCTAAACCCTTGCAGCCATTCAGTCGAAGCTTAAAGGCTGGCCCCTACCGGCTACAGGATGGACCCTAGGGCACTCCGAAGAGGGTTTAGGGTTTCAGGCTTTAGAGATTTACATGTCTAAGGTTTAGGATAATGAGTGTTCGCATACCTTGAAACCCAAGGTGCGAAACCCTGAACTCCGAGCCTTCATAACCATTAAGCGACCAAGACATTAAACCTCTCAGCAGCCTGTACTCCTGAACAGCTTCCTCGACCGCATACTTCCAAGCTTACACACCAACTGCTGCAGCTGTGTTGCATTTGACGCCGTTTCGGTGTTTGTGTCTGAGGCCTCCGTTCAACGGCTTGCTGGTAGCACGAGATTGATTTCTGTAGATTCCAGATTAATGAACTCTCGAAACACCCTAGTAACCCCTAAGCCCTAAACCCTAATAACCCTACTTTGAACCAAGGTGCCGAAGAGGTTTATCAATCAGGGCCTCCACCCCAGACCAAACAACCCACAACCCTAACCACCCCAAACGCTAAACCGTAAGACTAAGACCCTTAAGCCCCAATCAGAGTCTACAGTAGTGGAAGGATATCGCTCTGCATGCTGCGCGTTTAGCAGAAGAGTCGGATCGATGTGCCTGACGGAAGATAGAGGCTCCAGGGGCCATGTAGGGGTTTAGCGGCTTATTCGAAGAGGGTTCCTTACAGGGGTCCTTTAAAGGGGTTACTATAAGGGATCTAAAGTAGGGTTCTATGATTTTGGGGCCTTAATCGTTAGAATATACCATAATTATAAGAAGGAACCCCCCAAACTTGTAATTATTTAAGCCCCTATATTAGCGGCTTAGGTCTTAGGTGTTTTAGGGTGTGAGGGTTTAGGAGTTTTCGGGTGTAGAAGTTTGGTTTACGGGTTTATGATTCGAATTTTAGGGTTTCGAGGTGAAGTCTTGCCTTCAGTTGCTGATGATCCTGAGTTCTCCCTGTGGTCCTGAATTCCTTGGGTATGGTTCAGGGTTTTCGGGTTTAGGGTCTAGGGATCTCTCATGACCCGGCCTTGAGCCCCTCACGCCTACCCGGCCCACCCTTAGGCTCTAAGGACTCAGATTGTAAGGCTTTTGGGCCCAACGACCATACTATATAAGGCTTTTGGGCTGTTTTGAGCCTTAGGGTTAGGTGAAGTCTGAAGTTGATGTAGATTTCGAGGGCTGGGAGAGTTTAGGGTTCAAACATAGTCGAATCCCAAAAAAGTTGGAAACCCATTAACCTTAATCCTTAAGATGTATAGGGAATCCCAGCACTATTTGTCCTTACGGTTTCCACGTTTTTGGGGTTTACTTTAGATCAGGTGGATTTTGGTGCTGACTTTGCAGGGATGGGGTGCGGAATGGAACGTAAGGTAGGAACCTGATTAAGAAGCCTTGGGTTTGTAAACCCCAAATTGCAGGACTCATATAAGGAACCCTAATACTAATACAGGTCCAAGGTTTCTTCATCAGGTTCCTACATGTGTCGGCTCCGGTTGCAGAACGTAGGTTTCTGCAGCTTGAGGTTTGTTTCTTTAGGCCTCCGAGGGCTGTTGGAAGAGTGTTCAGGATACACGACCCAAAGGCTTTGGGTTCAAGGACTAGGACTTACCTTAACCCTGAATAGCATTGTTTATTATGGTTTCCTTATATAAGTCCCCAAAAAGGTAGGTTACTCAGGGTTAAGGTAGAGTTTAGTGCTTCAAGGGCTTGTAGGGTTGAGGGGTTAGAGCTTAGGCTGTATAGGGTCTAAGATTCTTCTGCCCGGTACATCCCGATACTCTGAACCCGAAGCCCTTAACCCTGAACTTAGGCCCTACACCTCAACTCGATACCCGTGAACCTCTAACCCGCTCGCGACCGTCGAACTCTGCTGCAAGAACACTAGACCCTTAAGCCCTCAGCCCTATCATCCGAAAGGCTGTCAAACTAGTTGCCAGGAAGAGCCCTAAACCCTAAACCCTAAACTTCTAAACCCTAAACCCTAAACCCTAAATCCTAAACTTCTAAACCCTAAACCCTCAAACCTTAGCCGCCTCAACCCCCAACCCCGAGATCCCAAACCCTAAGTCCCATCAGCATTGGGGGTACCTTCTTTTGGGGTCCTTATAATAGGATCCCACTGTTTAAGGCACTATACTAGGGTCCCCTATTTTCGGAAACTCCCATATCGATTCTAAAGTGTAGTACCCTATGTGGAGAACCGCCCCTAGTAAAGCTGCAAGGTTTTTCTTTACAAACTCTGTAAATCGAATGGCTTTTGCTCCCTCTCTTCAGGACAGAAAGGGCCCGTGCTCGCGGCCGCGGTGCGCATGCGGCGCACCGTGGGCGATGCAGAGGCGCTCTCGGAATCTCTCGGATGCACTTGTATATCACTCGATAGCATTTTCGTAGAGTGCACCCTGTTTAACTGTAACCCACCTATACCCTATACTTAGTATGTTCCTTGATCCTTTGAGTAAGTTGTCGTGTTGCGGATCTCTAGAAGGGCTCTGAGCTGTTCGGGTTCAAGGTTTAGGGTTCGGGTTTTTGGTCCGGGTGGTTTTCGGGGTTCGGGGTTTGGCGGGTTTGCGGGCTCAGGGTTGCGGACTCAGAATGGCTTCGTGATCGCCGCTGTGAGTTCGGGATTTTGGGTCCCAAGTATGTTGAAAGCTCCCACCACTTAACCCAGCATGCATGATTCGGGTGTAGGGGCTCCCTGTAGCGTTCTGAATGATAGTTTAGAGTTATTCATGCCCGTACTTGGGTTGAGGCGCATGTATTACTTTGGCATTTCCAAAATACACGAGGGGGGGCGGCTTCAAATTCAGGGTCCCCTCTTGTAGTTTCTTTGCAATGCGGATCCTGTATTCAGCAGGCAGAGTCTGGATCAAGACCAGTTTTTTTTCTGAGAATGCCCCATACTCATTCAGAAATGCTAGATTTCAACAAACGTAGACAGATCATTATGCAGCATCATTGAGGAGCAACAGCGAAGCTGCGCAGGAGCAGCGGCCAGACAGTCCTGCACGAAATCTGGAGAAGTGAGCATCTTGCACTTTACCCTAAACGCCGAACCTGGAACCAAATGCTTTCCTGTTGCAGGTTTCGGCTCAGCAGATTTACTTGTCTCAGGGAGTTTGGATTTTCCGGAGTCGGCATGGCCACCAGCGCCCCGCTTTTGGGAGAGAAGACGCTCGGCCTGTGCTAGAAGTCCCCAAAGCCCAGTCTAGCTGTTAAGGCGGCCGTATGAGGGGTTCGGGTTGGGATGTCAGGTTTACGGCTAAACAGCACAGTGACATCGCGAGGATGTGGGGACAAAGCAGGCAATGTGCTCTTTTAGGGTTCAGGGTTTACCCTAAACCCTAAACCTTTAGGGTTTGCATGGGGTCGAAGCAGCAAGAGCCGCACCCAACTATCTTGTCCTTTGGGGCAAAACAGTTGCCGGGAGCGGTCCCCGAAACCTAAACCCTAAATCAGTGAACCGCCAAACCCGACTCTAATTACTAAGGCCCCTATATTATATAGTGTCCTTATAGATCCCTTGCAGTAACCCTTATAGACCCGTAACCCTAAAGCCTATTCCCTAAACCCCAATCCCTATGCCCTGAACCCAAAGCAGCCGCGAAGCAGGCTACAGACGACCACAACCACCGTTCGTAAAGTTTGTTAAACCAAAAGAGCAACTACAACTGAGGCTTTACGTAAATCCTACGTCGATAGTTGGAACCTCATGAAGGGGTCTAGCTATCATAGCCCCCATAGTCCGTCAATCATACTTGGATGCACCGTAACATACCCCCAAACCCTAGTCCATTTATGAAGGCCATTATATCTGGAGCTCGTGTTGCATGAAACCGGACGAACCCACAGTTTTACGGTTCGGTTCAGGGGTTTGGGGTTTAGTGCTTCAGGGTTTGGGACTCCTTGTTGGGATCTCCTTGCGCATGTCCCCAAGGAGGTTTTCGGGCTGCAGTTACGCAGGCCTTTAGTTTCCATCATGGTACATTCAACTATATGGAAGCTGCCCGCATCGCAACACCCGGAAATAGAGCGTCCTGTAGTTTTGCATCGCAGCTTGCGTAGGAGTTTGTATGGTCGTGTACAGTCGTCATGTTGTGTACTATATACCGCTGACTATTGTGCCCAAGCCCTCTGAGTAAAAGGTTAGCGTGACCGCTCATGGCTTAACGGTTTTGGTGTATTCTATAGGTTATCAGCCGTATTCGCTGACTTTGTCTCCGTGGTATTCTTACACTGGTATTCACACTGGTACATGAGTACTTCGCCCTCTCTGCTCACTACTGAGAAGGGAGAAACAACTGAAGTATCATCGGACGAGATGGACGACGAAACAAGAGATCGACTGCTTGATGAACAACTCACAGCAGCTGGCGCGGGCCCTATGGCATCGAGCTCAGGATCCCAAGCACTTGATAGGATCTTCGGTCCAGTGGGTCCTACCCTATCTCCATTTGTCTCAAATCCAACGGTCGACATCTCAAACGTGCAGTATACCTTGTACAATGTTGTGAACCAGGGTGAAACAGCCGAACAACAAAGAATGGCAATAGAGCGAACGGAGGCAGATGCTGAAAGAAGACACGCAAGCATTCTGAACCAACAATCGCATGATAATCTTGTGAGAATGGCTGGCATGGCTGAACAGGCCGAGCGCCTTCATGAGGTGAAGATGGCAGAATGCGAAGCACAGTTTGCGGAATTTGAGTTCAACGCATCCCAAAGGGAAAAGTTTTTGTTGAACGAAGTTGCAACATGCAGGAATGAAATGAACATTCTGGAATCAATTTTCCAACAACGACATCAGTCGGAAATCGCTAAGCTCAGAACCACTCTGATTGCTGAGAGCGAACGCAACAAAGCACAACATCTTGACTTTCTTGGAATCCGATTCAAACAAGTCCTTGAAGAAACCGAAGCGAGTATGGAACGGCGTTTCATTACTGAAATCGCCGAAATGAGTGCACAAAACGACAGACTGCAGGATGAACTGGCTGCCGCAGAACGAGCCTTAAGAATGGAAGCCAATGCGGACGAAGCGGGCAAACAATATGCCACGCCGAAGCCAGGACCTAATCCTACTATCCCGTTCTCCAATCCATTTGAGATTCCCGAGAACATGAAGGACATCTTCGGAAGAACGCCGCAAGCTCAGGAACCTCCGCAAGGAACTTCTGTACCACCTGGGTTTGAGAACAGAGAGCCACAAAAGGAAAAGTCTCCTAAAGCTGCCCAAACTGGTAAGCCGGCGACTGTTGATCCAGACGGGGTTCCACATGTTGATTTCGGAGCTGAGGCATTGATTAGGGCAGCACGCTTGCTTACCCCTAAGACCGAAGATGAAGAGGGCAAACCAAAGGTGAAAGAAGCCGAAAGCATCAAGCTTCCCGATTACCCTAATCCAGAGACCTACCGATCGTGGCGGATCTCGGTCCGCGAGATTGTGCGGGCTGCGAGCGATCGCCCGGATGAGGCATTTCGCTGGGTGCAGGAAGTATATGATAAAGAGGCTACCCTCAAGTCCTTACATGACACTGGGAAATTCTTAACATTGGACACGAAGTTGTTGGCTGCACTTACCAGAGTCGCTAGAGGAGAGATTTCAAGGCAAGTCCTAAACTTCAAGGAAACAGAGGCCACAGGAGGACGTGCCGTCAGGGGAAGACAAGTATTGTGGATGTTTCACCAACACTTTAAGACTAATGAAGAAGTCGGAAGCCTCTATAGCGTAGAGGACCTTTTAAAAGTGAAGTTGGTTGGGGACGACTTGGCTACCTTCCTTTACAACTTCGAGTCGGTGATTGCTGGAATGAGTCATGTTCCGGATGAGGTTACTTTGAGGGACATTTTGCTGAGGGAAATTCGGAAATCCCACCACATCAAGTACGATCTTCAGCTGTACGACAGGGCAAAAGAAGGAAACCCCGTACACACGTATGAATTCCTCGTCAATGCCATTAGGGAGCATCTGACTAGAGAGCGTATGCGCAAGAATCGTGATCGCATCGCTAAGTCGCATGGCGATAGATACGGGGCCCCAGCGTACGGATCTGAACGTCGCCCCTCTTCGCGAGGAGGCCGTGGAAGAAGCATGTCCCGAAGTAGCTCAAAATCCAGAACAAGCAGCAAAGGATCGAGCCAACGAACACCGCCTAGATCTCAGAGTCCCAAAACACAACAGGTTTGTTACGACTTCCAGAAAGGGAAATGCACAAGAGGCGACAAGTGTAAGTTTCTCCACAAACCAAAGTCAAGATCCCCAAGTCCTCATCGAACGCCTCAGAAGAAGATCAACGCGATTTGCACCTTTTGGAAGAAAGGTAAGTGCAACAAAGGCAAAGACTGTAGGTTCCTGCATCAAGATAAGCCCAATCCAACTGACGCCGCTCCTACCGAGCAGGCCGCCCCTGCGAAGAACGATGAAAAGCCTAGGAGCCCGACCCCGGATCCTAAAGCAAAGAAGGAAAAGAAACACAGGGGCAGGTCCAAGAGCAAGGAAAAGTCTGGCGGACGCACGGCAGCTTGTTGCATTTCGTATGCGCTGGCAGCTGTGCCCAATGGGCAAGGCGTTAAGGGTGATGCTTCAGGAACGTTCAAGAAACTAAGGTTCAAGGAGAAGCCAAGCATTCGGGAGATTCCATTGGATGGTAAGGGTAAGAAGCATAGGACCAAACCGCGAACTTTCGAAGTTTGTTACTTGGATGCTGAAAGTTGCCCAAAGCCTCCAGTTCAGGACCTAAGCACGGCCATAAGAACAGCGAACGAGCTTGCCAGGATCATGTCCTGTATGCTCAATGGGATTGAAAGCCACTGTGAGTACGAGTGCACAGATGACTGCGAAGAGGGTGAGATCCCAGTTGCAGTGTTGAAGTGCGAGCTGTGTTCTAGCGTTGAAAGAACAGCATGCTCTAGCTTTAATGCGGGATTAGAATTCCTCGCCGATACTGGCAGTGAAGAAGATCTGATCAGTAGGCACGATCACTCTATCTACTATCCAGAGGCTCCCATCGAAAACGCTAGTAGGCCGGTCAACTTGATTACAGCTAATGGTCCAGTTCAGGGAATCAAGTCAACCAACATCCCGATGCCTGAACTGAAGCAAAACATTGAGTGCTATCTACTGGAAAGCACGCCACCGGTTTGTTCTGTTGGGAGAAGATGCATGGACGATGGATATGATTTCCATTGGCCTGCGGGCAAGGTTCCATACTTCATAGCTCCCGATGGTAAAGTCATCAAGTGTAAGATGAAGGGTAGAGTCCCAGTAATCTCGAATGATGACTCGGTAGCAAGCCCAGCAAGTGCTGATGATTCCCAGAAATCTGCTGGAACTCAGGTGTTTAACGCCGGTACAGTCAAGGTTGAACTGGCGGCACCTGCGGAGGACGAGTCTTCGGGTTTCCAGTAGAAAGCCGTCCGAGAGGACCGGCCGGGAATGAGAGAGTCGTTCATAGCGACTCCGAGATAGAAGAAGCAATCAATGCCGCACCACCAATTGCAATCAAGCCTAAAGATTTAGCCAAGCCAGGTTGGATCACTAGCAGTGAAATTGCCGCATCAAAGATCATTATTGGTCATCGGCCAAAGGCTTTGCGAGTACCTGCACCTCGTCATCCAAGGTTCGTGCTAAGGACCACTTGGATCTACAAGGACTCTGCTTGGAGCAAGATTGAGGATTCTGTTGACATCAGAAGTCTAAGGGTTAAAAATCAAAAGATTGATGGATCGCCAATTCTGTCGATTACTGCTTTCAAAAGACCCGAAGACGACCCCTTAATCGAGCCCGATAGTGACAAGGAAGAAGATGAGGGAAGGGAAATTTCGCAAGAAGCCCGGCTTCGCGCCGAGGCCGAAAGCATCCATCATCAATTCTGCCATCGTCCTAAGAACCCATTCTGCAAAGTGTGCCAAAAGGCGAAGATGCTATCTCCTCAAGCTCGAAGAAAGGGGGGATCTTCGACCATACACAGTGAAAAGTATGGGGATCATGTTACCATTGATCATCTCGTGACAAGAGATTTGAGGGACTTTGGATTTCAGGATGAGAGGGTGGCGCTTGTTATCAAAGATGTGTTTTCGCAATTCAGGTATGTGTATCCAAGCACAACAAAATCATCGGAACAAGTGCATGAGGACCTTCTGCACTTTTTCGGTACGCAAGACGAAGTTGGGGTTATTTACTCTGACAACGCGCCGGAGTTGGGAGCAGCTGTGAAGGAACTCCGATGTAGGCACAACACCTCTAGAGAGTACGTGGATGAAACTAAGGCCGTCATCGAACGGGAAATCCGCACCGTACTAGAGGGTACGCGCTCGAACTTGGAGCAAGCCGGTCTTCCAGAACGGTTTTGGCCTTTAGCAGCTCAGCACCACTCCATTGCGCTCAATCTCACAAAGCGAGTGGATACTGGTGAAATCCCATGGGAGGCACGCTTTGGGGAGTCCTTTGCGGGATTGATTGTTCCTTTCGGAGCTAAGGTCTTGTATTGGCATAACCCTAAACAGAACGTTCCGGAGACTTCCAAGTTTTCGTCAACTGGGGTTGAAGGGATCTTCCTGGGATACCATATCCAACCAGGGTTTGTTTGGAAGAAGGAGTATTTGATTGCACCCGTGAAAGACGCACAGTTTGCCATTGAAGACGGAAACCTCAAGGTCATCAGGGCTAAGCGTGTTGAGTTGATTGAGGGAAGTTTTGAGTTCCCACTTCAATCGGGAAGGATCAAGGATCGCGAGGCACACGAGGTTCCACAGTTGGATGATCAGAACATTCATGCTTCAGATGAAGAAAAGGAACGGGGACTTCGTGAGGCAGGCGAACTTCTTGATGAAATCGGCTTATCCGAACCTGAACCCGATGACGATCAAAGCCCACCGAAAGGTGAGGCCGCGCCTAAGCCCAGTGAGCCATCATCTAGTTCCAAAGGTGATCTGTTTGATCCCACGAAATATCCTGATGGTAGACCGGTCCCTGCTGGTTACAATTGGGATGGGGTTAGACTTGTGAGGAACAAGAAAGGCTCCAAGAGACCTCCTGATGTTCCGTCTGAATTCTGGCACATGTATTCCGCACAACAACGAAAAGAGGAAATCGAACGATGGGAGAAGAAGGTTGCGCGGGAGGAAGCTAGATTAAAAGAAGAACGAGAGAAAGAAGCTCCCGCTATGCCTGTTCTCCTTGGACATCGAGAACCTCATCGACCGAGGACGCCTGAGGATGGGAAGAGGTTGCACGGTTTATTTCTGGATAAGCTAGAGGAAACTTGCGAGGATCTTTTCGCTGCAGTTGCCAAGCTTATCAATCAGAATGATGTTGCCAGAAACCCTGAGGCTCAGGCTGCTATGGACAAAGAATGGAAGAAACTTCTTGATAAAGGGTGTTGGCTTGAGAAACAGGTTCGTGAGTACGATGACGTCTTGTCTGAAACCAAGGCAAAAGGCGAAAAGGCTCACTTCGGGAACGTGTTCGAGATTTGCAGCCTTAAGGGTTCCGAGTTGCAGGATGGTAATCCGCTTAAGTACTACAAGGGACGCTCTGTGTTCCAGGGGAACCAGGTTCGAGATGAAAATGCGGATCACGCGATCTTCGCCGAACTGGGTTCTAGCCCTGCAAGTATGGAAGCGGGTAAAATCATCGATGTGTTCGGAAGCCAACCAGGCTATGCAAAACAGCAAGCTGATGCTCGACAAGCATATACTCAAGCTTTGTTCAAAGGGATTGCGACTTGGGTTAGACTTCCCAAGAATCGTCGACCGCCCGAGTGGCGCAACTTTCGCGACCCAGTTTGTCCTCTCAGACTTGCTTTGTATGGACATCCTGACAGCGGCGGCATCTGGGAACGACACTGCACTGCTCAGTTGAAGAGCATAGGGTGGATCCCGGTTCTTCCAGATATATGGCAAAGTATCTTTTACCATCCTGAATTAGATCTCCTCCTCGTCGTCTACGTCGACGATTTCAAAATGGCAGGACCAAAGGACAATCTTGCTAAGGGATGGGAGGGGATTGGGAAGGTTTTGGATATGGATCCTTCGGAACCATTTGGGAGATACTTTGGTTGCAATCATCGAGAGCAGAACGGTGTTATGCTTGACCGTAGCGCACATCCTTTTGCTTATGTCTTCGACAAGAAAATTGCAGCACCAGCAGCCGGAGGAAACTCCAGGCCGAGTAGAACAGAAGATTATTGGGAGGTTGATCCGGATGCTGCGCTTGCAATCAGACATCACAGGTACCCCAGAAAGCGTTTGTACGTACCAAGTGAAGACGACATGAGACAGTTTCCCACTCTGGGAACTGAACGCATAACAGAGTTTGAGAATGGAGATCAGATACAGGATGATTCCAATCAGGGGGGCCCTGCTAGGCGAAACGAGTGGTGGACGGGCAAAACTATCTTCTCTATCATGCCAACGACGGCAGACGACTTTAAGCTTGCTGCTGCCGCCCGAAAGGGCAGGCCGATGAGAAGCAAATCAGACGCTAAGCGCGAAGCTAAGCAGTCTAGATTTAAGAGCACTGATACGATCATCAAGGAACCCGTCCCCGCTATGACTAAGCCTGTCAACGTTGTGACGTATGACATGAAGGACTTCCTGGTCTCCTGTGTCGACAAGTATTGTGAATTAGCTAAAGTTTCACGTGATTCCCTGAAGTTTGCAGCTACGCCGTTTCATGAGAACAGAGTAGCCAAACCTGTGGAAGGCAACGAACCCCAGGGGAGGTTGCAACCGATTGCTAGTCGGGTTCTCATGAAGGTGTTGTTTGCAGCAAGAATGGCAAGGTGGGACTTGCTTCGGTGTACCCAGTCGCTGGCTTCTAGGGTCACCAAGTGGTCAAGGGACTGCGATGTCGGTTTACATCGGCTGATCTGCTACATTAATTCGAGCTTGGACATCACGATGCAGGGTTTTATTGGCGATAAGATTTCGGACTGTAAGTTGTGGCTCTTCTGTGACGCCGATTGGGCAGGAGAATTTGATTCCAAGTCCACATCAGGATGCGCACTGTTCTTGGTTGGGCCCAACACTTACTATCCGTTAAATGCTTTTTCAAAGAAACAGACCAGCATCACGACGTCTAGCACCGAAAGTGAAGTAGTTTCAGCGAATCACGGCATCAGAGCACAAGGCCTGCCTAGCTTAAGCTTGTGGTGTTACCTTTGGGGAGAGGTTACCGCTAATGCAGCCGGTCGGAAGACCAGGCCGCCGGCGGAATCACCTAAAGTCACGGAAACAATCGTTGCAAGGATTGACCCGGAGCTTGATGAAATCAGGTATGGTGAACTCAGTCATGAAGGACGCTCTGTCGCGGATATTAATGGCTTGGATGTTCATCTTTCTGAAAAGTTTCAGGTTCAGTTCTTAGAAGATAACCAAGCTACAATCACCATCATTGCGAAGGGTGACAGTGAAAAGCTTCGTCACACCGACAGGACGCAACGACTTTCGTTTGCATGGATGAAGCAACAGTTCGAAAAGGGCCATTTCAACATGATTAATGTTGATACCAAAGAACAGGTCGCAGACATCTTCACAAAGCCGTTTGCTGAACGTGGTAAATGGGAACACGCGCTTAGGCTCATCAACCATGTACCTGATGCGCAGAATGCGAAGCCGGCTGAAAAGCCAGGCCGCTCTCCTACACCACACGAGGTTCAAGGCAAGCGTGCTAAAGCAGCTGCTGCCATTCAGGAGGTTGAGATGGTTGCTTCAGAACTTTCCCGCCTGAAGGAGTATGGCTGTGATGCTTTGGAAAGGTTGTGTGAAGAGATTGCATCAAATCATACAGCTAAGAAATCCAAGCGACCTCGCATTGCATCAAAGAAACAAGGCTATTATCAAGTGTACGGAACTTGGACACACGGTGGAATGCAAGGTGTTACCAGAAGCACCACTAGGTATCCCGCAGTTGCCAGGTACTTGAATGAGTTCGTGAAAGCTCATTCTCCTGACTCAGGTTTTACATGGACCTCAGTGGTGATTAGCAAGGACAACATGGCAAAAGTTCATGCTGATTCCCACAACTTAAAGGGTTCTAAGAACCTGATGGTTAGCTTTGGTGACCACAAAGGAGGTGGATTGTGGGTTGAAGATCAGACTGTTTCGGATACTAAGGCGCAGTTCCAGAAAGACGCTCAAGGACGTTCCATCAAAGGGGATGTGCATGACACCCATTGCAAACCTCTTGTCTTTGACCCAGCCAAGAAACACTGCGTGTTGCCTTATACCGGAAAACGTTTTTCGATCACCGCGTATACCTCTCGTGGTTTTCCCAAGCTTTCCACAACTGACCTTGAAACCCTCAACAAACACGGCTTTAGGCTCGGGTCTGCGGCGGCCGCTCCTGCAGACGCCCGGCTCGCGCCGAGGCCGATGGACTTTTGCAGGGTTTTGCTTGACTTTGGGAACGCTAATGAAACCACCTTGTCAGGAAATAATTCCTGTCGTGTTGTCCCTGTCCCGAACAACCTTGAAACTATGAATCCGAAAGCAATGTCAAAAATCGCTAACAATCTTCGTGCCCTCTGCGACGAGGGGGGAAGCACTAAACCGATCCTCTACTTTGCATCGCTGCCGGACCACGAATGGAACAAATGTCTGAAATCGTTGATGTCGTTGTGCCGATTAACCAAACGTCTTAGGCCCCACCTGCTGTTGGAAGCTTCAGCTAACAACGAGATGTGGTGTATGCCTGCTGTTGTTAAGTTGGCACACGATTTCGGTCTTGAGAAACACAAGAGTGGGTCGCTGATCTTTGCATCGTCTTTTCGATTGAAGCGGCTGCTGCTCGAAGCTACCCAGGACTGTGGACGACTAAGGACATCGAAAACCAAGGTTTCGGCATTGCATGCTGATTGGCAATTGCATACCACTAAGGATAATGATGGACCTAAGGTACATGAAGGACTGGCATGCGCAGCTTTGTCATCGCTTTACTGTACAACTAAAGCCCAGCTAACGCTGAGGCCGGGTCCTAGTCCCGTGGTAGCAGCTGAGAGTAGAAGAGCGATGGCGACCTACGAAGAGCAGTTGGCCGATTTTTGGGGCCGCCAGCTTTGGGCGGCCGTCATCAGTCACGAGTCGATAGGCTTCCAAGAGTCGATTGACGAAGGAGAGTTGCGAGCACTTTTTCAGTACATGCCGGTGCAAGTGGCTGCTCACAACTGCTTTGAAACGGATCGATATCCAGGGCTCAACCGAGTGGCAGCATTGACGCAGTCTGGCATGTCGCAGCTAAAGCCCGATGAAAATCGAGGCCGAAAGCGGGTGCTCATCCTCCTCTCCGACTCTACGACTGTTTTCGTTGCTGGCAAGAGAACGAGGACAGACCTTTCCTCGGATTTGAAGGCAGCGAGCTCGGGGGTCTATCTGCAGTACAGGGAGATAATTTACGAACCCCTGTGGGGCAAAACATTGTCCGAACTTCGGGAGAGGGCTCAGATCCTCTGTGACCAGACGGCTCTGCGCTACTCTGGCGACCAAGAGTTGCTGGTGGACGTGCAGATTGTCTGGATGGCGAATGAGATCGTCGGCAGATACGGGATATTTTGCAGCCCCGGCGTCCCGACGTGGTGGGACCATCAATCGCCCATAGAGGCCCGCGGAGATTGGCAAAAGATCTGTCGGAGAGTTTGCCAAAATCTTGAAGCGCTTGCAGACCTGCAGCGCCGTTCTCCATATGTGGGGTCCATTGTGATATGCACAGGAGTTCGCAGCTTCGTCTACGGGTTGCCAAAGCAGTTCGATGAATGCATTGCGCGATTCAAAGACGAAGCGGTCCGTAGAGGACTCGCCGCCTGTGACATCCACCCCTTCCTTGGAGATTTGGCGCTCTATAACGACAACGTCCATTTCCGCGAGGACAGTGAATCCCGCCGCAAGATGGTTTCGGGTTTAGCCCACATCATGCAGATCGAGATCGCCGAGCGCTACGCCTCCAGAGCGATAGCGAAAATGGGCGAAGCCGCCTTCCAATCACTGCTTGCTGACAATTATTTTGATTCCCGTGGTCGCTACGCAGTCGATAACCATGTCCTGCAAGCGGCTCTTGCGAGGATGACGAGAAGCAAGCAAGTCAAGGCGGAGCCAACGGAGGAGGATCCGTGGGACGACGCATACTGGGAGGAGAAGCGTGACGAAAGTCACGCCGAACTGCCTGCGCCTGAGGTCCCCGACTTCCTCAAGGAGATGAAGATTCAGAACGTCATCAGCGTCGCACCCGGTGTGTTCGCAACAGAAGAGGAGATCAATTCGCCGGAATGGAACAAAGCCCCACCTAAGGTGGAGGCCGTTACCCCGGCGAGTACTGCAGCTTCGTCTTCTGGCGATATTCGACCGATGCCGATCGACGCATCCATTTATGGTGGAGGCATTCTGTCTGGCGACTCTGGCACCGAGCACGCTGCAAAAAGAGCTCGCCTTGCAAAGGCTGAGGCCGACAAGCAGCGATTGACCAAGCTCGCAGTGCAGGGATCGCGCGGAATGAGGTTCATGAACGACACCTATGACTTCGCCGAGATGACTGGCATTACCCTGTATGATTACTGGAACGAATGCCCCTCGCAAGAGGAGGCCGACCAGTACATCGAAGTGTTCCAAAAGGACATGACGCCAGGCCTACACTACCCGAGATGTGATCACAAAATGGTTACATTCGTCACTGGACTCATCAGAGGAAACTTCGAAAACAAGGGTAATCAATTTAAACTGCGATCGTGGAGCGGGCCATGGGTATTGGCCATGGAAGTGCTTGAGGTTGCCAATCGATGCAGACCTGGAAACAACATTGGTCTGGGAAGCCTCCTCGACATGATCGCTACCGACAACAAACAGCGCCTTATGTTTCGCGGGCCAATGGACAGTGCTGCCGATGCAATTGGGCAACCGGCTTTTCCGGTCTACGTCGGGTGTACGCAAGGCCACTCCAGCAATCTGCAGCTCGACAATGCCTCTATTGCAAAGGCATATCTTACGCTGCAGCGTTCTGATGAGCTGGCTAATGCCGCCCGAGAGGGCAGGCCGTTGATCCCGATTGACAAGGCGCCGCCCAGGCTCTATCACCGCACAACACATGATGCGGCGTATGCGATTTTGGAAGATCGTTTGTTGCCGGGTTTTGGGGGTTCTGAGAAGGCGCATTGCTACTTTGCGCCACTGCCGCTCGAGGAGCAGAAGGCACGTTCAGGACTCCGTGCGAGCTCACCGATCGAGATCGTCTTTGACACTCGGGAGGTCCTCGAAGCTGCTTGCGATCTATTCGTCACGGAATCGGACGGCATATTGTGTTCCGAAGCAGTGCCAGGATCAACAATCCTATTCATCAACGATACTCAGCGCGATGTCGTACTCTGGTCCCGTGCAGGGGGCACTGTACCTCCTGACGAAGAGCAGGGAGAAAGCCCAGCTAACGCTGAGGCCGGCATCGACATCGTTCTTGATGAACCCGAGCCCGAGGAGACGACTCAGGACAATTTCGCACCGCCTATTGATGAAGAACATGGTACCCTTCCAGCTGAGGAAACGTCCCTGCCGCCTATTCCAGATGTTGCTGATGTGCTTGAGGGATCGTTGGCTATCACCGATGCCTCTGCAAAGGCTGACAACGATGAAGCCCCTGATGATGAGCAAATGCCCTCCGTAGAGGAGAGGCCGCTTGTTGAACCAGGCACCATCATTGCACAGCCGGGTCCTCCAATCAGGACCGTGTACATCGGTGACGGAATGGCGACAACGGTGACGCTGGATGCTGAGGGTACACCAGTTGAAGCAATCCAGGAGCCGGTGGGAAGGCCAGAACCAGTACTTTATGCTGGTAGTGAGACAAAGCCATCCGCCGCGTTTTTGGAGAAGATCAAATGCTACCACTGCAAAGCTGAGTGTCTTCAAGGCCAAAGGATTTGCTCTCAATGCGGAGGGCCAGTTCGACCAGGTCAATTGAAGGCACAGGGCAGACGGACGCTGTTGGCACGTGGGCGTGAAGCTCTGCTTCAGGAGATGGGTGATGCCGCTGAACGAGTGGGAGTGAGGCCAAGCCTTCAAAGCGCATCGAAAGATGTCGCCGGCCGTGGCATGAACTCCTTAGAAGGCGAGGTTATTCGGAAAGCCAAAGTGGCAAAGCAGAGGGCCGTGAAAAAGGGCTACACTGATTGCGTAGCGAGGTTCAATCATGACAATGAATACGCAATTTCAATGGCCAAAGAGGGATACACGCGCAGGACGATTCGTGCCCTCGACTGCCTCTGCTTCGCCTACCTTCCGAACCCTGGCCGCACTCGATCGCAACGCATGCTGGCTATTGGATCCTCCAGAGCGGCGAGTACCACGCACCAGATCCGCACGGACGAGGTTCCGGAGTGTCGTATCGTTTTCTTTACCGGAGACGATGGCATTGGCGGCAAGTTGTGCGCAGCGGGACTAACGTCCACGCCGGAGGATACGCCAGTAGCATTTACTTGGTACGGAGCCATCCTTTCGTTCCAAGATTTTGCTCACAACATCGCCAGGCAAAAGGGGGGCATCCGTCTACAGACTTTTGGCCACGGCAAGGTGGATCTTCTCAACTACGATCCCGCTGCAGTGGGTGCGGACCTACAGACCGTTTTGGCAAAGGACCTACCCTTCATGGTGGAGACGGTTGATGAAACCATCAAAAAGGCCAATCAAAGTCGTGCTGCCCAGCCGAAGTATACCCAGCAGCATCCGCCAGGTGGTGGCAAGGGCTCTACGTATGCCCGAGCAGCAGAGAAGGGAAAAGGCAAACGCCCGGCTAACGCCGAGGCCGCCGATCGCACCGACCGCGACTGGGACTGGGATGATCAATCCTGGTGGCAGAATTGGTCTTCGTCATCCTGGGGATCATGGCGCGGCCAGAACTGGGACAACCAGGACTGGCGTGAGTGGCGCAATCGCGGATGGCGTTGGTACTGATAAGCCGACCCAGTAGTCTGATTCTTTCGAGCAAGAGGGATGTTCACCCGGCCTGTGATATTTTTCAAGTGGCTGTGCGGCGAACTCCTATCGTCCTTGCTCCACGCTGAAACCAGCGTCTTGCATTTGAAGAAAAGCTCGTATGCAATTTTCGCACCCTTCCTCGAGGCACACGATAGTCACATGTACTTTTGCTGATACAACTGATGACGCGGGAGGCAACTCCACGCCGATCGTCGAACTCCGAGCCGAAGCGCTCTTCCACCTGCAGGCGAAGGTATGCTGTGTTTTTGAATGCAGTGACCGTGCCTTTAGGTGAGGGGGGTGTAGTTTTGCATCGCAGCTTGCGTAGGAGTTTGTATGGTCGTGTACAGTCGTCATGTTGTGTACTATATACCGCTGACTATTGTGCCCAAGCCCTCTGAGTAAAAGGTTAGCGTGACCGCTCATGGCTTAACGGTTTTGGTGTATTCTATACGTCCGGCAAGCAACAGGCTTGGCAGCAAGAAGTCATGCAGATACACGAGGGGGTTTGGGTTTGAGGTTTAATCCGTGGTGCGCCTTCGTTTGAATTTCATTGTCCGACATCTTCATTTCGGTATCCTGACCAGAAGCAGCACAAGCATGAAAGAAGTCCAGAGACATTCAAAAGGTCAAACCCCAGTTCCCCGAGCTCTTCAAATCGTGCCTGTGGATCCGAAAATCCTACCGTTTGGATGGTTATGCCCTATAATTGAAGGGTCATAACCTACCATTTTGTAGGGTTTGGGGATACAGGTAAGCCCTACCTAGACATTGGTTTGGCGTTCCTTTTGTTGGTATCTGGGCCATAACTAACTATAGTTGGTTTCTGCCTATTTCTTGGTTTCGGGTCTTGAAGACTCTTACTTCTCGAGGTATCCCTGCATGATGACACTCTGTGTTTTTTGCACGAAAGATGCTCCAGTCGTTGGTTTGCAGCGAGAAACATCAGGACAGCACGATAGAAGCATTGCAAGACCATACATAGAAGGACCTTGTCTATCATCACTCAACCTGTCCTGACCATCTCATTTTGGTGTACACAAGCCACTTCTGGCCAACCCTGAGAGGCACACCAAGAGCATGCACCGTTCTGCTGCTCTGGCTCACCCTGCCTACATAATCCTCATCCATTTGTGTACTGGTGGCTGCAGGGTTGAGGTATAACTTCTGATGCGGTCGAAGCTCCAGCGAATCCCGCACATGGAGCATGTAGTGAAATTTCGTGGTAAGATTGAAGAATAAAAGCTTCCGCGCAAAACACAGCCTTGCACACTCATGATACTTCTCGGCAAATTTGCACAAATGTCCATGCGCAATCTGGCATTGTCCCGGCGTGAAGAAAGTACGATCCGTGGTGTAGCAAAGGTGCAGGAAGTCGTTGATCGCAGCCAGCCATTGAAGAGCACATGTTGCCACATCATCAAGTAGCCATGGCTGTCCTAGGATTTCCAAGAGGAACTTCACGATGAGGGTGCAATCTGAACCCTTCCTCGGTTGTATGTTTCAGCATGAAACATGTAGTATAGTTGCCGGTACTTCAACAAAACACACCCTAGATAGTCTAAGACCAAGGTTCATGGAAGACTCCGGCATGCAATTCATGCTATCCCATCCAAGGTTTTCCTTGGTGAAATCCTTCAAGTGTGGGGTGGCCTGAAGCACTGTTCGACAAAACTCTGCGAAAAGCTTGTATGCATAATGTAGGCGCGCAGGAACACTGGTGCCACCGTGCTGAAAGGGGCCATTGTAGCAAAGGTAGCAAATCAGCGAGGTGACACCAGTTCGCACAATACCCAAATGGCACAAATGAAAGATGTCTGTCAAAGCAAACTCAGCAGTTTCAGCACCAGGTATGCTGTGAAGAGGCGATGGGATAGTCCAGGGGTGATCCAAACCCACAGTCGACCTCCATGAGGCACTCGGCCTGAAATCTGCATATGGCGTGTCACGATCGTCTGCTTTACACCATGGACAGCACATGTTGGGAGCACAGGTGAAGTTCCGCTTCAAGTGCAACACACGGGCCTGCGCAGGTAGATCGCCCTCTAGACCAATCCACGCAAGGAAAAAGCGCTGGGTGCCAAATTCCATGCCAGTGTAGTATGCTTGCTTGCAATGAATTGCAAGGTGCTTGCAGATCGCATCTAGAATTGTATTTCCGCCAGCGTATCCACAATGAACCTCCTTGTAGCTGTCTCCCAAGATGCTCGTGAAATAAAAGCAATGGTTCACACTGGCTGGAGCCTCCTTCAAAAGTGGTCCCCAACTCACCTGCATGACCGCATGTTTGCGCAGGGATGTGCCCTCATCCATATGCAAGCGGCACGGTAGGACTCGGTCCAACTCATGAGCATGATCATCAAATACCGGGTGGTTCGGCCGGATTGGCCGAAAGTTCCGCCAAAATTGCTCCAGTGCTTCACCCACCGCTGCCAATGATTGGGGATTGTCTCCCTTGTTCCCAAAGAGCAACTTCTGGGGATACTTCTCAAGAATCTCCGTAGCCAGATCCCGAATAGGAATGATGTATTGTGAAGCAGCCCCCCCTCGAAGAGGCACATCAACACGAACAGGCTGTGTACTCAAGGCGAAACCCAGACGAAGGATGTTATTCATAAACACAGTTTCTTTGTCCGAATTTGCATTGTGAGCCAAGCCTAGCTGAACCAGCTCCACATACCCAGGGTTGCCCGGCTGCATTGTCTGATGGGTGTCCCAAGCAATGCGTGCTGCATGAGTAGCTCCATGTGCCTCAGATACAGGGCAGTACATTCAGACAGAAAGAAACGAGCTGCGACAAACGACAACCATGCAAGGCACTAGGTAGCTCTCCAAGACATTGTTGATCGCTGAAGCACCTGCGATAGGGACGAGGGAAAACCAGATAGAGAGAGAGAGAAAGAGAGCGAGAGAGAGAGAGAGAGAGAAAGAGACAGATATGCAAATTATCTGTCATAATCAGATATATATATAATATAATATAATAGAATATAATAGAATATAATATAATATAACATAATATAATATATAATTATATATATATATATATATATATATATGCATGGCATACTGATTCGTATGTAAATAAAAGTGAATGTGTATATATATATATATATATGTATGTGGGTATATATGTTTTTATTTATATCTATGCACACATCTTCATACATACACATCTGAGTGTGTGTATGTATGAAGGTTTGTGTTTATATATATATATATGTGAGCATGACATGGTCCATGAGACGACAGAAGTATAGAAACGAAACTGCGTATATAGGGATATGCATTTTCAATTGAAAGTGCATACCTCTATATAGCAGTTCGTATATACATTCTGCCGCCAAGCATGCCGAAGGGATTCCAAGCATGTGACTTCCACGACTCCGCGACCTTTTCACGCCCGGCAGGACGACACCAGTGAACCCCGGTTGCACAGATAATTTCTTGACATGACATCCTGCCTACAGGCAAATATGGGTCTTGCCTAGAGCAGGTGTCCCAAAACACAGGCCATTGTGGCTAGACCACAACAGCAGTCGCAAATCCTGGCAGGCACCCTGGAAATAGAGAGGTAGATATCTCCGTATAAAGATAGAATAAAGAAAGAGTTCTAGAGAAGGTTAAACACTCAAGCATCAGATTGAAGCAAAAATTCCGAAGGTATCCTAGGGGCCTGCATTCATTTGCACATTCAGGCCCCGGTTCACTCTTCAGGTGGCTCCTGCTTCGTGGTTGCCTTGCCCTTGACCTTGCTCTGCTTCTTGAAGTGGGTCCTCAGCTGCAGATAAACATAAATGTGAGAGGTGGACTTATAAACCTATAGTAGTGAACAGTTGTAGTTCTGATCGGGAGGCTTCAGAGCACTCAGGCAGTTGTTGAAGCGAATCAATGCCTCCCGGACTTGCTTGGCAATGTCGGTGTAGCTCTCCTTGGTCCTGGGAATATCACACGTATCATATGTAGACTCAAAGCGCACATAACACAGAGAACCGTGCAGGAACATATCGTATTTATAGGGGCCAAACTGCAAACCACAAAGCTGAGGCGAGCCGCTGCGAAGAAGCATCCTTTTCGAGCTCCTTGTCGCAAAACTTCTTGTAAAGATCATTGACCGCTCCTGCAGCACAGCAATGATTTCGGGGATAAACAAACGGAAGATGCTTGCAACCGACTAATGTTGTAGCGAGTTTCTCATGGCATCCTCAGCCTCCTTCTGGTCATCCCTTGACTGGGGCAGGAATGTTTGGCAGGCAACAGCAAAGGCAGACATTGGCATGCATTTGGAAGTGAATAACTTACAAGTACAGCATTCAGTCGAGAATCGTATGTCCTTTCGCATTCTCTGTTTGCAAGCGCTCAAGCACCTCCTTGAACGCACTCCGGCGGTTGAGCAGACTCTTCTTGTACTTGTTCACGAACTCCTTCAGAGTCTCCGGCCCATCGACTTCTGGCAGGCCCTTGTCTCGCGACTTGTTCCCGCCCTTCTTGTTGTCGTCATCTCCTTCCTGGTCGGACAGATCCACAGCATCACCGATACCCGTATGGATGTCGAAGTTCTCACGAAAGAAGCCTCAGCCCAGGTGTGTGGCTGATAACACTGGCTGCTACTCGCAGGCCGGAATCTGCAGAAGGACTGACCTGAGCTTTCCATGAGCTCCTCGAGCTCACGTAGTTTTTCACTTCCTTGCCTCAGTTTGTTTATCCCCGCATGTAAGCATACAAAGCCGAAGGCACCAGTATATACATGTATACATGTAAGCACATGATAAGTTGAAGACAAGTGACTCCACCCGGTCCGAGGTGAGCACTAAGTACTTACGGACATTCTCGTACAAACAGCGCTTGAAAAGGCGCTTGGCTTCACAGTGGGCCTTGGCCCCGGCGATTTTTGGCCTTAGATATAGCAGACTTGGCAGTCCAACCCATCATCAACTGCAAATATGATTTTGAAGCCCAGTGACTCAGGCCACTTCTTATCATCACGCATCTCTTGTTCTGTCAGCCACTCGTAGCCAGCGATGGATTTCTTCCAATCCTTCGTCAGCTGTCTCAGCTTGAAAAGCGCTTCAAGCCTGTCCTGTCCAGCATGTCCGAAGACACAGAAGGAAGGATAACTTAGTTGCGAGAGAGAGAGAGAGAGAGAGAGCAAGCAAAGCAAAGAGAGGGAGAAGGAGAGGGGTGGGTCAAAGTAGTGTGACACACGAGAATCCAAACCATGTATGACTGTCCTTGTTCTCTGCAGCAGAAGCTGACGGCATGTAGCATTTCTCGACAAACTCCCGCACAAGCTTCTGCTTTGGCAGACCACCTGTGCAGAGGGTAGTCTGTCGCATGCGGGGGTATTTTATACATGGTCTCATAATGGAAAAGAAAATATGTATAGAATTATGTGGGGAGATATATATATATATATATATACATATTTATTTACATATACACACGTATACAATAGAAGAATCCTAGAATGATCTTTTGGATTCACACAAGCATATACAGATATTCATGTGTATTCATATGTATATAAATTCCAATCGTATTAACATGTGTGCTTGCATGTGTAGAATACTATATATGTACATGTGTATGTATGTATATATATATATATATATATATATTATGCAGCAGAGGGGTTCTATGTGGCACCCCGAATATATAACTATATATATATATATATATATATATGTATATATCAGTTCTATAGACATCTATATATCCATACATATACACATATACAAAGCATGAGTCCATATGTGTATGTATTACACATATCTATATATACATATATAAGACACATAGAGAATATACAGATCTCACAGATGTATAAGTTAATCGTCAGGTTGATAGATTTCTCTGGGGCTATTCGTTTGAGAAGACACATGTGCACAAGCCTGAGTTCCATTTGTTGATCATCTCCTCACTGATCTGCTGTGACTTCACCAGGCGGTAAAGGCAGTTCCAAGCTTGCGGGTGCGAGGTCGAGGAAATATGTCCGGAATGCAACCTCAGATGTCAGGTTTCTTTTAAGATCAGGACAAACCAAAGGTCGCAGGAAACACATGCAAGGAAATCCTTTTTTATCGTGCCCAATACATGTGCCGACACAGTCCTCACTTGGCATCTGACTTCGGAGGCGCAGACTGCATACTTGGCTCAGCTGGTTTCGCTGCACCCACATCTGCGCTGCCCTTGCCCTCGCCCTGCTCTTGCAGTAGATCCTGCATAGGCCCCGGTGCGACCGCATGTGTGTGCTGAACCTTGCCCTCGCACTTCTCCGACAAGGGAGCCTGCTCTGTAGGCCCCGGTCCAAGCTTCGATGCACCCACATCTGCGCGCTTGCCCTTGCCCTCGCCCTTCTCCTGCACGGAATCCTCCACAATAGGCTCCGACGGATCAGTGGACTCATCGTCGGTCTCCGCTTCGCGTGGCACCGTCGTAGCAGGCCCCCCTTTTCCTTTGCCAGGCCTTTGCAAAGCTGTCGTTACCTGTCCAGGTCCATACATGTTCCAAGGGCACTGGCCGGGCATTGAAGGAGGAAAGCCACCAGGCATGGTTGGGGAAAGGCACCCAGGCATCGTGGGGGGAAGGCACCCCGTCATCGTGGGAGGAAAAGCAGGCAGCAGGCCTGCATTCATGCTTCCATGCATGCTTTGGGGAAAGCTTCCAGGGCCAGGCAAAGTTGGAGCAACTGGCATGGTTGGGGGCATGGGTGCAGCAAGCTGCCCAGGCAGGGTTGGGATTGGACCCGGAATCAGGTTGGGCATCATCGGGGCCCCCAGCTGAGGGTAGGGTGCAAGTTGGGGCGAACAAGGCATGGCCGGCGGCATGGTAGCCTGAGGGGATGTTGCCTGCACTGCAAGTCTCGGTCGTTCCGGTGTGTGTGCACCCGAATGCACAGCTGGAGCTGAAACAGGTGGCACCGGCGATGGAGTAGCTCTCGGTGTTGCGGTAGGTCGACAGCTCGGGCGGGGCGGTCGTTTCGAAGGCTTCACGGTGGTCGTAGGACTCTTCACAGGGGCCTTGGGTTTCGAGTCTGGCACCTGCGGTGCCCGGGCTGGCGACTCATTCTTCTTCGGAGGCGGCACGACCTTCGGAGTCACCTTTGGAGCGATCTTCGGCTGCGCGAAGTCCAGGGCTGAGGCTGGCTTCGGAGGAGGCTGCTCAGGCAACCTTCCGACCGGAAAAGGCATCGAGTCAAGCGTCACCCTCGGTCTCTTGTCCGCTGGCACCCCCTCCGATTCCAGCTCGCGCTTCACAGGCACTGCCGGAGGAGGTGGTGGGGGGCATCTGGCCATGCCCTTGCTAGTCCTGAGCTTGCCCTTGCCTGCCGGTTTCTCATCTGGCTGAGCCGCATTCTCCTCTAGCTGAGGGTCACATGTCGAACCTGACGGCTTTTCCATGGCTGTCACAGCACCTATAAGACTCTAGTTTCAGGAGAAACATGAAACAAGAACAGATTCTCTACCTTTGTGTGGCACCAATAGATGTGTATATATATATATATATATATATGCATATAGGTATACATAGATATACAGACACACACACACACATCTATACACATACATATACATATACATATACATATACATATACATATACATATACATACACAGATACATATACATATACATATACACATACATATACATATACATATACATAAACTTATACATATACATGTACAGATACACATATATATATATATATATATACATATACATACACATATACATATAGATATACATATACATGTACATATACATATACATATACATATACAGATACATATACAGATACATATACATATACATAGATACACAGACAAATATGTATAGACCATACTCATTTTCTTTAGCAGTGTATTCTGAGCATGAATACACAAAGCCCTGTTCATTGCCAGACTCAAACTTAAGCATTCAACTTCTGTCCACATGAATACATAGATGTATATCTCTGTATAATCTCAACTGAAGAAGATGATAGAGAAGTGTGTGAACACACATACGTAGGACATTCATACATGTGTACCGGTACATGTGTCTATGTATGCAGGGAAATATACAGGGTTCTATGATAATGACTTCTGTAGGTCTAAGACGCCATGTGCACCATTCTTCTTCTCCAACATTCTGGCCACCAGTGTCCGGCTTTCAAGGGTGTCCTCTAGCTTGGCAATGAGGCTTCTGGATCTCGGGGAAAACTGCTCCAAAGTTTCACCCAACCAATGCTGTTCCTGCTTGACCTTAGCTATATGCTCCTGACAGGACATGCAGAACTCCATGTACTTCGAGTCAAGCGCTGCTTAACTTGGGCCTTGGCAACCTGCACACGAAGAGAGCGAATGCATAGAAGATTGCAGTGTGCGACGGCAGTGTGCATTCTGATTGACATGTCACGAAACATGCTGGGCTAAAGCAGGACCCTGTGCTTCAGCCAAGGAGCTGAGGGCACTGGGGCAATCCTCGATGGCTGCCTTTGCAGCTTGAGCGCCTCTTGGCCGTCCATCAAGGAGCTGCAACTGAAGCTTCGGGACCCAAGGCGCAGATCCATGACTGTTGCACAGAGCACCGTCAAGACTAGTAATTGTCTCGAGATCACAGCAGATTGCACAGTTCATTCAGTCACTTGCATACATGCACAAGAGCCATGGCCGTGCAGGTTCACAGTACTGCTGTGGCCCATGAGGAAGTCTGACAACACACAGGGGGAATGCAGATGCATGCCAACTTCATTTATGCTTTCTCAGTATTGTACAGTTAGACATCTAGAACAGGACTTGTATATCGGCAAATGAGCAATGCTAAGCATGCGTCTATGTTTTTTCCGTGAGTATATCATGTAATACATCTACACACAGCAATAATTACAATTTCACTCTGCAAATACAATGATGGGCAGAGCGAAATTGTAATTGTCCCTGTGTACATGTACATAGAGACAAATATCTCAATCTCATGGGGCTGAGTCGTAAACTGAAAGGCACACAAGTGTCACGCTATCTTTCTCTGTGTGCCTTTGAGTTTACGATTCAGAACCATATACCTCTATTATGCTCATCACATGTATATATAGTACGTCAGTACCAACAAGAATAGGCATATGTTGTATAAAGACATGAATTCATTCAAGAATATATAAGTGGGTATGTAATTATATCGAACATACATAATAGTTGAAAGAGAAAACATAATGCGGTGTAATATGGTTTATAATTAGACTATATCATTTTCAGGCAGCATAGCCGAGTTCCCTATTATATGTTTGACAATAGTCAAACATATAACAGGAAATCCAGACATATATGTCTTATCATCTACGATTACATATATATATAAAGTAGAATAGAATATAGTTTTCTGTTTCACAGTATAGAAGCCGATAATATCATATAGCATCACATACAATATAAGAGGTATAGTTAGATTTTGTAGAACAGAAACATGTAGAATAACATGCGTGGGAGATATTGTAAACACATATATGATGAAGTTATACAGTAACATATCATGATAAAGACAACCAATAACAAATAATGTGCAATTACTACCACAATGTTTTTGCTTGCACATTATTTGTTTGGTTGATAAATGTACATATATACATATATATTCGATTGAATTATCACATCTGCATTCCCCAAGTATATGCAATGACAGCACACGCCAAAGCAAGTCACAACCAACATGAAACCTGTGAACCCAAGCAAGGATGGGAAGCACCTGCTGCTTGGAGCTTCTGCGCGTATGCCGACGAGGCTACCCGACCTGGCAAAACACATGTGTTTTTGTGAACTGCTAGACAACACAGGATATAGCTGGGGTTTCGGACTTGGGACCAGCTACTGGCAACCAGATTTCAAGATAGAAACCACTTTTGAGTACGAAACCATGGTCTAGAACAGAAACCAATAATGCATCCCGCGACATAGCCGAGTCAAGAAAGAAACCAAGTAAGCAATCCCAGAAGAAGCCCCGAAAAACCAAGATTCCAAATCCACGCGAAGTCTGTGAAAGAGTGGTTTCCTCACGCTAAAGAGTGGTTTATTCGGAGGTTTTCCACGCGCTCTCGAAACTGGTTTCTGGCGAAACCAACGCGCTCCAGGAAACCAAGTTGTTCTGGACCGCGTGTCTAGCGGAGGCGAAACCATAGAGTTAGCAAGGCAAACACACTATATGCGCAGCCTCAAGTATGTCAAGCATGCTCCCAAAACACTCAGCAGGCTATCTTTTCTCAGCAGATCGCAGAGGGCCATGGGGTGCAGTCAGCACACGACACAATTACGAATTAAAGTGCAGGCGTCGACTGAGGAACTCTATATGTCGGGGCACACAGAGCTCTCGGTATCTGTGGTCATTCGGAGCACAGCACGCATCTTCTCCGGAAGCTGTAGATCTTTTGATCCACGTAAATACATACAAACAGACTCCATATCTGCATCCTTCCACAGATCGCCATCCGACCTTAAGGCCTCGAAGATTTGCACCAGAGAGGCGCCACCATGGTCCTGGAGCAGCAGGCACGTATTTTTTTTAATGTTCTGGAGTTTTGTAATCTTCATACCCAGATATGCATATATAGATTTCGACTTCGAATATAGTTGTATACTTGTGTATATATATATATGTAAATAAACATTTCAATACAACAACATATAGATATATAAATATCTGTAGATGTATAAATATGTAGATATATACCTGATTAGAAACACATAACTGCATATATATATATATATATACATAGAGAGAGAAGTGCATACCAATATATTAGGTCTTTGACATACATCTTATATATCTATATAAATAAATATAAATAAATATTATATATATATATTATGTACCTACATACATACATACATGCATACATACATACATACCTACATACATACATACATATACATACATACATACATACATACATACATACATACAGGCACATATCTATAACTCTATTTCTGAATCCTTTTGATTTTATATATACACAATGAACAATGTACCTGATTTAAGATATATATTATATGTGTGTGTGTGTTTTATGTAGATTATTTTCTATGCATCTGTCGACACTCCCTCTCTCCCTCTGTCTCTGTCTGTGTATAGCCCCTGCTGAAAAGGTCCTTGGGTTTCCTGAATCCTTTGATTCCCTGGCACATATTCGGCAGCAGAGCAGACAGGCGATGTCCAAAGCCAGGAGGGTACGTCCTCAGTTGAGACGTGACACCAAACAGGTTATACATATGAACGTCAAACAAGCAAGTGCTGCCAGATCTCTGGCTGTTCTTGAGACGCTTAGTATCACCTGTGCTTTTCTTGCACCCTTTGCTGTCCTTTCTGACCTTGGCCAAAGACTTGGCCGCAGCGCGCATTTCCTGCAGTAACTGAAACAGTCTTGCCCCACAAACAGAAAAGTAATGTAGCACCTTCGTCACTGGCCCCAGATCCAGCTGGGAGATGTGGCTGGAATTGGACCACAACATCGTAGGTTTCAGAGATTCTGCTCCATGCAGGATCATGTTGAATTTAATCCGGAAGACCTGAAGTGCTTGTCTGTGGCTAATTGCAGAATGTGCAAAGAATGTCACTGTACATACAGCTAAGACACATAGAGAACCTCGTCACACATTTGCCGAAATCGTGGCATATCTCCCAGCTTTGCACTGCCAGGCTGCTCGATGATGAAGGCATGTCCCAAGGATGCCAGGAGGAGCGCCAGCAGGACCACCCTGCATTAGCTATGTTGTGGTCACCGTTTACAATGCAGGAAAACTGTGTCAGAATAAAGCAAAGACTGCTTTGGTATTCCCCCGCCCCACCCAGCCCCACCTGTTCGCTAATAAATTTCCGACACGAACAGCCTCTCTTGACACATCGCCAAGAGGGCAATACCACTCTCTCTGGCTCTGCGCTGAGCACATCCATGAGAAAGAGCTGCACACCGGGGCCATGAGGCAGAGACTGTTTGGATGCAATTTCAGCACCCCAAGAATGGCCAGCCTTGGGCACAAACCAAAGCACAGACACAGCATGAGACAAGGGAAACGAAGAGAGAGAGAGAGAGAGTGAGAGAGTGAGAGAGAGAGAGAAACAGAGAGAGCAAGAGACAGGGAAGGAGAGAGATATATAAATAGACAGACGGAGCAGAAAACCAGAAAAGGAGAGAGGCTGGCTGAGAGAGGATGAGGATGAGTCAGAAATTAATGTGTGTTTCCACATATATATATATATATATATATATATTTGTACAGTGTCACGAATGCGTATATAATGTGTCTATTACTTATACATACACATATGTATACAATAGCATATATATATATATATGTATAAACATATGTATGTAATATATATATATATATATATATATATATACATACATACCTGATGTGCCCCCCAGCTGCGCAAAGCCACTGCTCGTGCACATGTCGTTGTAGCGGAAACCAGCATAGGAAAGGTCCATCTTGAAACATGGGAAACCCGACAACTTCATAGAGCGTGTCACATTAGCCTCGCCAGCAAACAACTCCCCGAACCGGTAAGCCTCAGCTGCACTTTGCCTACAGGACAAGCTACATTTGGGAGATGCTCTTCAAGCTACCCACCGTTTTCTTGCAGCCCATGGGGCGAAGCTGGCGTCGATGGTTTGGATGTGCAGCAGCAGGAGGACACAAACACAAAGAACCTCGGCTACCCAACGTCATCTACCAAAGCCCTCACCAACCCTGAGTCAGTAGTACAAAACTTCATTCAGGTCACATAGGGTACATTGCCACAGTAGAGTCGACGAGCCAAGATCGTAGGATCCCAACGATCTGCTGGGCCATCCATGGCTCAGACACCCTATACAGAAGCCCCCAATCAAACATGCCACGTACAGCCCGCACATCGTGCACAGCACCATCATATGTGTTGAGACACAAAGGCCTGAGCCATTTCTGACGACAGGCATGAGGACATTCACGTCGAAGTCACAGTGAAATATGGCTGTGTCTGTTTGTGTCTGAACACGCACTACACACATGGAGATGTGTATATAAAATGTACAGCTAGAAAAACGACTCATTGGGCAGCGTTGCTCCTGTGCTATGCGCTAGAATGACATGTAACGCTGCTATGACTGGCAAATGTGCACTGAAAAAAGGATTGCTCTATGGTGACCCATACATGCATGCATGTACATTTATGTATATGGAGCCAGGTGTGTTGTGCCTATAGATATATATTGTGTAATTAGCTTAAACATAAGATGTATTATGGTCACAGAAGTCATGAACAGCTCCTGCCAATCTAGTTGAATGTAGATTTAACATTGGACTCTATAAACCATCTCCTGACTGCTGATTGGCATTCGGAATCCACTGTATCGCTTCTTGCAGTTTTCCTTGCACCCCATGATCCTATAGATTCTTATCGAGGGATATCTCGCCAAAAGGTGGTCCAATACATCTGTTCGATAGATGTATTTGTATGATACATAGCGATGAACATCTATATACTCTATACACCCCAGAACATCAGACAGAAGCTGCAAGCAACCCGCCTCCGTCCTCAGGAGTTGAATCCAGCAGGCGCTTTGAACCACGTGGCATTGCAGGCCTTGGCGACAAATATGAATGTGTACAACTTCAGAGGATACAGCCGTGGCTGAAGGGATCTGAATGCAAGGGTCTTGGGACATTGGATGCTTGCATACTCTTTTTGAATGCGCACACACTGCTGCAATCATGGTTCTCCCAGATGACACAACTCTAATGAGCTGCCCTATGGCCGCTGATGAATCGCCGCCCGGCAGCATCAGATTGTGCACATTCCCATGAAGAGTGTTCTCACTCCCCCAAAATCACACCGACAGGCACGTCGGTCCATCCCTAGATGCGACCCTCACACTCGCGCTCCAGTTGCGAGCTTCGATCCCTGATTCGATGCATCATGTCCTGCCGCACAAGCTCCATGGTGGATCTCTGCATCAGATCAGCCTTAGTTGAGCAGGCCGCGTCAATCTGGAAGTATTTATTATACACATTCTCCATCTCTCTCTCTCTCTCTCTCTCTCTCTCTCTCTCTCTCTGTCTCTCTCTCTCTCTCTCTCTCTCTGTCTCTCTCTCTCTCTCTCTCTCTCTCTCTCCCCATACTTTGCCTGTCTGGGAGATTCGTATATAGTCGAACAGAGCCTACATAAATTGATAGTCAGATTCCTCATGTGGCGGATATATGCATCTGTATATACATATGTAAGATATAGATATAGGTATAGATATAGATATAGATAGATATATATATATATATATGTATGTACACATATCTATATATATATATATGTATGTACACATCTATATATATATATATATATACATGTACATGTACATCTATGTATATCCACCAGATGAGGAATCTGCCTACCCATATATCACACACACGGCTATTCAGGGGCCTTGTTAGAATATCGGCATGGAACTACACCTTTGGTCTTCATACCTTTCATTGAGTAATGGAGACAGAGTCGTACATAGTACACACCTGCAGGCGGTCCAGTGTTGTGCTTGGGTGCCCTGTTCTACATGATCCTGTATTTGTTTTGTCTGAATGTAGCTTGATATAGACATATGTACATATAGTACTTATGCATGGTCACTAATTATTTTCTGCACCGGTCAACCAAACCTACATGATGCACACATGTTACTCCCTGTACAAGAGATGCTTGAAAGCTTAAGAACAGAGAACTCGTAATTACCAAGACAGGGAAAGGCTGTGATATTTTTTTATTGCCAATGTGGCAGTGAAGCTAGAAAAAATCTAGATAAGTCTGCAGCACTATAGGAAGGTTCGATTGACAAATTGGGTACTCAAGCCAAGCCATTAGTTCAGTGTAGCGACAACCTCAGCACAGAGGCGGATGCCAGCCTCGAAGGATGTACAGGTCGTCAGGTAGGCACTTTTGCCAGATCGTGTGCGAACACCGACTTGGTGGCGTGTCCAATACACCTCGATCTTGTAATCCTTCTGATGCACGACGAAGCGCCTCAAATTTTACAGAAGCATGATTTGGCAGCAGACACGGACCCATACAAACACACGAGTTCTCCATGTGCGAATCAAAGGGCTCCCTGAGATCGGCCCTCTGCGCCTTTGTGGGACCACGTTCGTGCTCCGCTGTTGGATCCTCAGCCGTGTGCTCAGGCACAGGCTCAGTCACTGGCCCATCCGCTGCGGGCTTAGGCTCAGCCACAGCCCCTGCAACAGGGGTCCCATCACTGCTCTGAGAGCCTGCCCGCTTGAGCTGCTTGATCTTCGCATCGTCCTCTGTCGTCTTTGCTGCTGGCCTTTTCATGGCAGCCCTTGGCTTGCGAACCTTCGACACCTGTGCCGATGGAGGGGTTTCCATTGGTACCTGCAACTCCACATGGGGCGGAGTTACCCCCGAGAAATCGTCCCCACTGCTATGGCTGGAATTGTTTGATCCAGCACGACCTCGGCCACGGCCCGAACGACCACGCCCGGAACGACCACGGCCGGAACGCCCACGGCCTCTGCCCCGGCCCTGCTCCTTCTTCTCGTGTCGCAAAGCCAGCTGCTCAGCATGACTCAGCATGCCAGCTGGGTGACAAGGGGATGGCAAAGCACCTGTCTTGTTCCAACGATCGGCTGCGTCCTCGCCGGCCTCTTCCAACTCCTTCAGCAAATGAGGGCTGAAACCTGGCTTTGCCCACGGCAAAGGCTTTGAACGGCCCTGCTTCCATGCCTGGAACTCCTCATCAAACGTCTTTGCCAAGGATCTCTTCAGAGGAGGCGGTGGCAGGTCGAAAACATGTCGTTTCTCTGATGCGGGAGGCGGCTTCAAACGATTCGCAATCGCAGCAGTCGGGCTAGCAGCTGACACCACTGCAATGGAAGGCTCTCCAAGAGGCACTAGCTGCATAGCCTGGGGGCTATAATACTCTGTTGGGGATCGTCCTGCCAGCATGGGGGACCTGGGCGCATGCAAAGACCTACGGATATGTATGCGAAACTATAGTGCATAGCATGTATAGGTTCGCTGCTTTGTAAACCTATACAACCCATATTTTTACATGTAGTCAAAAGGTCGATCAAGATAGAACAGATGTATGTGTCTATTTATATATTCTGCATATTGTATGAATGTATATGTATGAATATATGTATGTATATGCCTGTAATGTAGTGTATACGACCTATATATATATATATATGTGTGTGTGCACATATGTATATATACATATGCAGATGAATAGAGGCAAATGTGTATATATATATGTATCTCTATGTACATGATATCTGTATCTTTTCTATTTATGTATTTGTGTATACACATATGTATACATATACATATATCACATATCTCTATGAAACCACACATACATCTATACAAATGTATGTCCACATGCATGCACACAACTCCCAAAGAATCTGCTCGAACTGACCAGCTAGGAACTCCTCCACTAGGATGCTGCTTGGCCGGCTTGGCCCAGGTGCAGCCGGCACCAAGTCCTGGTGTGCGAAACCATGCAATCTTTGAGATGTTCCTTGTTAATTATCAAGATATGTCTTCTAAGCGACATGCGTATCTGCAAACCAGTGCCAGTTCATCTTTTTGCACTACAACTTCCTATGTAGACATGTATAGTCTGCAAAAGAGCAACTGAACACGGGTTTGCAGATACAGGCATATATATATGCAATCCTCTTCCATGGGAAGCGTCTCATGCAGATCAGTGTGCTCACCAAAGTGCCTTCATCATGAACAGACATGAAGAAGACATAAGTGTTGACTTGTCAGAAATCACATCTAGCAGGCCCATGGCCTGGCATTCTGCCTTCGCAAAAGTTCGCGCAGCTCCCCAAGCATATCCTCCGAAGTGGCCTCGAGACCATTGGAACCTCGGCTGTTCAGGATATGTGGAAACACCATCTCACTCAGCTTTTCGAGCACAGGGACATCCATCTGGAGCATCCTTCCCGGGCATCGGGGAGTCTTCAATGAGCACAGGGGCAGGGAGTTCATCGATCTCCTTCATCATGAGATCCAAAGCAGCATAATCTGGATCAGGCTCTTCCTCCCCAACGTCTGCGGCCTGGCTCTCGTGCCCATCCTCATCCGAAACCTCCTCTGCAGCCTCACTCGAAGCTGCACCCTGCTCACCGTCCAACTCATCATCGGCAGCCTCACCCTCCGGAGGGGCCAAGGGAACCAATGGTGGATCTTCCTCGGGAGGCTGCTGGACCTTTGCGCGTTTGCCCTTGCCCCTGCCTTTCCCTTGGCTTACCCGCACACTCTTGGAGAAGCGAGGCTTTGTATAATCCTCCTGAATCGCATAGAACTGGGACACAGGGCAGTCTCTGGCCAATACCCATCCGGATCTTTGGCGTAGCTCTGCCTTACATATACATAGCATGCTGTGTATGTCTATATATATATATATATAATATCACTCGCATGCAATGCACGACACTCCTGCCCATCTTCGTGCTGACAAGCTGCAGTGAGCTCGTGCACATCGGCATCACGCTGGCTATCAGAGCGATCAGCCAATCCTCACAGCTTTATACATATACATACATATATATATATACTATCATAGCTACAGCATTCTCGAACACATCAAACTTTTGCATCCAGGAGCTTCGATGGCAGGTCACCGCCGTCTTCATGTTACGGGCATCCTTGTTGCACATACCTTGGGCAACCTCGGGCACCTGAAGACCAAAGCATTCAGTATGTGTCTCAGACAATACAAAGTATGCACATGAATCTAACCATGCAGAACGACCTTCCATTCTTCAGTCTGGTGCTGCAACATTTTCTCCATCATCGGCACTGTGGCCAGAAGCGAATGCTGCAGGCATCGCCCCACGATCGGCTTCAGCAAATCCTTGTCAGAAAGCTCGAATTCTACTATATATGGGGTTGCGTGGCAACAGCAATGAAAACCTTCCAAAGATACAACCTTCGATAGCTATGTACATGAGGCCTTGTTGAGCTTCACCGCAAGGGCTGAGATCTGTTTCTTCTTGCCCTTGTCATCACCCGGCCACAGAAAATATTTCTTCTGGCCGAAGACCCGGGCTTTCAGCTCCTCGTTTGCATCCCACTCCTCACAGGTTATCATTGGACAGACGACCACCATACACGAATGGAGGCATGAGCCCACGCATGACTGATTTAAACGTGCACGCAGCACCTTACACACCTCATTCATGAGGTTTTCCAGGAGTTGCAAATCTTCTCGCATGGCTACCGGGTCAGACGCAGCAGCATCTGGAGCACCAGCGGGGGCGGGAACAATATCCATGGCGAACTATTTCACCACAGAAAGACCCGAAAACAAAGCCGCAAACCCTGCAGAATCGGAGGTGCTCAACAAAGCGTTCAGTTGACATGAAACGATGCAGGGCTGATATCCCGTGCGCTTCTCTACTGCAGCAGCCCCTGCCCACTGTGCAATAGGGCCCTGGCGGAATGACGCCAGCGACCAGGAAAGCATATACATGGCGGTTCCACGACAGCAAGTTTTCGTGGTTCGTGATTCGTCATAACATAGTATGTAGAAGAAGATTCGGGAACTTAATTATAAATATAATAGAGTCTTATCCAATATTCGTACAAGTTTCCAGCGCAGAAACCAGTAGAATATTGTAGTCCCCGGAATCTTCCACATGTATATATATGTGCATATATATATATATATGTATATATATATATATATATATATATGTATATGCACATATATATATATACACTTATATATTCGCACATATATTTATATTATATATATATATATATATATATCTAATTATAAATATAAACGAATACCTATATATATATATATAGATACATATATATATACACACATATATATATATATATATATATATAACACATAGATACATAGATAGATAGATAGATAGATAGATAGATAGATATATATATATATATACTTATACATTATAATATATATATATATATATACCAATGCATCTACGTGACATGTTCGGTACAAGCTGAGAGAGCACGCGACGAAGCGAAGATGTCAAGATCTGGCGAAACCAAGTGTCCAAGAAACCTAAAATTCCAAGACTGATGAAACTTAGTTTCCAAAAAACCAAAGAATTTCCAGAAACCATGGTTTCGTAGGAAACCATAAATGATGCAACAAAACAAGCAAACCAGAAAAAGGAACTACAAAGGGACGTCCAGGTATAGCCCATAGACCCCAGAGTAATTCTGTCCAGCTACATCCTGCAAAAAATCCCGAACCCATCTCATCCTAACTGGACCCGTAAACGTAGGCAAAACAATGGCCCCGAACCTATCAAAGGCCATTATTCTACATACTTGTGGGGTCCAGGTAAACCCTATAAGCCAGATGCCATGTGGGAGTTTCCGAAAATTAGGGCTACCATATTTTGGGGTCCCTGTAATAAGGAGTTTACTATTTAATAGGTATGAGACTGGGGTCCGCCATTTTTGGAAAGTCCCATGTGCAGCGCGAAAGGGTCAACGGTTCGTGTTTGCTCTTTTCTGCCTAGGTTTCTGGGTGGAGAGTTCAACATTTCAAAGATCCTTCGTAAGTCCGAAATGTTTTGCTCCTAGGGTCCTAGAATCTACGTTTTGAGCAGTACACGAGAGACACAACCCTGAAATGTTTGTCCATGCTGGATTTGCTGAGGAAGCAGGCACACTCCAAGGCGTCGATCTTCTATGGCGCGGATGAGTACCTTGAGGCACGCTGTGTCCAGTCTTTGAGGAGATCATTTGCGGAGAAGTCCTTGCGTAGCCAGAACCCAAGACCAAGCCCTACCTGGACCCGATGAAACCTGCCTTTTTAGGGTTCTGTATTACGAGTTCCTTATATAAGTCCTCAAAACGGTAGGTTATTTGGGATCCAGGTATACCCATCAAGCCTTGACGTAAACACATCCTTGAGCTTGTAACCCTAAGGGTCCAAGTACCCAACTATCATATACTCTCAAAACTAAAAACCTACATAACTAGTATCCCAAGCCCGAGTACCTAAGGCAAAAGCCAGAAAGTTGGAATATGATTATCCTAACCCTTCTATGGTAAGTTATAGGGTATCTACCAAGAAACCATATTCCAACTTTCTGGAGTTCCCTGTAAACTAAACCCTAAACCCTAAACCCTAAACCCCTAAACCCTAAACCCCTAATTGTTGGGTCCTTTGGACCCTTTGGGTAATCTTTAGGAGGGACTCTAGGGTCGTTCACTAACGTCAGGGTTTCCTTTTTGGGCGAGAGGGTGGCTTTAGGAATGAAGATCCTCAACCTTAAACACTAAATGCTCATCCGAGGTATAGGACGTTTCTTGTTGGTCTTGGCAATTTCGCCCGATTTTTTGTAGGATCGTTCCGCTAGGAGCCTTTACGGCTCGCAAGAAGTTGTAGAAAGCTGGTGCATCAGGGTAAATCCGAAGCCCCAAGACCCTAAACCCCTAACTCCCAAGACCGTAATCTCTACACTCCTAGGCCTGTGATTCCGAATATCCTATCCCCTTCTAAGCTCTATTTGGGGATCAACCGTTGCAGGTGTATAGGTTGAAGTGCAGAGTTTCGCGGCGATTGCGACTTTCAGATTTGAGGGAGTAGGCAACTACCCAAAGTCTCGATTGGAGTTCCTTCCCAGAGCCTCCAAAACCCCTTAATTAAGGAATATACCTTAAATTATAATAGGATCCCTAATATGATTTAAGGTATATTCCTTAATTAAGGGGTTTTGGAGGCTCTGGGTTTTGCTGGTGGAGCAAGTTCAGGTTCACCAGCAAATAAATAGGACAAGGCAACCAACTGACTACAGGGAAGGCTTCTCACTCCCACAGAGGCTTAATCTTGGGAGTAGATTGTAAAGCTTTGCACCACCCAGGGACGCTGTCCTTAACCCTTCAGGCATCAACGGCCAAACACCCACAAGAACAAACCAAGAACAAAAACTGCAGGCGGCCCAGAGCTAACTTGCACAGACTCGTCTAGGGTCTGTAGTTTGGGGTGAATCCTACGGTAGGCTGTTTACAAGCGGCTTAGCGTCGAGGAGTTTTGATTCCAGCCGACATGCGGAGGGGTGCTCAAGGCTCCAGGGTTCCTCTAAAGGGCCCAGAGCCTCCAAGACCCCTATTAATTAAGGAATATACCTTAAATCATATTAGGGATCCTATTATAATTTAAGGTATATATTCCTTAATTGAGGGGTTTTGGAGGCTCTGGGGGTGCCCGCAAGGGTTGCCCGAAGTTGTTTGTTTTATGGTAGGGCTTAGGGTTGCGAAGTTCTGTCCTCGCTTCCTCGCAGTTTTCCGTTTGATTATGAGCTCATGCTCAAGCATCTACAAGCAGAGTCTTCGATGGCCTCGAATGAAGCGGTTGTGGGCCGGCTCCCAGCACTCTTCAGGATCTATATGTACGGGGCGCTGTGCCGAAATTATACGCGAAGTCCAAGACGTTCAACAAACAGCTAAAGCCTCCCAATTTTTGAAACCCACCGTCAGGGCTCTGTACCGTATAAAAACCCTAAGTCCCAAACCCTGCGGCTGTTCGCGCACCAGGAGCTGAAGAAGAAGCTTGGCGAACTATGGTTCAGGGCTTCCAAATCCAATAATTCACAGGATTTGAAATAGGAGCTCTATAAGAGGTCCTATGACGGGGCATCCCTAATCAAAAGGACCCAACAAGTATAAGGCTTCGGGTGTATTAGATAGGGGACGCTGGGGTCAGTATTCGGGCCCCTGCACCGCGCCCCGAAACACTTTAATCTCCCAACTTCCCAGAGCCTCCAAAACCCCTTAATTAAGGAATATACTTTAAACCATATTAGGGATCCTATTATAATTTAAGGTATATTCCTTAATTAAGGGGTTTTGGAGGTTTGGGTTCCGAAGGCTAGACTTTGTTTCCGTGCGATACAAATTCCGCAAATTGTCCCTTGAGAAGCATACCCAGACCCTCCATCTAGCCTCTATTCGACCCTAAATGCCCCCTATTATTTGAGGGTATAAGGAGGGTCCTGGTAGTTACAGGTTTTTTCGTAAGCCGAAAACACTGAGCACATGCTTCTGCAGGGCCTCCCTGAAGGGCCAAATGACCCTTAAAAGTAGGGGCCCTATACCCATATACTATGAATCCCTATATGGTATATGAACCTTAAACCCTTTTCGGGTTCATGTCGTCCTTAAGGTCCCTGGCCGATCTTGAGTCTTCGGGGTCTTTGGCTCTGACGCCTAAACCCCTTAAAGCCCCTAAAGCCCTAAACCCTTGAACCCCTAAGCTCCTAAACCCCTAAGTAAGGCCCTCTTAAACCCCTGAAGCCCTAGAGCCCTCAAGCCCTAAACCTCCAAACCCTATGGATCCCTTATAGAGCCCTTATGGATCCCTTTAAAGGAACCCCCAAACCCTATAGATTATAGAGCCCTTATGATGGATCCGGTTAAAGGAACCCCCAAACCCTACAGACTGTAGAGCCCTTATGATGGATCCCTTTAAAGAAACCCCGGTAAAGCCTTCAGCCCTAAAAGGAAGTATGCCCACGACCACGAGATCGCTGCCATGAAGAACTTGCTCCCAGGTGAGCCGCTCCTCATTCTGGTGGACCTGGTTTAGGATTTCTATAGGGCTTATACGGTGTTTAGGGTTTAGGATTCATAGGGTATTTACGGTGTAGGGTTTGGGATGTATAGGGTAGTTCGGGTTTGGGGCGTAGGGTTTAGGATTTATTGGGTAGTTAGGGTGTAGCGGGTTTAGGTTTAGGGTCGTTTCTGCAGAAGGGAGTCTTGATAATGCCGGAGCCTATGTACTAAGTCACATGTACTGTACTGTTGTTCTTGTGAAGAACCTTCGGATGTTGTTTCAGAATTGAACGCCCAGAAACCCCTACAGGGAACTCCAGAAAGTTGGAATATGGTTTCATGGTAGGATACCCTATAATTTACCAAAGAAGGGCTAGGATAATCATATTCCAACTTTCTGGCTTTTACCTTAGGTGTAATCTCGAAGTTTCAAGCACTGAGCCCGTACGCAAATCATCATTCCAGGGCTGCAGAGGTCTTTGTTGCAGGTCATTGAAGATTTCGCGGCATTTCGTGGCTTTGGAGCTTGCGGCTCAGTTCTGCTCCTCAGAAACCACGGGATTTAAGAAAATGAGACCCTGCTCTAGCTCTTCAGTCCCCTTTGCTACCTGGCATATTACTACACTTCGGGAAGAGCTCATAACGCATAGACTCCATTTTTTGGATTGAATTGACCGAATCGGCCAGATGGAGTATGACCACGACTACCAGTACGATTACAGCGACGACGCGTGCAACGATACGAGTCTGACTACCACTACCAAAATGGCTACAGCTACGACGACGACGACTACTTCTGCTGCTGCTCCTGCTTCGCCTAGTGCTCGTGTGGTTTGTGCTTTGCGGTTGCCGCGACTACCAGCACTGCTAGTGCCATCGCCAGCACCATCCTCACAAATCCCCAGACCATGCCCAGGTGAGGGTGACCCGAATGCAGCTGGTGTGGCTGAGTCGAAGGACAAGATGCTCAAGGTGGAGAAGAACAATGAGAACAGGAGAGGCCAACGAAGTGTCCCCTAAATCCCATAGTCACTAGTTAGTCCTGAGGCCTAAGCCTTAGAAACGAGCAGCAATGAAAGCAGGGGGCGCTCCGGTGTGCTGTGCAACCACAGCGCCGCCAGCACCACTGCTGCGATTGCCCCAGCCACTACCAGTCTTTGTAGTAGTACCAGCATCAGAGCCACTACTAGAACCAGTGCTGTGCTATCATCTGCTGCTGCTACTAATTAGCTTTCGGCTGGTCGAGCTGTCCAAGGTGGATTGAGTCTCATGCGTTTTGGACCAGGTATTTCGGATTGGTGTATGAGTGTATGGTATGGTCTTGTCACTTGTTGTTGCAACTTTCTTGTTGGATTCTGTGGACCGGCGTTTGGCTTGTACAGGAGCCTCAAGACCAACCGGCTCTTCCCAACGCCCAACAAGCCGGATCCTATGCCACACAATTTGGCGTTCCTCGGTTTTGGATGATGGCAGCTCAGAAACCTGGCAAGTAGAAATGTGGTAGAGCGCCTACAAGGTATCTGGAGCAGCCAGGCCTTCCGCTTTTTATCTCATGTTCCACTCTAATCCGCTCTAACCTGCGATGTCGGGGGTTTCTGTCTGTCCCAATCATGACAGGTTTAGGGATCCTTCGAAACAGTCCGCGATGGTACCCGCAACCCTAAAGCCTATTTAAGCAAACCTTACTCGTGTTTGGAGGGTTTGAGATCACCGAATCAGCTGTTGCCTACAGGGACAGGGGACTTGGCCAGTCCATCAGGTAGGGTTCAGGGTTCAGGGTAGATTCATGGTGGACTATGCATAAGATTGAGAAAGATGATGTTTAGGGTTTAGGTTAGGTTTGTGATGTGTTAAGCATAAGATAGTGAAAGATGATGTTACCTCCCATCCTGGCGTGGCCAGGGTTGCCCCGCAAAGCCAAGGGGCCGGCCTGCTAATTTTTGAATTTATCATTTCTATTTTCCATTTTTCTATTAAACTCATAAAGATTGTTGTATTTGGTAATCCAACCCTCAACTCTGAGCAGACATGCCCCAGGTTCCTATTCACGAAGATCACGCCGGAGCAGATGATGTACATGCACCTCACAGCATACTAGAGGGTCTCCTGCAAACCGAAGCCCCCGTCTTCGAAGTGCTCTTAAAGGGGCTCAGAGTGTTGTAACAGACCTGCAGTCACTGTAGTCTCCATCGTAGCTCCTTTTGTTGGTTAACCAACCTCAGGTTAGGATCCCAAAATATAACAGAAATGGTTAACCAAAAGAGGAACAAACATGGAGGTTTCTTCGCTCCCTTAAGACTCTCTGTAAAGGGTCTGTTCAAAGCCCCCCGCTTGTGCACCTCTTTAAGCCCGAGAGACTAGGCTTTGGTACTTCCAGGGCCCTATCAGTCTCGGGCACTTATGTCCCCTCCGCATACAGCGCCCTAAATTATCGGCGCAGGGTTTCCGGTATCTTCAATTGGGTTTAAACGAGGAGCCCTAGGGGAAGGTATTACTAGAAAAAATTTAATCCTATATTGTGAGACTGCTCAGGTGGAACGTGCTCACGTTCATCTTCCTGACCCAGTGCACGATGATCGTGGCCCGGATGGAAGGAAGAGGGCATAGCATGACACTTGCACATTTCCGGACCGACTCGTGGATCAACGAGAGAAGGACTCATAGTGCACTAAAAGTGTCGATGTGGTGCGAACTCAACCGAAAAGTAGCAAACAAGCACACAGCCTGCGCGATATGCTTGGCTCAGGCTTCAGGTTCGAGGGGTTAAGCTCATGCTTCGACAGCTAAAGCAGCTATCGGTTGTTTGAACCAGCACTTTGTTGAAACGAGTTCCCCCGACAAGAACTTAACTTGCTTCATGAGGGTTTTGGAGAGCGAGTTGTGTGGGCTAGAAATGACTTCAAGAATGCCTTCAGCAGCTAGCTCCTGAAATCTGTGGGCATCAAGCTAGGGCCTGTGGTTGTTGCGTTTGTCCGGGTTGTTTGAAGTACATACCCTAAGGCCCCAAAGTAGTTCCTTTTTGGGGTTCGTATATAGAATCCTATAAGATAATCCCAAAAAGGAACTACTTTGGGGCCTATGGGTATACCCCAAGCCCTGAAGCTGAGTCAGGGATCGGGTTAAACGTGTGTTCTGACACATGCAGGGCCCTGGGAGCCACGCAGCTTGAGAGAGTTGAGAGCTGGAGGAGGATTCTTTCTGTTCATCAGTCTCTAGACCCCTAAACCCCTAACCCTAAATCCCAAACCCCCTCCCCCCCAAACCCCTAAACCCCTTACCCTCTGAACCTCAGAACCCCTAACCCCTAAACCCAAGTCTTCGCCTGAGCCCGAAGCCTCTAGGAGTTGGCAAGCTAGAACTGACCGGTCAGGCTCAGGCGCAGTGTGGACATAGTGGTAGCAGTGGCAGTACCTTAAAGACGAAACGAAACCGAAAAGGGTTTAAGGTTCATATATCATATAGGGATTCATAGTATATGGGTGTAGGGCCCCTACTTTTAAGGGTCATTTGGTCCTTCAGGTAGTGGTATTTGTCATCGTCATAGCTATGGCTATGCTTGCTACTATCACCCCCAACCTGTCGGCAAAGGTGGCCTACTGCGCGGCCTTGGCGATGTTCCCAGAGATGTGGTGGACATGTGCTTTTCCTGCAGAGAGAGGTTGCAATCCAGGTGTGCTGGGGTCTGGGTTTGTTGGTCGGGGGCCCTTCCGATGTAGACGACGACGCCCGCGGTACATACTGAACATGCCTTCAGCCATAGCGATCCCTTGTCATAGACACCTGAGTGAAGTATCCCGCAAGCCGAAAGCCTAAACCCCGCAAGGTCCCCAAAGCTATAGTCTGTAGGTACGTCACGCATTTCGGAGCCTCATAAAGCTTTCCTCCGCGTGATCAGACATCCATAAATTCCTCAGGCACTGAAATGAACCTCAGGACCCCCGGAATCTGAGCCGTGAATCCGGGGTTTCAGGTTCAGGTAGAGCCCTGAACCCTAAACCCCAAGCTCGAAACCCTAAACCCCTACAGTCTGAACCCTAAACCCCCAAAATCGAGGCCCTAAACCCCTAAAGTCTGAACCCGAAACCCCCAAACTAGAAGCCCTAAACCCGTAAAGTCTGAACCTGAAGTCCCGCATGTTGAGCCCTGCACAGCCTCGCCATCCAGGCACCCTCTGCTTCGGCATCCCGTGACCTGGCCTTCCTTAAGGACGACGAACCCTAAAAGGGTTCAAGGTTCATATGGGTGGTTGTCAAAATTAGCGTCCCTTTTTGTGGTCTTATTATAATACGGCACCTATTATTTGGGGTATTCAAGAAGGAGCCTGAATGTAGACAACTACCCATACACCATATAGGGATTCATAGTATATGGGTATAGGGCCCCTACTTTTCAGGGTCATCTGGGCCTTCAGGTATGGTTTCTACAAGGAAAGCGTTGAGGGTTCCAAAAGGATTAGATGCCTGTTTTACAGGCAGGCTTTGGTCGGGCTTGTTGGGGATAAAGGATCAGGGAATTGGTAATAAGCAAGCCCTGGACCCTTAACACCAACTGCGGTTCGCAGGTCGTCGGCTGGTCGTGTAGATCTTTAGGGTTTCGGGTGTAGGGTTCAGGGGTCACTGTTTTAGGTTTAGGATTTAGATTCCGAATCTTTTAGTTCCAGTGTTGGGTTCAAGCGTTCGATTTTCGAACAGACGGGTCTCTGGTGTGGTCGTTGGGGGATCGATGCTGGTATTACGGGTACCTTACGAGGGGTCCCAGGGTTCCTTTAAAGGGATCTGGGATCTCTAAGGGTTCTGTAAAGGATTTCGGGTTTAGAGTTACCAAAAATTAGGGGTACCTTATTATGGGGTCCTTAAAATAAGGATCCTACTGTTGAGGGTATTATATTAGGGTCTCCTATTTTCGGAAACTCCCATGGATGCATGTTTATATAAATATGTGTTCACTTGTTTATTTGCCCTGAAGCCCAAAGCCCACACGCGAAGCCTTCACAGGGCTTTGTTAGAGGTGCATTATAGAGCTCGGGGTTTAAAGGGTTTCAGAGGGCTCTGCGGATCTTGAGCACCAGACCCTAGACCACAAGCCCTGAACTTGTGAAGCACGAAGTATTTACAAAGAAAGGCTTGATGTTCTGTACACGGCGGAAGCCCTATGAAGCGTAAAGTCTTGCTCTACACTAGCCCTGACAACCCTGAAAACTTTGAAACCCATGTAAGCTGGCGTGCCAAGGTTCTCGTATGTGGCCATTCAGCAGATCTACATTGATCACGATGCGCCCCGGTTCGGGCTTTAAAGCTGTGGTTGGAGGTTATCGCATGTAAGAGGTTTAGAGGTTTCGGGTTTGCAGGGAGGGCCGGATTTTGGGTTAAATCCCTGCCCTCAAGAGCCATTGAGGGTTCAGGCTTTTTAGGGTTTTGGGGTTAGTGCTCAGGTGTAAAAGCATACGGAGATCCTGAGCTCAATGAACACGTGCTGCGCCCTCATCAAGCCGTTATCCAACTCTGCTAATAGTTTCGGAAACCTTGCAATACACTCTCCCTACACATCATCCCTACAGCTTAGAACGGCAAACCCCAAGCTCATACTTGCCGAAAGCTCAAACCCTGAACCCAACCAGGTGATGCACGGCGCCACTTTCCCTGTCTACGAGTTCCAGAAGTTCTTAACCCACCCGCGCCCCAGATCAAACAGAGGAGGGGTGGGTGGGCGGGTGGAACTTTTCTATGTATGCAGCTGTATGATATATATATATATATATATATACACATACATACATATATATATATATATATACACACATGTATACACACATATGCACACATATATATGAGTATAAAATGTCTACATATATATATATATATATACATAAGATAGTAGCATACAATAAACAATTGATATACATATGTGCGTATATGTATATATATATATGTATATGCACACACATACATACGTACATACATGCAGGCAGACGGACATACTTGCTTGCTTGCTTGCTTACTTACATACGCCTTTAGGTTCAGGCCTCTGAAGTTTTGGTGTTGTGGTTGCCTGTGTTTCAGGGTCTGTTTTCAGCAGCTCGTGATACTAAGGATCCGTGGTTCACTGTACGTAATGGGTTCCTTAAATGGGTTCTACAGCGGTACCGACGGTAGAATAAGGGTTCGGGGTTTCGGGTATACTGGTTCACGTACTCACAGTGCAAAAACGTGGGCTTCAAAGTTGTCCCTGTTTAGGTACTTTAGGCCCAAAGTATAGACTTTGTGTAGGAACTCAAAGTCTTCAGTTTGTTGGGCCAAGCAGCAGCAGCAGAGTAAGTAATCCCAAAGAAGCTGCAAAAGGTAGGGAGCACTACAGCTGAACTGCAAGTTGATCTCTTCTCTCACCCTAAACCCTAAACCCCTAAACCCTAAACCCCTAAGCCAAGCCGAGGTTCGCTGACTTCTTTTCCCTGCCCTGGGAGGAGTTTGTTCTGGAGCACAACAGGCCTCTTCTTCTAGGGTTCCCTTAGAAGGGGTCCTTAAAGGGATCTATAAGGGTTCTACAATGGGGATTATTGTAGGGAGTTTCCGAAAATTGGGGGAGTACCCTGATTTTGGGGTTGGGCCAGATGCAGTGGTCCCTGGCTTTGGCTTTTCCCTTGCGGAAAGGTTGAACCAATAGCAAAACTTACAAACTCAAAAAGGACATAAGCATAAGCTTGATCCCAACCCTGATTTTTTGCTTATGTGCTTTGTTGGGGCCCCAAATAACGTCCTGAAGCGTGCAACCCTTACCAAGCTCCGAAGTGGATGTTACCGCCAGGACATAAGTGGCCGAATTGCAGAGGTTTTCATGTTTCGGGGAGAGGAGTCGGCGAGGAGGTTCAAAGCAGGACTTTGTGATAATTCGTCTGTAGAGGAAGAAAAAAAGGACTGCTTCGACCACTCTGCCTAGTCATAGTCATGGCTTCATCCTCATCCTCATCCTTATCGCCAGCATCCTCATCATCAGCAGCATCATCAGCGTCATCATCGTCATCGCCGTTATTCACTGTGCCGCCCATCACTGCAAACTACGTCATCACCAACCACGAACCGGAAGCCGCCCGAAACCCTATAAGCCAGAATAGCCGCAAGCCGCAAGCCCTAAACGGTTCTGATCTTTGACTCACTCCGAGCCTAAGCCGCCCCCAACATTACAAGCCCTGACCCACCTAGAACTTCAAGCCAGCTCAAAAGGCACCACGCCTCCACCGTTGACCTGCTGATCCAGGGCGAGTTCGGCTGGGACCCGGAGGAGTGCCTAGGGAGGGTCTTTCGTACTGCCTCATAGTAGTAGAGTAGGTAACCTTTAACCGTTTTGTGGTATTCGAACCCCTATCTCATCTACTCGCAATATACTCCTGAAGGTTAACCTGTAGTTCCCCGTGATACTGGACAAGTAGGATCCGGGCCCTGATGCATTAGATTCTTCATATAATTATAAACTGTGTGCCACTTATACAGAACTTTTGCAAGCAACAGGGGAGAAAATGAGCACATAAATGCATACGTACGTATACGCATATATATATATATATATATATATATATATATATATATATTCATATACATATATATATATATATAGATACATACATTTGTATTTATTATATTTATATTCATATTTACATACATACATACATATATACAGATCTACACGTGAACGAATGTGTGTTAGAAGGAATCAGCTTTGCAGGTTTCTTGGGCGTCTGTACCCCCAAACACCTTGCCACAATCATCCGGTCAGGTCGAGTTTGTTTGGGTTTAGGATTTAGGGCTTACGGTTAAGGGTTTGGGTTTTTAGAGTTTAGGAGTTATGGCTGAGGGTTAACGCTTCGGGGTTTAGGGTTTAAGGCTGTGATTAACGGTTTGGGGAACAAACACAACAGTGTAGCCTGCCTAAACTAAGCATTGTCTGGAACCCCCAGCAGTGCCACCCAGATCCACCAGTGTCGCACTTTTTGTTTGGCTTCCTTGGCTTTTAAGCAGGTTCCTAAGCATAAATTCGGCTATGCCAGAAACCGGTACTACTATAGGGGCCTAAATTGCACGATGTTTTCGGGGGCGGTCCTTATTATAATTATAGTATAATGGGCCCCAAAACCCTGTTCTACGTAATTGCTAAGGCCCCTATATCATAGAACCCTACTATAGACCCTTTATAGACCCCTCATGGGAACCCCTTTAAAAGACCCCTCTAAGGACCCTTATTCTAATTGTTATTAATGCCACTATACTACATTGCGGGGTCTAGGCAGCCCAGGCTCTTGGCCAGGCCTCATGTCCTTGTACCTGAAACTACTCTAAACCCTAAACCCTGAACCCCAACCAAACCCTTAACCCTATAGATCCCTTATGGATCCCTTTAAGGAACCCTAAGCCCTAGACCTTCACTTGGCGTTCTTCTGGTTGGCTCTTAGGACTTTAATTTTTTTGGGTTTCTCTATGAACCATAACAAGGAGGCTGAAAGTTTAACTTTTCGGAGGGGTTCAGAAGTCAACCAGGGATTGCTGGCTTTGGCAGGAAGTGCGGGCAGAAGAGGGTCTTAAAGCTCGTAAACCGTAAGTCTGAGATCCTATAAACTCCGAGACCCTGAAGCCCCGCGCCCTGGAGCCGTTGGCTTGCAGCCCCAAACCCTGAAACTCTAAACTCTACCCATAGTCTCCATGGTAGTTCCTTTTTGGGATTACCTTATAGAATTCGAAGTATAAGCCCCGAAAAGGAACTAGTATGGAGCCTCTAGGAAAACCATCCTCTAGAAATTGATTTGGGATTGTGTTTAGACTTCCCTTATTGCTTGATGCGCAGGCCTAGTTGTAAATAGTTCTGGAGACGGTTGAAATCGACAGCTAGTACATTCCTAAACCCTAAACCCTTGTAGTAGCCCTTATAGAACCCTTTATGGAAGCCTTGAAAGAACCCGATGAAACCTTGTTCTAATCTAAGCATTTAGGCCCCTACACCCTGAACCCGAAACCCTTAACACTTAAAACCCGTAAAACCCCGCCCCTAAACCTGATCAACGGAACCCTGCGAAACCCTCTTGCGTAGCTTCCAGGAGTTCCACTATGCCTTGCAGCAGTGGGCCGGGCCATGGAGCTCGAACTGGTACAAGCACTTCGGCTTGTGGGAGAGTTTTTGGCGTTTTGGGTTTAATTTCGAGTTTGGGAAATTTGTGATATCCTGCACCTATAGCTATAGAGAGTTCAAATTCCAGAAAACTAACCAATGGATCAGACGACCTCCACCCCAAGTCCTACGCCCCTTAACTCTCAACCGCTCCAGGTACCCTCTATTAGACCCTAAATGCCCCTTATACGGAACCATATACCCCTATTTGAGGGTAGAAGGAGGGTCCTGGTTAACTCTCAACCGCTTGAGGTACATCCTCACTGTTCCGTTTATTCCTGTGATCCATTTCTTTGGCCTGAACGACACGGGCTCGCTCTTCGCACTGGAGTGGTGGATGCATTTCCCGGACCGGAAGAAAAGTATCTGTATATTACCTATCGTCTCCATTGTACTTCCTTTTTTGGTTAAACCAAATATATAATTAGGATCCTATAAGGTAACCCCAAAAAGGAACTACAATGGAGACTATAGGTAGGGTTCTGGGAAGCAATTTGGGGCTGCTAAGGCTTTAGGGATCAATTCTGAGTCTTGGAGGAACCTATTCCCAGACAACCGTAACCCTCCAGTAGAGCATCGTAATGCGAAGGCCTTGAATGATCCGAATACAGAGCTTTTCGAAGCCAAGATCACGTTCTCTGGTTTCGGTGCATGTCGGGTAATGTGGCACGAGATGGCGAGCAGGAGTAATGTTCTCTGCCGGACGAGCAAGAGTAGCAGGTTCAGGATAGATTCATGAATCCCTGCCAAATTAGGAATGACAGGCCAAGCCGTTTCGTTGTTGTTCCCTTTGGGCCTTTCGACACTTGGACCTCGTAATCCGAAGCCAAAACACTTCAAATTCTCACGAACCCCTGAAGTATATAGGCCCAGTATAGGGCTTACACGTTCAGCATCTGCGGTTTCGGAGACTTAGTCGCTTGGCGCATGCAAGAGCCTGAAACCGGTTGCAAGTCTAAGTAAGGACTAGTGACTAGTGTCGGCTTTCAACTCCCACGCTAACCCTAATCCATATCCTAAACCCTATAGACACCCTGATCCGTATACCCTAAAAACTGAACCTGCAGCCCCCACGAAAGATCGGGTCATGTGGGCATCGTACCTAGGGCAGGACTTCCTAGCGTGTTCTTCTAAAGGTTTCACTAGTGGATACGTCGGATTGGGTTCAAGAGAGTGTAGCTGGGGCGTCTACCTGTAGGTCCAGTTAGGGATTGGATTTCTATATTTAAGGGCAGATCTTACCGTTGCAGCCTGTTGCGAGGATGAGGGCGCAGGTGGCAAGTGCAACAAGGAGTTCTGGTCCAAGTCGCCAGTCTCAATCTTATAGTAGTGCCGCTTAGGGCCGCATTGTTTCCATAATTCCTTTTCTTGGTTAACAAATGTTTTATGGTGATAACGTTTAGTGTAGGTCGGAAGTTAGGACCTTGCAATACGACATCAAGCAACAAGGAAGTGCCATGGACTTGGAGACCACATGTACAGGCTTTGGTGTAGGTATTTTTGACTAGGGCTTGGGGCTTACGGTCAGAACCGTTGAGGGTTGAATTCAGGTTTGGGGTGTCCAGATTTTAGATCCTAGCTGCTCGCCTAAGGACGAAAGCCCAAGACTGAATGCCAAACCCGACACACGAAACCCTGAACCCTATGCCGTTAGCCCCTGCAAGCCCCTAACACTAAAGGCACTACTGCAGGGTCCTAAATAAATTCCCAAACTATTTTTGGGGTTCTTTATTATGCTTATAGTATAATATACCCCCCTGACCCTATTCTAATTATTGAGGCCCCTATATCATAGAACCCTACTATAGATCCCTTACAGAAACCCCTTCATAAAGGACCCCTTTAAGGGGACCCCAGCAAACATGAAGCCGAGGTGGGTGCCCCGCCGTGTGAAGCACAACAGCTTTGTGCTCTGTTTGTGGGTGACTGGGCCTGTGCAACTGGAGAGTTCGGGAGGTTAAGTATTCTTGAACCATGGAAGGATTCCGTAGAGACTTCGGGGAGCTTGTTGCACGATGTATGCTGTCCGATGGAACGTTGGGGTCTACAGTAGGGTCCCTCTCCACAGATATGGGTTTAAGCCTTAAACCCTAAAACACCATATACCCTAAAACCCTAAACCCAAAAACCATATACCCTGCAACCCTAAACCCTATACCCTAAAACCCTAAACGGCCCTAAAACCCTTAACCCTAAAACCCTAAACTCTAAACGAGGCCCTGGCTCCGTCTTAACACTTGTAGTATAAAATACCCCCCCCCCCCCCAACTATTCTAATTATTAAGGCACCAAAACCACAGAACCCTACTTTAGATCCCTTATAGTAACCCCTTTAAAGGACCCCTTTTAAGGACCCCCTATTCTAATTATTAAGGCCCCTTTTGTAGAACACCTTCGCCGAGGCCCTCGTCTGGCTCCTGGGCACGTACCCTCTTGGACGCCCTCTGAGTGAGGGCTGGCGTTTTGTCTTCACAGCGGCTTGCTTGAACAAATGCTCTTTTCGGATTTAGGGTTTAGGCTTGGAGAGTTGATATCGCCTCGGCCCTAAATAGGGGGGCAGCGGCTGCTCTTTTTCCTGCCCCTGCTCATGCAGACTCTTCCTCCTCCTCCCCTCACAAAGCTCGGACCCTGTGTCTGTTTTTTGGGGCACCCTAAACCCTAAACCCTAAACCCTTTGCGTTCTGGGAGGTCTCATTTTTCGCCCGTGTCGGCTTCTCGGCGGCCTGGATGCTGGGCTGCATCCAAGCACAGAAGTGGTCCTGGAACACCGAAGCTTGATCCCGAGCCTTATGCAATCTCCCGAACACCTTGTCGCAACCCTTAAACCAGAAAACCCTAACACCTCGCAAGATTTTGGCTAAGACGGTGTACATTCTGGACAGAGGAGCCCGAACTTGGAGACTAGCTTCAAAGCTTACTTCTCGGATAGGCCCTGTACCCTAGAGAGCATTACACGAGCCGTTTAAGCCTCTGACGAATCGTACAGATGCCAGCTTTTTTTTTTGTGTTCTCTCTCTCTCTCTCGCCTAAATCCTAACCCCCTAAACCCCAAACCCCTCTCTGTCTCTCTCTTTCTGAATCACAGCTCCTATCTGATTAGCCGCATGAGGAAAAGTCCAAAAGCCAAGGCATCGATACCCTCATCCGGAACCCAGAGGGTCCTTGCACCCATCTAACTAGTAAAAGAGCCGCGGTTTAGGGTGTAGGGTTTAGGGTTTAGGATCATCTAGTATTCACTTCGACCCCACAGTATCTACTGTATAACAAGCACCTTTTGACGCAAAAGTAAATACAATAGGTTATCACATGTACCCTCAGGGCAAGTCGTCAAAGTCTTCAAGCCGCCAAACTCAGAACCTCCTTAGGCCTTACGTTTAGTGAACCGGACTCGACACCCTGTCTGAAAATCTCAGTCCGATGGCAAGGTGGGGTTTGTGTGTAAGAGTGCACGAGGTACCTCGAGGTACACATCTGCGCCGTGTCAACACACAATACTTAAGTGAGTTTGGAGAAGCACCAACCGCCGAACCTTCCTGAATCTCTTGACTCAACAATCGCCGCCTGACTTCCCGCTGCAGGATGTTTATCACAAACTTTACCCATTCGTTGCCGTGGAACGAGTTCCTAGCACAGGACCGATTTGTGAGCGACTTGTGATTGGAACGACGGTCCTCATATCCTTTCATCACCTGTAATGAATGTCTCTAACTTCTACACCGCCTGCCCTAATAAACCCTCAGCCCTAAACCCGAAGGTAACGGCGCAATTAAGCCCTAAACCCTTAACTCTTGCAACTCTTCCAACCCTAAACCCGTAACTCTTGCAACTCAAGCACAGATTCGGAGGGTCTTCTTGAAAATCTGACTTGCACTACAGGGCCATGTTCCAGCTCAGGCCTTTGCCCCCACGCGCACAGGTTATAGGGGCTCGATTGTAGGGGAAGCTGCGAATCCTGGCCTCGCGGTTGACATTCCCCTTAGGAATGCTAAAAGCAGACATGGTGACTCGATCATTATGTGGAGCCAGAACATCTGCAGTTGGAATGCTAATGCCATCTCCCTCCTTGATCGAGCTGATAGGGAAGGTGTTTCGCTACTTGCTTTGCAGGAGACAAATTTAGGCCCGGCCGCAGAGCACGGGGCCATGGCTACAGCAGCACGTAGAGGTCGGCAGCTAATCCACCTGCGCCAAACTGGCAAGCGCAGAGGAGGCGTTGCGCTTTTGTGCAAGTACCCTCTTGGCCTTACTAAGGTTGAACCCTGGACATGCGACCACGGTCAACTGTTGATCGCTGATTTGCACGGCTGTAGTCAACAGGTCAGACTGTATTGTGCTTACAGACTTCCTGGGGCTGACATGACTACACTCCACGAGTGTGCGCAACGCAGCCAAGCACACCCCATGCACTGTTGGCTTGTTGCGCTTGATGGTAATGTGAATATGAAAGAAGGCCAGTTTCCCGAGCTCATGACAGACTTGGGGGGGAAAGCTGTCGCTTTTGCCCGCCACAAACGGGGCAGCCACGACATCGACGCCATTTGGGCCTCACCCAGCATGCAGGCCACTGGCTGTCAACTTGAAGCTGACGGTGGGGACCACAGCATTGCCCAAGCCTCCTTCATGCTGGGGTTTCAAAAAGGAATGCCAAGCTGGCGCCTTAGCAACACTGCCAGAAACAGTGAAGCTGAGCCAGCTCCAAACGTGGGCCTTTTACGTTGGGACATGCACCCGGGCCAATGGCTTGAGCAGCTGTCAACACAAGAAGCCGACCAGCTCTGGGAGACTTGGAGCAGTAAAGCTGAGCAGTGGCTCAGTCAGGCAGGCAAGCTGGACCAAAGTCACACAGAAAGACCCTGGAGTTCTTGTCCGCTTTGCGTGCTAGTGCCGGGGCCCCAGCTTTATAGGACAGACTTTGAAGGAGCGCCAGCTCAACAGGCATAATGCTTGGCCAGGAAAGGCCTCGGCCTGCCACCGAACTTGCGTCGCGCACTGTTGGCTGCGCACACTCCTTCGGATGAGCGAGAGCACATGCTTTGGCAGCGCTGGCTCTATTGCCGGGGCCGCTAAATGGGTCAAAGCTGAAGGCCCCGTTCCCTTCGTCATTCAGGACGATGATGGTAGGGTCCTTACCAACAGACCTCAAGCGGCTAAGGCCCTCTTTGACAAGTGGAAGAAGGTGTTTGGGGATGATCTCCCTTTTGAAGGACGAGTGCAATCCTATATGGATAAGTATGCTTCTTACCTCCCTAGGTTAGGCGGGCGCCCTTCTTTGCCTCCGCCGACTGCCAACGCACTCACTCTCGCCTTCAAGAAAATGAGGGGGAAGAGTGCGGGCACTGACGGCCTCACGGCCGAAATGCAACTGAGCCTGCCCACGGAAGCTGTGAGGCAATTGGCCGCTATGCTTGAGCATTTTGAAAAGCAAGGTGTTTGGGCGCAACCCCTCCTCCATCGGAGTGTCACCTTCCTTCCCAAACAGAGACGGTACCCCCAGCTTGCTCCAGACCAGGCCCATCGTCATAAGCAGCACCGTTTACCGTGCTTGGGGCAGAGCTAGATTGGCCTCGATTTCCAGCTTCCTGACTTCCCTGTTAGCCTCGTTTCAGTCCGGGGTTCTTAAGGGGGCAGACGCTGAGGTCATCGTGGCGGCCTTAGATCTCACGTCTGAGGCTTAGGAGTGGCCTTACATGGCAGCTTTAGACTACGAAAAAGCCTTCGATAAGACTGATGCTGCGATTGCTATTCAAGTCTTCCGTCACGTCGGTCTTCCAGATGCTTTAGTGAACCTTTTGGAGAATTTTGGGGAATCAATGGAAACGACACATCCGGTAGATCACTTTTGGCACTGCCGTCCATCCTGAGGGCATGGCAGGCTGCAAGGGCCTGCCTCAGGGTGATGTCTTCTCACCTCTGGCCCTCGCGGCCTGTTTGGTGGGCCCCTTGAACCATGTCCAGAGTCTCACACCGGATGCGAGGTCGCTCCTCTATTTGGACGACAGAACGCTGGTTGCTAGAAGCTGTCCGGCGCTTAAACAAGCTCTGAAGCTTTGGAACGAGTTGGAGGCCGTCACTCGGCTCAAAACTCATGAGGCCAAGACCCAAATTGTGGGTAGAAACTTTGGTGCTTTTCTTAATCTGCAGAGGCACGGATACAAGGCCTCTACGGTTGGAGAGGTCCTTGGAATCACGTAACAACAACAGCGGCGCAAGTCAACAGGAAGATACTAGGAAATCTCTCGCTTACCGGTCTGCGGCTAAGATCGCTTACCTTCCTGTTCCTGTCTCTTTCAAGGCCACCCTGGCTTGCGTGCTCATTGCTCCGAAAGCCTTGTGGGGGTGTCTCTTGCAGGGCCGAAAACCCTCCGCAAAGGAAATCTCGGACTATTCGGAAGCTTTCAGAGACGCTGTTAAGGGTCACGACTCTGATTTCGATCGTTCTAGCAGACATCTCCAGAGAGTCTTGGTCCTAGGACATCCCTCGGACATGTTGCTCTATTCGGCGTCTAAAACCCTTAAAGCCATAGGCAGATGGGCGCTATCTCACAGGAATTGGATGGCAGGCGTCGAGAGACAAGTGGCTTGCGTCCACAGTGGTAGACACGTTGACTAATGGCACTGGCGGCCAAGGCGAGGCACTTGGGGGGTGTGGCAGTCTCCGGAGGGCTCTTGGGACGGTTTTAGCCCAAAGAAAGCCCAGGACAAAGGAGCGCATGCCTTACGACAGTCATGGCGCTTGAATCAGGTCCTGTCTTGGTTTGCCTCGTTAAGAAAAGACGCGGTTTTGGCTAGATCTGAACAGATAAGAATGGGGATTCCTTTGGTTTCTCGCCTTCGTGCTCTCGCGAGAAAGACTGACGGTCACGGCCTGGCCGTGATGACAGGAGGGGTCAGTTCCGACGCTAGGTGGTGCCCTAAGCACCTTGATTCACTGAGGCATTACTGTTATGATTGCAAATGTGCGATCACTCCGCACTTGTCTCATTTGTTTTGGGATTGTGCTGCGTGCCAGCACCTGCGATCACAGCCCAGACCCAGGCCAGCGTTGGCCGGGAGACTGGGTTGGCGTGGACAGCCCTACGCAGCTGAGGTACCTGTGTTGCAGCAAATGGCAGCTATCCGCAAAGCTGAGGTGGCTTCGAGGCGCTCTCGTGACAGCTGGCTCGGCTGGAGTTTTCAGCAACGACGACCTGGTGCAGCTGACGCAGCTGCCGGCGAGACTGTGTTCGTCCTGGGTGGCACTGGTGCAGCCAAAGCTGGCCCGGCTGGTGACGCTACAGGAAGGGAAGCCTGGTCGCTTGACCCTGGATGATCGGCGTGGCCTCACTCTGGCAGCTAACCCAGTGTCAGGTTGCTGCAGACTCTCACTGCATCGCATTGCCCAAGACTCTGAGCTTGGAGGTCATGAGCTTTCGATCATGTCAGGCAGTATGTCGACTGATGCAAGATGGTGCCCGGCAGGCACCCAGCGTAGCAGATGCGAGGATTGCGGCCAAGATCTATATGATCAAGTGTTGATCACATCTTGTGGGATTGCCCATGTCGCGACTATGCCAGTCTGAGGCGTTTGCCGAACCCAAGTCAGTCATTCGAGCCCGGTTGGGCTGGCCCCCTTGGGGACCATCAGAGAAGGGGTGCAGTTGATCAAGCAGCTTGGCAGCATCCGCGCTGCTGAGGTGCAGCGGCGCCGTCAGCGCATCACGTGGTGCAGCCGCTCAGCCGCTTCTGCAGTCGAAGTTGCCGACGAGTCTGCAGATGAGGCCGCCGTTGGTCCTGGCCTGGCTTCTGCGTCTGTTTCTGCAGAGGAGCCTGCACTTCTTCCTTGCCTGGCTCCCGCTACAGCTTCTGCAGATGAGTCTGCAGTTCTTCTCGGCCTGGCTACAGCAGGTGCGTTTGCAGCTTTTCCTGGCTTGGCTACAGCTACTGCTGCTGCAGATGAGTCTGCAAGTTTTCCTGGCCTGGTTACAGCTACTGCTGCTGCAGATGTGTCTGCAGGTTTTCCTGGCTTGGCTACAGCTACCGCTTCTGCAGATGAGTTTGCAAATCTTCCTGGCCTGGTTACAGCTACTGCTGCTGCAGATGTGTCTGCAGTTTATCCTGGCTTGGCTACAGCTACAACTTCTGCAGATACGTCTGCAGTTTTTCCTGGCCTGGCCACAGCTTCAGCTTCTGCAGATGAGTCTGCAGGCGTTCCTGGTCTGGCTACAGCAGCTTCTTCTGCCGAGCCTGCAGTTCTTCCTGGCCCGGCTACAGCTACAGCTCCGGAAGGAGCTCTCTTGGACTACGGGTAGACTGTGGCGATGGAGCGCGTTTGGGCGGCCAACCCCTTTGTTTTCGCAATTGTCAGGTTGCCGCTGAAGCCATCGATTATCACAAAGTTTAGCATCAGGGCCTCACTCTGGCAGCAAACCCAGTGTCAGGTTGCTGCAGACTCTCACCCTTATCACAAACTTTAGCGGCGAGCGCATCCACCTCCAGTGCTACGAGTACATTGTCCAGTGCTACGAGTACACGGTCGCCGCGGGCCCTGCAATCTGCAGGGTGCTAAGGATGCCAGGTGTTGTTATGCAGAAACGCAAAAACAAATTAATAAGACCCCGAGAAAAAGAAGTGATCAAGAGCCAGATGGGCCATTGCAAGAGCCAAGTTGGCCATCACTCCCCTTTTTATGCTGTCCGTTCTGGTCAGTCGTTCCTTGGTCGGGGGCGGCCCATGTTCCCCTTGCCTTCCCCTGCCTGCTGCTTGCTTTTGCTGTGCTGCTGGACCTCTGGTGCTGCTGCGCTGCCCCTTGATATGACGCCGTGGAGTACCATGGGAGTCATTGAACCTAGCCCTGCGGGCTCCCAATTCATTGCATTGCCTTGCTGTCTGCCATGGCAGCGCCAAAGTGTGGGAATACCTACACCAACGACGAGGACTCTGCTTGACGTTCCTGCAAGGTTTGATGCTGGGCTTGACTTCATGAGAGTTTGGTCTTCCTTTTCAAGTTATAAGCCTGGTAGTTTCACGGACGAGTTCCCTAGTTTTTACGTCTGCACTCGAGCTGTATGTGCCTGGGCTTACCCACACACGTTGCTTGGTGATGAGCCGGTCTTGCACTTAGGTTACTGTTCCTGGGCTTGCTTGCATGTGCTTGGGACTACCTGGACAGGCTCCTGAAGCGATTCCAACGTCGAGTTCGCGTGAGATTCAAAAGGCGTGTGAGGCTCCGTCGTTTAAAGGCTGCCAGACGCCGAAGAGTTCTTTTGACCCGGATGGCCAAGATTTGCTCGTTGCGTACTTGCATTTTCGCTTGCCGTTTGTGTGGTCGTCGCAGATTCCGACATGCAAGAGGCCTCTTCACTTGTGCACCCGTGGGTTGCGCCGCTCTCCTTATGGCCCCTACATGGCTCGGAAACACTTGTCTGCACCACTGCATGTGTCTCAGCATGTTGATGGTGGTTGTCCTGCTAAAGTTCAAGGTGCGCGCGAGGAGCGTCCTTCTGATGCTTACTTTGACTGGCTCAAGGATCATTTGCTCGACTTGGAGGGCGGATCTTCGCAGGCCACGCGTAAGAAAAGAGCTGCCAAGCAACAGTTGTTGTCGTTACTCCAACAGTTTGCGCGTCCGAAGCCGCGCCGCAGAAAAGCTCCTAAGCATGAGCATGTTCCTGAGGTGCCTGCCGATAACGGTCTTGCCCTCGCTAAGGCCCTTTTGAGCGGTCTCAAGCAATGCCTCAACAAAGGCGGTTCTGAAGACGACGTTCTTGGTATCTTGGCTGATGCTTTCCAAAACAAGGCTGTCGGTCTCCTATCGCGTCAAGTGACCCCTGTTGAACCACCGCGTGCTCATGAAACTTGGGAGCGTGAAGGTTGGGAGAACTGGAGTGATGAAGATTGTCGCCTGCAGGAGTGGTCGGAGCATGATTGGGACTATGCCAATGCCTCTTGGCCTTCACCTACGGCTGTGTCCAAACCTGCCCGGTCTGTTATGGCTAAAAAATGGGATAATCACTCAGAGTATTGGCGCAATCCCCTTGGCTCTGGGAAACCGTCCAAAGCCGAGGGCTGGCCTTCGCTTGAAAGTCGTTACTCGTCGGTTGCCACTGGTGTACGTAGTGCCGATTGGAAGTCAGACTGCCCGCCTAAGCTGATAGGCTACTTCGGTCTCAAACAGTCTCTGCTGAATGGCAAGATGCCTGAGGGAAACCTGGTTGAGATTTGGGATGAAACGTATCTTGATGAGCTTATCTGCTTGTGGGAAAGCTTTGATGATCCGTTCGCCTGCACGGTGCTGTTGTCGGGGCATGCTTGTCGTCGTGATGGTGCCTTGGTTACGCAGTTGTCCATCACGCGTGGTTCCTTTGGCCCTGCGCTCGAAAAGGTTGGTTTGCTCAAACTTGGTGAGAAGAATGGCCCTTGGATGCCGCGTGAAACTACGGTTGTTGCTAAGGACAAGGTCCCTCAGATCCCCACTGATCGCGCTACGATCCGCATTACTGCTCCTGCGGCTTACCGTCAGTCTTTCCGTGCTCAAGACAGTTCTGAAGAGTCGGCTTCCGATGTGGTCCGTGATCTTGCGCTTTCCAGTGGCGTTCCTGTTGCTCAGTTGCTTGGTGGCAATTGGTCGGTGCGCACTGTTGGTGAGTCGAACTCCTTGGTCGGCTTCTTGCGTGTCAAGGAAGCTACTGCTAAGCAGCTGTTGAATGCTGGTGGTATGCGTGGTATCTTCGTTGCCCGTGTGGGTAAACAAGCTGCCGCTTCTGAGTCCAAGCCCTTCTGGACGAAAAGGCTTAAAGATGAGTCTCGAGAGTCTTACTTCCGCAGAGTCCTTGGGCTCTCCAAGAAGCGAGCGCAGCCTATCATACATCGCTCAGGTGGAGGCTCTGACCTTGGTTTTCCTGCTTGGCTTGATGGTGATGCGCTTGAGGCTCGGCCTAAACACGTCCTTGTGCGTAGCGTGCCGCGTGCTTGGGTTGATGAGGACGTGGTGTCCTTCCTTGCTGGCTTGAGTTGGTCGGAGGTCAAAGTGACCTCTCGTGTGCGCGGAGTTTGGCATGTCATGGCTACGCCCCCTCCGTCTGATTTCCCGGTTTCCAGTTGGAAGTATAGCTTGGAAGGATCTGAACCAGCTTGTGTCATTGAAGTGCAGGTCGCTGAGTCTTCTGCCCGAAAAGTTGCGGTTGTTGCGGCTGTTAAGGGCCCGTCACGTCGGCTTGCTAAAGAGACTTCAACTGAAAAAGTGGTGGCTCCGGCTGCTACGAAAGTTGAGCGCGCCAGAAGTCCCGCCCCTACGCAGCTTGACCCGCCTGGTGACGGTGACGGTGATGGCCGCGGCCGTAGTCGTAGTCGTGAGCGTAAGCCTCCGAAGGAAGCGGCTGAATCCTCCAACCCCGAGTCGTCCATTGGTGCTCTTGCGCCAGAGCCGAAGAAGGCTAGAGGGAACAAGACGTTGCATGATCCTGATGCTGCTGTGCTCAGCGGTTGGAAGGTTGTCGACCTTCAGGGTGTTGGTGACTGTTTCTTTCGCTGCATGGACTATCATCAAGCACGAAGACAGAAGCCTCAGAAGCTTTTCAACAACACTGAGGCGCAGACTAAGGGCGCATGGATTCGAGCTCAGGCTAAGTTGCACGCTCAGAACCACCCGGAAACTTTTTCAGCCTTGTTTGACTCCGATGCAAAGTTTAAGAGCTGGCTCACCAAGGTGGGTAAGATGACCACTTTTGCTGAAGGAGCAATCATTCAAGCTGTCTCCGAAAAGCTTGGTTGCCCAATCGTTGCCTGGGTGAAGGAAGGGTGTTGGGAACGTTTCGTCGTCTCAGGTCGATTCGCCAGCTCCTACGCTTGTTGTGATGCCGGTCAGTCGCCAGCTGTTGTTTTGCTTGAAAACAAACACTTCACGGTGCTCACACCACCTACTGTTGACGGGGCTGAGGACACGGTTCCTTATGCTTGGCTTCGTGAGACCCCTACAATCGTCTTGGACCTTACGGGAGGTATGGTGGCCGATGAAGCGGTTGACGAACCCGCTGAGGCTCTGTGTGATGGTGAGCTTGGTGGAGAAGCTACTCCTTCGTTGCACTCGCTTGTCTTCTCGCGTGAGGGTGATGCGCGTTCTGAGGGGACTCCCTCCTTGCACACTCTCGTTCCTGCCTCCTTCGCTGCTTCCCGTCGTTCTGGTGTTCGGCCTGCTTCGGGAACTCCGTCCTTGCACAGTTGTTCTGACGCGCCCACTCCTTCGCTACACACTTTCGCCGGAGGCAGTCTCAGCTCTGCTTTTGAAGGTACAAACGGAGCTTCGGGTCAAATGAGTGTCTCTAAGGGCCCTCGGACTGAGGTTTCTTCTTCGGTTCCTACCAGTAAGAGCCGCAAAAGACCCAGACCTGAGGCTCACCCAGCCTCCCCTGCTGCCCGCGTTGGCAGAACTCTGTGGTGGACGTGCGAAGCCGAAGGGTGTAACTACAGTGTTTACAGACACCCCATTCTTCGCGGACATCAGGAAGCCCGGCGTCTGCATCTGAAGGAGGCCCATGGCATGATTGACCCGCCTCGCCTTAATGACCCTGGTCCCAAAACCCCAAAAGCTCGAACCAAAGCTGACAAGGCCAAAGCTAGGCAGGCCAGGATTGAGGCCTTGTGTGCCAAACAGCAATCTCGCGCTAAGTGATGCCTTGTTTTCTGGTCTCCCTAGGGTGAACCTTGTGTCTTGTAAACCTGATGACACTTGGCATCGGTGCGACATATGCAGTTTCGTCATCACTCATGAGCTGTCCCTTCATGCTCGCACTGAACTCAAGAAAAAGCATTACAAAGAGGTTCATGGCACTTCCGCTCCGGATCTGCGAAAGAAGGTGAATGTGAATTTGGTCCCTAAGCGTATTGAAGCTTCGCGCAAAGCTCATGACCGGAGATGGGAGCTGATGTACAAAGCCTACCGCGAAAAGCCTTGGAAGGGAGCTCACTCCATCAATTGCGAGGCTGATGCGTATGACTCGTACATTATCAAGTCCGGAGCCAAGGCTGGCCAGGCGCTTCATCGTTGCCTTCGGTGCGGGGTGCTTGTCCGTAGAAACAAGCTACCGGAGAGTGTCTGTGAGCTCGATGCCAAGAGAGGTCCCGTCCCTAGCCTTGCCCAGAGAAAAGCCCGTTGACAAGCCTTTAGGAAACAAGCTAACAAAGAGGCTGGAGGTGGACGGAAGGCTAAACCGAAAGCCGCGCGTGCTAAAGCAAAGTCGAGGGCGTCTTGACTACTTACGGAAGATCCCGCTTGTGGTGCTCGCCACACAGATGTCGAAACATTTGAAGCTCTTTCGATAACTCGTCGTGGCCTTCGGGCCCGGCGCATCGGGGAGGCTGCGCTGCCGGGTCCCCAGCCTACTGAAGCCTCCTGCAGATGCCACGGGCATAAGGGCCTCTTGAAAGTTCGTTCGCTTAACCTAAGCACTTGGCATAGACATGGCCCTCAAATGCTTGAAGAAGCTGCCAAGGCCGACGTGCATGTCTTAATTGCTCAGGAGCTCAATTTGAGCCAACAAGCGCTGGCAGGTGCTTCCCAGGAGGCCAAACGGCTTGTATGGCAAGCTGTGCTGGTTCCCAAACCAAGGTCCAGAAGAGGTGGTGTTGGTCTCTTTGTACGGCGGCCGCGCGCTTTCCTCGAGTTAGAGCGTACTAGTACTGAGGATGCACAGAGTGTCTCGGCCCAGCTTCTCGGGCTTTCTACACGTCTCATCGTGACTGGCTTGTACTCGGCCCCGAAGGCCGATCCTACCACTCTCTTCGCTCAGGCAAACCAGTGTGAAGCTCTCTCAGGCGTTCCATGGATTGTAGGACTTGACGGCAACATCAACAACATGGAAGCCGGGCAGTGGCCTGAGGCTATGCGCCGCGCTGGGGGCTTGCTTTGCGCCAAGGCTCGTCACACCAACCGAAGTAAGTATGCTATCGACGGCATTTGGGCCTCAGAAACTTGCCCCGCTACGTATGGTGCCGAAGTTGCCAACTCGGGCGGTGACCACAGCATTGCCGAAAGTCACTTTGACCTCTCGGTGCCCCCCTGTGTTCCGGAGTGGCGGTTTGCCAAACCACCCCGCGATGCAGGCGCCGATGCGGTCTTAAGAACAGCTTCATGGCAGGACTGTGCTTCCTCCAAGGAAGAGTGGACTAAGGCTCTCGACGATCTAAACGACGCTTGTAGTCTGTGGTGCAAAGACGCTCAAAAATGGCTTTCGCGGTCAGGTGGCTTAGCGGGCAGCGCCTATGAGCGCGATCTGGGCTCAAAACCTAGCCTCAGGAGTGGCAACCACAAGCTTTCTTCGAGACAAGCCATCGGCGAAAGACAACTTCGGCGTCATATCCGTAGATTGAAAGAAGCTAGGCTCTTCCAGCAGAAAGGTCTCCAGGTCCCCCTGCCCTTGCTCAAAGCCCTTTCGCATGCCAAGCTGCCTGCCCAGGAAACTAGTGATGTTCGCTCTGCTAGATTTGGTAGCGCCCTTTCCGCTGCTAGTGACAGGCTCCAGGTCCTTCTTAGGGATAACTACAGACAGGCCATCAAAACTTGGAAGGCTCGCATTCACACCACGCATGGTGCTTGCAGATGGCTGAAGCGTGAAGAAGCCATACCGAGCATCCTTCAGGACGAGCAAGGCCGTACCCTTTGTCAACCTGCTGAGGCTGTCAAGGCGCTCCACAACTTTTGGGGCCACACATTCGGGTGTGGGCCTCACCAAGGTGCAGATGTTGAGGCCTTTTGGGACCTCTTCGGTCAGTATGTTGGTCAGCCTTCGGTTCCTTTCCCTGAGCTTCCTCCGCTCAAAGGCGAAGACCTAAGGACCATGGCTCGGAAGAATGCTTCCAAAGTTGCAGGCTTAGATGGTCTGTCGCCTCGTATGGTGTCTTGGCTCCCCGACGAAGCCTTGGAGCGTTTGGCGGAACTCCTGAATGTCATCGAAACCAAAGGAGTCTTTCCTGACAACCTGAAATATTGGAAAATTGCTTTCATCCCCAAGAAACGCAAAGGCCGTATTGCGAAGTTGGGTGAAGTACGGCCCCTGGCCATAGGGCCTTGTCTCTACAGAATATGGGCATCGCTCCGTCTGCAAGCCTTAGCTCCGGCCTTGTCCACTTGCCTTCCCCACCAGTCGGGGGGGTGCCAAGGTCCTGATGCTGAGACCTTAGTTGCTAGCTTTGAGTTGGAGTTCCCTCAAACTGAATGGCAATTTGCAGCTATGCTTGACTATGCCAAAGCCTTTGACTCCTGTGACGTCGGCCTGTGCATCCGCTTGTTCGAGCTTTTGAAATTCCCCGTTGCAGTTACAAACTTGCTGCGCGATCAATGGTTTTTCCACTCGAGATGGCTTAGTTTTTCTGGTGCCACTCACCCGGAGGCTCTCTGGAACTATAAAGGTTTGCCACAGGGCGATCCTTTCGCCCCGGTGGCGTTAAGCCTGCTTCTGACGCTCCCTGCCAAGCACGCTGCCCGCTTAGCTCCTGACAGTGCCACCATTCTGTACCTCGATGATCGCTCGCTGCTGGCTAAGTCCATGGAGCAACTCGTCGCTGCTAGAGAAGCCTGGTGTCAACTCGAAACTTGCACCAGATTTCGCACGCATAACGGTAAAACCCAACTTCTTGCTCGCACTGATTCTGCTCTCGTTGAGTTTCAGCAGGCCGGGCTTGAGGCTGAACGCTCTGCGAGTATGTTGGGTGTTAGTGTCGGGCACGCGGACGGCATGACTGCTGATGAGCTTGAGAGGCAAGCTAAGACTTTGAAGCTTGCTGCCAGACTTGAGTGCTTGCTTCTTTCTCATAAGTTCAAGACCACCTTGGCTGCAACTGTCTTTTCGCCGGCAGCGTGCTGGGGAGCTCTGCCTTGTGGTCGCGAACTTACCAAGGACCAATGCCGCAAGTACCAGGAGGCCTTCAGATGTGCCGTCAAAGGCAGCGAGTCTGCCTATGACAGGGCCAGCCGACCACTTCAGCAGGTCATCACTTTGAGCCATAGGTCAGACATGCAACTGGTTGCTGCTCAGGCGGTGCTCAGGACTCTTGGTCGTTGGACTAAGGGCATGGTTAAGCGAGGCGCGGCGCCTACTGAGGTGGATGTTCGGGCCTCGGCTATCGGCAAGGCCCTTGAGAGAACCCTAGCTGCGTGGGCCTGGAGCCGTAATCCCCGTCGTTGGGGACAGTGGGGCAAAAGAGCTGCGGTCTGGAGCCTCACTGCCCCCAAGCAGGAGCAACGCAAAGCAAAGCATGCCCTGCGCGAATCTTGGAGACTCTGCAAGGTTTCTGAGTGGCTAGAGCACCCTAAAAGGAGAGACTCGGAGCTGGCTCGTAATGCCGGCGTTGTGGCCAGTCCTGCCCTAGTAAAGAGACTGCATCGCATTGCCCAAGACTCTGAGCTTGGAGGCCATGAGCTTTCGATCATGTCAGGCGGTATGTCGACTGATGCAAGATGGTGCCCGGCAGGCACCCAACGTAGCAGATGCGAGGATTGTGGACAAGATCTATGCCCAAGTGTTGATCACATCTTGTGGGATTGCCCTTGTAGCGATTATGCCAGTCTGAGGCTTTTGCCGAAGCCAAGATCAGTCATCCGAGCCCGGTTGGGCTGGAGTCCAGCCCCCCTGAGGACCATCAGAGAAGAGCTGCAGATGATCAAGCAGCTTGGCAGCATCCGCGCTGCTGAGGTGCAACGTCGCCGTCAGCGCGTCACGTGGTGCAGCCGCTCACCAATCGATGTTGTCGACGAGTCTGCAGATGAGGCCGCCGTTGGTCCTGGCCTGGCTTTTGCGTCGGTCTCTGCAGAGGTGCCTGCAGTTCTTCCTGGCCTGGCTCCCGCTACAGCTTCTGCAGATGTGTCTGCAGATCTTTCTGGCCTGGCTACAGCAGGTTTTCCTGGCTTGGCTACAGCTACTGCTTCTGCAGATGTGTCTGCAAGTCTCCCTGGCCTGGTTACAGCTACGGCTTCTGCTAAAGAGTCTGCAGTTTTTCCTGGCTTGGCTACTGCTACAGCTTCTGCGGATACGTCTGCAGTTCTTCCTGGCTTGGCTACAGCTACAGCTTCTGCAGATGTGTCTGCAGTTCTTCCTGGCCTGGCCACTGCTACAGCTTCTGCAGATGAGTCTGCAAGTCTTCCTGGCCTGGTTACAGCTACGGCTTCTGCTAAAGAGTCTGCAGTTTTTCCTGGCTTGGCTACAGCTACAGCTTCTGCGGATACGTCTGCAGTTCTTCCTGGCTTGGCTACAGCTACAGCTTCTGCTAAAGAGTCTGCAGTTTATCTTGGCTTGGCTACAGCTACTGCTTCTGCGGATACGTCTGCAGTTTTTCCTGGCCTGGCTACAGCTACTGCTTCTGCGGATACGTCTGCAGGCTTTTCTGGCCTGGCTACAACTACAGCTCCGGATGGAGCTCTCCTGGACTACGGGTAGACTGTGGCGATGGAGCGCGTTTGGGCGGCTAACCCCCTTTTTTTTGCAATTGTCAGGTTGCCGCTGAAGCGATCGATTATCACAAACTTTACCCATTCGTTGCCGTGGAACGAGTTCCAAGCACATGACCGATTTGTGAGCGACTTGTGATTAGAACGACGGTCCTCATATCCCTTCATCACCTGTAATGAATGTCTCTAACCTCCACACCGCCTGCCCTAATAAACCCTCAGCCCTAAACCCGAAGGTAACGGCGCAATTAAGCCTTAACCCTTAACTCTTGCAACTCTTCACAACCCTAAACCCGTAACTCTTGCAACTCAAGCACAGATTCGGAGGGTCTTCTTGAAAATCTGACTTGCACCACAGGGCCTCCGAACTCCCTTACTACGCTACAAGGGCTTATAGGCCTCAGGGATCTTATACCCAGCGGCTCTAAGGACTCCAACGGTAAAAGGAGGGACCCTTTATAAGGACCCGTAGGTATATACCCTTAATATAGCTAGTATATACCCATTATACAGCCCATTATAGGGTAGGGGTCCCCATTAAGGGTCCCTCCTTTTCCCCTTTGAAGGACTGGGCCCAAAGACTCCCGCATCCATCATATTAGGAAGCGTGCCGAAGAGTATGCCCCGTGGAGTGCTGAAGACACTACCGCTGCCCCACAAAAGAAAGGATGACCCACCCAAGACAGTGGACTGAACCGGTTCCTTTCGCGAGCTGCGGACCCCATGTGCTGGATTTGTGGTATCCAGCCAGCTCTTCGCTGCTTGCGAAAAGCGAGGAATTCCGATTGTTGTTTGGGCTCGTAATGAGACTGCTTTGAAAAGATGTACCATGGACCCGGACGGAAGGGTGGCCTTCTCAAGATGTCGGCTGGAGCCAAACCAATCGTGCACATGCTTCAAGATGACCATTATACCTTCCTGCAGGCCCTATGTCATAGGGAAAGTCCCGGACAGCTGGCTGCGTCTTAACGGAAAATTCCAGACCCCAAGGTCTTACAGGGAACTGGGCCAAAGTCTCGGGCTTCTTTTCTCGGGAGCAAGGACACCGGTGGAGCTCCGAAGCCCATCAGCGAAATCAAGCGACTCGGACTCGTGCTTCTTCGGCGAGCACCGTTGCTCTTGAGGGCCCCGAAGTGGACGCGCGACATGAAGTAAGGTCAGACGCCACGCCCTCACTTCACTTGCACATGGAGGTGCCCGCCAGGCGTCATACCCCCAGCAAGCGGATCTGCTCCCAGTTTCAGAAGTGCAGCTGTTCTGACGCGTTTACTCCTTCGCCACATACCGTCGCCGGCAACGGTCCCAGCTCTGCGTTTGCAGATATATAAGACATTTGGTGTATCTTGAGCCCCAGGAGAAGTAAAGTGGCTAGCTACAGTGGTATCTACGTAAAACCCAAAGTTGGGTACGCCTAACCATACTTAAAGCTGCCGTCGAACCTTCATGCAAGAGACCCGCGGGATCAGTCCAAAAGGCAACCCTAAGTAGAAACCCTTTCAGGTTACAGGATTCCTGGAAAACGAGTGTATTCGCTACCTGGACCCTACGGTTTCGCGGTTCCCCCTTATATGATTTCCTTTATAAGTCCTAAAAAAAGGTAGGTTACTTGGGGGAAAGGTATGGTTCCACCTGCCAAAGCGCAAAATGCAACACTGGGAGGACCCCGGCCGTACCTGGCCTGTGCTGCACAACGTCATGGCGTTGGCATCCCGCCTCAGAAAGTAGTGTTGCCGGTTTGGGGTTTAGGGGCTCAGGTTTCAGGGCAGCGTATAAGGGGAATCTTTAGAGTTCCTGAATAACCTACAATTCTGTTACCTATGATATAACACAGGCTAAAACTTTATTCGAAAGGGTAAACCCCTGCATTAGAATTTAGGGGGTCTGCTTGGAAAGTCCGTGGGTAACGACATGTACTTAGATCCCCAATACCTAACCTTTAAACTTTTTGAGTTCTTATAGTTTAGTAGGAATCGGAAAGTTTAACCTTTTGTTTCTGTGGTAAGGACCTAGTTGAGCCGGCCGGGCGCGGAAAGCAGATCAAAACCCCAGGCCGAATCAAGAAGTTAAGCTGCAACTTACAACTTCAAGCACAAAACCCGAAGCCGCAAAACTTATAAACCGTAGAAGCCTGTCGATTCTAACACAGAGTTCCGGCCACAGAGAATCGCAAAATCAAAGACAGGTTCGGGCACTGTGCCTCAAGCTGCACTAAGTATTTAAAACTTTGCTTAATGGTATACCTAAGCAGATTCCGGATAAGCATGTGTCGCAAGCGCTGTTTTTTTCGGGATTCCTGGCGAACTGTTGTCGGGCTGCACCTCAAGCAACTAAGTAAAAGCCTCCGGGTGCTGTATCTACCGCAGGGGATGATCGAAGTCGGTGTGTGTTTGGTCCCTCAGGGTGTATGGTACAGGGTTGGGTGACAGATTGGCTCTAGCCAGCTTGAACTCCCCAAGTGGGTTTCACTCAGGTCTTGGGTGGAAAGCACCGCTGGAACGAGATGTTGTTTCATGTTGCTTGGCAAAGTTTACTTGTGGTCCATCCGAGTTTGTTGGTGACTCAGCCATGCAGACGCATGCGATGTGTGTGTATGTATACAAGTATATGCCTAAAGACGTATGTATGTCCGTATGTAATGTAATGTAGGTTGCGTATGCATGTATGTATGTATGTATGTAGGTATGTATGTAATGTAATGTGCTAAGTTAATGTAAATTAATGTACGTATGCATGTATGTATGTATGTATGTATGCATGTGTGTATGAGCATGGATGAGTATGCATGAGTTTGTATGATATGTACGAGTATGCATGGGTATGTAAGAGTATGTAAGAGTATGTATGAGTATGTATGAGTATGTATAAATATGTATGAGTATGTATGAGTATGTACGCGTATGTATGAGTAGGTATGAAGAGTATGTAAGAGTATGTATGAGTGTGTATGAGCATGTACGTATGTATGCATGTATGCAATGCATGCATGCATGCATGTATGTATGTATGTATGTATGTATGTATGTATGTATGTATGTGTATGTGTGTGTGTATGTATGTGTGTATGCATTGATGTAGCGTAATGTAATGTGAGTAACGTGATGTAATGTAATGTGAAGTATGTAATGTAATGTATGTAGTGCATGTATTATATGTGCATATAATGCATGTATTGTCTTCGATGCATGTATTGTCTTGTATTGCTATGTGTGTAATGTAATGTATGTACTGTATGTACGTGGTACGTATGTATGTATGGGTGGATGTACTACGAACATAAAGCAGATGTATGCACAGGTACACAGACATATGTGCATACAAAACACCATGGCTGAGCATGCATATACAAGAAGGGGTATGTGTCTGGCTGGCTGTCTGTCTGCCTGTCTGTCCGTCTACCTACCCACCCACATACCCAGCCGCACACCCACCTACCTACGAGGCAGCGAGCGAGCAAGGCAGGGAAGGAGGAGTGGGTGAGTGGATGACCAGTGAGTCAAACTTCCCAAAACAACGTAAGCTCTCCGATCTAACAGAGACTGGGCGAAGTGTATATTTCCCCAGTTCGCACGTAAACCATTGAACATTGGAACTTGTTGCTGAGGATGTCCATCATGCGTTCCCTAATGCTGTGGGCACCCTGAGCCAGCGCGGCCGTTTCCATGGCTGGGCGGCTTGGCCGAGACAAGAGTGGCAGTGCCCTGTCGTCTTCTTCAACCCCATAGCCCTGATCCCTCAGCCGCCTACACAGCCCAAACCCTAAACCCTAAAGTTTAAACCCTAAACCCCAAAGCATTGAACTTTTCACATAACACACTTCCTGGAATCCAGAACCCTGGAGCCCGGAAGGTTCGGGAGTTGGGTTTTTTTGGTTCAGGGAGGGCTACATCCAGCAATTAAAGATTTGAGTCAGGCCCTGCTAGAACCAACGATATTTCGGAGATCGAGGGACCTTAGCAACAGAATGCTTAATATAAGGAGTCCCCCCTAAAACAAAACGACACTTCACTTTGAGAACCCACGCCTTGGAGGCTAATTAGGGTGTAGAGCTGTCAGAGAATAAACCCTGTTTGGTGGTAGGATTGAATACCCAAGCCTCCCAGTGTACTGTAAGCCCCTTTTCCAAGCCTGGAAAGCAGAAACCCCAGACTCTCAACCCATAAGCCCCTAACTTACCTTTGGGTACTAGGGAATGGAAGAATGGTAGTAATAGTAGTTATAATTGTACCCCATCCCTCCATTCCCTACCAACCCAAGGTAAGCTAAGCCCTAAACCATGAGTGTGCAAACCTTACAGCCTTACAAGCCTAATCAAGGCCTTACAGAAGGCCCTTCTTGAACTGTTGGCGACCTCCAAGGTATTTGGTTTAGCTTCAACCCGTACCGGAACCTTATTGCATGACAGACTATTTAAAAGAAGCTCTTGTCAAAGCCCTGCAAGGAGCCTTGAAGCCATCTTGGAGTAGCCGTACCCCTGAAAAGCATTTACCTGAAGGACCAAATGACCCTTAAAAGCAGGGGCCCCTATACCCGTATACTATGAATCCCTATATGGTATATGAACCTTAAACCCTTTTAGGGTTCATTTCGTCCTTAAGGTAGAGCCCTGAATAGTCATGCGAAGAACCTCGGGATCTGGCGTCCTCGGACTCATGCTTTTAAGCCGAAGCGCACCGACTCCAGCCTTTTTTTGTAGGACCCTTATTATACGAACCCCAAATAAGGTACCCCTACTTTTCGGAAACTTCCATCTACAAACCACTTAGAAGCCCAGCGTCGCCAAGGAGAAAGTGCACGACGCCGCTGCCGAGGTTCTTCATCGCGGCCTGTGGAAGCCGAACGGCGACCTGGCTAAGGGTTTAGGGTTTTAGGGTTTCTGGGTTTGTAGTTTTAGGATTTAAGGGTTTCTGGGTTTAGGGTTTCAGTTTTTAGGGTTTCAGGGTTTAGGGATTTGGGATTTGAGGTTTAGGGCTTTTAGGGATTTAGGGTTTAGGGTTTTAGGGTTTAGGGCTTTTAGGGTTTAGGGTTCATACCCAGCGTCTCCTTTGTAGTTCCTTTTATTGTTTAACCAACCTTAGGTACTACAAGGTGACCCCATAAAAAAGGAACTGCGATGGAGACTATAGGGAGGGCTTGCGGTTTGGGGGACCCCCTTCTGGTGCATTGATAGCTCGGGGCTTAGGGCTTCAAGGTTCTAGGGGTTTCATGCCTCAGGGTTTAGGGTTGCAGGTTTGAGGATCAACGGGTCTGAGTTTTGTTTTAGGGTTCTTGCGATTTGTGGTTCTACACAAGAGCTCTGGGCTCTAGGATTTTGTTGTTGTTGTTTCTTTGACTAGGCTTCTCGTCTAACCCAGAAGCCCGGATAAGTAGGAGCGTCGTCCTCTCTACATGATAGTACAGAACGCCCCCACATCGTGTCCTCTTTCTGAACGTCGCTACGCAAAAGCTGAACCCTTCAACGGAATCCTTTAAAGGAGCCCATGTACGGGTGGGAATAGCGTTCCCGTAAACTCTTCAACTCACCTTGTCTCTTCCTCCCGTCCTCACCAATTCACTTAGGCACTCTTATGCGGTAGTATTTCGAACATGTTCGAGCCCAAGTTGGCTTTTTCAAGGGGTCTACACACGTGTTGTGTCTTCACGCAGTGGCTGTATATCACAGCCCGAAGACGGCTTTTGGAGCGAAACTTGGGCAGTCCTCTAAATTAGGGTCCCTTTTAGGGTTCGTTTTGCGGTACTAGTTTGGGGACCCAAAAAAGGACCCTAGTTTAGAGAACGACGGAACTACCGATTCAAGGGGCCATGATTGGGATGAAGTTCCTTTAAGGGTGTGGTGAGGGCTTTGCACAGGGTTCTACAGTAAGAGATTTAGGATTTGTTGCGGGGGCTTTTCAGAATTGGAATAAAGATTTGCATCGTATCCTTAGCATCTATATATAAGATGATGCTCATGCAGTCGCCATATATACGTGCGCACCGTACATTCATAGGATCAATACCCGCCGTAATTATCAAAAGCTCCATACCCCAAAGCCCTCTTCGCGTGTATTGATTTTTGTATTTGCGATAGTTGGAGTAGGCTCCTTTAAGTTCGGAGATACCCCAGGACCCTCCTTGCACCCTCAAGTAAGGGCGAATATCCGGCATTTAGGGTCCAATAGGGGGCAGATGGGAGTTTCCGAAAATTGGGGACCTTTTTTGGGGGGCCTTATAAATCAGGATCCTACTTTTTAGGGTGCTATATTAGCGTCCCAGATGGAGGGCCTGGGCCTGATCCATGCCAAAAAGCCCAGGCGACGAAGAGACGCAGATGCAGAAGACACAGAAGAAGCGCTCCCTGATGATGAAGCAGGGCAAGTAAAATAGAAGGCCTTAGCAACCCTGAGGCCGCCTGCACCCGCCGGGCCATGGTTAAGGATCGTTTTCTGCAGTATAGGCTCCCCAACGGGTTCCTTAATATCCAACCGTTCTTACACCCTATAGCCTTTAGGCCCTAAACCAGAAGCTCAAGACCCCTAAACCCTAAACCCTCAAGACTCCAAAATCGTCTAACCGTTCTTTTGCATGTCATGCCCGGCCAATGTCTGGGATCCCTCTTGAACGGCACCTGCTTTGGTGTCTGTTCCCCGCAAGTTGGCTTGTGGCTTCAGAATGTTTGAATGGACAGACAACAGCTGCACCTAGAAGGGCTGAGAATCATAGAGTCGTTCCCTGACATTGAAACTCGAAAGCACAAAGAAGTCAATTCCCAGCCCAGCTAGGAACGCTGTGGGCAGCAACGTAACGGTCCCACAGGGTTTGCAGACTGCGAGTTTAAGATTTCAGACGACAGCTTCGAAGGAAAAAAGATCAGGCAGTCCTGCCAAGCAGAGTTCTTATAATGGTAGTAATTTCCGATGATAGCAATCCATCCCTTTCTTTACTAAGCAGCCCTCTAACATGATCTGTTGCGGGCGTCCAGGTGCCAGGTCAACATAGGGGCCTAAAAATTACGAACACTATGTATTTTGGTAGTCTCTCATTATAAGTATAGTATAAATGGGCCCCAAAACCCTATTGAACATGACTAAGGCCCTCATATTATCGAGTAGTTGCCGACACGTGCGGTTCACGGCTTTGGGCTGGAGTACGGTTGGTTGGTTCAGCGAGACCCCGCAAGTTTTTGGTACAGTACATACTTGGGGGCCCAAATATCTATTAAGTATATAATATATACTATACCATTACTTGAACCCGTGTGGATATAAACACAAAGCAAATCCTGGATCATGGAAAGGTATTTATTAAGTATATAATATGTACTATACCATTACTTGAACCCCTGGGGATATAAACACAAAGCAAATCCTGGATCATGGAAAGGTATTAAGTATATAATATGTACTATACCATGACTTGGGCCCCTGGGGATATAAACACAAAAACAAATCCGGGATCATGGAAACAGGTCCACCGTCTGCTGGACGAGGCGAAGCTGCCAGAGGTCGCAGAAGACGAGCGACTCAGCGGCAGCGACGGGTGTTAAAGATCCCAGAGACTCCAATATCCCTTAATTAAGGAATATACCTTAAACTATAGTAGGATCCTTAATATGATTTAAGGTGTATTCCTTAATTAAGGGATGTTGGAGTCTCTGTGATCCCAGTCCTGAAGGACCAAATGACCCTTAAAAGTAGGGGCCCTATAACAATATACTGTGAATCCCTACATGGTATATGAACCTTAAACCCTTTTAGGCATTTACAATCAAAGGGGGAAAGGAGGGACCCTTAATGGGGACCCCTACCCAAAGATGGGTTACATGACGGGTATATCATAGCTATATTAAGGGTATATACGTAGGGGTCCTTATTAAGGGTCCCTCCTTGTACCCTTGGACATTTGGCTCAGGTGCTTTATCTATCAGGGTTTACTGTTTAGGCTGGGTTTTCGTTAGGTATTTGTGTATCAGGGTTCTGCAGGGCTTTGACAGGAATGTGTCAGGGTTAAGTAGGTCTGTTGTGGGCGCTGGGGTGCCCGATGTCAGGCTTAGAGTCTGCATGTGTAGCATAAGTGTTTGAAGAGCGAGTAATGATTGCACTTTTTTCTGTGGTTTTGGGTTCAGGTTCAGGTTTAGGGTCTAGGCTGGTTGTGGTGTAGCTCATACGATGACAAGGCCCAGATAGCTATTAGGGAGGGCCGGAACCCCAAACCTTAAATCCCCAAAACCCCCATACCTAAACCCACCCAACCCCCAAACCACAACGCCTAAAGGCCCTAAGCCCGAACACCTTCGTGCATGCGGGAAGCTTACGGGCTTTTGGTTTCGATGTTGTGGACATTATCCAGAACCGCCCTTGGGTTCTAGTGTTTTAGGGTTTGCGGGTATACAGACATGAAGGGTTTGAGTTCAACACCCACCCCGGGCAAGGGTTGAATTTCTACCTTCCTGAACGCACCAAAGAACACTACATCCTTGTGAAACGGATCAAGTCAGTGGACAGTGCTTGCAAACACGAAGCCGGGACATCGAAGCCGGACGAGTCAAATATCCAGAAAAGATAGGGTTCGGGGTTTAGGTTGATCCGTAGCATGATTCTAAATCCTCAAATGGGCCATCCTTTCTGTGGCTTTTGAGATATAATCCCCAAAAAATGATAATAGCACTGGACCTTCCAGGATAGTGTGCGTCCGCCCAGGATAGCGGCACTGCTCGCACGCGAGGCGCAACCGGCAATAGAGTAGGGTTCCTGATCTGTAAAAGCACTTGCCCAAAGGGTCCAAAGTACCTATATACATATATATATATATATATATATATATAGTAGAATGTAGGGCTTCTATATTAGGAATTGCTATTATGCTTTGGGGAAGTTGTCCCCGTAACAGTGCCTAGGACCCTTTGGGTTGGGGTCACGGGACGCAGGGTCTCCAGGAACCCTAAACTCGAAACACCGTACTTGCAACCTAACTCAGGCAGGGAGAAAAGAGGGTTCAAAAAAACACCGTACTTGCAGGGCTCAGGGTTTAGAGTTTTAGGTTTAGTCAGGGCGTCCACTTTTGGGGAGACTTTGCTTGCTCTGGTATTTGGGGTTTAGGGTTTGGGACAGGCCCAGCAGGCCCACGTTATGGCTGAAAGTACCCAGAGACTCCAATATCCCTTAATTAAGGAATATACCTTAAATTATAGTAGGATCCTTAATATGATTTAAGGTATATTCCTTAATTAAGGGATATTGGAGTCTCTGGGTACTAAACCGCTTCGGGGCAAGTTGGAATCACAAGCCCCTGTAGCCTAAACTTGCATGTCCAACACTGCCCACCACCTGACCGTTCACTTCGTCAAGTTTTGGAGGAGGCTCCAAAAAGCATACCCTGCCAACTTGCAAGTGTCGCACTTTGGCATGTCAGGGATGGATGTAGACTTCAGAGTTTACATGACTCGAAACTTTCAACACTAAACAAATCTAAAACACTTAAAGCCTAAAGCTAGACTATATTTGGGGATCGGGGTGAAACGCTTAGCCTTTCTCAACTCAGCTGTAGTGTGAGAGGCCTGATAGTCCTTCAAAGTAAGAGGCTCGGGTTATGGTCATACCGAGTTCGAGGGATCACTAAGATTACTCCTTAGGGTTCCTTGTGGTACATATTCTATGAGGCCACCCCCAAGCCCTGTTGAAATCCTACTGACAAAAGCTCTGATATTGCCCACGATCCTGCCTGAATCACTCAGCCCGAAAATGCCGCAGTCCGACCCCGACGAATCCGACGGCTGTGCCAGACTCGGTCTAATATGGCTCCGAATTTCCCGAAGCGTGTTGGGCTTAAGCTGTATGGGATTCATGCACGCTTAGCTTTGTGGGGGTCTTTCACGGTGGCAGTGTAAGTTCAGGGTTGCATTAGGTTCTGACAGTTTCGACTGCACTCTTAGACGATCTTCAGGTCTTTAGTGTTCTGCTTCTTGTTCATGGAATCTCAGGAATCTCCGAACATAGCTCAAAGAGAAGTAAGTAGAGATGCTCAAGGTTTGGGGCACAGTCTCGAGACTTGCTTCAATTTTCGACACAGTGCATTTCATCACATGGTGGCCGTTAATGTTGGCCCAACATTACAAAACTGTTTCGGAGATTGCCACACACTGCAATCGCAAAAGAAGGGCGAGCGGATCTGGCAGCAATCTGACGATGCCCGAGAGTCCTAAACCAAAGACCAGGTGCGTTGACATGTGCATGCGGGAGCCGTACGATGACACAAGCATATCTTTCCAGCTTGCGTGTTTGACTTTTTTTGGGTTGTGCGCTTGGTTTTGGGGGTCTGGTTGATAATGGATGCTCAGCCGCCAAGCCCCACAAAATCGCAGCGCCTAGACACTGGCAGCGCGTTCTGAGGCGATCTCGTGGCTGGGAAGGAGGGCGGTACAGGAAACAGCACAGAGCCCAGCAACTCTGGTTGAGCCATTGAGCCGAAATAAAGCCCAGTTTAGGGTGAAGGGCTTTAGGTTTAGGGTTCAGGGTTTGGTTTGGGCTCGGTGCTGCTTGTGTTTGTCATCCAGTCCATTCCGGAGTTTTCTTCCCTGCTGAGGGCCCTGCATCTACGGTTTAGGGTTTAGGGTGTTCCGACCATACACAGAACCATAAACACCGCCGAGGCCCATTGGGGCTAATTTTTTGTTGCCGGGGAGGGGTGGCTATGTATGGCTATGTAGTGTTTTATAAAGTTGGGCTTGTAGTGTTTCAATTAAAATGACGCTGTATTCTGAGAATACTGTTCCCAGATGGCCCCTCATATTTATGGTCTCATATCTCCCAAAAGCTTATCCCATGCTTCCATGGATCTTATTGTTGGGTCCTTAAGGGTTCTAGGGCCTTCTCTTCAAGGTCCTTGGAAGCATAGGGTTATAGTCCCTAAACCCTTAAACCCAGTTGTAGTCTACCCATATGCCCCAAAGTAGTTCCTTTTTGTGGTTCATATTTGGAATCCTAGAAGACAATCCCAAAAAGGAACTACTATGGGGCCTTAGGGTAGTTATTAAGTCCTACAGCCCTCGAATATATATATATATATATATATATATATGTGTATATATATATATATATATATATATACACGGTTCAGAGAGCCGAAGCCTCGCCCTTAGGGTCTACCTGGACCCTTAAGGAACCTGCCTTCTTAGGGTTCCCTAATAGGACTTCTTTATATAAGTCCTTAAAAAGGAGGTTACTAGGGTTTAGGCTGCGACGCCCATGTACTCATGTGGCATATATATATATATATATATTGTCCCTCAGCTACAGGACTTTAAAAGGTACCCGAAACTTTGAACCCTACCTATAGTCTCCATTGTAGTTCTTTTATTTGGTTAACCAAAATCCTTATTCTGGGATCCTAACCATAAAACTGGCTAGCCAAAAGAAGGAACTACAATGGAGACTATAGGTAAACCCTAAACCTTGAACCCTAAACTCTAAACCTTCAACCTCAGACCCCCAAACCTTGATCCCTAAACCGCCCTAAATCTTGTGCCTTGTGCCCGAAACCGTGCCGTAAGCCACCGGACCTATCTAGAAGCCAGAAAGTTGGAACATGACTTTAGGAGGATTAGTGCTAGGATCCCTTATACTTTACCTTAAGGGCATGAGGCCAATGATGTTCGAACTTTCTGGCTTCTACTGTATGTAGGTACCCCTTCAAAGGCAAGCCTTATCCTACCCCACCCAGGCTCGGAATGCAGTGAGGTGCGGCACCGAGCTTTTCAGTGCGGTTGAAGAAGGGATTCGAGACGCTGCATAGCAATTCTTGCCTTAATGGGAAGTTTTGCAAATTTCTGGTCTGCTTAGTCCTGCTTCAGGTAGGGATTATTTGAAGGAAAGTTGATCGGGGCTGAATGTGGAGCGTGCAGGGGATTGTGTTAAATGATGTTGCTGCTGAAAACTGTTGCAGCTGCAGGTGCTGCTTTTGCTGTTGCAGCTGCTGTTGTTTTGTGGCTGGTGCTGGCGGTGGCGGAGGCGGTGGCGGTGGTGGCGGTGGGTTCGGTTATGTTGATGTTGCGTTACAAATTGTTGTATTAGGGCCCATACGTTTCACGGATGCCTAGCCTCAGGCCTTTTGTTGCAGATGTCTGGTGGCTCATGGGATCGACCTGCTGTGCAAAGTCTCCATCCAGCACCTCCGTCGCAAGCCATCAAGAAGGCAAGAGCCGCCTATTTTTAGAAACAGAATCCCTCTATGAGATGCCCACACCCCAAATCTAGACCGCCAGCCGACCATACTGCAACACGAAGCCACCAGTACTGTACCTTGATATCTGCTGGAGCAACGCCTGCGACAAGATGGCAGACGCCAAAATTTCATATCAAATCATTTCGGGGTCTGAGTCTTGGGTTCCCAAGCACTGAATCATTCAGGACTTCTCGAAAGTCGATGCAGAGTTCGAGGAGGAGCGGAGTGAGCCCAAAGAGGCTTCTGAGCCGCAAGAAGGGTTTAGGGTTCGCTGCGATGTCTTCAACCACTGAATCCATTGAATATGAAATCCTAAAGGTTTGGGAAGGTTCTGAAAGGGTTCAGGATTCAAGGTCCATCATACAGTGCGTGTATAGTAGGATGCAGAACCTCAATGCCGTGCAGACTAGGTGAAGCAAGCGCTTATCCGATTGGTTGCAACCTGTAAAAGGAAGGCACAAGCACAGAAACCCTAAACCCCTAAATCCCTACATCCCTAACCCTCATGTTCAGCGCCTTCGGCCACGGGCAGCGAAGCTTGAGGTTCGCGCGATCCTGGGTGCAAAGACGTAACAGCACTCTGGTGCTCTCTTGGGGGTTCCCTAAACCCTAAACCCTAAACCCTAAACCCTAAACGTTTAAGGTGAGCCGTCCTCAACATGTTGTGATAATCCTTGGCAACCTTGGTTCAAGCTGCCTGTAAAGACCCTCTCGACTCCCACAGCCCAAACCCTATCCTTAAGGACGAACTGAACCCTTAAAGGGTTTAAAGTTCATATACCATATAGGGATTCATAGTATATGGGTATAGGGCCCCTACTTTTACGGGTCATTTGGTCCTTCAGGATGAAACGCTACAGTGGATTCAAGAGCGCTTTGGACACGGACTGTGCAAGTCCACAGTCTGGCAATATTGCAGCAATGCCGAGATCGTGTGGCATCGCGGGCTGCTGTTGTACAACCGGCGACTCTTTGCCTAGAAACCCAAGACGTTTTCAGACGGCGGCATGTCAACTGCGCTGCAGCACAAGCACGGAGTTCCCGGTAGTTATAAGTGCGGCTATAAGTCCCCTAATATGTGTTATAAGTATAGTTACCCGACTTGTAATCCTACTTGTAAGTAATTACCCATGAACCTCCAAGTAGAGAAGGACCCGATGGGAGCGTGTGCTTCCAGACCCGGAGGAACTTCTCCTCGGATGGCCGCTTCAAGAAAGGCCATCTCTGGAACAGTGAGACATCTGAAGTGACGCGCATGAAGCGCGAAAGCCGCCTCCAAAAAGGCCATGAGAGCCAGAGGACGGTTTAGAGTTTAGGGTTTAGGGGTTTAGGGAAAGAATCCGGATCCGTGGCAGTCCCGGAGTCCGTGCCTTCTGCCGGAACGTGGCCTCTGGCGAACCTGGGTGCGCCATGTTCTTTGCCATAGGAGCCTAATCTTCACAGCAAACTCCCTCAACCCTACATCTTAACCCATTCCTGAACCCTGAAAACCTCTAAGCCCCCGAAGCTGAAAAGTAAGCCCTTTACCCGAAAACCTAAACCCAAAAATCCCCCTAAACCCTAAACGGCTTCGGGTTTAGGCCTGGGGGTGTTCCTAGTGTTTAGTTCAGAGTTTAGGGGGTCCGAAACCTATGGTTTGGGGTAGCGGGCTTCGGGAGTTTAGGGGGTTTAGTCAGGCGAGCATGACAAACCGGAAGCCTTAAACCTGGTTCATGGTCTAGGAGTCATTAGCCCTAGATGCTTCCAAGGACCTTATAGTTGATGTAGGAACCTGATTAAGAAACCCTGGCCCTTAGAATTAATACAAGGAGCCCTAATAAAGGCCCAAGGTTTCTTAATCAAGTTCCTACGTTAGGGCGCTAGAACCCGTAAGGACCCAAGAATAAGGTCCCTGGAAGCATATAGGGTAATAGGTTAAACTCAAATTTGTAACTTGTCGGCTTTCTATGTCCCTCGGCCCCCTTCAAGGCACCGCCCGCCACACGCAAGGATGAGCCGGACCCTCAACTCTCGATTTTGGAGTTGGTTTAGGGCTTATAGGGCTTATAACTAGGGCTTCTGGGGCCTTTGGCGCTTACAGGGTTTAGGGTTTAGGCTTGAAGATAGAGGTTGCTGAAGCTTTCAAAGGCTTAGCAGTAGAGTAGGTGACCTTGCACCCCCGAGGTTAGTCGGTAGAATTTTTAGTTCCATAAGAAAGTGGACATCTGGGAAGGATCCTCAGTTTGTACATGGCGCTGCTCCTAAAGGTCCACGTGCCCAATAATTAAGTACTCGGGCTGAGTCGTGATTGTCTCGTATGTAGTGGCAGAGACGGGGCAGAACTAGTAAGTATGCGGGCCATCCCTTTTGACGTGTTGGTGTGTAGGTTTTAGGGTTTGCATGAGATCGACGGTTTAGGGCGCAGGACTTAGGAGTGAATCATCGGCATGCTGGATGCCAGCCGTACTAAACCCTAAACCCTAAAACCCCCACACCCTCAAAAATGATAGCCCCAGAGTCGCAAAGTGTAGGGAATCCGACCTTTAGCAGTCTACACCGCCAAGAAGATATCCCTTGACTGAATTTGTTTTGTAATTTGTGTGCTTATGGAGTAGTTTAGAGTTGCGGGTACTCAGTGGGACAACATTGGTAATGTTTCGCGTCTTTTTGCCGATGCAGGCTGAACTACCTTTACCTACCAAGCCCTATTTTTTGTAGGTTCTTATTATATACACAAATATGGAATTTATAGGGACCCGACAACAAAGTAGGTTTTGGTAGGTTAAGGTACCGGCTATTGGTCCAACCAATCGAGAAGAAGGTTGATGTCCCGGTGTCGGTACCTTCCTAAACCCGAAGTTTCCTAAACCCTATGTTTCCTAAACCCTAAGTCCCCTAAACCTGAAGTCCCCTAAACCCTAAGTCCCCTAAACCCTAAGTCCCCTAAACCCTAAGCTGTCAGTTTTGTCGCTCATCAGCCTGATTTCAAGCTCGTCATGGCCTTTTGTAGCGACTCCCGCGCACCGCTGCAGACCAAGTGGAGGTGCTGCGATTGCGGCCGGGTGTTTTGCTCGCCGTCCCCCAAGCTCGTCAAGCAAGAGCCCATCATGGCGCGGCAAGTCATTGTGCTTGGCGCCGATGTCCTTGAGACCCCGTCCTGCATTTTTGCGGGCGTCATTCGGCTTCCCTGCCTTCCCCGCGAAATTCACTGCTGATGATCCCTGAGGGCTTAGGGTTTAGAGAGTTTGGGGCCTGGTCTACACGTATAAAAGCGCAAGCATAGGAAGAAGTAAGTTAGGTGCCTTAGCAGATGTGTTCTATACCGACCCCGCCGTTTGTAGCCGCTTCATTGGCGAGCTGTGATTCTCCTTCTCTTGGGGGTACTTAGAAATATTGTGTAATTTTTGGTTATTCTAATCCCTAAGAAACAGCTAAAATCATAATTTTGCCTAGGGTTCTAAGTTCAGTATAGTTCTTTGTCTGCAGGCAGTCTTCTCCAACCGAAACCTCCCCTAAGGAATGAAGCCCGCGCTCACTGAAGGCAAAGCCCTCAGCAGCTGAGAAAAGCAGCCTAGAAACCCTGAACGCTTAAACCCTGAACCCCAACCCTAACCCTAAACCCTTAAACCCTGAAGCCTAACCCTCAAGAGTAGTTTGGAACCCCGTGTGCCCTAGGCCTACGGAGGCTGCCCCACAAAAAGCGGAGGCTCGGGAGATTAGTTCTTCGATTCGAGCTTGTTTAGGGCTCTGCATAAAAGTCTTCATGGTAGGTCCTTCGATTCTCTTGTTTAGCCAGTTACATATTTAGGATCCTATAAGGTAATCCCAAGAGGGGATGATAATGGAGACTATAGGTACCTGGACAAGTTTCCAGGGTTGGTTTTTGGGGGCTGTGGGGCAGAAGTCCGCAGAAGCCCTCAACCTTAAGCCAGCGACACAAAGCCTGAAACCCAACTAGAGATCCCCTATAGGCCCCTTTAAAGAGCCCCTTTACAGGGACCCCCTCTTCTAATTATAACGGCCCCTATCTTATATAGTACCCTTATAGATCCCTATATGTAACCCTCCAAACCCTACAACTCATAAACCCGGCCAATGCCCTCCAAATCCATACATATCCCCCACCTAACCTTGCAGACCACGTTCGAGCCGCTTCAGGTTTGCGGTTTCGGTGGAGGTTTTCAAGGTCGGTGGATCAGTGCCTCTGCACCCTCAACTACCCTGAATGTTGCACTAAATACCCACAGCTTAGGACCACAAGGGCTCTAGTAAATTCCTCCTAAACCCTTAAAGCCCTAAAGCCCTAAATTCCTAGAGACCTGAACTCCCAAACCCCTAAGACTTTAAACTCCCTAAGTTCCCCCAGGTGCCCCTAAAGCCCTATCAAGGGTACCTTAGGGCATTAACCATCAGAGTAGAGTTTTGGGGGCTCCTTACTAGAGTCTTAGGATAATATTCCTTCTGATTATGATTAAGGCCCCTATATTGTAGTGTCCTGATGGATCCCTATATGTAACCCTTATAGACCCCTTCAAAGGGGACCCCAGTAACGGGTCTACTATTTCCTTTAGCCCGTAAAGCCCTATTAAGGGTACCTTATCCGTCTGGTTCTGAGTGGGGATTGGGGGAATGGATCCCTATAGTAGCCCCTTTATAGTTTTTAATAGTAGTCCCCATAACCCATACTCCCATTCCCTACCAGTTATGGGGTGCTATAGTATAGTACCTTGTTCCTGATAGATCCCTTGCAGTAACCGATTTGAAGGACCCCTTTAAAGGAACCCTACTCTACAGTCCTATTACGGATATCTTATGGGGTGCCATCCGCAGGAGTCCCTTCTTCCTTTGCCCGCCTCGTCCTGCCCTGAGCTGCGGAGAAGTCGAAGTGGGTTCTCTCGAGGTCTTTGGCTCAGCCTGTTGTTGCGGGTAAGGACAAAACCCAAGGTGACCCTATCACAAGGTGGGAGGAAGGTAGGTGGGATTAAGGATCCCTTATACAAGGGACTCTTATTTGACCCTAAACCCTAAACCCGAATATTCCACATGCCTTCATCCTACCTTTTGAGGCCCCCGAGAGTCACCCTTGACGGAAACCGTTGGAGGAACCCTCAAGGCCCACGAAGGCTCAATCATTGTAGGGTTAAGGGTTTTGGGGGGGGGTTTAGGTTAGAAGGGGGCCCCTTCTAAGGTTTAGGGCTTGTAGGGTTGAGTGGTCTCAGGATTCAAAGTTCAGTGTTTCGGGGTTTGGTGTTCCTGGGTAGAGCTGTGAAGCTGTGAGGGCTGCTCTTGTAGCTGCAACCCGGAAACTGTCAGACAAGGCTTGTTGCTTGCAGGGGCCAAGTATAGATGCCCGGACTTCGTGTACACACCTGTGAACAACCTACTTTTCGGGGACCCTTATGAGACCATCTTCAAGATCCGCCTGAAGCCGAGGAAACCCTACGCTCCAACCCCATTCCAAGCCTCAATTACCCTGATCATGAACACTGTGAACCCTAAACTCTATAAACCCTAAACCATATAAGCCCTAAACCCTCAACCCAAAACCACCCAAATCCCAAAACCAAGAAACCCGGTCCGGTGACAAGAGAGGTCCAGCATGGCGCGGCAGACATCGCCGTCGATATCGGCACAGGTTTCGGAGAGCTTGGAATAGGCTTTGGGTTTTGGGGTTTAGGTTTTAGGGCTTATAAGGGTTTGGGGAACAAGATCCATTGTGGCGGTTGCATGTCAGCTTTGTACCGTAAGGCTTGCAGGGCACTGTAGGGCCTCAGAGGGTTTTGTCATAGCTCCGCAGTAGAGTATCGGGTAATCCATTGTCTGTCATTCATCTGCGTGCTAGTGTTTTCTTGACATACATACGCACGTTATTGATAATTTGCAGAGGGTTTGAGGGTTTATAGGGTTTTAGGGGCCTCAATGCTTAGAAGAGCATTTCGGGTGTACATGTTGCAGTACAATTCCACTGGCTATGCTTTTGTTTTTCGGGACAGGAGTTTGGAGACTTCGGGAGTTTTAACTGTCCGGCAGACAAAGCGATGCATTTTTAGGTTTAGGGTTAGAGGGCCTTCTGTGCTGTGGGTTGAAAGTTCAGGTTGAAGGTTTCGGGTTTAGGGTTCAGCGTTTAGGGATCGGGGGTTTAGGGTTTGTGGCTTAAGCAGGAGGCAGGCCATCAAGCAGCGAGGTCTTTATAACCTCCAGACGATGACAGCAACACCTCAACCCGAACGCGTAACCCGTCCTTGTAGCCCCAAGCCCGACATAGCAGTATGGTTAGGTAGTATTATTCGGAAGACCCCTTAAAGGGTACCCCTTCTGAACCCTACTTCTGGCTCTTTTAAAAGGGGCCTTATTGAGAGGGTCTATATCCCCAAGGGTCCCCTAATCCTAACTCCCAATGGTGTGGGGCAATTGTGAGTGCAGGCTCTAACCATGTAGATACAAGAGCCCCAACCCTAAACCCTGTGCCCCCCCCCACTCATGGAAGGACGGTTAGGTGGTACTCCTTGGCCATCAAACAGAATTCTTATGGTACGCTCATAGAGCCCTTATGTGCTGCACAGGGGGGGGCCTCCAGCACAAGTGCAGTCACTAGCAATGCGTTTTCTCACAGTTCGAAGTTCACACAGACCCGTAGGGGGGTAGGGTGGAGGGGGGTAGGGGGCCTTAATATCTATAATAAAGACCTAATAAGACCTGTTTACGGAAGTATAGTCCCCTACCCCCCTCCCCCTACCCCCTTAAGGGTCCCTATCATAAGTACGGTAAAGACTTGAAAAGCAACAACCTAGAGCTTAACGAAATATCGTCGGCAGCATTGACTGTAACTAAGGTTACCGGGTCGACTGTTCAAATCGCTTCTGGCATCATTCACCTGGATACCGGAGGAGCCGGAAGAAATGTCAAGCGAGCTGCAGTACAATGTCCAACTACCTGTGCAGACTCCATGATTGGGCTCGAAGCCAAGAAAGATCAGAATCTTCGGCTGGGCCAAACCCATCGACAAGAAATCGATTGGCAGGCCATTGCCAATCGAGCGGAAAATCCTGCAGCTGCGGACCTGTTGCTGGTGGGTACGAGTTTGCATGCGAACGAAGCGGCGAATTTGTCTAATGTAGGAACCTGATTAAGAAACCTTGGGCCTTTATTAGGGCTCCTTATATGAGTCCTTCTATTTACGGGGCAAAGAGCCAGGGTTTCTTAATCGGGTTTCTACATTTGGCAAGTAGAACACACAGTTTGGGCAGTTCTCAGCCATCCGGGCCGAAGGCAAAGCAATCGGGCCCTAAAGGAACCGAATGTCGATTTCGAACTCAAGGGTTCAAGTGGTTTATTTAGGATCCGATAGTTTGTTGAAAGGACCCCTTCTACCTTATCTGTACTAGTAAGCCTATAATCGCCCTGTAGAGGAACCTAAGACCTAAAGCCCAAATAACTAAGACTTCTACATGACAGTGCCAGGTCAAGGTAGCCTCTCCTGTCTTAGGGCCGGCGGCATCTCCAGAAGCTCGGCAGTTGCAGTTTGAGGCTTCAGGGATTTTGGGTTTAGGGTTTTCAGGTTTGGGGTTTAGGGTTTCAGGTTTATGGGTTTGGGGTTTAGGGATTTGGGGTTTAGGGCTTCGGGGCTTTAGGGTTTAGGGTCAGGCTTCCTAAGAGTCAAGGGTCTCATGGGATTTCAGTCGATTCTAAACCAGAGTTCGTAGGGGGGTTTAACTTGGCTTTGTCAAGGTACTACGTGGGGGTCTTAACGGTAATTCAGAGTCCTCGTTGACGATCGCTATGTTAAGAACTCGGCTATGTAGGGTCTGCACTCGGCTCTCTTTATTAATGCTCCGAAACTCTCCTAAACCCCAAACCGTGGTCAGTTTAGGTTTGCATCGGTACTATGACGGTTGCCGGCGGAGCATGGAATCCCGGGTGCATTGTCATTCAGGGTTTGCGGTTTGGGGCTACCTATAGTTTCCATTGTAGTTCCTTTTCTTGGTTAACCAATTTTATGTGGTTAGGATCCATTGTCCATGAATAAAGATTTCGGTTAACAAAAAAGAGGAACTACAATGGAGACTTTAGGTAGTATACTTCAACATCCACCCCAGACCTTAAACTCGGTCTCTAAAGGGTCCAAGTGATAGTATACCTGTAGCCGAAAAGACCTACCTTCTTAGGGCTCATTATTATGGTTTATATATATATATATATATATAACAGTTTCTTGAAAAGATACGTCTTTTCGGCTTCAGGTAGTATATACTTCGGGAGCTCAAATATCTAGGTTTAGGGGCTGTAGGGATTAGGGTGTAGGGGACGTCGTGGTGGGCCCCGTCCCTTGGCAGGGTCTGGCCAAGCTCACCTGCAGACAGCGACCAGTGTCAGTTTGATCGCTGCTTGTGGAGAGACCCCTTGGGAGTGCCAGCTGTTTATGGGTCTTGGGTTTAGGGGTTTAGGGGTTTAGGGTTTAGGGGTTTAGGGGTTTTGGGTTTAGGGGTTTAGGGGTTTGGGGTTTAGGGGTTTAGGGGTTTTGGGTTTAGGGGTTTAGGGGTTTAAGGTTTAGGCCGACGTCAGTGGCCACTGCGGCCTTGCTTTTCGCTTAGGCGGCAAAGCTCAGGGAGGCTTTCGCTTGCCAAGGGGTGCGCATGCCAAGGCCACGCCAAGGCCACAGGTTCAAGGTGCGCCTAGAATTTGGACCGCTGAGGTTATGGACGTGTTTCTTAGAGGGCAGGGTTGCCAGCAAATCGAGATTGTGGCACCCCCTCTGGGCAGAAGTCTGAAATCCGGTGAACACCTCGTTTCCGGCATATTGCAGACGGAGGCCAAGTGTTGCCAATGACAGTGGCACACCGAACTGCAACCTGAATGCCCGGTCCTCGGTGCCACTGGCAAGCCGATGAATCCAGACCTGCTCTTAACAGGTACCTCACCGCACTGGTTTCCCTGGTGAGCTTCAACAATAAGTCTTTGCCACCACGTCTATACGGCTTGGGCTTCAGCAAATGTGACACCACAACAGCAACCACAGCGATGCCGAAGCCGCTCAACGTGACGGAAGCTGATAGCAGGGCCCCAAAAACGTCCCAAGCAAAAGGAATGTCCCATCTAGCAGACTCCGTAGAAATGACCCCCCGCAAATGTTTGGACGGTATGGATCACTTCCTCAAACAATTTCGTGAATGGTCTCGTGTGGGCACATAGGCATCAGATCTGAAACTCTCATACCTAGGATTCCCAGTTGTGCCCTTATTCCGCTTTTGTAGTCCTAGGTTCCTTATACAGTTACAAAAACCAACAAGGGAGCCCTTTTTATTCCTAGGTTACTGGGCATCCTAGATAAGATCTAAACCCTAAGCCTCAAGCGCCAGTCGTCCCAAAACCCTAAACACAAAGAGTGAAGGGTGCAAGGTGCAGCAATTTCAGGCACTCAGACTGACATTTGAGTGTTCCCAGGTGGCAAACTAACCTAGGGATCGGGATTGTCAACAGTCATGTTATTACGAACACGAGTCTTGTTGCTCCTTATAGCATTGAATTGGACAACTTCGCTTGGCTATTCCTAAGCGTAGCCTCGTGGGTGTTGATTCCAGCAGCGTCCCCTTAGACCCTAAACCCCAAGGGCCACGACGCCGTCGAAGACGGCTTGGTGCAGCAGCTGGAGGCAAGGCTTATAAAGACCCTTGAAATTGAGGCCAGAATGAGGCTTGGGGCTTAGAGTTATGGTCTTAGGCTTTGGGGTTTGGAGGTTAGGGTTATTCGGGGCACCAGCACCTTAACCCTACCTCGAATAGACCCCCCAACTACCCCCTAATCTAGCCCACATACCCTAAACCCTAAACCCTAAACACGATTAAGGGCCATTAGGGCTCTATTAAAGGGCGCTTCAGGGGATCCTGGAAGATTCCTAAACTTAGGGGTACTTAGTTTTTTTTTAATTTTTGGTTATTATAATCCCTAAGAAACAGCTAAAATTACAATTTGTGCTAGGGTTCTAAGTTCAGTATAGTAAACCCTAAACCCTATTGCAAGAAGCTCTTCACATGCTCCGCTGAAGTCCTCAGCTGCCAGATAGGCTAGAACTGCAGAGCGGGTTTCGTTAGAACTTCGTCGCTCCAGAAGTAGCCCTAATAGGGTCCAAAGGACCCAGTATTTAGGTACTCGGTTTTAGGATAGTAGTTATGTAGGTTAGGAGTTTGGAGAGTATATGATTATTAGGTACTGGGATCCCTGGGGGAAGGTTTAGGGTTTGAGGCTTCGGGGAATAGTGCTTGGGGCTTTGGAACGTACCGGATTGGGGGAATTTGAGCATAAGCTGGCAATCGAGAGGGCACGAAGGGGCTTAGGGCTCAGGGCTTCCATGGAGGCTCTCAGTGTTTAGGGCGTAGGGTTCAGGGTTCCGGGGTTTGGGCTGGCTTTCGGTTTAGGGCTTAGGGTGTGAGGCTTTAAAGCCTCGCAGGTTTCGGTGCTGCTTTTTTTCAGGGCCTTGCAACGACTGACCAGAGCAGCTATTGCTACTCTATAGTTGTCATCACGGGGAGATCATGTGGAATATTCCGTTGGTTTATCGAAACCCCTATACTACATACAGTTCTGGTTTTGAGGAGTCTAGAAGTGCTTTGTCTGTTCCTGGTCTGCCGGGACGCGGATGGCTGAGGGACTGATGTTTGACGACAAGCTCCCTAATTGTTGTGCTCATTTACTGTGAGGCATATGCCCTTGAAGTTACTATCTAGTGATGTCTGATGATGGTGAAGGGGAGCAGTGGCTCCGAAGTGCTGTGTCATTTGTCTGTCTGCTCTGCAGGTTTTCTATGACAAAGCTACAACATGCGCCTGTACGAGTGCCTAGCGGGCTAACCGCATGCGGACCCCCCGGCGAGACGGAAAGGGGTAGTTCAAAAACGGAAGCACGATCCCCAAACCACAAACCCTGAAACCCCTAACCCCTGAACCCCTAAACCCCTAGGTCCTATAGATCCCAAAACCAAAAACCCCTAAGCCCCAAACCCCAACGTTCAGATCGAGCGGGACCTGGATGCAGCTTTCTCGGACCGCCGGCTCTTAGCCGAAGCTGAGGCTTGTCAGATCGGACCCACTGGGTGATTGAATGTCCCTTGTTTTTTTGTTGGCTGCTTAATGTTATGACTTTATGGTTGAAGGATTCACCCCGAAACCCTGAAACCTAAAAGTTGGTTGTTTGTTTGTTGTTCAATGTAATGATTTGCTTTTTGTGATTCATACACTCGCGATTCTGTTTTATCTTACGTTCTTGGTAGGACTTCTTTTATGAGTTCTAGAGGAGTTGCGGGGCATGGTGCTTTCGTTGTACAAGGTGTCGCATGAAGGGACACCTTCCCGAGCCTCGTCAAGTTGAGTGGCCAGCTTGATTTTGCCTGCGGGCCTTGAAGAATTTGAGTGGAGTTTGGGCTTTGCTGTATTATAGTTAACATGAAAGACGGCTGAGGAATGCCAGAGCTGAGAAAAGAGCTCTACACCCTCTCGCTATGCCTTTTCACTCAGTAGCGCCGTTCTCGTCCACCTCAGTCGACCAAGCTGTTACCAGAATCCTCGTTGAAGGCTCTCTGGCAGAGTTATGCCGAAGTTTGTAAGTGTACTTGAGTTATGGCGATATGTCATGACAGTTAGCCCAGCTTTTGGCCAACCATCAACCGTCAAGTATCAACAACCTGCAGTGCCAATGGCTTCCTTCGTCTTCCCGCGTCGGTATTTGAACCTAGGGCTCTGAGGAGTCACATTTTTCACGCTTTTGGGCCCGAAGACCATACTATGCAAGGCTTTGGGGCTCTTTTTTTACCCCTAGGGTAGGATTCGTGTGCAAGAATCAGGCTGTAAAATCTCATAATTACACCGCTCAAAAAAAGGCAAAGACCCTCAACCTTTAGCCCCAAACCCTAAACGGCGAAGCCCCAAACCTTAAACCACAAGAGCTGTAGCCGCAACCCAAACCAAGAGCATGACGCCTGTAGAACCCTTACACAAGAGCCCCGTAAGCCGAGCTCCAAATCCCAACTCCCTAAGCCCTAAATCCCAAACTCCCTAAACCTTGAATTACATCCGAAACCCTACCCAGAGGCTCCACAGTAGTTCCTTTTTGGGGTTCATCTTTAGAATCCTCTAGGAACTACTATGGAGCCTATGGGTAAAACTCCCCAAACCCCAAAACCGAGCCGACTCGGACAGGCTACCGACCCGGAGAAATTGGGCATAACGCGAGGCTACCGAGAGGTCCCATGGCTCCTTCTGGGTTTCGGGTTTAGGCTTTCGGGTTTAGGCTTTAGGGTTTAGGCTTTTGGGTTTCGGGTTTAGGGTTTAGGGTTTTTAGGTCTTTTGGGTTCCTTTCAAATATCTCTCATGGCTCCCTTTCCGTGAAGGGTTCTAGCAGTTTTCGAGTTTCTAGGAGGGTCCTGTCAGGGTTCTATAGTGGTTCTACCAGGCTTTATGGTTGAGGGGCTTTCCGCTTGAGGATCAGGCTTTGAGGTTTCAGGTGCAGGGGTTCAGTTTTGCAAGGTTCAAGTTTCTTTAGAACTTACAAGTGCAGAGGGGAACTCCTGGCTTATTAAGGGCTTGGGGCTGGTGGTATTTAGGTTGACATTGTTTGGCTGGGTATTTCATGACATGATGTTCGGCGCACATTGTTTGCTCCGAGACAAGCAGCCGGCCACGATAGCACCAAACCTGTCAGCTTGTTGACCCCTGAACCCTAAATCCTAGTCCCCAAACCCCTAAACCCTAGACCCTAAACCTAAACAACCAAAGCCTAAACCCCAACCCTAAAAAGTCGAAGTGAACCCCTGGCATCAGGTGGAGTCGCCGGCAGCGCTGCCGGCAGTGTCGCCGGCGGCGGCGGCTGCAACGCCCGCTCCATCCGACGTGAAGGACCACCTTTTGGGGTTCCCAGAGACTCCAATATCCCTTAACTAAGGAGTATGCCTTAAATGAATAGTAGGATCCCCAATATGATTTAAGGTATAAGTATTCCTTAGTTCAGGGATATTGGAGTCTCTGGGTTGGGGTTTAGGGATTAGTGTTTGCGGTATCAAGGTCTATCATTGGGGATCAGGATTAGGGTTTAAGTTTTAGGGTTTAGGGTATAGTCTTCGCAAGATCTAAAGGTGTTCGAGTCTTCACCAGGGGTTTGTGGGACGTTGGGATTCGCTTTTTTTGTTGTTTTGCAGCTGGGTTTGGATTTCCTTGCACAAATTCCAGACAGCTTTGAACTCGTGCAGAAAAAAGGAAGAGGCAAACCCCAGATAAATAATCCCACCCTGTCGAAAAAACGTATTGAAATATAGTAGGGATCATAATATCAAGGCCGTTCAATGAAGAGGTTCATTAATCATGGTTCTACACTACTCTGCCATTCTGGGATTTCTGTACGCAGCAAGCAGAATTCCCCGCAGGACCTTTGCAAGGAAAATTAGATGCTGGTTCCGTAGTCCCCTGATGAATCACACCGCTTCACTGAAGAACACAGTAGGCATGCGCATACAGGGGCCCACAAAAGAAATCAGGGATTGTTTGATTAATCGGAGTCTACAGCAACCCATAGATCACCTCCTGATGGGTTCACAAAGCACGTGTACAGTGTTGTTTCCAGATGCCTGAAGCTGCTGCACCAGTTCCCAAGTAAGCATGAACAAAAACATCAGGAATTAAAATCTTGATGACCTTGGGTAGTCAGTACTTCTCTCGGAGGCTTGAGGCGTTAATGCTCGTCTCGTTTGAGATCGTCATTGTCTTCTTCATATAGGGGCCCATTATGGGGGCCTGAATCGGAATAGGGTTTGGGGCCCATTGCACTACATTTATTATAAGGAGCCCCCAAAATAGTATTGGTAATCATTTAGGCGCCTGTTTTAAAGGTCTGCTATCTTTCCGAAGGTTTCGTACACAACCCCCGACCGTTAAGGTTTGAAACCCCTCAACCCAAAACCCTAAAAGCCCAAAACCCTTAAACTCTGCCAGCCATTGCTTGAAGCCGCTAAATCCTAAACCCCCAAACCCAAATACAACCCGAAAAGCCCCAAAATCCTATACTCCAAACTCCCTAAGACTAGACTAGAACCCTTGAAGCGCTCGAAGATCCTAAACCCACAAGCCATGAACATCATTGAAATACAGGTGGAGATGCCGGCAGTGCTGCCGGCAGTGGGAGTGTCTGCGGAGCCGGAGGCGTCAGGGGCTTCATCCACGGATGTCAAGGACCCGTCTTACGGTTTCGGGTTTCGGGGATTCGTAGGGTTTGGCAAGTTTGTCAGGTACCATTGGCGAGGTTTGGGAGTTTCAGTGTTTGGGGGATGAAGCGGAGCATCCTCCTACATGGGAACAACCTTAATGTAGACCCTAAGTCATAGGATCCTTATTGCCAGTGTTCCTCGCATTGAAGCTGCCATGAATCCCAATCATGCACCAAACACCTTGACACCGGCAACTGAATCTATTGTTGGGCCCTAAACCCGATGTGCGCACCCTTCTGCGCCCAGTGCACATTCAAAAACCGATTAGCCTGAAGGCCTAGGCCCTGGAATCAAGAATCTCGGGAATCCATGACCCTCACCCAGAATTATGAAGGGTCTTTGCAGGGATCCCTACATGATACCCGTATAACGCCCTGAATCCTTAGGACCCTCAGATATGTGAAAGGATACACCAGCAGAGCTGCCAGCGCCGGCCCCCTCAGCGGATGACAAGGAAGATGATTGTCGTTTTGGGTTTTACAATAGGATTTCAGATGGGTGTTACAGGTGTCTGTACCGTTTCAGAGGGTCCTCGTTTCAAGGATCCGAAAAATCTAGAGCCTACATGACCGTGGGCACAATGATTACCTGGGTCAGAGGTATGCTCCTTGATAAAGTAGTAGTGCTCAAGGTCGGGATTAAGTAATTTAAGGCTTACACAAGGTCGGACTTTCTGGTGCTGAGTTGTCAAATTGAATTGAGCTCCGTGCGAGTTTGAGCAAAAGTGCGGCTTCATCGTTTTTGCAATTTGGGGGTCCACGCATTGCAATTGGACTGTACATGATCAGATGTTCACCAGAACTTTAGCTGAGTAGCTGCATTCCTAAGGCGACCTCTTAGGGTCCATATGCCCAAACAGTATATACTTTGCCCTCAAGTACCTATATAGGCATCATAGGGACTACTGTAAGGCCAACTTATCTACTATTTGGGTATATGGGCCCCTAGGCTACGAGGCTTCCGTTAAATTTAGGCTTCTCCCCAAAGCCTAAACCCGAAGCCTTCACAGCCCAAACCCTAAACCTGGCTTTAGATCCCCTGCAAGCCTCTTTATACTAGACCCTCGTTGCAGCCCCTATGGAACCTAGGGTTTAGGGTTTCCGGTTTCGAGTTTCCTGTACTAGTTAAATGCTGTAAAGAGAGGGACATAAGGGTGTAGGATTTAGGGCTTGAGGGTGTAGGGCTTTAGAGATTTAGGGATTTTTAAGGTTTCGGGCTGTAGGGGTTTAGGTTAAAGGCTCTTCCAGGACCAACTTGTAAGGTATTTGGGATTGGGATAGGATAGCATAATATCGTACGTCTTTGTTCAGGTGCTTGGACGCATCAGGGTCGGCGCATTTCTACGGGAGCGAAGAAGTTACAGGCAGGGCGGCACGCGCGCGCATCCACGAGACCGAAGCCATAGGGCTACGGCAAACCCTATACGGCTCCAGTTGCCTTAATAATAGGTCGGTGGGGTACATAACATATATGGTTCGTAACCTACTGTTTAGGCAACCGAAGCCCCTACGGAAATATGTGAATTAGTCTTTTTGTCTCCCAGATTTCCTGATGTTTGTAAGAATATTATGTAGTTTCGAGGTTCCGTCATGAGATCCGAAACCCTAAACCCACGGTTTAGGAATTGTGGTTTCGGGCAGAGCAGAAGGCAGGGCAGGGGCAGGGGCCTACAGCTACCGTCCCCCTCATCAGCTGTGTACCACGGCCGAGCTCTAGCAGCGCTAGAGGGTGAGGAGGCGGAGTACCTGGCAGCTCTGCCCCCCCAGCTGCAAGAGCTTGAGAGAAGGAACCGTGTCAGGTCAAGTGTGAGCCGGTTGCTTGGCTGGGTCTCGCACGACCGCTTCAAGCGCGATGCCGAGGCTGCGGGGATCGGGGTTGCCAGACGCCGCGAGAGGTCACGGCTGGGGGCCGCAAAGCACCGCGCAGCGCAGCAAGCAGAGGGAGCCACCGGCGGAACGGAACAGGACCCTGTGGCCCATAGGCCACGGCCCTAGTCTGCTGGTCTAGGCCAAGGCACTGATATTCTGAAGTTTAACGTGCCACTGTTTCGATACCCCACACTGGATACCGGAATGAATGTCTCGTGTTTTGGCTGTCGGTGGGTGAAGATTCAGTGTTCATACTGTTTTTTTAGGGGTTGGGGCATCGGGCTTGTATGGAAATGTGGCGAAACCAGCTTCTGATTTTAGAGCTTGGCCGGAGGGATTAGGCAATTTGCGTCGCTGACGAGGGATACGGATACCCTAAAACCTATTCTGGACACCGCCTCAACTCAGTAGCAGCTGATATGGAATGTAGATATATTTGGGCCTTAATATTGGCCGTCGCCCCATTAATAGACAGTTGCTGTATGGGTGCAGTACCCAACCAACACTCTGTTGAGTGCCCAGCGAACCACGGTCACCCAAGACAGGGAACCCGGATTGCCTGCAGGCCTTTGGGTGTTTTCAGTCAACCCCAAGTCTCTGAAACGATCCCCTTCGGTATTGTGCAGATCCTTTAAGCTTGGACTTTAGGCTTCAGAGTGCAGGGTTTAGGATTTAAGGCTTAGGGTGCAGAGTCTTGTTGCAGAGTTCGGGTTTTGTTGGGGGTTAGGGTTTACAGTTTTGAAGAGTCCTTCGAAGCCTGGCCTGGCCCTAAAGCCGAAACCCTATCTAGGCCCTAAACCCTAACCTTAGGGGTATTTAGAAATCATGTTTAATTTTTTTGTTATTATAATCTCTAAGAAACAGCTCAAATTATCATTTTTGCTAGGGTTCTAAGTTCAGTATAGTAACCCATAAACCCTGCACCCCTAAACCCCCTAAACCCTTACCAAACCCACAGGAGGCGCCAAAGACCGATGCACCGACAGAGTCGCCCCCCGAGGTGGTGCCCTCGAACAGACCCTGGGGCGACGGTTGCCTAAATCTCGTAGGAGTCTTAGGGTTTCTAACAAAACGGATGTCTAGTCCAATGCCGAACCCTGAAGCAACCCATGATAGAGGATCCCTTAAAGGACCCCTTGAATGAAGCCCTAGGGATCCCTTGAAGGCTCCCTCATGCATCACTTGCTTCTTGGGTTGGTTCTGCTTTGTTGTTTGGGTTTGGTTTAGCGTACCATATATACCTATGTAATGTCTAACCCCCCGAGACGCTGTTCTAATTATTGAGGCCCCTATACCAATCCCTCATCCTGAAGGACCAAATGACCCTCAAAAGTCGGGGGGGCTTATACCCATATACTGTGAATCCCTATATGGTATATGAACCTTAAACCCTTTTGGGGTTAATTTCGTCCTTAAGGATTGTGTCCCTTGCAATGATGGCCCATACCGTGACATGAGTTTCAAACTCACGGGGAGTGTCCACCAACCACCCGGACCCTGGTCAACCCCCAGAATTGAAGGACTTGTATAAGGCAGATTGAGGACATCATGTTCAAGAGCCCTGAAAAGGCAATTTTGTTTAGGGTTGAGGTAGTGACATACGCCCTAAACAGTAGGATCCTGCCGCAAGCATGCCAAAATACCAGGCATCCCGGATCCTGGTAAGCTCCAAAGCCCTGCAAAAGACAAGACAATTCAATGAGCTCATAAAAAGTTTACAGAACCACAGGTAGGTACCCTAATCTGAAGGACCAAATGACCCTTAAAAGTTGGGGGGCTTATACCCATGTACTATAAATCCCTATATGGTATATGAGCCGTAAACCCTTCTAGTCTTTAAGACCCTAAGACTCTGAACTCAAGACCGTCCCGCACGTTGGCTCAATGCCTTCCGAAGCCTCCAGCCGGCGATTCGTGGTGTGACCAGGCACGGCCTTCGACAAACTTTGGGGTTCAGGGTTCATGTAGGAACCTGATTGAGAAACCTTGGGCCTTTATCAGGGTTCCTTATACGAACCCTTCTATTTTAGGGGTTATAGGCCCAGGGTTTCTTAATCAGGTTCCTACATTAAGGGTTTAGGACCAAGAGCTTTCACAGTCCGGCTCTTGCCTAATCCTTCAGATTGCCAAACTCACATAAACCCTAAACCGTGATGGTTTCAACTCCTAAACCCTCAGTCACGGTTTACAATGTGCTAGGTTCGAAATGTCCAAGGTGTTGGGTTGGGGGGGTCTGTGCGGAAAGCTGCAAGGTATTCGGTGAATAATGTCGGGAGTCGGAGCAAAGTGTAATGACTTTAGTAGCAGTCACCTTGAAGTCTGTTTATAGCTGTAAAGTATCTATAGTATACCACGCCCTGCTTTCAGTGTGATTATTAGTGTAATGATCATCGTTATCATCCCACATTATGATGATTAAGGTTGCTGAGGGCCCTGAACCCTGAACCTCGAAGCCTCAATTGGTTTTAATTACAGCAAAGCCCATCAAGTTGGAAACCCCATAGCCTCAGTCCTTGAGAGTAATGTATAGGGAATCCCAGCACTATTTGGCCTTAAACCGGTTTCCAACTTTATGGGGTTTACTGTACAGGATGCCCCCAAACAGGAACTGCCATGGAGAGGTACACGGTAAGCCCTAAATTTCCCTAAACTCGACCCCACAAACCTTTACTGTACTCGTAAACCCTGAACCTTCTTGTAGTCCTAGGTTCCTGAAAAAGTTACCCAATACCAAAAGGGGAGCCCTTTTCATTCCTAGGCTACTGGGCATCCTAGTTAACTGCTCGTAAACCCTGAACCCTAAACGGGGCGGGTGTAAGCTGATGTCGGCTCGCAGAGGTAGACTTCCTGGCCTATTCAGCTCTAGAACCTCGAGACGGCTAGGTAAGGAAAATAGATGTGTATACATAATATATATATATATATATATATATATATATATGTAAGTGTATCTATGCATTTACATATAACAAGAATATATATATATATATATATATATATGTATATGTATATATACATATATATGTAAATATTCATGTAAGCTTTTGTAATATTCAGTATAGAGCAGTTTAACATTGACGATGTAGCACACCATAGAACATAAGATGATACAACACAGTACACTGCATAACAATAAGAAGTCTGAAGCAAGGCGATATACATATTATGAACTACGGGGTAAGATGGTATGCTAGATCACGGGGTCTGGTTAGTCATAGTGTAAGATAGCATAGTAAATGTGTCCTAATGCAATAGTAGATGGCGCCATCTTATCTTACTTAATTGTTGTCATTTTCTTTGCTGTATTTTCTCAAAATTAATAATATGCTGGCTTATGTCATCTTGTATTTTCATGCGGCCTTACACGATCTTAAAACTCTGTTATCCCAGCGACTCCTCAGCTGCTTAATCGAGGAATGCTCCTATTGACTGGCAGAAGAGGGCAGAAGGGAAAGCAATCAAAACTCAGCCTAAATCCTAAAAACCCTAAAAGCCCTAAAAACCCCAAACCCTAACTCAGCCTCAGGCCCTCCCATCTCTAAGCGGCTCGTGAACTCCACGCTGCAATGGGAAGTGGAGCGCCTCTCACCCAGATTTCCGGGCTAAGATGGCTTAAGTCATAGGGAGTTTCCGAAATTAGGGGTAGCTTATTTTGGGGTCCTTATATAATAAGAATCCTATTATATAGGTAATTACTACATTAGGGTTTCCTATTCTCGGAAACTCCCATATAGTAGTAACATCTAGTATAGGGTTTAGGTTTTAGGGTTTAGGGGCTTTCGGGGCTAGTATGGCGTACGTCCTGTAGTATGGAGGTTCGTTATTGGAATTGGGTTGAGTATGGCCTTGTAGGTTTGTATAGGGCTTTGCATGGTTCAGTGGAGCATGATGTGGTTCTCGCTTTCATTGTCCACTGAAATGGTTTTGTGCCGTATAGGGCTTAGTATTAAAATGCACGGGCAGCTGAACGCGCCCAGCAGTCGGTGTTTATGAGGCGGCACAGGGCTGCAGTCGGATTCCGTGCGGTTTGTAAACCGGCCAGTCGAGCAGCAGCAGGAGCAGCAGCAGCAGCGGTGGCAGCAGCAGTAGCGGTAGCAGTAGGAGTAGTAGTAGTGGTAGTAGTCGCACTGCTACCACTACGTTTATTTCTACTACTACTACTACTACTACTACTACTACTACTACTACTACTACTACTACTACTACTACTACTACTACTACTACTACTAGCAATCTTGCCAGCCGCAGAGTTCCATAGTCGTCCTGAGGTCTGCCCTCGAGAAAGCCTCCACTTCCGATGTGAAAGAGGATGGGTTTAGGGTTTAGGTTTTGCAAGATTCTAAAGGGGTTGACAAGGATGCGTTGCGTTTTGTAGGGGTTTAGAGTTTAGGGCCGTTAAGGGTTCAGTCTCTTTTTGGGCTTTGGGGTTACATAGCTTCACAGGTGCCTAACGGCCTAACGTAGAGTACGGGTTTCAGAGGACTGCACGGGATTGTACAAGTTTCATGGCGGTTCAGGCTTCAGGGTGCAAACCGAGTTCAGATTGGTCACCGCAAGTTTTCGGGGTTAAGCGCAAAGAGAGTTCAGAATGTTTAGCCGGCTTATAGATGGCTGTATCGGTTTGTTAGAGACGTGACAGGTTATGCAGGACGTCTTGATCCTCAACCCTAAACTCTAAGACCTCAGATACCCTAAACCCTAAACCCCTTAGCCCTATAAACCCTAAAACCCGAAACCCCAAACCCTAAACCCCAAACCCCTAAGCCGAAGCCCTATAAACCCTAAACCCCTAAACCCCTAACCCCTAAACCCCAAACCCTAAACCCTAAGCCCCAAGATGCCCCGCTTCTATGATGTAAGGAAAGGGGCTGGTTGGGTTGAGCCTTATAGCGAGAACCAATCTTGAGGTTTTAGGGATTAGGGTCCTAGGGTCGAGGGTTTAGGGTCTAGGGTGTAGGGTTTAGGGGTTTAGGGTCTGATTGTGGCGTAAGGCTTGGGGTTTAGGGCTTACGATTTGGCGTGCTGTACGTCCTGAACCGGAAACCCGTGTCACCAACAACTGAACCCTATACTCGGCACCCTGAACCTTAAACCCACCTACACAAAGCATCCAAGCCGCCAACCCAACAACCTAGCGCATGTAAACAAAAGAGAAGACGACCTACTTGTCACCTTCACGCCACATTAAACGACAAGAACACAAACCCTGCACCTGAAGCTAAAGACCCAAACCTCAAAGCCGCTAAACCCTGAACCCTGAGCCCTACACCTTAAGCCCCTAAACCCCGCAACCAACAAAATTCGAGCTTTCGACTCGGGCCATAGGCCCTCGCAAGCCTGAACGACGAAGAGCAGAAAAAGCTAGCGGCAGAGCTGCAACGTTTCGGATGTCTCTAAGGGCTTCGTTTCAGGACCCCCCTGAAGGGTACCTGCAAGGCTCTCCCCAACCCCCTAAACACTCTATGTGCGGTCTTTGGGTATAGAGCCTCGAAAAAGGCACCCCATCCCCATGTGGGAGTTTCTGAAAATAGGGGGCCCTGATATACTACCCTAAATAGTAGGATCCGTATTATAAGGACCCAAAAAGGGATCCCAATATTGACAACCACCCATGTGGTGGTCATATAACGTTTCCCTCAGGGGTAAAGCAAGCGGATTTAACTATTGTCTCCTTAGGAACTATTTTTTGGGTTTTGTTCATACAAAACCCGAGAGAATATTTCAACACATTGTGTTTATTATGGTTCTAAGCGGGGTATAGTCAAGGTTTGGAGTGTACAAGGTTGACCTTAGCCCCGAATAACCTACCTTTATAGGGCTCCTGGTCAGATTTTCCTTTTCGAAGACATGGAAAAGGTAGGTTTTGTAGGGTACAGGTAGGTTTGTTTTATACTTCAAAGTGTGTTTTCGGGTGTCCTATGCCTCGGAGCCCAACTCCCACTAACTCAGCTCGCAAACTTGGTGGGGTCACCGGCAGGATTTAAACCTCGACCTTACTTACGAATCCAGGGCCTTTTCGGGTTTAGGCATTGGATGGGTTTAGGGCTGAGGGTTCATAGATGGTTTAGCGCTTAGGGATTAGATGGGTTCGGGGTTTAGGGTTCAGGTCGTTTGGCAAAGGTGGCTTGCCTGCGAGCGTCTCAGCTCTTTTTGTCAGCAAAGCGACAGCGGTGTCTCGAACCATGTGTCGCAGAGGCGTATGTCCTGGATACCAGTGCTCAGGGCAAGGAATGCTGAGAGTGCATACTTGATGCTATTGGGCCATGTTCTTGGAGTCGTGCAGCTACTGGCGCAGCCGGCTCATCACAAAACTGGGGGCAACCGGTTGAAGGCACTTGGGCAGCTCCCCTTTCATGTGGCACGCATTCGTGACTTGCTCGGCACCGGTGGCCGCCCTGCAGTGTGCACGACTTACGTGCAGATACCCTTGCTCTGCCGTTCGCACCAGTGCCGCAGGCTACCCTGAATGGCAGAAAGAATCGATGGAGTCTTTGTCAGGCCCATGCACTACTGCTGCAACACGGGCAATATCCACTCAAGCTCCGGATACAAGCCGATTCTACGAAAATAGACCCCAAAACTCCATTCCAAATCCAAGGCCCTCTTGGATCTTATGAACGCGCTAAACCCTAAACCCTAAACCCTCTTGGATCTCATGAACGTCTCTTGAACCTTTGTAACCTAAGCCCTAGGACCGAAGTCCCAACACCCTAAACTGGGCTGTGCTTTGGGATCATTTTTAATTTCCCTCATTTCCTTGTAAAGGGAACCTATTCATAAGTAATTGTCAATCGGTTTAAAGCACAACCCAGTAAATTAAAAGCTGACACCCGAAAACCTGAAGCCGTAAATTCCTAAGCCCAAAACCATACCTATAGTCTCACATTGTAGCTTCATTTTTTGGCGAACCATTTTTTATGGTTAGGATCCGATAATATAGATGTTGGTTAACCAAAACAAGGACTAGGACCTAGAGTAGGCCCTTATTCCCTGTTTCTGGGGTTCAGGTTCTCTTAAAAGCCCCTTTAAACCAAAAAGGGCACCCTTTTTCTTCCTAGGTTACTCTTGGGTCTAGAGGAACTACCATGGAGACTGTAGGTACCCACAGATCCTCCAACCACCGTCTCCTCAGCCTCCAGATAGCCGCTACTAAGGGCCCGAAGGCCTCCACTGAGGGAGCCCAAACCCCAAAACTTGTTAGGTTTAGGGGTTTTGGAGTTTAGGGTTTAGAGGTTTAGGGGTTTAGGAGTTTAGGGTTTAGAGGTTTAGGGTTTGGGGGTTTCGGGGTTTGGTGGTTTAGGGTTTAGGGGTGGGGGTTCCTGGAAAAGCCGTGGGGTGTGGTCTGGGTACACCTGTAGCTGGGTTCTTGCTAAGGAACGTAGTTTAGGTTACCACAATACTAGGGCCAAAGGCCAATAGGGAACCGTACTACATACTATCAGTGATTTCCTTATCATGGTATCTTTACTTAATCCGCTTACCAAGAACCCAGTTAGGGTGACATACCCTTTGCAAGGCCTCGCAACCCCAAACCTGCAAACCTGGAGTATGGAACGACAAGCATCCGGACCGGCGTCGCCCGCTTCTCGTTCAACCGCCGGGTTTCGTGGGTCGCGGTTTGGAAACCACCCTGGGCCTTGGAAACCTTACCTTTTGAACGACCTTTGTAAGGAAATCATGAAAAGGAGCCTGAAAAAGGTACCTGCACCCTGGAAACTTTGCCTTGTCAAGGATTCATAGAAGGAAATCGTAATCAGGAGCCCTAAGATCGTAGGTTATTTGGGGTGAGGGTAGGGCTTCAAGTGCAACACGTAAAGTCCGACTTTTCAGTCAGTCATGGGACAGCCCAGCCTGAACAACGACTCATAACTCCCAAACTCTATAAACCCTAAACCCTAAACCCTAAACCGTGCCCGAGACCTAAGACCCTACCAGAGACCGTAAGCCTTGAAATCCAGCAGATCCCCAGCCATAAACTAAATCATAAATCCTGCCCCTTATAATCCCGCAAATATCCTTTAGCCCGAGTAGAATCCTTATAGAAGCCGTATAAATTTCTTCACCCCAAACCGCGAAATATCCTTTAACCCGAATAGAATCCCTATAGAAGCCGTATAAGTTTCTTCACCCTATTTAAACCCCAAAATATCCTTTAACCCGAATAGAGTCCTATAGAAGCCGTATAGATTTCTTCACCCTACCCATAGGCTCCATAGTAGTTCTTTTTGGGGTTACCGATTTATAATTCTAAATTCTAAATATGAACCCCAAAAGAACTACTGTGGAGCCTCCCCCAAGGGTGCAAAGGACCCAATAGTTGGGTACTCGGTTTTAGGAGAGTAGTTATGTAGGTTAGGATTTCGGAGAGTATATGATTATTAGGTACTTGGACCCTTGGAGCGCCGACGCAGTTTTGTGCTTTGTACAGCGTTCCGAGGTAGTTTTAGGGAGACCCCTTTGTAAACCCCAAAACATCACCCTAAACCCTAAACCCTATAGATCCCCTTAAAGGTACCCTTCTAGATCCCTTTAAAGGAACTACTATGGAGCCTCTGGGTAAACCTACTAAATTACTAAAGAAATGAGGATCATCTCCATATAAGGTTTGAAGTTTGATAGAAGTCAAAATTACGCCTAAACCCTAAACCGAAAAAGGAACTACTATGGAGCCTTTGGGTAAACCCCCAAAATATCCTTTAATCCGAATAGAACCCCTATAGAACCCTAGGGGTCTAAGGACTCATATATTAGGGCTTTTGGGCCCGGGTGCCGTGCTATGTGGGGCTTCTGGGCTGTTTTGACCCCCTTTAAACCTCCAAAACTGATCCAAACGCCGAGGGTGAGGCGCTGGCGAAGCTGGACGCGAAGGCGCGCGAGGGCCGGGGGTCCGCATTTTCATAGGGGCTGATGGTACCTTTCAGGGGTTCCTGGGGGTTCCTTTAAGGGATCTATAGGGTTCATACAGGGTTGGAGGTTTAGGGTTTAGGGCTGATGATAGAAATCCTAGGGGTTCCTTTAAAAGGGGATCTATAAGGGTTCCTTTAAAGGGATCTATAAGGGTACCTGTAAGGGGATCTATAGGGTTTAGGGTTTATGATATCAATCCTGCATTACCTTAAGGACCCTAAACCATGGGAATTATGGGATATTCCTTATTATGGGTAATGCAGGATGTATATCATCAACCGTAGGAGGCCAAAAGGGCTCTAGCATATGGGGGTTCAGTAGGAATTAGGGTTCCCATAATAGGGGTCATATTAAGGAATCCCTACCTCAAGAATCTTAAACCCCCCCTCTTGGCCTCCCATCAACCGCATGTTTGGTTGAGGGTTGAGAGGCTGTTGCCAATTGGGCCGCAAACCTGCATGACATTCTGGAGAAGGAATAGGTTATGATGCCCGGTGTCCACCAGCTGCTAGAGACTAATCACTTCGAAGTGCCCTTTGCATGAACAGACTTCAACAGTGGCCCCTGCGCAACTTCTGGCTCTGAATTGCCAAGATGGGTACTTGGAGGTTCATGGGTAGTTATAAATGGGCTTATAAGTCCCCCAACATGGGTTATAAGTACAGTTACCCTACTACCCATGAACCTCCAAGTAGTATTGCATAGTTCCCTAAATTGGAGTCCCTGTTAAGGTCCTTTTCAAAAGGGTGCCCTACTATGTTCGGGACTAAAAAGGCCCATATAGGTGGTTGTCAACATTTTGGTCCCTTTATGGGTATCCTAAATACTAGGCGCGTATTGTAATAGGGACCTAAACAGGGACCATAATTTTGACAACCACCCATATCTTTTAGAAGGTCTTCATCAACCTAGTAGTAGAGTAGGTAACCTTGAAACTGTTTAACCTGTTTTGGGTAGTATAGTCCCCTATATAATCCCTGTAGAACCAAATAGGTTAACCTTTAGTTACCCATGATACCCGACAAGTAGATCAACATCCCCGGAACCTGAAACTGATCAAGGCCACACAGCCGCAACCACTTACTTCCCCAAAACGCGCCCAACAAAAACGTCAAACCCCTCTTATTCATACCCGAACCCTAAACCCAAACATTACACTCTATAATGATAGCCCTTTTGGAACCGAATAAACCGTACATGCCACATGAAACACCAAAGAAAACTTTCCAACAGGCCATAAACCCCAAACCCTAAAGCCCAAAAGTTCCATAAACCCCATAAGCCCTAGAAGCCCTTAAGATCCTAAACCCTGGACCCCTAAAATCCGAAACCCCTATAGAAACCCCTTAAATCCCAAACTGCACCCCTCGTTGTGTCCCTCAGTGCTCGGTCCAGGCCGAAGAGCCAGCGCCCGCTGAGAAGAAGGTTCCTCTACAGGGTTCTACCTTGGGCTACCAAAACCTACTTTTTGTTGGGTCCCTATAAGTTCCATATTTAGGTTTATAATCTGAACCTACAGAAAAGTAGGGTTTGGTAGGTTGAGGTAGGGTTTAGGGTTTAGGGTTCCTCTAGGGGTTCTTGTAAGGGTTTCCTTTCAGGCCTCCTGACAACGGTCTAGGACTTACCTTTCCCTTACGGGTTTAGGGTCGTTTTGAAGGGCTTTCTAGGGGTCCTCTAAAGGCTTCCTATAAAACAGGGGCTTAGATAATTACCAAAACTACTTTGGGAGCTCCTTTTTGTAATTATGGCGGGCTTCAGGTTTGAGGCTAGGATCGGGGTTTAGGATTAGGATCTGTTCGGGAGTTTATGTGGTCCTTCAGGTTTGGGGCTTTAGGGTTTAGAGTGTTTTGATTTTTGAATTGAGCAGGCCTTCAGAGTCCAAGGATTTTTGGGTTCTGGCGAATATTTGATGTGTGTGGTTTTTATGTGTGTGTGTGTTTTGTTTTTCTGGTGTTCCTCTGTAAAGGGCTTGTAGGTGTTGGGGAATTGGTTTCCGGACTCAGCGTTGCGGGGTTAACGCTCTGCGGGTCTTTGGGCTCAACCAAAGTGTATTGACAAGTTATCTGTATAATCGTAGAATGTAGGGTTTCCACATTTTTGGAATTTATGTTTAATTTATTTGGTTTCTACATTAGGAACTACTACGTTGATATGATCTCTGTAATAGAAACTACTATTATGATTTGAGAAAGTAACACCCAAAAAAAAGGTGGTCAGAGGTTTTACCACCATGCGCTGGGCTGGCAGGTTTTGGACTTCTTTAGCTTCTTCGTCAGACGCTTTCTGTCTCTCTCTCTCTCTCTCTCTCTCTGTCCTGTCTGTCTGCCTGTCTGTCTGTCGTTCTGTCTGTCGTCTGTCTGTCCGTCTGTCTGTTTGTCTGTCTGTCTGTCCGTCCGTCTCTCTCTCTCTCTCTCTCTCTCTCTCTCTCTCCCTTTCCCTCTCCCTCTCCCTCTCCCTCTTTCACACACACACACACACACGCACACACGCATTGCATACATAGCAAAGTAGTAACATGTGTGCGCATATTCTATTTGTGAATGTCTTAGCATACAGATACATACACATACGCACAGACACATGCACAAAAATATATCCATTTGACATTTACATATACATATACAGTCTTTTGCATGTACTCCTACATTTCCCCGTGTATATATATATATATATATATATATGCATGTGCATATGTAGATGCTTCCATACATGCATACATCCGTACATCTCTACATCTGTAAATGTCCACATGTATATGCATATAAGCGTATACATACATATATACATACACGTATACACATATGCAGATATGCACATATACATATATACATATATGTACACATATGTACACATATGTACGCATATGTACATACACATATACATGTACACATACACATACACATACACACACACATATACATATACATGTACATATACATATGCATATAAACACATATACGAAAACACGTACACACATATACGCATACACACATCTAAACATCTATACACATATACATATACACGTATACATGTATACATATGATCTGCATAAACATATACACATGCACATGCACGTGTGTGTATATATATATATATGTATATGTAGGCTTACCTTGGGTAGGAACATGTTTGGCACACGCAGCCCGTGCTTCAAACCGAGAGGGAACGGGCCGCACTGTTAGCCCTTGCTAAGCCAAGAACGGCAGATCCGAAGTTGCCAAGAATACACGGAGCCTTGAGCCTAAACCTAAACCCTAAACCCTAAACCCTGAACCCTAAACCCTATACCCTAAACTCTACAGCCTAAACCTTTACATCCCAAGCCCTGCTTGCAGCTTTAATGCTCCAGACCTTGTCTGTCGAACTTGAGCTTGAAGCTGCAACGGAAAACCTCGGGAATCACTGAACCGCTTTTTTGGAACCGCAAGCTACGTCGGAAACTTTCGACGTGGGTGCATATAGTATGATTCAAGAGCATCGCAATACGGTCCCTGTGTCTCATTTTATGTTGTACTATGGTTGACCCCGCAAAATGCCCCATGTGAAACACCCTCAACCCGAAGCCCTCAACACCCTATGCTGAATTACTGAAGCCGCTATACTGCTCCTTTTTCCCCTGGGACTCCACATAGCTCAAAGTAGGTACTATTTGCACACCTGGAGTAATATGGGTAGTGCTAAATCCTATAAGCCCTAATCCCTATATCCCTAAACCCTAATCCCTATCCCTAAACCCTAAACCCTAATCCCTCTCCCTTGTGGCACTTGCCCAGGAAACCGCCCCGGCAGATGAGAAGAAGGTCGAGGCTCCCTTTTGGGTACGAACTAGGGCTCAGTTTGTGGGGTTTAAGGCTTGGGGTTTAGGGTTTAGGGTTGGTTTAGTTTGGGTAGGATTCAGGGCCCAGTTGTGGGGTTTAAGGCTTGGGTGTTAGGTTTAGGGTTGGTTTAGTGCCTGGGTTTAGTCTTACCGTTTAGGGTTTCGGTAAAAGTAGTGCTCCAGGCTTTAGGGTTGAGGGGTTAGGGCTTTAAGGTCATTTTTTGTCGCAGGGGTTGAAAGGCTCACAAACCCATAATGGTCTTTAACGCCTGTGACATTCATGCTGGATCCTCAACTAAGTAGCTCAGTGGGTAACCTTTACTTTCTTGGGGTATATATAACCCTACCATAATTGAACATGGGCTAAGGTAGTCAGCTTCTCAGTCAACACTGAAACCTAATCCCTAAGCCCGTAAACCCTAAGCCCCTTAACCCCTATAAACCCTACGGGTAATGCTATATCCCAAAGGGACCAAGTACTATTGTAGTAGGCACTTAGTAGGCATATGGCCCCCAAAGTATATACTATACTACTACTTGGACCATTTGGGAACTTAGATCCCCAATACCGAACCTTTTAACTTTTTTGGGTTCTTATAGTTTAGTAGGAATCGGAAAGTTTAACCTTCTATTTCTGTGGCGTATTGGTGTAGTAAGATAGGGGCCTAAATACAATAATTACCTATACTATAGGGTTTAGGGTTCCTTTAAACGGGTTCTATAAGGGCTACTGTAAGGATTTAGCTCTTTTGGTGTTTGGGTAAGGGAACCCTCAACACTGAAACGCCGAACTCTAAGCCCAAAGTTCGAGGCCGGAGCTGCCGAGCTTTCGGAGGAGCTTAAGGCGCACTGCCACTCCAAAACCTCAGAGACTCCAATATCCCTTAATTAAGGAGTATACCTTAAATCATATTAGGGATCCCATCATGATTTAAGGTATATTCTTTAATTAAGGGATATTGGAGTCTCTGGGACCCCAATTCTGGGGAACCCATACCTGGATCCGCAAAAGTAGGTAAAATAATGGACCCAAAGCCTTTAAAAGGCCATTATTCTACATACTTTTGGGGTCCACGTAATGTCCAAGTAATCGCACAGTCTTTTGATTAGTAGATATTTGGGCACCCAAAAAGTATACTACACTATTACTTGGACCCTTTTGGGACTTAAACTTTGAGCATTTAGGTAGTGCAGGGGCCATTCCTGGATGTCTTTGGCGGTTATAGGGCTGTTGAGGTCTTGAAGCTTTTTTCGTATGAAGCTAGTTCCAGTCCGGACGAGTTGGTGAGGTTCCAAATTTGAGTTTGCAGGTTTTCGTCCAAGTTACGACGGCCTGAATTCCTCTAGGAACCCCAACTGCGAACTCCTAATACGGCATGTGGCAAGATAGCATGTGAATGGTAAAAACTATGTGCTCTGTGAGACAAGCCAAACCTAAGATGGCAATTGAAAAACCCAAGAACTCAGGTCCTGCATGCGTGTCGCAACTGCAAATAAGGAGGATGAAGGAAAGCGTTTGGAGAGACTGAATCGTTCTCCTGCTGACTGAGGCTGCAATCGCACAGCACTCTGGGTCAAAGGCCTAGTGGCCTAGTGTTTCGGGCTCAATTTTAGGGTTTAGGGCCTGTAGAAGACATCTCGACCTGGAATGCCTCCGCGGCTTCTCACCTAAACCCCAAACCCTATATAGAGCCCTTTAAGGAACCCTGCTTATCATCCCCACTTAATTTTAACTGCCCAAAGGCCCTTACACCCTAAACCCTATAAACCCTACTCAAACCCTAAACCCTAACCCCTAAACCCCAACCCCTTAAACCCAAAACCCCTAAACCCTAAACCGCTAAACCCCGAGCCCTTATGGATCCCTTTAAAGGAACCCCTATAGATCCCTTTAAGGAGCCCTATATAACCTCCGGAACCCTCGGATCACTTATGGGTCCCTTACAGGAACCCCTATAGATCCCTTTAAGGAACCCTAACCCCCGTTCAAGGCAAAGCTCCAAGAGTGCTTCGATGCCATCGACACGAACAAGCGCCTGGGATCTGAGGGTTCCTGTTTTTGGTTAACCAATTTTATGGTTAGGATCCTAGAACATAGATTTTAGGGTCCTCAATTCAACCTGAAGGACCAACTTAAAAGTAGGGGCCTTATACCCATATACGATGAACCCTTATATGGTATATGAACCTTAAACCTAGACCATTTTAGGTTTCATTTCGTCCTTAAGGAAGGAGGAAGGATGGGTTCTTTTATTCGGGTTACTTTAAAGGGGTCTATAAGGGTTACTATAAGGGATCTACAATTTAGGGTTTTGGGTTTAGGATTTCGGGTTTAGGGTTTAGAGCAGGGATCGCAGGAGTGACTTGCGACAGGTTTAGGGTTTAGAGACATTCTGCAAAGCAAAAATACTCATTGGAACTGGAGGTATGCTAGTTACTTACTAGGGCCACTACTGCCTCAGCCTGCCCCCTCCCACCCTGGCTTCCGCCCCCCCCTGCCAGCCCTTGCCGCCCGCCCTGGCCTCCCCTAAGCCCCCCTGGCCCCTGACCCCCTGCCCCGCCCCTTTGCGACCGGCCAGAAATGAAAGGAAAGGCACAGTGGGCCCTGTGGCCATAAAGCACCTACACTCTAATACCCTTCTAGGATGCCCAGTGGTACCCTTATTCCCTTTTTGTAGTTCTAGGTCCCTTATAAAGTTACCCAATACTGAAAAGGGAGCCCTTTATATTCCTAGGTTACTGGGCATCCTAGCCTTAAACCCTCTAGGGGAGCCCTTTGTACAACCATTGTAGACATCTTAAAGGAACTCTACATCCCGAAACCTCTCACTAAAACTTATACATTATACGACATACGATCTTTGAGGGAACCTCAACAGAACAATGTAAGCTGGGTTCTGGAGTGTCATGCTTCAGTGTTTTTCTTTGAAGCTGTTCCTCAAGGAAACCATTCATATGAACTAGAAATTGAAGTTTTATTCCTGGTTGCTTCAAAGCCTGGCACTCCAGAGTCCCCTAAACCCTTAACCCCAAACCCTAAGTCCTAAACCCTCAACCGAGCTCGAGGAATGGAAGCATTGAGGCCTCTGAGTTCAAGTCGGCACCTGGCCGGGCAATCTGCGAGCTGCATTTTGGGGGTTTAGGGTCAGGGTGTCGGGTGTGGGTGTCGGGTTTTCAGGGCTTCGGGTTTAGGGTTTCGGGGTTCAGGTTAGACGGGTTGAGGATTGAGTTTGCGGTTGTGGCTCTCTGTGGTGTGTCTGGTGCTACTGACCCGCTTTAGTCACTGTCGTCGTCCCAGCTGGGGTAGCAGGACGAGTAGTAGCAGTAGGATCGGCGTTTGCTGTAGGAACAGTAGGGTCCCGAGCCGTCGTTGTCATTGTCCTCTTCCTCCTCCTCCGGCAGTTTGTTGGCCAAGATGATGACAGCTAGGATGACAATGGTGACGGTTACGAGGGCGATGGGAAGCACACGCAGCTTTTGAGTGTTCGTGCTTAAACAATCAGGGTTCTGTGGTACATTGTCGACCCTCCGATGTAATCAAGTTCCAGTCTCCAAGCTGTGCTGTGGCATCAGCAGAGCGCGGATCAGGTGAAAACCAACCCGAAACCCTAAGCCTCAAACCCTATAAACCCTAAACCATTTAGGTTTACACTCGCAGACAAAGCAGATTTGATCCCCGTGAGACCGCAGACTTCGTGCGAAGTATCGCTCTTAACTAACCATTGATATTGGGGGAACTCAGGAGCCAGGGATGATGATAATCCCTAGTAAATAAGGAGCTACAGAGCCAAGGGAACCCCCAAAACCGCTGGTTAGTTAAGGTGATGAATAAACTGGCTGTGCCCCTGAACGACGACCAGATCGAAAAGGTCTTCACCTCGGTGGACCTCAACAAGGACTCGCTGCCAATATAGGGGCCTACATAATTACCAATACTATTTTGGGGGGCTCCCTATGGTAATTATAGTAAAATGGGCCCAAAGAGGGTTTAGATTTATACCGCCCGCAAGCCTCATGGGTCAGGCGTATGGCTGGGTAGAAGGTTTCGGGTGTGTGATCCTAAACCTTTCACCCCAAGTTTACTCGAAGATGCAGTCGGTGGGTTCTGGATGCTCGGTACAGGATGCCGAATTTCTTAGCTGTGTATTGAGTATGTATTTCCTTTTGGTGTGCACACTTACATCAATGTCGATTAGGGTTCAGGTTGACCCGCAGCCTGTTAACCAAAGGTAAACTTATATGTTTAGGGCTTATAAGCCTTACTCCAAACCCCAAAAACCCCAAAACTCAAAACCCCAAAACCTAAAACTCTGAAACCCATCCCTAAACCCGAAACCCTCAACGTCAACCCCCCAAACCCCGCACCCGATCTAGCTTTGAGAACTCCCTGACATGGGCTGCATACACTCTGCGCAGGATAAGAAGTTGAGCTTCGATGAGTACGTCAAGCTGGTGAGTTGTGGCTTGAACATCTGAGGCCCGCAACTCCTACCTTTGGCCAGTAGGGAATGGACGAATGGTAGTAATAGTATTTATAATTGTACCCCATTCCCCCATTCCCTACTAATCAAAGGTAAGAACTAGGGTTTGGGTGTTACGGGATTCCGGGCTTTCCTAGATATTCCTTGAGGCTTAAACGCTATAAACCCCGAACCTTGATGCGCCTTAATGTTGAGTTAGGAAGCGTACTTGGAGGTTTATAAGTAGAGCTATAAGTAGGGTAACTTTGCTTATGACCCATATTAGAGGACATATAAACCCACTTATAACTACCCCTGAACCTCCAAGTAACTTAATCTTTTCCATTATCTTAACTTCTACTGTAATATTCCATAAAATTCCGCAAACCCTCGGCGAATTGAAAGTCACGGCCCTCTATGGGGTCTGGTTTATTCGGCATCGTGCCGTTGTTTTTGCACAGTCCATGGAGTAAGCCCCTGGCCTATGGAGTTGTTTTTTGTGTTTCCCAAGGTAATGCAATCCTGTTTTGTATGAACCAGTACTCTACGATTCGGGTATTCAACATGGATTGATAGTGAGAAGGCTGTGTACTCGTCAGATGCTAAGTAAACTGCTGGTTTCACTGCAATGAGGACACAGAGAGAGAGAGAGAGAGAGAGAGAGAGAGAGAGAGAGAGAGAGAGAGAGAGAGTGCGAGAGAGAGAGGGAGGGAGAGTGCGAGAGAGAGAGGGAGGAGAGTGAGAGAGAGAGAGAGAGAGAGAGAGAGAGAAAGAGGAAGAGAGAGAGAGAGAGAGAGAGAGAGAGAGAGCGAGACGGAGCAGAACGAGAGCCACATCATCCTGGCATGGAGCCCTGAACGTGCATGAAAAGCTCCAGAAGAAAATGGAAGAGCGCACAACATGATATTGAGTCTATTGGTTCGAGCTGCAGGAAACCGTTCAGCAGCAAGTCTCAAGTCCGTAATATGTCGAACCCTAAACCCTAAACCCTAATCTGGGGCCTTAACATTTAGAACAGGTTTTTTTCAAGGGGCCCTAAAAGGGGTCTATAGGAGATCTACAGTAGGGTTCTATAGTGGGGGCCTTCATCATTAGAATAGGGTTTTGGGGTATATTACAATAATACTATATGCATCATAAGGAACCCCCCAATGTAATTGTAATAATTAAGGCGCTTATACCCTAAAACCCGAAAAGTCCTGGACCGCTTATGGTAACCCTTATGGGTCCTACGTGTAATCCTTATAGGAACCCTTTAAGGCCTCTATGGTAGCTGCTACCAAAATCCACTGGCGATCTAGCCTAAGGCTCCATGTACCCATATAGTATATACTTTAGGCCTTAAAGTATCTATACAGGGACCTCTTTAAGGCTTAACTATCTACCATAAAGGTACATGGAGCCTTTGGGCTAGCCGTGGCTCATGGGAGTTTCCGAAAATTAGGGGTACCTTAGATTGGGGTCTTTATCATAAGGATCCTACTATTTAGGCTACTTTATTCGGGTCCCCTATTTTCGGAAACTCCCTCATCCTGCCTGCCAAAGGGCCGAGGGCCTTGGATCTACAGAGACTCTACGGACTTAGTCTCATACCCCAAGTGTCCAAAGTACCTGTGTAGTAGAATGTAGAGTTTCTATATTTGGAATGACTATGATGATTTGGGGAGTTATCCCCCATACCAGTACCTAGGACCCAACAATCTTATATGGTAACCTATCTTTATGGTAGCCTATAGGATTTGGGGTTTAAGGTTTCTGGCAACCCGTATAGGAACCTTGATAGTATCCTTTTCTGGTAACCCTTTTGCCGGAACTCTCACCCGAAGCCCTGTAACCAGGTTAGTTTAGGTTTAAGTTTGTTGTCGTTTGGGGCTGCGGGCTGTTCATAGTGGCGCAGTGCGGTTGAGGATTCGCTTCGCGTCGGTATGTACCGAACAAGGCGATTTTGTTGAGCAGGTTTCGGTTGCATTCAGCATGTCGGGAATTAGAGCATTACAGGCCAGTGATTTATGATCCAGTGTCGTTTTTTTAGGGTGGTTGAGGGTTTGCGTACAGGGTTCAAGGTCAGTTTCAGCAGGTTTCAGCTAGCATCTAACAGCTTAACATGGGGAGCATATTTGCCCTAAACCCTAAACCCCTAGACCCCTCAACCATAGACCCTAAACCCAAAACCCTAAACCCCTACAAAAACCCTAAACCCCTAAACCCTAAACCATCGTTGCCAGGAGATTCTTGCTCTGAATCGCACTGCGCCGACGTCTCGCGTGCGGCTCACCGACTTGCCCCAGGAAGTTCGGCATCCTAAACCCCAGCTACTGAATTACCTATACTAAGGGGCTCCTTACAACAAATATAGTACGTATAATGCACAAAACCCTATTCTACTTATTAAGGCCCCTATATCATAGAATCGTACTATAGATCCCCTTTAGACCCCTTTAAGGGTTTAAGAAAACCCTATTCTAGCTATTACGGCTCCTGTATGAGTCGATACTCAGCCGCTTCAACAGGGCTGAGAGGAGAACACGATTGGGAACTGTTGATTAGCAACATGCACTTGGTAGAACATCTACACCTCCCCGGGGTCAGGGCATATACAGAATCCGAAGAGGGATGCTATGGAGGCTATCCCCCCCCCCCCCGGCGCTTCCAAGCATTGTGCCAGGGCGTAGCAAGGCCTGATTATGATACATGGGTTTAGACGGGCTTTCGCGTGGCTTGACAAGGGTTCAGCAACTATGAGTCCCAACTCCGTATAGGCTTATGGATTTAGGGCTTGGGGTTTGGGGGTGTGCATATCACAGGGTCAGGGCGTATGGCTTAAGGTTTTTGGCTTATAGGGCTAGGGCTCAAGTGCTGAGCTTTGAGTCCTAATGCCCGAACCGTCACGGCCTGGCAGCTTTCAGGCATTGGGGTTCACACCTATCCACGGGTAAAAGGAGGGACCCTTAATCAGGACCCCTAGGTATATACCCTTAATATAGCCATTATATACCCAGTATATAGCCCATTATAGGCTAGGGGTCCCCATTAAGAGTCCCCCCTTTTCCCCTTAGAAACTAGACTTAGGAGACTTCATGAGAGCCAGCTTGGTATCCGGCAGCCCCTTTTCCTTTTGTTCTTCGTGGAGGAGAAGTGTGTGTTGTCGATTTCAAGCGGCTATTGGTGGCTTGAAGCCCCTCCAGTTTCCTAAACTTCAAGCCTTAGTTTCCTTATCAGCAAGCCTCAGATCAAGTACTGACAAAGATGCCGGACACGTTAAACCCCAAGGCCAGGAGCTAACCTTAGCCCAAGAAACTTAAGCCCGACCTTTTCATTGCAGCAGCCTCGTCGGTCCCTTGCGGTGTGAGCTGCGCAGCTCTGGGCAACAAATGCCTTGAACTCCTGCTCCTGCCAGCTGGCATAGCCTTGAACTGTAGACTTTTGAACCCGCCGTCAGGGTTTCGGGTTTTGGGTTGGAGGTTTAGGGCAAGCCCCGAGTCCCGATAGACTGGATGAGCGGCCAGATGCACGGAAAGCTGTTCTCCTGAAGCGGAAAAGTCGTCTAGCAACTTACCCAGGGTCATAGCGAGTCATACCCTGCTCCATGTTCAGGGTACCTAGCTTTTTGGTTTGGATCTTGTATGTAGAAAAGTAGGTGCCCCAAACATGGGGTAGGGTATGATCCTGCAGGTAAGGCTCAGGCTGATGTAAGAATACATCCAACGAAACGTGCTTGGTGGGAGCTGGTTTCTTTACTGCTCTTAGGCATTATGTTTTATTGCTTATAATATAATATAGCTGAAGGGGGTTAGTAAGAACAGGGTGGTTGTCAATATTAAGGTCCCTTTTGGGGTCCTTTTTATAATACGGCACCTAATATTTAGGGTACCCGAAAAGGGACTATAATTCTGACAGCCACCCAACAGTATTTTTATTCTAGTTCCAAGGGCGGCTAGGGTTTGATGAACCTGTGAAACTCAGTGCAGGCAGGCCTTGTACAGTGGGGTTTCTGCGAAGATCATCGGAACACATCCATTATATTCCGGGCACCACCAAGCACCACATCTGAGTCCTTCTGGGGCCTTCCGAAGAGTCAGTGTGTGCACAATAAGAATCCCTTTCAAGACTCAGAACCAATTCATCTTCAACCCAGCTGGGCTTCAGGGCTTCGGGTTGATCTTCTAGGGTTCGGTCTTTGTCAACTTAGGGTTTGGAGCCCACCACCCTAAACCTTAGCACTGAACTAAACTGAAAAAAATTCAACCCCAAGGCTTAAACTAACCCGGCTCCATAAACCTACACCCTAAACCCGAAACCCTAAACCCTATACAAAACCCTAAACCCTGAACCCTAATTAAACCCTGAGCCCGAAACCGTGGCTCCGTTCGAGCCTTCCGGGCTGCTTGGGGCTCCATTCTCTTCTTCGGCGGGTTCCACCGCGTGCCCAGTTCAAAGATGCTGCAGGAACGCCTTGCTACCACCCGGGCCGTCGTAAATGCTCATTATTATTACTATTTTATTATTATCAAGTTATTTATATTTTCATTATTATTAGCACTATTTTATATTAAATACTCCTATGATACATAAGCATGGAAAAGTGTTTATATACACGCATATGTAGTTACTTATATCTACTTATGACTATGTGTAGACCCCCGACTGAAAAGGCGTCGATAACTCAGCTTCGGTTCTAGATGCTGTGTTCTGTTAAGCTGCTGATCACCCCTCATAAAAGCAAGGGAGCAACAAGACCTGGAATGGAGACTACAGGAAGGGCAGACCCTAAACCTGAGGTGCCAAAGCCTAAACCGTTGTTCAGTTCTTGTTTGCCTTTTCGTCTCTTGACCTAAATGATCACAAATTAAGCAGATCCCTGCTCCCTCTCCCAGCGAATAAGTATGCACTTTTTGGCACTTGTCCGCTCTTTGAGCAGGGATGGCTCCGGTGGTGGCTAGAGTGATGCTCTTGTTGCAGGGCCTGGGGGGTTAGTGCGATGTCAAAAGAGCCTTATGAATTAGAGAGCCGTCGGGCTCGATCTCGTGTCTCTTTGTAATTGTCAAAGCACTGCGAGATCCATATGCAGCGAGTTCTAGCATCAAGCATTCTTTGTGTTTCTTAGATGTCCCGTTTTGAACCGTGCACCGCCACGGGCTCACAAGTGGATTCCGCTACTTTTCTCCGCACCACTCATGGAGAACTATCAGATTTCAGGCTCAGTCTTGTATTTCTGGAAAGCCTCGTGAGACATATCCAGGACCTGCTTAGCAGCACAACGATCGAAGCGCGAAGAGTACGGCAGATTATATAGTTTGGCAATGCACCAAGTCACACCAAGCTCGTTGAACAAGGACACAGTCGAGAACAGCGAGCAGACATCAAACCGCACAGCACAGAAGACGACGGCATAAGCTTGCGCCACAGTGCACGATACGAAGCGACATGACTGACCATTGATATGGGGGGAGCTAAGGAGCCAGGGATGATGATAATCCCTAGTAAATAAGGAGCTAAAGAGCCAAGCCCCAAAACCACTGGTTAGTAAATGCAGATAACCGGATAATATCTGTACACATGGTGAGTTCTGGACCAACATATACAAACTATCATAACTGCATATAACAAGTACCCAACATGAATACGTCAGCAAACGTACGTATGTGTACATATATATATATATATATATATATATATATAGAGAGAGAGAGAGAGAGTTTGTGTATTAAGACTTGCAGTCTTGCTTCTATCTACACTGCCTTGGGGTGGGCGAATGTTGTAATTCCGTTCAGTCAGGTGCTATTGTGTATCTTTGCGCGCATCAAGCTTGCATATACTACGATGCTACGCCAAATCATGTCACACTTGCGATTTACATACTAAGAGTATTATGCCTGTTGCATAAAATCTCCCATGCCCTGTTCATCTCGTGACCACCACGGGCTTAGACTGTCTAGCTGCAAGTGTAAAGCAAGAAAAAATCGCTGGGAGTTTCTTTCATCTGGATGCTGCAGAAACTACCTTCTCGGCGTATGGGAGCTCAGAAAATGAATCGTAGCAAAGGAGCCCTTTTTCAGAAACCTCTTCTACCATAATCCAAAAGCTGTAGCTTCCGCGGGTATGGGTGGTTTGAGAAGTTCAGGGTTTTTTAAGGGTAGTATAAGGGGTTTAGGGGTTCGGGTGTAGTCTAGGTATAGGGGCCTTAATAATTGCCAATACTATTTTGGGGGCTCATGATTATATTTATAGTATAATGGGCCCCAAAACCTTTTTCTGATTATTAAGGCCCTTATAGTATGTGCACGGGTCCGTATTAAGCACAGGTAACCTAAACCCCAACCTAACCCCCAAAGCTTTAGCCGTTAAACCCCAAACTGCGCTAAATTACCCCCCGCCCCCCCCCCCACCCCCCTAAGCCCTATAAACCCTAAATAACCCTAACCCCGCCCCCCCGAAGCCCATCAACGTCTGTCCAGGCTTCTACCCCTGGTAGACTCGGCTTCGGAGACTCCGGAGACCCCAGCCGAATTTTTGATCAACATGGTAATGTAGGAAAATGACTAGGGAACTCTGTGCCTTATATCCCCAACAAGGTAGGGTTCATATAAGGAACCCTAACAAAGGCCCAGGGTTTCGTAATCAGGTTCCTACATCATACAAGTTAAACTTGGGTTTGGGAGTACTTTCTACAAGAGTTAGTTGCAAAAGAATCATGGGACTGACAATCCACGGCTTAGGAGTTAGAGTGCAGGATTGCCAGTTATACGGGTAGTGACTTTAGGCTTCAGGATGATAGGGTCTTCGCTTAGGGGTTGAAAGTTAGGCTGCGGCTCGGGCCAGAAACTCGGGTTCAGAACCCAGGGATACAGCATCATGGCTGAAACCTCGGGATGGGAGGCTATAAATCCTAACCCTCTCCACCGAAAACTCAAAAGCCCCTCCTTACCCTAAAGTATCCCTAAAGCTCCCTTACATACGGTTACAAAATCCCTATGAAACACCTAAAATAGGGGACCTTAATGTAGTACCCTTAATAATAGGATCCTTATTAGAAGGACCCCAAATAACGGTACCCCCCCCCCCCCCCCCCCGGAGTCATCCTGAGGCCCGTTCAGTCCCAACCCTTCATGCGTCTTCTCTGATGCTGATGAGGTCGCACCGGCGGCGGAGGTCCCAAAGGAAGAGGCTGAGGCTTTGCGGCTGCTGGGTTCATGCTTGGAGGCCCTTTTGACTTAGTAAGTAGGGCTAGTAAGGTAAGTTATGGGGATTATAACAGGGGTTTTTTGGGGATACTAAGTAGACTTACTAGGTCTAAAGGGCCTCCAAGTGCTTCAGATGTTGCAGTTTTGACTACGGGGGCCTAGCTTCCCCAAGCTCTCCCCAGAAACCCTGCATGATAAATCCTGAACCCTCGACCCCAAACATTAAAACCCTCGAGTCCTAAGCTCTGGGAAGCCTCCCCAAGAATCTGAAGCCTCCAAGCACAGATGACACGAGACGAAGATGCCAACATGTTTCGACCATGTGAGCTCCGTTTGCCATCAACCAAGGAACATCCCTTGCTGAGAGTTTGCGGTTTAGGCTTCATAGGCTTCATGCTTAGGGTTGCTTTGATCGGGGGCCTGAAAAGGTAGGATGAAGGTAGCTGGGATATTCCCAAATAAGAGTCCTTGTATAAGGGATCCTTAATCCCACCTACCTTCATCCCACCTTGTGAGGCCTCCGATCTGATGTCATCGGAGTTAGTCGTTATTGTCGGCCGAATATTCCTTACACTATAGTGGTTTCCTTCTCGGGGAGTCAGATTGGGCTACTCTGAGTCTCTGAGTCCTGTTGAACGGTAAGCCATAAACTTTGTAGCTGAGCAGGTAACCTTTTACCTTTTGGGAATTTATATAAACCTACCATAACTGAAAAGTTTAACTATTTTGTGCTAGGGTAATTCGCCACTGGGTAAAGGGTCATCTGAACAATTGCTGTTCAGGTAGGTAAAGCTCACCCTAAACCCGTAAACGCTAAACCCGAAAGAATACCCAGAGTTTCCAATATCCCTTAAGGAATATACTTTAAATCATATTAAGGATCCTACTATAGTTTAAGGTCTATTCCATAATTAAGGGATATTGGAGTCTCTGGGTAAACCACCAGCAGGACCCAACGATCCCAGACCCTAAACCCGAAGCTCGAAACCCTAACCTCTGTAACGTAGGGCTTCATGATCAGAATGGGGTTAGGGGGTATATTACACTATGATTTTTGAAGGAGCCCCCAAGAATATTACCAAGGTGGCTCTGCTTCTGATGGCATTGCTCATACGAGGAGCATTGCAGCACAAAGGTCTGTAGAGTTGGAAGCACTACTCCCTTTGAAGAGACGATAATCTACCACAGGACCTTAAATCCTAAACCGTAAAGAACCCTGGACCCTAAAACCCTAAACCCTTAATTCTAAAACCCTTAAAAGCCCGAAACCTACAACCTAAACCCCAAAAACCATAAAAGCCCTAAACCCCAAAACCCTGCCCTGGAAAAAGAGGTCCAGCAGATGAAGACCGATGAGGATGGACAGTAGAGTGGGCTTGGAGCGCCGTCCTTCAAAGACAATATAACGAGCCATCGTCCGCAAGCCAGAACTGGTTGAGTGGTGTGTTTTTGTTTTTGTGTTTTGTGTGTGTGTGTGTGTGTGTTTTTGTTGTTTTCGTTGCGTTGTGTTGTGTTGTGAGGTTTGGGGTTTAACGTTGCCGGTCTAATCTGCTGGTGGTATTTATTGGGTATGTGGAACCAGTCTCTGACTCTCAACCCTGGATCCTAAGTTCCATGTGGGGAAGTCGTGGAAGTCGAGGTAGAGTTATAATAGTCATAATACGGGGGCCTAAATAGTTGCCTATACTATTTTTGGGGCTCCTTCTTATAATTATAGTATGACTGTCCCCAATTTTTTTCTAGTTATTAAGGCCCCTAATAACATACTACTTATAGATCCCTCATAGTAACCCTTATAGACCCCTTTAAAGGTACCCCTATTCTCATTATAAAGGCCCCTCTATTACCCTGCATGCCGACTTCTCAACCCTCAAGGATAAGGTGGACCCTTATCGCAAACTCTTCGGGCGTTGCTAAAGCGGCAGGAGCCTCGTGCATGAGCTACCCAGAGGCTCCTTAGTAGTTCAGTTTTGGGGTTCATATTTAGAATCCTATAAGGTAACCCCAAAAAGGAACTACTATGGAGCCTATGGGTCCTCCATAATTTCTGAGTGCTTCCAGCAGATTGTCTCGCGAGGCTCTATCTGTTCGGGCCTCTCCCGGCATTTTTGAATGCTAGGTAGTTGCCGAAGTATGTTGTTTCATGCCGCTTAGCGTAGGTGCTTTGACAGGACAGCGACTCAGTTCAGCTGCAGCCTCTCCACAGTGCTTTGGTAACTCTTGGGAATCAGGCCGCGTCTTCACGGCCTACGAGGAGTATGTATAAACCCATATAAACCCTAAACCCATGGGTAATGAAATTCAACAGCCTGCGGTGAGCTGCAACGATAGATCGGTTCATGTCCCATGCAGATCTGCAGAGCAGGGGAAGCCCGCAGCGTTCAAAGATCAGATACCTCCGACGGAAGAATCCCCAAGCCCCTACCGTATTGTGGGAGCCTGAATCATTACCTATACTATTTGGGGTTTCCTTATGTTTCCTTACTATAGCTATAGTAAAATTACCCCATATCTCGATTCTAACTATTAAGGCCCCTTCCCTAGAAATTCTGCGCTAAGTTTGGAGTCTAGAGTCCTCGAAAGCACTCAACGCCACCTAGACACCTCCCGGTGTTTCGGGCCCTCGGCCCCAGAAGCCCTTCCCACAAACACTTACCCAGAGGCTCCATAGTAGTTCCTTTTGGGGGTTCATAATTTAGAATCCTATAAGGTAACCCCAAAAGGGAACTACTATGGAGCCTATGGGTAGACTGCAGCATGGAGTTTCTAACAAAAGTGCAGAGGCAGCAGTAGCCTTCGCAAAGCTCCTCTTAAACTAACTGCTCATAGAACCCGCTGAGGCAGCCTGAAACCCCGAAGCCTTGGACTCCAAACCCTACACCTGTCGAGCTAGCTTCATTTATTTTGGTAGGCTCTTTGGTTGCCTGTCAATCGGGTTCCCTTGTGCTTCGGCCGAGCGTCCCTCTTGCAGTGCGTCAGCGTGCTAAGACTCCTCCCTGGGTTAAGGGTTTGGGGCTTAGCGGTTTAGGATGTGAACAGGGATTGAGGGGTTCGGGTTTAGCGTCTCGGCTTCAAGGTTTGGAATGTTTGCGGTGTAGGGTTTAGATGAGATGGGAACAGGGTACCTAGGAAACTGCTAAACCCCACGCTGCAGCAAAGCCGCTGGGTCACTAATGTTATTCGTCAGTATATACATGACAATGAACAGAATCACGCAAGCCACTGCAGCTACTATGCGAGTAGACATATCACTGTTGTTAATATGTAACATCTTCAAAACGGTTTAAGCTAAAAGGCACCCTAGTCTACTTGATGAGGCCGCTGTGGTATGTACGGTCATACTGCCTTGTCCAGGTGCGTACTTGCGACCTCGTGGTGGGGCTGGTGTCTGTGCAGGTCTTGAGAGTTTTAGGGTTTGAGTTTTAGAGTGGATTTAGGGCTCATGGGGTTGCACTTTGGACTTGTAGCTACTTATCTTTTAGTTACTTGCATTTTTCCCTTACCGCACTAGCTGCCCGACCCGTCAAAGAGGCTTCCGAAGAATTTGAACATCCAGATCCATACCCGTAGGCTCAATAGTAGTTCCGTTTTGGGGTTACCTTATAGGATTCTAAATTATGAACCGTAAAGAGGAACTACTAAGGAGCCTCTTGGTAGACCCTACCTGATCTTCGACTATACACGCGGAGCTGCCAAGTTGGCTGAACCGAGGGCGACATTCATTATACAAAGCAAGGAATCCCTACTTCACGCAATTTTGGAAGTAGGGTATAGGGACAACGGAGGGTAGTCACCGAGGCTTTTGCACTACTGACGCACTCATCTCTCTACGGAGCGTCACGAAAGGTCTGCTCTCGAAATCGGACATGCTTTCGGGATTCACCCTGGAGCAGAACGTTGTCCAAAAGACTGGGTTTCGGATTTTGGGTTTTTCGGGCTTCCTTGGACCCTGGAAACCTTACCTTTTCAACCACCTATATAAGGAAACCAAAATAGGGAACCTTCACAAGGTGGGTTATTTGTGGTTTAGGGCTTCGGGTTAAAATTCAGGGTTCAGGATTTTCTTGCTTAGAGGGTTCAGAGCCTCGCCGTTTGGAGTCTGGGACTTGTCTAATCATAGGGGCTTAAAATCTTTGGAATAGGGGTTTGGAGCCTGGGTGTACGTACTTATGTATCAACATTTTCAGGTAGCCTGGGAACCGACATATTGCTTATGCAGGCCTCTTTTGTATTTTTTAGATCTTTATTCTGATCACGGAACGATGCTGCTTAGATGTGTATCTTCTTCACGTTGTTGTGTTTAGGCTCCAAAACAATAAGTTGGCTCGAAGCAGTGCGCTCGTTGCAATGACAACTTAAACATCATTCTTGCCTCAATGTCTATGAAGAGCAACGTATACGCATGAGTAGCAGTCATCATTTCGATAACTTCGAGCTCGGAAACCCCTAAGCCCTCTAAAGCCTGAAAGGCCCTGTAGACCCCTAACTCTGAAGTTCACTAAAAGGCACCTTTTTCAGGCTAAGTCTCAAAAAAAAAAAACTAAAAGGCAGGACCCAGATATTTTTCAGGCTCTCCGGGGGGAATCGGACGAAAGAGTCGAAGCTGATGATAGAAATCGCCGGAGCGGGGCCCCGAATGCGCCGAAGCACAGATTGCGACGACGTCGCTGCAGAGGGTCAGTTCGAAGGGTTTGAGAGTTTAGGGCTTATAGGGTTTAGGGCTTTGGGCTTATAGGGGCTTATAAGGTTTCTTTTTCAAGGCTTAGGGTTAGAGTTTGGAGTTTGTGAGACTTTAACTTCAGGGTGTATGGCCTTTACGGGCTTAGGGCTTCACGCTTGGAGCTTATGGCTTGTGTGGGTTTCGCGTTCAGAGTCTAGGGTCTTTCGAACCATGAGCGATGCTAGGGTCCAAAGTACCTATACAGTAGAATGCAGACTTTCTATGTTAGGAATTACTACTATGATTTTGGGAAGTATCCCCCCATAGCAGTACCCAGGACCCTTGAGGGTTAGAGTTTTTGGAATACAAAGGGTCTCAGCCACAGTTTTCTTATCAGGATCCTTGTCTCGTAGGAAGGTACCACTTGTCTGATCCCGGGGCTCCGTCTCAAGAGCGCCGGAACACCCCAATACACGGGCCTATACTACCAATACTATTTCGGGGGTTCCTTAATACATTAAAAAGTAGAATGGGCCCCAACACCCTATTCTAATTATTAAGGCTCCCAATCCTTTCATACCCAAACCCTTCAACCCTGAAACCTGACGCCCTAAGGTCCTACATCCTAAACCTCACAAGCGATGTATCTACAAACACATCCCTAAGCCTAGTGTAATAGGCAAGTTCCCGATAAGCCCGTAACAGTCTTCAACCGATGAACCATAAGCCGACACTATGAGTACAGAGCACAGGGTTTATTTGGTGAAACGGAGTTCCCTGTAGGTGTGCGGAGACTCGGGACTACCTAGTACCCAGAGGCTCCATAGTAGTTCGCTTGTGGGGTTCATATTTTAGAACCCTATAAGGTAACCACAACAAGGAGCCTGTACACACTAAACCATAAACTCTAAGCCCTACACCCAACCATTCCACCTGTTCATTTGTTTCCGTCCGATTTTGCTTCTCGGTGATCCCACTACCACACCAAATCATGACTCGGTTAACAGGCCTCTGAACCAGATCCCCAAATCCTCAACTTTCGTAGACTACACCGCTTTTAGATTCCTTTATCCTATACCTAGTAAACTAGATCCATACTCCCTAAGCCTGACCCCTAATGCTACGTAACCTAAACGTCAAAGAGAACATCTGTTCGTGTCAGCTCTTTGGCGCCATTCTGAGCTCATGCAACCCGGCATTGCCTCGGTGTCCCACTGGTTGCAGGCACCTGGCTGCTTTTTATGCATGTATGTATGCGTGTATGTATGCATGTATGTATGTATGTATGTGACATATGTCATGTGAGCCCGGACATACTGCGACGACGCATTGCAGGACAATAAACGCAGTTCATTGTGGTGTACACGATAGTGCTGCGCCGCGCACCCTCAAGAAATAAGCCGTACGTGCCATTCCGAATCCGAAAAGACGCAAAATCATGAGGACGGAGAAGAGGATGACGATGCTGATTTTTATGATGGCCATGGAGGGGATGGCGACGATGATGACGAAGAAGATGATCATGATCATGATTTTGTGAATAAAAGGGAAGTGGAACAGGGTGAATCTCCGGTTGCTGCTTCAGGTGCAGACCCCAAAGGCTGAATTCTCAGTTCGAAATGCCTCCCAGACTATTCTCTTAAAGTCATGTAGATTTCAGCCATGGAATCCGTAAAGACGATGAACACAGATGCGAACCTGCTTTGTTCGTTCCCAGCAAACCTTTTTGTCATGCACTCCCTTGACCCTGGTTCTCCAACATGTGGCCCTCAAATCGAATTCAGCCATGGAATCCATAAAGACGATGAACACAGATGCGAACCTGCTTTGTTCGTTCCCAGCAAACCTTTTTGTCATGCACTCCCTTGACCCTGGTTCTCCAACGTGTGGCCCTCAAATCTAATAGAAGCATGATATGCAGCACGTCCTTTTAAGTAAGCTTCCGTGCCCCAACCGTCGCTTCTTCATGCAGCTTGTCGATCAAACCTGTTCCCCCCAAAGCAGCAAGGTAAGTAAAAACTTTCCTTGAGATCTCCTCGGTCTCTCCGGTACGGGTGTTCCCAAGTCTGGGTTCCTTTGACTTTTGCGAGCTCTCGTAGGCAGCCAGGTGCCTAGAACCGCATGGACCCGGGAACCATTGCACGCGCAGATGCAGATAAAGACAAAAAGCGTGTTCTTTCGGTGTTGAATGCTTTAGTGTGTAGGGTTTCTCGGTATAAATTCGAGCTTGAGGTCTTGTCAGGTCTAAGGTTTCTGGGGTTAGGCATAGGGCATATTAGGGCATAGACGATTAGTTGGGAGCAAGACATATTCAATCCCCAACAACTAGGTTTCATTTTCTATTTTCGCAGCCCTTACACCCTGTAAGCCCCTAGGTCGAGGATCGTTGGTAGGTTTGCGATGGCCTGGTCACCATTTCCGGGACACTTTAAGTAACGGAAGCCACGGCAGAACTCCGTACTTTAAGGTTTCGGGGCGCAGAGGTTGGGGTGAAGTGTTTTGGGGTCTGGAGTTGTCGTGTGTGTTTGGGGTTTCAGGATTTCGGTGTTGTTGGTGTTGCAGGGGTTTAGCTGGGAAGATGAGGCGCAGGGCGAAAAGGATGCACCCATGTGAAAGAACAGGTCTGCCAAATGGGTGGTTGTCAAAATTATGGTCCCTTTTTGGGTCCCTGTTATAATACGGCACCTATTATTTAGGGTTCCCAAAAAGGGATCATAATTTTGACCACCACCCAAACGGAATGTCTTGGACGTCCTTGATTTGGATTACTGTAGAAGCCTAGGGCCCAAGGAACTTCCAACATTAGTACTTTGGGCTCCTCATTATAGGTATACCCTACTACCCTTCCAGGGAAGCCGGGTCGTTCGATCTTGCTTCAACCTGCTCTACGCATAAGCCAAGACAGCACCAGACATCTAGGAGACTTAACCGGTGCTGGCCTCACGTGAAGAGAGAGAGAGAGAGAGAGAGAGAGAGACACATAAGCAGACATACATACTATATATCTGTACACAGATACACACACACACAAGCATATACACAAACAGAGATACTAATGGAAAGAGACATAGAAATAGACATACAGCTATATACAACTAATTGCAAGCTTCTGTATACACACAGACGTGTAGGTATATATAACTTCATATACGTATATATGCACGAACAGACATGGGTCGTGATGGACGGTTCATGGTGTTCTTGGAGGTTCATGGTAACTACCCCCGAACCTCCAAGAAAGTCCTAAACCCTATACCATTACAGAATCCCTGTTGATCCCTGTAAATGGACCCTTAAAGGAGCCCTTAAAACTACCCCTGAACCTCCAAGTAGGGCTCGGGTCTTTGAGTCATCGCCGTCGCCCCCCTGGCTCTGGTCCCCCGGAGGGAAGAAACTTCCTGCTTCTGGCCCCGTGACGGGGAGAGGCGAGTTTAGGGCTTAGGGTTTAGGGTTTTAGGGTTTAGGGTCTGTAGATTTTTTCGTACAGGTTCTACAGATGTCAGGGTTTAGGGTTTCAGGTTGAGAAACAGTTCTTCTGATTTCGTCGTTATGCCTGCCATCTACTTCGGCCCTCTCTTTCGGTACATGCACCTACAACCTTTGCATGAATATACCTTGCTTTCACGTCGCCCAGGGTATATGATCTTTCTTCTGCGGCCTTGCCCAATCGCACGCAGTAGCGGTAGGAGCAGCTATAGTCGTGGTCGTCGCCGTCGTTGTGGAGCAGCAGGAACAGTAGTCGGAGGCGCAACAACAGCAGAACCGCAGCAAAACGAAAATAGCGGTAGTTGTTGGTAATATACTGTAGTAATTCGGTTCTGGTTTTAGGGTACCAGGGGCAGTAGAAGAAGTAGTATTAGTGCTAGTGGCAGGTACGTTCACAGTACTGATGGACCCCTATAAGCCCTAAACCCTAAACCACTAAACCCTGAACCCTAAACGCTAAACCCCTAGACCCTGAACCCTAAACCCCTAAACCCTAAGCCCTAAGCTAGACCCTAAACCCTGACCAGGCTGGGTCGCCATGCCGGCAAAGACGGCAGCGGCGCCAGTCCACTTCTCAGCACTTCCATTTGGGCCCCGGGGTTTGAGGATTTCCTGTGTGGGCAGGTGGTGTGGGATTTGGGAGTTTCCCAAAATTGGGGGGTGCCTTATTTGGGGGTCCTTATAATCAGGATCCTACTATTTAGGATGCTATATTAGGGTACCTTATTTGGGGATCCTTATGGTCAGGATCCTACTATTTAGGGTGCTATATTAGGGTCCCTTGTTTTCGGAAACTCCCATTTGGAGTTTCAGGTGTCGTGCTTGAGGGCCCGAAGATCGATGGGCTCCATGCGCATGGCTTTCCCTAAGTTCCTGAGTAGTATCATTTTGCCCTTTTGGTTTATGGGTCCTAGGACCCAGAGTAGGCCCTTATTCCCTTTTTTAGGGTTCAGGTTCCCTTATAACCCCCTTTATCCCAAAAAGGGCACCCTCTTTATTCCTAGGTTACTCTTAGGTCTAGGGTCCCTTTGTGATAATCGAATGGTAGGAAAAAGGGTACCTTTACTATAAAGAGGCTACTCAGGAACCTGGCCACAGACTGCCCGGGAAAGCAGCCCCCTATACCGCATTTTGGGTTACCAGCTGCGGTTTACGGTGGAGGCCAGGGCTTCCATTTGGGGCTTGGGCAGTTATGACGGAGTCGAGAGGTCCACTAGAACCTGCTTTGGATTGTATCCGCTTTGATTTCTGCTGTGGTGTTTATTTCCGAATTTTGTGTCTCTCAGGCCTTCTGTCTTGTGGCTTTGTAGAGCTTCTTGGCACTCATCTGCATTCCTTGAATCCTGAACCCCTCAGCACTTAGCCCTCAACCAGTCAACCCTTCAGCACTACGGCCGCGAATCCTAAACCCTAAACCCGAGCCCGAGGTTCTGAAAGCTTAAACGCAGCTGAAGGTAGTGGGTTACTGAGTTGCAGAATATATATGGTTAGTAACTTGCTATTTGGGTACCCTAAACCCCTAAACCCTTAAACTCTTCAGCCCTTATACAAACAAACCCCTAAACCCTAAACCCCAAAACCCCTGAACCCCCAAAGCGCCGCGGCTGAAGGTGAAGCCTCTGCAGGCGTATAACAGGCATATCATCAGCGATCATCTCAAGGACTCGGTACTACCTAGAGGCTCATACCCTACCCCTTCTTCAGGACACCTAGTTTTATGGTTGAATCTGTTACCTTAGAAAGTAGGCGCCCTAAAACAAGGGTAGGGTATGAGCCTCTTGGTATAGGGGAAAAGAAAAATACTTACCTATACTATAGGGTTCAGGGTTCCTTTAAAAGGGTTCTATAAGGGCTGCTGCAAGGATTTAGTTTAGGGGCCTACATAAATGATCACCTTGCCGGTTGACTGAGATTTGATGGCGGCTTTGGGCCTTAATATTTAGAGTAGGATTCCTTTAAAGAGGTCTATAAGGGTTACTATAATGATACTACAATACATGGAGGATTTAGGGTTTGAAGATGGCAGTATGTAAAGGTTACAGGGGTCAGGATTTACAGGGTTTGGGGTTTAGGAGTTTAGGGCTGTCGTGCAATTGCGGTTAGGGCTTTAGGGTATGTAGGTTGGACTAGCTCTGTTGTTCTTGGCAGAGTCTTATGCTCTGTTATTAGCTGTCTTTGGAACTTACGTTTTGCCGGAGCTGGGTGGTGAAAGTCGAATTCCTGTGGTTGACATTGATTCAAGCGGTATTGCACTCTTATCTTGCTAGCGATGCTAGAGTTGCGAGAGCGTGAAGAATGTTGTTGTTGGCTATGCTAAAGACCTCGGAGGCCGTAAGAGTGAGTGCAGGTAAATGGCCGCCTTCGTCCTTGATCAGTCGTCAAGGTCTTTCTTCTTCATCAACCTTGCAACCGATTCTGCTGGCCTTCCCTGAAGACCCTAAACCCCTATACGCATAAAACCTAACCCACAAAAGCATTCAATCCCATTGTTTGAAACCAGATGACAGCAGACTCAAACGCGTAAACCCCCAACCCCCAAACCCTAAGCCCCAAGCACTGGAAGCCTACTTCCGACGTCTCTTGTATTACTCCCGTTTAAGATGTGCCTTCTGCCGTTTAATGCTTCACGCCTTTGTTGTGTCTTCAATGTGTAATGCAATGTGTAATGCCGGATTTCGCGATGCCGTTCCACCCGTACAGTCAGCCAGCGATTCCACATCTGGCGACACTTTACTCGGCAGTCTTTTGCATTATGATGTTCAAGGTGGTGTCCCCAGGAACCTCCACGTGCAGAGTTCAGGGTTCTGGTGGGCTGAGTGGTATACGATTGTGGTTGGGCCTTTGTAAACCTAAAGCTCTAGGCGATGCTGCATATGCTATGAACGTGAGGACCGACATCCATACTTGGAGGACATCCGTGGACATCTTAAGGCAGCGCTGCCTTTTGGTGATTTCGGTATTATAGGGGCTTGAATAAACTTGAATACGTGCCGAAAGTGTTTTGGGGGTTCCTTATTATAAATATATGATAGTCTAACGGGCCCAAAAACCTTTTCCGAATTCAATATTCAGGCCCCTTACATTAAGTGCTCAAGAGGTGGAAGCCCGAAACCGAAGGTTTCGACAGCAGTCTAATCGTCGTGCTTCGCAGGCTGCGCCAGTTTCAATGCGTGTTGGAATGGTGTGCCGTGTTCAGAGCTACTACACTGTACCCTCCAAAACGTCTGAGGAGCATCGTGCAGCAGTGACTTGAATAAATAGTTCTACTAGTCCTTCATTCGTTGAGCTGATTCTACTCGAGGAAGCACATTCACAGGAAGCTTCCAGTCTCGCATGTGTTTTTGTTCAGGTCTTATAGGTTCTTTTCTCTAGTCCGTTCTAGATCCTCTTCTATGTCTCCACAGAACTCCATAATTATGGCCAATAGTTACACCTTAATTACGGCCGTCACAACATGTTCCCAACCTCAAACAGTCTCACCAGGTCTTTTGGACTATGTTCGTTTCAATCTAGTAGAGAAGCCGAAGTAAGTCCGCACAGTTTCTAGTTATGTTATTCCGCACCCCTCGAAACCCAATTCTACTTTCTGCGGCCCTGCTTCAGGTATACTATAATATTCCAACCCCTTCATTACACGAGAACTGTGTAGCATCGACACTGCCAGGGCGATGATGTACCCTAAACCCGATTCGCTAAACCCCTTTCCCGAAACCCCTAAACCCCTAAACTCCTAAACCCCGACACCCCCAAACCCCTAAACCCTTAAACTCCTAAACTCCTAAACCGCCTAAACCCCTGATCCCTGCCAGGGCGATGACGTGTCCATGGCCCAAGGCGATCGCCTTTTCCCGCGACTTGTGGAGCAGCTGACCGCGTCTCTCGGCCCGGAATTTCTTTTACTGAGGGTATTTAGTAGCAGCCTTGTCCTTTTTCATGGTTCCCCCAAAAGAATAAACAGACCGGCTAGTAGACCTTCTTAAATAATTGCTACTAAGGGATATAGGTATAGGGCTCTGTCTATTATTTCGAAAACGACAAGGGTGGTATTTTAGGGTTTTTGGGTTTAGGGTTTGAGGTTCCAAGCCGGGCTTTAAGGCTTACTGTTGTTGGCTGCAGGCTTTAGAGTTTTTTGTTTTCTTTTTGGTTGGAGGTTTTGGTATCAGAGTCTCAGGTTTTGGGTTTTGGAGTTTCAGGTTTTTTGGTTTTGCGGTTTAGGTGCTTTAGGGTTTAGGCTTTCGGGGGGGGGGGGGGGGGTCGGAGCCGCAGGACTTGCGCAGTGGGTGTAGATTCTCAGTTATAAATCAATAGTACAAGTAAGAAGAAGAATGATAAGGGTTTAGGGTTTAGATGAGGGCCGGCCGGGGGCTCTGTCTGTTTCTGGGTTGTTTCTGTGACTATAGGATACCGAATTTGGTGGGCAGCATCCTTTTGAGCTTTTCACTTGTACCCAATTTCCCCTTGTAGTCCCAACATATTTACAGTGTAGCAAGCACCCGAAACCATGCTAAAGCCTAAACCCCTAAACCCTAAACTGCTAAACCCTAAGCCCTAAAGACCCTGAGCCCTAAAGACCCTAGACCCTAAACTCCTAAACCCTAAACCCTAACCCCCTGGACCCTAAACCCTAAACTCCTGGACCCTAATACACTAAACCCTATAACTTTTCCGGGTCCTTTTCGTGGTCAGACTGCTGCAAGAGCGACCGCCACCCGAGGCCCAACATGGCACCGGAGAGGCTCGTGGAGGCCAACGTTCAGGGTTTTGGGGTTTCGGATTTATGATGTTTTACGGGTTTTAGGATTTAAACGGGGTTTAGGATTTATCATGATTTGTGGGTTTTAGGGCTTAAGGTTCAGGGTTTTGGGGTGTTGGGGCTTCAGGATGTAATTGGGGTTTAGGATTCATAGATGTTGGGGATTTAGGGGTTTGGGATCTATAGTTATAGGTTTTCGGGAATTAGGGGGTTTAGGATTTACAGGTTTTACGGTTCCAGGGTGCAGGATCTATAGCTTTTAGAGATGTGCGGGTTTAGGGCTGAGGATGGCTTTAGGGATTTAGGGGTTTAAGGTTTATAGGGTTTAGGATGTACGGGTTCAGGGGTTTAGGGCTTAAGGTTTACGATTTCGGGTTTGGGGCCAGGGACAATCACGGTGTACCATTAATCACAGGGTTCAGAGGAGTCATACTTCAATATGGGTAGTTGTCAAAATTATGATCCCTTTTGGGGTACCCTAAATAATAGGTGCCGTACTATATTTGGGACCCCAAAAGGGACCCTAATTTTGACAACCACCCATATGTATGCTTCACTCATGTCCCTATGCGTCTTGAGATCCAGTGTTCGAACATGTAGCCCCCCCCCCCCCCCCCAATAGGCCTTGGAGGGGGTCGAGGAAGTTGGGGCGCATGTTGAGGCTTTAACTTGTGAAGGGATGTTTAGGTCTCTCATGTCTGCGGATTGACCACTACAATCATGCGACATTATTTGTCCCGCTCGTGCGCTTTGCTTCAGTGATAAGATAAGCAATGGGTTGAAAGTCTGTACTTCATCCCAACTTGCATGTACGTAAGCACCCAAAGCCTTCACAAATAGCCAGACTCTCTTGTTATAGGTTACAGAATGTTCCGAACTGTTCAAACAGCCCTTTAAATGGTGGGCTAGGACCCCGTAGTTCATAAGGTACATCGCTTAAGCTTATATAACGTCAAGAGCTGTACTACATTCTGCGACCCCATTTCAGTAACCTCGAAGGTGGATTCGCCCCTCCTTGAGGCACTCCGCACCGTCTGCGACCTTTGCTCACACCAGGAGAGCAAGACGGTGGCCTGAAGCTCAGGGTCTGTCTTCGATCCCCCCAAGTTAACATAGTCTGAATAATCTGTATAGTACTAATTATGCCGTAATTTTTGATAGCATTATGCAGAGCCACCAACAAGTCGTGCCTTCCGTATTGGGCGTAAACCGGCACAGCACAGGTGCTAAGGCTTCAAAAGAGGATATTTCGCATCTAGGTTCATGTTAATGCGACTGCACTTCACGATTCTGGAGTTTTATGCAGGAACCTGATTAAGAAACCTTGGGCCTTGACTAGGGTTCCTTATATGAATCCTACTATTTGGGGTTATAGGCCCACGGATTCTTAATCAGGTTCCTGCATTAGTCGGTTTGTATCTACGTAGTCGTTTGAAAGCTTCTCTCCTGCTGGCTTGCTAAAACTTAAACCCTGAAGCCCTAAACTTCCTAAACGCTAAACCCTTGAAGCCAAGCAGAACCGTGTAGGGTCTTGGATTCCACGCAGAGGCCTGAGGCTCAAGGAAAACGTGGGGTTTAAAATAGGGCTTGAGGATTTCGAACCGAGATGTAAACTGCGAGCCGCTAGACGTGCCATCTCCGCCACCCACCCAGTGATAGGGTCCCTTTTAGGTTCCTGCTAATAAAGAATCGATGACAGGCTTCCATTTTGGTTCCTGTTAATAAGGGGATCTATCAAGGATACTCCAAAATAATAGCAGCCCGAATCCTCCTTTAGGCAATCTCCTCCGACGTCATCGCTGCGGCCACCCACCTTCTCCTGCACGATGCAGTACCGGTTCGCACGGGCCCACGATGGTTCCCAGGTTTTGATGTTGGGGGTTGCGATTCTTAACCGTGCCGGGCAAGGATCCATACCTGGAGAACCCAAACTAGGAAGGTACAAGTTCGTTTTTTTGGCCGCGATTGCAATGACATGTTTCACCATGTGTACAATAAATGCCGTTTTTGAGCGGGCTACTTTGTCGCACATACCATGTGGTTTACACAGATGCACAGCTTCTGCACATCCGAGAGCTGTGAGGGCTCGAGCGGCTTATGGTTGTCGTGCCTCCTTGGGTGTTCAAGTTACGGCAGCATTCCACAGCCTGACACCATGGCCTCCCAGTTGTCGTATTTCTCAATCCTGCCCTAAGTCCAATAACAACAGCCACGGGAATTCACGCAGGAAATCCTGAACCCAAGCCCCAATCACTTCTCCTCATGCCCTAATAAAGTGCTGCATGGTGCGAGAATCGCAAAGTTCCTTGAACTGCCAGCATTCAAGTATGGATGGTTGCCCCAGAACCTACAAACGCCCACCCGAAGTCCTCGAAGCCTTGAAAACAGTAATCAGTCCGCCCAAGAGCCGTGCCGTAACCCAACACGGAAACATCCTCCGGAATCCAAGGCCGTGATGCTTGCAGGGTCATCAGCAGTATGCCCGTCGCCAAGTCCACCTTTTTCAGTCGTAACAGACCCTCAGCCCTGAGCCCGAAAACCTAGACTCTGGACTAATGGGTCCCTGTGTTCAGGCATTTCGGCACCCTTCTCTTCAGGGACTTCAAGGGCTGGCGATATGGAGTCTGCCCACCTAATCCCAGTCCTGGTATGAGTGGACATCCTCGCCCTCCTACATCGGTTCTGCATACACGCTAAACTAAACCGTTTTGAAAAATCTCAAACTCTTGCTTTTGTCTGGATGCAGGACAGACGCCTCACCTTGCATCCCAACGAGAAGCCCTGCAATGCTGCAGCCCTGTACCACTAAAGGCAACCCCTCCATCCTGAAAGCAAATCGTACTCGAATGGAGATTATCTGGTCCGACATCGATCCGAACTCAGCTTTGGTGGGAGAATGAGGTCTCTTGGGGGGGCGAGTAGGGTTTACCAGGCAACGTTGAGATGTCAGGATTTGCAGGAACGGTGTTTCTCTGCAAGCCCTGTGGGACCGGACGCCCTCAAACCTTCAATCCGACCAACCAACAGACACACACACACACACACAAATAGATAAGTGAATAAATATATGCATATATATATATATATATATGTGTATATATATATATACAGAACAGATCTCTCTCCACATATATACATACATATATATATATATATATGTATGTATGTATATATATATATATATATATATATATATGTATACACACACTCCACGCTCGACCCTGAAGCCTTGACATCACCGCCACCAAAAACCGTCATAATTGCGTGCTAGATAGATAAGGACGAACACTAACAACGTTTCAGACGAAGTTTCAATACTGGAGGTAAAATGCAGAAAATCAAGCATACCTACGACTCAGTGGCTCCAAGAGGTGGGTAAACCAAACACCCTAAAACCCTATGAGCCCTATTAGCCCTAAGCCCTAAAGATCCCTAAACCCCATAAACCCTATCATAAAGAACTCCTAAATTCTAAACCTCATAAATCCTAAACCCTAAACCCTACCATAGAATCCTAAATCCTAAACCTCCTAAATCCTAAACTCTAGACCCTACCATAAGACCCAAAAAGTCAGCAAGAGGTCGCTGCTCGTTGGCGGCCGAGGGCTCCTCCAGGTAGGCAACGCCGACCTCGCAGGGAAGTCGGCGCCCAAAACGGCATGGGAAGCTCGAATATGGACGACCGTATACGGGTAGTTCTTCAGTATCCCTTTCCGGGTCCCTTTTACAAGGGTGCCGAACTAAAACGTCTCTGTCGCCGGTTTTTGTTCAGACTGGTTGATTCCGTGAAGCTTGCACCCTTTCCCACATTCTGGCATCTCGCGTGTAGCTGCTGTTATCTCCGAGGCTGACCGGGCAGATCAGCGCGGGACCCACTCTGCCAAGGCCGCGCAGGGACGCTAATGCTTGACATTTTGGGTATATACATGCTACCAAGAAGACTCCAAGCTTCTTGGGGCCAGGTAAGGCGGAACTCGGCAGGCATGGGTGCGAGCAACAGTAAAGGTCCAGGATTCGGAGTTCGAAGCTCTGCCGGCTAAGTCCCAAGCCCATAACGCCGATTCCCAACCCTCTACAGACCCTGAACAGGGTCCAGAGTCCAGGTTGTACGGTGTTTCGCGCTTTTTCTCTCCTATTTGTGTTCGAGTGCCTGTACGAATCAGTAGACACTAGACTTTCTAAACCCGACCTTCGCCCCATTTGCTTTCCTCCAGGCTGGCAAAGCTGCTGCTGAGCTGCGATGATGCAGCTGCCTCAGTTGTATTGGAAGATTACAGAGCTTCGAGTCGCGTATGAACAAGAGATACCGTGGTGCTGGCGGTTTAGGGATTAGGGTTGTTCGTGTTGCTGTGACTAACACAATCGTCGCTGTAGGGCGTCGGCTTGGTTCTTTCAACTTTCAGCCACGATTTGGCTGCCAAGGCTCTTGTCTCCCGCTTTGCTTAAGAAGCTGTCCAGGAAGCACCTAGTACAAAGCACTCCACCTGCGTCATGGCGACTTCGCCGATGTTGCCCACTGCAGTTGCTTATGCCAGGACTCCCTTGCACCCTCAAACTATTGTCCGAAGTAATAGGCCTTTAGGGTCCAATAGACGGTAGATGGAGGGTTGGAGGGTCGAGGTGGTTCCCTTTATGGTTCCTGATTTTGGAGGTACCTATTCATAAATACTTTTCAAGGCCCCAAACTGCAACCCACCTATGGGCTCCTGCTTGTAGGGGCTTCCTCTCAGGAGCTGGTGAAGCTCCACGCGGCCGAAGCCTTCCAGGCGCATCCGAAGGGCTGGGTGCCCCGAGCTTCGTGCCTGAAGCCCCAAGACCCATACCGTCAAAAAGCCGAGTTAAGCCCTTAATCCCGTATTAAATCTGAATCCCGAAAACCCCAAACCTGAAACCCTAAAGCCTGAATACACACCAGACAGGCCGTCACCATCTTTCGGGACGGCTGCCAGCAGGCCCGGCAATTTTTGCGTGGGGTGTCCGGGAGAGATCTGGGGGGCTTCGGATACTTGGGCTTCAGGATGTAAACCCTAAGCCCCTGAACCCTAAACCCTGAACCTTGACGCCCAAATCCTGGGAGCTTTAATCTGACAACCTGCGGTTCTGGGAAGTTCAGGTCTCGGATGCACGGCTATGTTGTCTGTGTGTGGCACGTCTCTTACTTCAACATGTGATCCTACAAATGATCAGATATTTTTAGGTGCTACGGTGCTTGTAGCACTGAACCTCGGACCTTGTCGCAAGCCCCTGAGCCCGCAAAGCTCTAAATCCTACACCCCAGGCCCATAGAAAGGCAAACCCGCGACCTCAACCTACTCCCACACCGACCCCGGAGAGTGTATCCGCACAGTACAGCCCTTGGCCAATCCATATCCCCGGTCCTCTCCAAATTCAGACATGGGATGAAAAATGCCTACAGCTTTTCGCACATAGCTGGACGCTTTTGGAGTGGCCATCCCCTTTTGAGAACCCGCCGCCCTCCCAAGGGGTTTCTTGCATTGAACTTATGCTAGATCTTTGAATTTCTTTTCAAGTAATGGTGCCGATTAACCTTAAAGTCCTCAAGGGGTCTAGTTTCTGTGATGCGCCTAAAGTGAATCACAAATCCCCGGCAGTTTATTTCCTCCAAAACCGTTCCGAAGCCACCCGACTGCCCCCGCAGGTTTTAACGCAAGCCGCAGGTACCTTTGTGAAATGTTTTTGTCTCCTTCGAAGTTGACTCTTTTTCCCGCGAAAGTCTGCGATCATTGTCATCCCTCATCTTACGGGTTCACCAATGTTGTTCCTTCTTTGAAATCCCGACCCAACCTCCTTTCACGGTCCCACGTCCGACAAGTTCTTGAATCCATCATCGTGCCAGGAGTCCGAGTCCTGAAACATTCGTATCGCATCCCCGGAATCACGCCTCGTCCGTTGCCGGCCTGCTTCCCACGACACTTCTGAGCTTAATTCGCAAATTCACGAAGCTCGTCTCCCGCCTTTCGCTGGGGACGCAGCTTATTCCACGTCGCGCTTTACCCTTTTTGGGGTAGTATAGTCCCTATATAATCCCGATACAAAAAGGTTAACCTTTAGTTCCCCATGATACCCGACAGGTAAGCTAAACCCTAATCCCTAAACCCTAAACCCCTAATCCCTAAACCCTAATCCCTAAACCCTAAACCCCTAATCCCTAAACCCTAAACCCAGGTAAGTAGGACGATCCCTCGACTGGTTATTGATCCAGGACCAAGATCCTGGGGCCCAGGCTCCCAGGTGCTGATGAAACCCACCGGGCCACTCATAAAGTATAAACCTATAGAACCTACCCAGAGGCTCCTTAGTAGTTCCTTTTTGGGGGTTCATATTTAGAATCCTGAAAGGTAACCCCAAAAAGGAACTACTCTGGAGCCTATGGGTAGACCCTATATGCTCGGTTCCTTCTTTGTTCACCTCACAGTTCTTATGGATCCTAACACAGAAGGAAACATGAACCTTGATTCATCGCAGCATTACCCATAGGCTCCTTAGTAGTTCCTTTTTGGGATTACCTTATAGGATTCTAAATATGAAACCCAAAAAGGAACTACTTTAGAGCCCTAGGGTAGTCCCGCGTGAGGTGGTGGACCAGGGTGCCGTGGTTGGCGTGACGCAGTACATGTGCGGCACCCTTCCGGACCCCGAGATGGCTTAGGTTGGCTTTCTTTCGATGGGAGTCCTTTTGGGGTTGTCGAAGCATGCTAGGACGTCTAACCAGAATCCTACAAGAAGAAGCGATTTCTGGCTTAGCGATTGGAGCCTTGATCGTTCGGAAGCCAGTAGAATCAACGCGCTGAGCTCGGATGTATAAACCCGATCCACATTTCCGAGATTCCGTCGAACAGAAACTTGCAAGTGTGGCAGCCCCCTTTCCGGATTCGGTTACGGTTCAGAGGTGGTGAGAGCCCCGTTGCATGTCGTCAGTGCAACGGCTGAAGCTGCACGTGAATCCTACCCCTCCAAGTTGTCAAGCCTCAGGTGATAGGTGATTTAAGATCAGTAGTGCCTGTATGAACAGCTGGCACTTGGTTTCTTCATGTTAGAAGCCGGATGTGCAGGACCTGCCGTCGTCGTCCTATCCTCAGCGTTGTTACAGCTCATTTGAACACGCTGTCTTGGCGATGAAAGCGCACCAGGAAGGACTGGTCAGATATCTCAATGAGGAGCCAATCTCCAAAACTCTAAACTGTAAGCCCCTAAATAGGTCACTCCTCAATGTGCTTTCCACTGCAGACTGGCACTGAAACAGCAGATAACCCTGCCTTAAAGAGACGTGCTCTTTATGACGTGTGGACAAATCCATCATTCCATGGACTCACATAGCAGCCAACCCGGTCTCCAAAAACTCGTCGAATTTTTAATGCTTACATCAACGTGGTTTATACGTTAAATTCCTGCATTCCGTGGTTTTAGAGTCTGTGGGTTCCCTGCACTAGACTATACGTAGAAGCGGAGCCAAGCATCTTGAACCTTTCTGGGGCGCTCTAATCCCTGTATTATCCCATTGGTTAGCTCAGGCTTTGGTTACCCAATACACCCCCAGCCCTAAATCCCCAAGCATCAAACTGAAACCGAAGCCCTAAACCTTAAACTTAATATTAAACCCCAAAACCCTGAACCCTAAACCCTCAACCCCTAAAGCCGTTATAGAGGCTCCCAAAGCAGCCCAACGAACTTCGTGAACTTAAAACCCAGCTCCTTAACAAGAGGGTTCTATAGTAAGTGAGATGGATTTTTTCATTCTGGTAACTTCACCCCTAAACCCTAAACCCTAAAACCCTAAACCCCTAAACCCCTAAACCCTAAACCCCTAATCCCTAAACCCTCAACCCTCAACCCTCAACCCTTAAAGCCCTCAACCCTCAACCCTAAAGTGCCGTTCTACAGCCTCCAAAAGCAGTCCAGCGAACTTCCTAGTAGTAGAGTAGGTAACCTTTAACCTTTCTTGGGGTAGTATTGTCCCTATATAATCCCTACCCTATAGGTTAACCTTCAGTTCCCCATGATACCCGACAAGTAGGCTAAACCCTAATCCCTAAAATCCTAAACCCCTAAACCCTAGTATCCCTATATAACCATGAGGCCCGACAAGAATGAAGCAGCCCAACAAAACTTCGTGAGGCCCTCCTTGGCTCTTTGCCTCCTGCGGCTGCTTCAGACCATGGCTGCGGCCCTCTTCTCAGCGGATCTGGGTGTGTTTTTGGATTTTTGTATAGGGCTTATGGGGAGTGGGTTTAGAGTTTAGGGTTTAGGATTTAGGGTTTAGGGTTTTTGTGTAGGGCTCACTTGGAGGTTCAGGGGTTGGGGATGTTTTGAGCCTTTGAGTGGGGTTTGAGTAGGGTTTAGGGATACGTAGGGTTTAGGTGGAAGTGGGGCTCGCGAGTTCTGGGGCTTGTCTCTTACGCAGAGTTTTCGGGGCGTGATCTGTCCAAAACAGTTTTTAGACCTATCGTTCGGCATCTCTCTTTTCTAAACGGGTTGGGGCTTGTCTCTTATAAGGGGAAGTTTGCGGGGCGTGATTTGTGCAAAGCAGTTTTTAGACCTATGTAGCTTTCTTTTGCTGTAGCGTTCGGCATCTCTCTTTTCTAAACGGGTTGGGGCTTAGGGCCTTAGGAGTCACAGAGTGGTTTTATCTTGGCTGAGGGTGGGAGCTTAAAGCTACGTTCCAATCTAGGTCAATACCACTTCCATGGCATCGCTTGCTGTTAGACGGTTTGGGACTGTGGCAGAAGTCAACAGCCTTCGTCGTTAGGGATTGTGGCTCTGCAATGGCGGCTGAAGTTGTGAAGGGTCTGGGGAGGTTTTGTGCTTGGAGTGGCGCGCCTTGAGGGATTAGGACTCTGGGGTGTAGGCCCTGTATATATATATATATATATATATATATATAGCCTACAGCCGAAAATGATCCCATAACATATGGCCGTTGATGCCTTTGAGTTTTTCTGAGTGATTTGGGTGAAGCAACCTTCAGATTGTTAAGTCTCAGGGGCGTGTCTTTCGTTTGCGTTGGAGGTGTTGCTTTTCGATTTTTAGGCTCTTTGCTGTTCTGTCACTTCTCGGCCAAAACTCAGAGAGCTGGACCAGGGTTGGAGAAACTTCCATCCGGAGGAATTCACAAGTCGTTGCATAGCTTCCAGTTCGAGAGGCCCATGTCTGACGGGGGTTAAACCTGCAAGTTTCGCGTTGGCTCAGTAGTCGCTATACCTAGTTCCACTTTGAACCAGATGCAGTTATGTAGGTTGCAGCAGAGCTTTCAATACGGCAGTACTGGTGACACTAACTAATCGTAAGAACAACGATGCATGGTTTTCCTGTCACTAACAATGAAGAAGGCCGAACCAGTCGCAATCTTCACCAGGTGACCATGTATGCCAAAGACGGCATGCGTGACATCTTCAGCGGCGGGCCCGGGTTTTGCTGAGTTTGGAATACACAGAGCCCTCGAGGATACGTTCTACGCCCCCGACCACCCCGAAGCCCTTGAGGTCAAGACTCTCCTTCCAGGGGATCATAATCCAGGGGACCAGAAGATTCTTCAGGTCTACATGAATGTCAATGCAAGATGTCATGAAACTTCGATTTTCGGCTTCGACTTCCACAGGTACATAGGGTAGGATCTTCATACCTGGTTCGAGTAGCATTGTGGCCCTGGCCGATGCTGAAATTGCAACTTTCGGCACGGGCTTGCGATCGAAAAACTGTTGACTTTCATGGTCGTGTACTTTTGTACCATAGTCTCTTGCAATGTAGTGTACTAGATTACTACCTTCCAGGAGAACCGGAATCTTCAAACACGCTTCGAGTTGTCACGTCCACTGTGTATGCAGGGATTTCAGGCGCCTCCCGCGTTTACCAGAGAATCTAACTGCTGTTTTGTTGGGTTATCCTGGCTCATCTTCAAGCATCAATGCAAAACCTGGACCGTTATCGCCGTATTCATTTCGCTTCCAGCAGGATTCATAAAGGAGTTTCCCCGAAGCCGTGGCCTGACTGCGACAGTGGGTCTCTGAGGCACGGGTTTTGGCCTCATTGGCAAAGTGGTGCGATTCCTGGGGAGGGGGCCTGAGCTGCCCAGGGATGCAGGGGCAATGGGGGTTCAGGGTTTTGTTGTCGACGAAAATGGTTTCGACTCTGTTTATTCTGGGATCATGTTCAATGTGTAACTGTACGATGACGTATATCGATGCCAGGTTCGTCTGATGTGAGAACTGTGCAACTCGGATGCTTCAGATGTTCCATGCAACCCGTTGCTTATTCCCTCATTCAAGGGTTCTGTTCCTGAAACCAGCCTCAGCATCATTCCATAAGAGAGTGATGAACCAGTGTCAGCTCGGTTGATGTCGACTTTGCATACCCGTTCAAGGGCAATTGTTTCTTGGTCTGCGCGCTCTGTTAAAGACAGGTCCTCAGAGGCTGTGGATATACTCTCTGGGCACAAACTTGCCTAGGAAGTTGAGTAGAGTAGAGCCGGATGCCTGCGGAAGCTTCTTGAGACTTCCGCTTCTTTGATAGTAGTCGTGGATCTCTGATGTGCTTGACAACCGATGACCCCATGTTTTCCACTGTCCCCAGTCTTGTGCTGAGCATGAACCATATATATATATATACATACATATATATATATATATATATATGCAGCATGAGCTCACAAAGATCCTGCAGCCATCCAGAGTCCAGTTCCAAAGTTCGAAGCCCGGGGCCATGGCCATGGCTGTTGCCTTCTTCGAGTACTTGCCGGAGCGAGGGATTTCTCTACGAGCCGCGGAGCTTCGTCACCTGTGTTGGATACTGGCGGATGTGAGAAAGAGATCTGCAACCTTCCATGCGCTGTTCTATGTGTTCCGCGAAACGGTCCCAAGTTTCTTGGCGGTGCCTCTTCAGAAGGTCACCCTGGCTGCAGGCGCTGCTCACACTTGCGCTGTGAAGGCGAGCGGTGAGCTGGTGTGCTTTGGGCACAGCGGATACGGCCAGTGCGACGTCCCGGCAAGCTTGGGCCCTGTGGTGACCGTCGCTGCAGGCGCTAGTCACACTTGCGCTGTGAAGGCGAGCGGTGAGCTGGTGTGCTTTGGGGACAACCGATACGGACAGTGCGACGTACCGGCAAACTTGGGCCCTGTGGTGGCCGTCGCTGCAGGCTCTTATCACAATTGCGCTGTGAAGGCGAGCGGTGAGCTGGTGTGCTTTGGGAGCAAATATGAGGGCTGGTACGATGTCCCGGCAAAATTGGGCCCTGTGGTGGCCGTCGCTGCAGGCGGTGGTCACACTTGCGCTGTGAAGGCGAGCGGTGAGCTCGTGTGCTTTGGGGCCAACGCTGAGTACCAGTGCGACGTCCCGGCAAACTTGGGCCCTGTGGTGGCCGTCGCTGCAGGCGGTTGTCACACTTGCCCTGTGAAGGCAAGCGGTGAGCTGGTGTGCTTTGGGGCCAGCGCTGAGTACCAGTGCGACGTACCGACAAACTTGGGCCCTGTGGTGGCCGTCGCTGCAGGCGAAGAGCACGCATGCGCTCTGAAGGCGAGCGGTGAGCTGGTTTGCTTTGGGGGCAACGACTATGGCCAGTGCGACGTACCGGCAAACTTGGGCCCTGTGGTGGCCGTCGCTGCAGGCGGTTGTCACACTTGCGCTGTGAAGGCATGCGGTGAGCTGGTGTGCTTTGGGCTCAACCATTGCGGCCAGTGCGATGTGCCTGCAACTTTGGGGCTCTTGTCGTCCCGCATTGTTCCAACATCTCTGTGTTCTGGAGAAAGAGCAGATCGGGGCACAGTCACGCAGGTCGTGCACCACACGGAGGCGGCTGCGCAGATCCATCCGGATGAGGCAGCCGCGATCGTGGCTGAGCAGGAGGCCTCCCTCATCCAGCACAACATCGATTCCACACTTTGGACCGCTCATGAGGAGGATGCAGAGTCCGACAGTGACCGGCGTTTTCGGAGGCTGATTCTGCTGGAGTTCACGCGCTGTCCGGCCGAGCTTACTGAAGTCCTGGAGCAGTCGGAAGCCTTGCGGCCGACCCGAGAAGCGCTGACCCGCGAGGGCTTCCACTGGCTGCAGCCCACCGGCGCCAAGGTGGGGGTATTGTGTAAAGGATCGTGTAATTAGAGCGCAGAGGTTGTAAGAAGCCCAGTTTGTATGTCTAAGTAAAATTAAACAACGAAATGACGAGCTGCATGTGTAAGGATAATTACTTAAGGACAGTTCATGGATCCAGAGTGCTGTCGATTGATGTACCATGCGCAAATGATAGCAAGCTGTGTTTACTTAAGGGCATCGTAATCGGAAAAGTTGCAACAGGGACTCACGCAAGCAATATCATGTCATAGCTCCAAACGCAGTATAGCTTTATGGTATTTTGGTAGGTTCACTCGATGCTCATACACATTTCTTCGATGCCCTAAGCTTTATAACCCCACACCCGATAGTCCCCCAAACCCTAAACCGCGGGTTTAGGGATGTGGGCCTCGTCACGCAGGTCATCGTGGAGCCGGAGCTCATGCGGCTGCTCCGCAGCCAGCGCTCGGTGGAGCTCCGGGCTCACCATGTCCTGGTCACAGAGGACGCTTTGGGAACCCGGGGTACTGTAGCGTACATGGGAAGGCTATATGTTTTGTGATGGTTTTCAAAATTGGGGCATGAGGGGATGGTTGAACTCGGGGGGAGGGGGCCCGAGGGTTTGGGGCTGCGGGCTTCGGGTGTTTGAGTTTCGTCTTGGATCTCGAGGTTTGGAGCCCAGGCATTGGACGGTTTTGCTGCTTCGTTGTATCGTCGACGAGTCTACAACGTCAGAGTGAAGCGTCATGAGTCTCCCGAAGTTGCACACCCATATACACCCATGTTGTCCATGTTGATAACCTGTTAAACCCTCCAGGCGCCAGCAATAGCAGGCATGTGACTTATACCTATAGTCTCCATGGTGGTTTCTTTTTGGCTAACCAATTTTATGGTTAGGATCCTATAATAGTGATTTGGGTTAACTCAAAAAAGGAACTGCAATGGAGACTATATAGGTAGAATAGGAGTTTGCAGACTCGCCGGCGGGCCTTGTTCAAGTCGTCGTTTCTGCATGCAGGATCTTGAGGATTTCGTCATGGACGCTGTGCATTCTCTCCCATCCAGGCAAGTTTCAATTTTTGCGGGTCGCATGAATACTGATACTGTCGGACTCGGGGCTTTGCATCCATTCTTTGAAGTCAGACATGATGGAAGTTTCAACCCCTGGCCTAGCTGTGATTGTAAGCCGCTTTGGACGGACAAATGGTCCGTAGACTTTCTTCGCAAGCCGTGTTGGTTTCTGTGAGATCGATGTAGGCAAGTACAGGAACCCCATAGAACTTTCAGCGTCGACAGTGACAGTGCAAGAACTTGCCAACTTTGGTCTGCTCCCTACAAGTCTAGAAGCCCGGCAGGTCCGAACAAGCTTTGTTCTTCCCTTCCTTAGGCGGGGCCACAACCAAAGGGTGCTAGGTACTGTTATGGGCGATACCTCCCCAACTTAGAAGTAGTAATTCCTAATACAGAAACCCTACAACTCTATGTTTATAAAAAATGCATTTTAGATTAGGCTGGTGGCCGATCTCGGTCTATAGGTAATTACTTCGGACCCTTTGGGACAAGAACCTGCGAACCCAGGCGGAAAGTGCGCCTCCGAAGCGCCACCCCCATGGCGCTGACAGACTCTGGGATGCAGACCCCACCGAGGTTTGTAGGGCCCTGTGTTTGGAGTTTGGTCAATTATACTGCTGGCAAGTCAGTGCACTTTCTGGCACTGAGGCCTTGAAACTTGCGGTGCGTCTGGTAGTGATTTGGAAGTCCGGTTCCATGGACATGCGCAGTCAGCTTCGTGCGAGCACACGCGTGTAACATGTCAGGGTTGACTGGGTACAGCGGGGTTCGTACCGGGGTTTCCGGAACAGTATCCCACCCTAAACCCTAAACCCTAAACCGAACTGAGGCTTCTATAAGATGTGCTATCAGCATTCCCAGGTTGAATTGTGGAAGCTTGGGTCGGGCAGGCACTTCAAGGCAGTGAGCCCAGGAAGCCTGATTTGTTGAACCAACCTACTTGCAGGTTCAGGGGTAGTTATAAGGGTCCCTTTAAAGGGATCTATAGGGATCTATGAGGGTCTAGGGTTTAGGGCTTACTTGGAGGTTCAGGGGTAGTTTTATGTGAGGTTATAAGTCCCCTATAGTCCCCGAGTATGGGTTGTAGGTATAGTTACCCTACTTATAATAACCCCTACTTAGCTACTTATAAGTAATTACCCATGAACCTCCAAGTAGGCACGCCGGAGATCCTGCAAGCACGTTTGGTCAGCACCCAAGGGCTGCAGCTTACCGAGGATGGCGATGAGCTCGTTTTGGTTCGACGCACGTTTCTCCACCTTCCGCCGACGCAGCTCCATCATGCCGCCTCAGTCGCGCAATCCACTACAGAGGCAGCAGGGCAGAGTCGTGGCGACAGGGAGTTCTGTGCAGTTATGCACTTTACTGCATTTGCCTGCAAGTTTTGGCGCATTGCGAAAACGGGATACTCAACCCCCCTTTGCTATCGAATCTTACATCATGCTTCTTCGGACAGGTCCCTACCATCTTTACCTGTAGATCTTGCATTCGAGGTGCACTCCCCATGGACGTCTCGGGTTACGGCTCATCTTATGGGTTTGTGTTTCTGTGAAAGCGTGCCTGGCCTATGAAACTCTTTTGAGCGAGATCCTGCCATCAGGCCCGCGTCAACCATGGCACGAATCCGCGGAGAGTCTTCGCGCACACCGACTAGAAGTGAACTCTGTTTATATGCAGATGAAGCAGCTGTTGTCCAACCCCAAGGTTCGTTGGGGAGCTGTTTGCTACTCAAAGAAATTCGTGTGCACTCTTCACGGCCGCTGTTGTACCTAGACCCTCCATCTACCCTCTATTAGACCCTAAATGCCCTTTATTTGGGACCATATACCCCTATTTGAGGGTACAAGGAGGGTCCTGGTATGTGATCACTTGGTTTGGTCTCGAAGCCACGGGCATGGTGTGCCTTTCAATCCTTGAGCCGGAGCACATACCGCACGGGTCTGAGACCATTGAGAAGAGTTTTCCCCGTATAGTTCCCATATTATAAAGCTGCAATAAAGCTTGTTGAACTTGTTCAAGGAGCAGTATTATTCACTAGTCCATGCCGTTTTGCCTTGGTAGGAATCTGTCTGCAGTTTGCATTCTGCTTACTGCAGGCTGCCTGCCGGAATCAGGGCGATGCCAACAAAAGCCAAGCCTAAGTAAGGTTCAGAGGCTAGGGTACGTAATGCTGGTGGTGTTAGGGCGTGCATGAGATGCAGCGTGCTTGTCTTAACTCGGAGTTCGCAAGCTTATGACGAGTGCGAGGTGGCCTTTAGGGACCCATCGATATTCTTGTTTCCATCAATGCTCGAATCCGCGAACCCCTGAACTAAACTAAAGCCCATAAACCCTACACCCTACACCGTAGCTCTGACAATGACATGAGTCTGTCAAGCATCGCATTGAGTGGTTCCTTGCCTTGGTTTCGGAGTATCGGTCCAAAACATCGGCTTGTCGATGCAGAGATACTGAAGGGTATTTTCATCGTGTTGCTAGCCTGAAGTGTTAGGGTTCTATTAAGACTATACGCTATAAGCAGTCGACTAGGATGCCCAGTAGTACCCTTATCCCCTTTTTGTAGTCCTAGGTTCCTGATAAAGTTACCCAATACCAAAATAGAGAGGCCTTTTTATTCTTAGGTTACTGGGTATCCTAGTCGAGTTGGGTCGAGAATCCGGTTTCTGAGCGTTTCCTGGATGCTTCCGGATGTTTCGTCTCTGCACTTTGGCCCATTACAACTGCTTGTCATCGTGGCATCTCCTTGTCAACTTGTGCATGCTACTTGTACGTAGATGGGAGTTTCCGAAAATAGGGGACCCTAATATAGTACCCCAAATAGTAGGATCCTTAATATAAGGATTCCCCGAAATTAAGGTACCCCCCTAATTTTCGGAAGCTCCCACTTGTACGTAGATCTGGAGTTCCAACAGGCGAAAGCGCTGTACAGAGATTTATCCCCCTAAGGCTCCATGTACCCTTATAGTATATACTTAGGCCTTAAAGTACCTACATAGGGACACCTTTAAGGCTTAAGTATCTACTATAAAGGTACATGGAGCCTTTGGGTCCAAGCGGAGCTTCTCCGGAATCCTTGGTCTTGGGCATGCCGTGGTTCCAGCGAGTGTGCGCCACTGGTGACACAGCACTCCTCAAGGAAGCTAGTGACATCTTTGTATATACAAATGGTATAGTTTACAAACTTATGCACACATATAAGAACTTTTTGTATTTGAAATTTGCTTCTATTTAAGCAATCTCATATGTCGCAAAATCAGGCTGTATACAAAATGATTAGTAAGTGAGGAACACGGTTCAAGCGGGGGACCAAGCATGTGTGCTGTCTTTGCTCAGGCTGTTAGCATTCTGCTCACATGCTCGAGCACAGCTGCACGCGGCTCTCGACTGGGGAGTTGGCATTCTGCTGACAACCCCACCTGTGACAGAGTACCGCGTTGGAGCGCAGACAATGGAAGCCTGCAGTGATGCACTACGGAGGTCATGACATTATCAGTGCGGCTTCGTTCTGTCTTGAAGCCGTCATGCGAACCGCACATATAGATAGCCCTATATAATATCTATAGTAATTATCCTTAGTCTAAAGCAGGTCACCGACAGGCTCCAGAATGCAAGGCCCCGTTGGTTGTGATGTCAGCTCTTTGGGCAGGGCTCTCCGAAGTGGACATGAGTGGGCCTGCATCGACTCAGTCAGACAATTCTCGGAAATCTAGACCCGAATGAATCGTCACTTGGACCCGTTAGAGACTGAGTTCAATGTTTAGGGTTTAGGATTCTGAAGTGCTTATATATATATATATATATATATATATATATACACTACCTATAGTCTCCATTGTAGTTCCTTTTTCCTTTTTTTGCTTCACTAAAATCTAAATTATACGATCCTAACCATAGCGTTGGTTAACCAAAAAAGGAACTAGAATGGAGACTGTAGGTAGACAACTATTGAATCCTCACAAAGACGGGCGATTACCCGTTGTAAACGCTTTTCCCAAAGGCTCCATGTACCTTTATAGTAGATACTGAAGGCTTAAAGGGGTCCCTATGTAGGTACTTTAAGGGCTAAGTATATACTATATGGGCACATGGAGCCTTAGGGTTTGAAGTGGGATAGCGGCCTGGTGCTGTGCATGACCCCTGGCTGCATGAGCCCGGAAAGAGCCATGCCACTAGATGCGCACCATAATACTAGGTTACTATTATGGTACCACTTTTCGTAAGGGGAATTATTACTATAAGGTGACTATCTGCAGCCTTCTGTAAGTCCAGATCAACGTTCGAAGCTCGGAGCCATGGCCATGGCCGCTGCCTTCTTCGAGTACTTGCCGAAGCGAGGGCTTTCTTTACGAGCCACGGAGCTTCGTCACCTGTGTTGGATACTGGCGGATGTGAAGCAAAGATCTGCAACCTTTCATGGGCTGTTCGATGAGCTCAGCAAAACGGTCCCCAGCTTCTTGGCAGTGCCTTTTCAGAAAGTCACCGTGGCTGCAGGCCTCTGGCACACTTGCGCTGTGACGGCGAGCGGTGAGCTGGTGTGCTTTGGGTACAACGGGCACGGCCAGTGAGACGTGCCGGCAAACTTGGGCCCTGTGGTGGCCGTCGCTGCAAGTCATTGGAACACTTGCGCGGTGAAGGCGAGCGGCGAGCTGCTGTGCTTTGGGCTCCACGCTCACGGCCAGTGCGACGTGCCGGCAAACTTGGGCCCTGTGGTGGCCGTCGCTGCAGGCGGTGGTCACACTTGCGCTGTGAAGGCGAGCGGCGAGCTGGTGTGCTTTGGGCACAGCGGATACGGCCAGTGCGACGTGCCGGCAAGCTTATTGGGCCCTGTGGTGACCGTCGCTGCAGGGGATCATCACACTTGCGCTGTGAAGGCGAGCGGTGAGCTGGTGTGCTTTGGGGACAACACTTACGGCCAGTGCGACGTCCCGGCAAACTTGGGCCCTGTAGTGGCCGTCGCTGCAGGCCTCTGGCACACTTGCGCTGTGACGGCGAGCGGTGAGCTGGTGTGCTTTGGGTACAACGGGCACGGCCAGTGCGACGTGCCGGCAAACTTGGGCCCTGTGGTGGCCGTCGCTGCAAGTCATTGCGCTTGCGCGGTGAAGGCGAGCGGCGAGCTGGTGTGCTTTGGGCTCCACGCTCACGGCCAGTGCGACGTGCCGGCAAGCTTGGGCCCTGTGGTGACCGTCGCTGCAGGGGATCATCACACTTGCGCTGTGAAGGCGAGCGGTGAGCTGGTGTGCTTTGGGAGTAACGATTGGGGCCAGTGCGACATCCCGGCACCTTTGGGGCTCTTGTCCCACAATGTTCCAAAGTCTCTCTCTTCCAGAGACGGAGCAGATACAGGCACAGACACAGAGCTGCACGAAGCTCCAACGATCTTTAATGTGACGGAGGACGTGCGCCACAGGGAGGCGGCTGCGGAGATCCCGCCAGATGAGGCAGCCGCCATCGTGGCTGAGCAGGAGGCTTCCCTCATCCAGCACAACATCGACTCCACCCTTTGGACCGCTCATGAGGAGGATGCAGAGTCCGACAGTGACCGGCGATTTCGGAGGCTGATTCTGCTTCAATTCAGTCGCAGCAAAGCCGAGCTCAACGAGGTTCTGGAGCAGTCGGAAGCCTTGCGGCCGACCCGAGAAGCGCTGGCCCGCGAGGGCTTCCATTGGCTGCAGCCCACCGGTACCAAGGTGGCTGCACTGAGCTTGTATCTGTCTGGCTTGCAAGCACCAGTATAATTACAAGTTTAAGCGAAAACTCAAGCAAGACACAGTTCTTGTCTTATGAGACAAGCTTGGTAGAAGAAACACCAAACAATCAAACTTCGTTCAAGCGGAAACTATAGCTAAGTACCGACCTGCCTGCCCACCCAGCTGCCTCTCTCTTTGTCCTCTTCGCCCTCTGTAGAAGCCCCCTAAAACCCCTAAACCCTATAAACCCTAAAACTCCTAAAACCCCTAAACCCTAAACCCTAAACCCTAAAACTCCTAAAACCTCTAAACCCTATAAACCCTAAAACTGCTAAAGCCTCTAAACCCCCTAAAACTCAAAAACAAAAAACAACGAAGCAGGTCTTCGTGGAGCCGGAGCTGTTGCGGCTGATCCGCAGTCACCGCTCTGCAGAGCTTCTGGAGCTCAAGGCCCATCATGCCCTGGTCACAGAGGACGCTTTGGGATTCGGGGTTTAGTGGGGTTTAGGCTGCTACTGCTACTGTAGGGTCTTAGTCGTAGTCTTAGGGTGCAGGGCTTCAGTGGTTTGGGGCGTTGGGTTCTTGGATGTTCTTAGGGTCTTCGGGTCTCGAGTTGTGTGTGCTGTGTTTGGGTGTGCTGGTTTCGGATCGATGATTTTTGGCTTCAGGGTTGTGAATCTATGGATGTCTAGACATGTAACACGACAGGTGCTCAGCAGGTAGCCAATTTCCAAGGCAGGCTTTCGAACTCAGAAGCAGTCCTCTTTGTATATATGTACCTAACACTCAGCCACAGATCCGCTGACCTGGATGTATGTTGCAGGCCCGCTTAAAACCCCCCAGCCGGAGAGGCCCGTTTAGGCTTCTGGGGTCCAGCGGTCGACGCTGAGAAGCTGCTTGTTCTGTGCAATTGTTGCACGTAATATCATTGTCGTCATGTTGCTTCCAAAGATATCGTTGCGATGATGCCTTGTTGTGTGAAATGGTAGTTTGTGGCCATATATAAAGCAACCCTGATGCTGTAAACAGGTGCCGCATGCACAGGCTTGGATGCCCAAGTGGTCAAAGTTGCAGTCGTCTCAAGGCGCTGTTGTCGTTTTGACTTCCATTGTGGCACGCAGGATCTCGTCGATTTCGTCATGGACGCTGTGCAGTCAATCCGGTCGAGGCAAGGTTCAGTGAGGTTTTAGGAGCCAAAGGTCGAGGGATGTCGATGGTATCCTGTTGCTGAAGATGAGAGTTTGCATTTGGCCGCATGGATTCTTTCAGAGGCCCAGGGAAGCTTGGTTTCACGTCCCTGGGTGGCCACTTGACAACCTGGTAGCGGTTTTGGACCGATCTTGGGGTCAGTGGTTCCTTCATAGGAATTCAGAAAACTTCCGGGGTCGAGATTTTTGGAGATTTCAGGCTCTCAGAAACACATCAAGTCCTGAGAGTCCCCAGTGCCTGAATCCGAAACTTTGCCTTGAGCCTTTATACCGGTTCAATCCTAGACATAGAGCTCGGTGATGGGAGCCGTGAACGCATGCGCCTGGGATTAAGCTAGCATTTCGGCGGACTCCCAGCAATCCTCCTTACCTTGCCCATCAGTTTTGTCCAAACTTGTCACTGTCAGGTTGAACGTGACTCTCCGCAGCACCACCCCCGTGGCACTGACAGATTCTGGGACGCAGGCTCCAGCATTTAGCGGGTTGTGGGCGTACGGGTACATGGTTAGTCAGTGCAATTGAATATGATTGTGCGTTGGGCCTAGGAATGGATTGGGCAGTCTGCCGTGGACGATGGTGATGAGATCGTCTTGGTTCGACACACTTTTCTCGATGTCCCGCCGACACATCTCATTCCTGCCAGATCCGTCGCACAAAGCACCACAGAGGCCAGGCAGAATCATAATTTTTTGACAGCAGTAGCCAGTCTTTAGCTACAGCGGTCTTGGTGTGTGATGTAATTGCATGTTCATACAAGATCTTCCTGGCCAATACCGATGCACACTACAAATATTCTTCCAACCGCGTCCAGCATTCACGTATATAGCAATGAGCATGCAGTATCCATATGAAACAGCTGCTTTTCCAGCATGCAGCTGGTATCTGCTGCATTCGCCTGCTTAGAGGGTAGGGATTCATCCTTGTGGCTCACGATTTGACAGTGCATCAAGATTCTGTGCATATGGCTCTGCTGCCCAGGCCCACGTCGGCACGAATCCGAGGAGAATCTTCACACTCAGGGATGAGGTATCATCCACGACGGGGAGGTGATCGCCATTGCGCCTGAAATTGAGCGGTGCTAACCCGCCAGCGCTCCATTTCATAGGCTTTTGATAATTGGTTACTATGGAGGCGATGCTGTTGCAAAAGTCTTTGCTTTACCGAAAGCAGGGCACCGAACGTCCTTGTTGAGTGTTTATGGTAAGCGTAAATCAGATGCAACGCGCTGCGCCCAAGCCTCTTCTCGCCTCCGGAAGCCCGCTGTCTGAGCTGGCAGGACTTTGCAGTCTGCATTCTGCTTACTGCTGTGTTGCCTGTCGCGCTAGGAAGTGCCAAGAAGACGAGACAACAGTCGCAGCTCATGGTTCGTTGTCTTCGCGGCCAGAGACCTCGTACGTGAACCTCGACATACCCTCGAACACCTTAAATACCCACTATCAAGGACCATAAGCACTCTGTTAAAGTGTACTTAGGTGTCATAGGAATCCGGGTCTTACGATCGCGCGATTGGCCTAGTCTAAGTGAATCTAGGCTTCATGCCATCCTCCCTGCGACTGCAACTGCAGAGCCCTAGCAGCATGCAGCCCAATCTCGCTTACTACCCTCGAGCCCTAAACCAGCAGCTGAACCAGATACTGAAACATATTATGAACCTAGTTCCAGTCTAAACCTCTAACCCAAAAGCATTGCAGCAGCTGATTGAATCCGGCACCGAACTTGAGAGGTTGGAGTCTGAATTGATGGTATTGGTTTCAATATGTTTGGAAGGTAGGGGCCACAAAGGAAGCTGGTCCTTAACACCTTAACTGAGATAGTTCGTGAAAGGAGCTGAGTACACTCCAGATGCTGAAGTGATCCCCATGTAGCACACCGCACTGCGATAGGTTATGGGCCATGGGTGTATGAGGTTTGGTGATTCCTGCAATTCGTAGCCAATGCTGTGAAAAAGTTGCAGAGTTTGACTTCTTGGCATCTCCTCGCACCCCGCTTTGACGTTTTGCACATTTTTGTAGCTGGGCTCCTGGCGCCAGTCGTCAGAAGCCACTGTACAGCAATCCCCCGACAAGGGCTTGTTCAGAAGTCTTGTTCTCCGCACGTGGTTCTTTGCACGGTTGGGCCCAAAGAGGTTTAGTCCTCCTTCGGCTTTACGAGAGAGGTGTCGCTCTGTATACATAGATGCCGAAGCATGCCGAGACTTTCTGAAACCCCTCCTCGTGCAGCCGGCCATGTGCATCAAGCTGGGGTCAAGCATGCAATTTCTTGCTCGGGCAGTCTGCATTCTGCTTACATGCCCGAGCGACGGCAGGTAGAGCGCTCAGCTGGGAAGTCTGCATTCTGCTTACTCCCCGGCCACTGACTTTGACCTGCCATGGGTGTGCCCCCCAAAAAAGGACTGTGTCGCTGGGTAGTGATTCAACAGCGCAGTACTCTCTCCGGGGCCAAACATCGAAAGCAGAAGCTTTGCACCATGCCGAGGAACGTACCTGCTGGACAGCCGATGTGCGAATCTTGGATCCGCTTTGAAATTTCCCTGCTGGCTTTCGGTAACATACCCGCATAGTCCTTAGTAGATGATACGCTAGATTATACTGTAAGAAGTTCTTGTCGTAGTATTCTTGTTGTTGCCCCAATATATAGGAGTTTCCGACAACAGGGAACCTAATATAGTACCCTAAATAGTAGGATCCTTAATATAAAGACCCCTTACTTACCCCTGCTTGTCGGAAGCTCCCATATACAGGCCCGGCAGTCGTGGGTTTCAGAGTTCCTTCTTATTTCCCCACCCAATCTGCCTAACGTACGCTCTGAGCAAGGGCCCCTTGTGAGTTGAAATTAGATTTTCCTAAGCCACATCCCTAAACCCTACGACCTTAACCCTGAATAGCCTACCTTTTTTGGGACCTCTATAAGGAAATCATAATAAGGAACCCTAAAAAAGTAGGTTGTTTGGGGTTAAGGCATCCCTAAACCCTAGACCCTGAACTTGGTTTTAAAGCTTCCAGTGCTAGGCTTCCGAGCTTTTGAAGTTGGCTCGGAGTGTTTTTGGCATTTGCAGGGTCACGGGTACTAGCCTGGAGCCCAGATTCTCATCCCAAGATGCTGGATACATGAAGTGGCCTTGAAAGTAAGAATAGAGTGACGAGATATGTTGTTAGACTATGATCAAAAATGGAATATTCAGGAGACACAGGTCGGCATTATTCAGACCTGCATACTAGGATCTCGGTGTATGAGTTTTACTGACCGTCTTACCATACGAGCAAATCCCTTATAGTAACCCTTATAGACCCCTTTAGAGTTATTTAGGTACGGCCCCCATACAGTAAGAGTCTATAATAAAGCTACTATTAAGGTCCTACTATATCTATATTATGAATATTATCCCACTATTACTGAGTGGGGGCCGTACCCAAACTATTACTATTACCTGGGACCCAGAGTAGGCCCTTATTCCATTTTTTATGGTTTAGGTTCTCTCATAACCCCCTTTGAATCAAAAAGGGCACCCGTTTTAGTCCTAGGTTACTCTTGGGTCTAGTACCGATCAGCTGGAGTTGACTTGCGCCCTGGGGTCTCCTGTTCGAGCCGTGATTGACATAATGTAGTAGGGACCTGATTGAGAAACCTTGGGGTTCCTCTACAGGGGTCTATAAGGGTTACTATAAGGGATTTTCAAGGGTACTATAATAAGGTAGGAACCTGATTAAGAAAACCTGGCCCTATAATACCGAAATATTAGGGTTCATGTAAGGACCCTAATAAAGGCCCAAGGTGTCTTAATCAGGTTCCTACGTTACCAGGGCTACTATTCAAGGTTCTCACTATCGGCTCACACATTTAAAAGTTATAGCAAAACTTAATTGCCAGGTTTCTAGTAGACGGTTATATCCTTGCCCATGGTTGTTGAAGATGTGGTCTCCGTGGCAGTCGCATCAGTAGCGGTTAGTGCTTGTGCAAGGTCCTCATCCTTATACCCCAAACACAACACCCCACTCCAAGACCTCATTGCCAAAGAGGGATCATAATGCCTTGACTACCAATGCACTGTGCTTGCACTTGCAGCATAAACATTTCATCCTTGAGCCCAATGTGCTGGTCAGACGTGACCCCGAATTTGAAACCATACCTGGCCAGTTCAACGCCCTGATCCACGCGCGCCCTAGCTTACTAACTCTCAAAGCCCCAAACATGAAGGCCTACAGCCAAGAGAGACCCAATTTTCAGACCCGAAGCACTGGAGGGATTCGAACGCCGCGGTTTTCCACTCGAGCCAAGGGCCCTGTGAGGGCTCCGTCTTAAGGACGTCAGGTTTGACTAGGATCAGGGCTGTTCGTAATGCAATTGCAGGAGTTCTGGTGTGGCACGTCTTACAGCACGAACACTTGACTAAGTTTTAGAATCCCCCAAACTCTTCATCCTAAGCAGTAGCCCATCAGCGTTGCGAGCTTTAAAGTGAAGTTGTTCAGCATGCGACGAGGGGCCTGCGTCCCCACCGCTCGCCCCCAAAACCTTTTCACAACAACGCCAAGCCCTCCACAGTAAGAGCTCGATATCCGGGCTGTCCGTCTTCGCCTCAAGTGCTCTGAACACTGCCATGGGTGCGGCGGGATCCGTGCACCCGGACAGCGGGCACAACCCGGAGGTTTGGTGACGGCTTAGGGCTCATTTCGGGGTCGGTTGGCATTGGAGATATTGGGGGTTCTGCGGCTTTGGGATCATTAAGGGTTTGGAGGTTTAGTTTAGCGCTTCATATAGAGATCTGATGAATCATCGACTAGTGCACCATATTACAATATTACAGGCTCTACCGCAAAACCCCAGCGTAATCCCTGCAGTAGGTTGTTTGGCCCAGGGAGCTCGGTAGTGGTGGAGTTGTCTTCTCCTGCTGAGGGCTATAGGATGTTGGCTCAATGCTCAATGCGTTGGATTCGGTCACCGGGATTTCTCTGGCAGACGATGGATATCGATGGATTACATGTACGTCCATGTAGGTGTGTTGACAATGCAAGGCCCCTGGCCTAGAAAAGTCCATCTGCAAGAGAAAACATCTGAGAAGATATCTCAAACCGCAAATCAACACCCCAAAGGCTTGTGTCCTAAACTCCGGACCCCTATGCCCACCGGATTGCTAGGAGGAGGATGACGACGTGAACCAGAGACACGAGGCACCTGAAGGGTGCAGCTGGGTAATATGGAGTTTCAACTTACGTTACCACTCCAGAAACCTCATATTATATAACCCATATTTCCGGAAGTAGGTGCCCTTGGACAGCGCAGCAACTCCCAGGACGAATCATCGCCGCATCCGTGTTCTAGGTTTTGGGGTTTACTGCGCTAGACGTACAAAGGTTGTCCACAATCTGAGTATGTGGGGTTCCTGTCGCAGAGCAGTCTCCCCGCGTGGCAATGCATGGCTTACCTGAATCAAGTACAGTATAGGGCAAAATCATCGTTTCGGGTTCAGGGTTCGGAAGCAACAACACGCATCTATGGTTCCCCTCTTGTCGTCCCTTTTAGGTATCTTCTACCTGTATATAGTGTGTGTGGCAGCCATACAACCTGAGTCGAGTTGCTCATGTCGAAATCCCAAAGTTTTGGGTTCGAGGACAGCACTTTATCGGGTCTTCGGATTTCGGGATGTGGAGTTTTGGGTTTTGGGCTGGCGGGGTGCCCGCTGGAAAGTGATTCGAAGGTTCTGCATTTCAGCTTGCACCGTAGAGCTCAACACTTAGACCAGGGCTTCACAAGAATGACCTCTTTAACAGGACACTGCACCGGCCACAGTACATGTAACCCTCCTGAAAGGATTGTGTTGAAGGATAGCTGTGAAGGACAACAGCTGCGCATGCGCGCATGCTGTAAGTTCTTAGGTGCAGATCCCATACCAAGAGCCACAATAATTGGGAACTGTGTAGGATGCAGGGTGCATGCATTATGGAGCTCTAGGCCACACATTCCTGACCCCGTATATACCTGGGTATGAAAAAGGTCGAGCCGGCATCTAGTTCTTTAAACCCTACATACTTCTTTAACATCGTCTACCCTTTAGCCCCAAACCCCGAAGCCCCCAAACCCTAAACCCAAACCCCCGCACACCCAAACCCCCAAACCCCCAAGCCGCAAACCCCAAACCCTAGACCCTCAACCCTAACCCCGAGACCCCCAAACCCGAAACCCCTAAACCCTCACAGCCTTCCCGATTCGAGGCCCTGGCCAGCCGGGAGCCCTTAAACCCTGAACCGTCCTATAGATCCCTTATAGAGCCCTTGTGGATCCCTTTAACGGAACCCCTACAGATCCCTATAAGGAAACTCCTAAACCCTAAGCCCCAAACCCCTAAATTTTTAGATCCTCAAACCCCAAATATCCCTGGAGCACGGGCGGCACTGGCACCGCTCTTGCTTCATTTTACTCCACCTAAACATCCCTAAACCGTTATAGAGCCCTTATGGATCCCTTTAAATGAACCCCGAAACATCCCAACCCCCCCCCCCCCCCCCCCCCCCCCCCACGGAACCCCTACAGATCCCTTTAAGGAAACCCCTAAACCCCCCAAACCCCCCAAACCCCCAAGGAACCCGGAAACATCCTTAAACCCTCCTTATGGAACCCTTTAAAGGAACCCCTAAGCATCCCAAAACCCTCCAAGCTCGGAGGCTCCGGCTCCCAACAACCGGCCCACGGGCCGTGGACATCAGCCGTCCCACAGCCACTCGGCCTCTCTTGGGTTTAGGGCTTTAGGGTTTATAGGGTTTAGGGTTTAGGGTTCAGGGTTGAGAGTTTAGGGTTCAGGGTTCAGGGTTTAGGGTTTAGGGTTTATAGGGTTTATAGGGTTTAGGGTTTAGGGTTTAGGGAAGATTTCGGTAAGTTTTTACTGTCAACCCTATAGACCCCTAATGGCTCGGCCTGTCTTGAAGACTTTGAGATTTCTATAGACTTTAGACCCCTATAATGATGATTAGGGTAGCTAGTAGATAGACCCCTAATGATGATTAGACTAGCCTAAACCATGAGTAGATGATAGCCCCTATATTCTAGCCCTTTGAGTAGATTATGGATTTGTTTGCAATGTTTTGGTGGCATCCAAGATCAGCCTAGGTCACGATGAGCCGGACCACGAACGAAAACGCAAAGGCCAGGGCTGTTTTTCGGGGGGAGGTGGCTGTTTAGGGTCTCTTTGTTGGCGGGGCTGGTAGTTTAGGGTCTATAAGCCCTTCTTTCCTGATCTGCTCCATGCTTAAGAGTTTAGACCTGCGCGAAGAGTAGGAGTTTCAAGCAATATCAACGCGGGCTGTTCTCATTCAGTGTACATTCTGCACGTCCTGCTTACGGGAGCATGTTCATTGAGTTCATTGTCCTCGGACCCTTGCATGGTTGAGTCCAGAGTTGGAGGGAGTCTGTGCCAAGCAGCCCTAAACCCGAAACACCGCAAGGGTCGAGACTCTGCGTCTTGGAAGGTAAGACCATTTGCCGCGAGTTCCTGAAAGGTCACTGCAAGCAGCTTGGCACAGGTTCGTGGTTTCGCCCATTTCCTTTTTTCGGCCAAGGATGCCAAGCAGCGCACAAACTTAAGAATACCCTCATCTGCAGGAGCCCAGCTGCGGTTGGGGGAAGAGAACATGTAGGGCTGCCATCCACAATTTCTGCTTGCTTGCTTGCACAAGTGAAGTACAAGTGAAGCCCCTTGGTTCCCTCGGTTCAGGGTTTAGAGTTCAGGGTCTGTAGGGTTGAGGGCATAGGGTTGGGGTGCTGATGTTCTCGGGTCTCAGAAGTGATGGCTTGCAAGAGCGCAGTCTCAGGTTCTACTTATTCTACTTAGTAATTACTCGCTTTTCTCTCCAAGTCTGTAGCTGACCTAACAAACATTCCGACCGAGCCCGGAGACTCTGCAGTCTAAAGCTGCTCCAGGCACAAGCCATTCGATTCATTTTGCAGCACGATGGGGTTTAGGGTTTAGGGTTCCCCCAAGAATCCAAACATGCCTGGAAGTATACTCCATATGCAGAGCCACCCTTGCTTCGCTGAGCGACAAACCTGTTCCAAAGACCCTGAAACAAGTGCCCCCAGTGTAAGACACCCAGCAGGACTGACTAAACCCTACAATACTGGGACCTAGAGTAGGCCCTTATTCCCTTTTTTGGGGGTTCAGGTTCCCTTAGAAGCCCCTTTAAACCAAAAAGGGCACCCTTTTTATTCCTAGGCTACTCTTGGGTCCAGAATACTCTGGCTGCACCGCAGGCCCTAAAGCCCAAATCGTTAGGTTAAGCCCTAAAGCCCTAGTGCCCGAATCCTATACAGGCAATGGGAAAACACCGCCGCCCAAAACCCAAAGCATTTGAGCCGTAACGCGCTAAACCCTGGAACCGCTTTAAATTCTGAAATTTTGATGCCCTAAGCGTATAAATGCTCTACACTTTAAACAACCTGGAGCCACGGGACTCTAAAGGTATGGCGACCGATGCCGGTACTCACACGATCAAGGTGGAGCACCAGGAGATGCGCCAGTTGTTGAGTTCAAGGTATTCAAAGAGCATTGCATGAGCTTGGGTGTTGAGGAATTAAGATCTCAAACTTTCTTTCTTGGGTGTGTTTGGGGCTTCTGGTCTTTAGGGGTTGAGGCTTCGATAGATTGCAACTTTAAGGTTGTCGGCTTGAGATTTGGGTGTGTGTATGTGTGTGGGGGGGCGGGGAGGCTCGATGCTTGGGAGTTTTCCATCATTTGATCTGAGTGTTGATGGCTTTTGTGCGCTGAGGCCTCGGAGCCTCATCCCAGGGGGTCAAGTATACGGTTCAGGGTTTAGGGGTTTAGGGTTTAGGGGTTTAGGGGTTGGGGTTCAAGTATACAGGTTCCACAACCTTGTAGTCGCGTAGGTAACCTTTAACCCCTTTTTTGGGTAGTATAGTGCCTATATAATCCCTATATAACCGAACAGGTTAACCTGTAGTTCCCCGTGATACCCGACAAGTAGTACTTGTGGGTTCAGGGTTAGTTATAAGTGGCGTTATAAGTCCCCTAATATGGGTTATAAGTATAGTTACCCTACTTATAACCCTACTTATAAGTACCCATGAACCCCCGAGTAGGCCCTAAACCTAAACCCTATACCCTTATAGAATCCGTATAGATCCCCCTTAAAGGGACCCTTATAAGTACCCATGAACCTCCAAGTAGGATTCTGTAAGGCTCCATCAGACCTCCAGTTTGGCCTGACCCTATCCGCATGGGTGGTTCCGAAATAATGGTTGCCGTATTACAATAGGGTCCCTATTTTAATACGGCACCGATAATTTAGGGGTACCCAAAAAGGTGCCCTAATTTTGACAACTACCCACATGACAGGAGATCGCAGCCACATTCCCTGCCGGGAGTTTGCCAAGGGCAACTGCGTCTTCGGCGACCGCTGCAGGCCCACACCAAGCAGATTCAGAAACTGAGGTGCTTGTTGGGCTGCTGATCAGGGTACCCAGAAGAGGTATCATAACCCTGATATCTTGCAGAACATCCTTGTGGCTTTCGAGTTCGGATGGTGCAGTCGTTCCTGTTCCGGCCTGTAAACTCTCAGCCCAAAGCCCTCGACAGCCAGTCAAGCTTTGAAGCTTTAAACACCCCACAAGTCGAGGTTCAGAGTTTCGAAAGGCCCCAACCCCAAGAGGCTGCTTACGTAGTTTTGTTGCAGAGGTACGCCCACTTAGATCCTGCGGAGCATGGAGGCTGGCTGGGTTGAGGAAAGGAGTTGTTTCGGTTAGTCTTGGGTCTGAAAAGTTCTTATGTACCTTAACCTACCGAACCCTACTTGCTTGTAGGTTCTTATTCTAAGCCCTAATATGGAATTCATAGGGACCCACAAACAGGTAGGTTCTTGTAGCTTAAGGTAGGGTTCAGTGAAGGAGGGCTCATGGTGCAGAGGTCACGTTTCACTTCATTCGCCGAGCTTGGTTGTTGGCTTAGGACCTCAGGATGGGTTCAGGAAAGGTTCTGGGAATCTCACTCCGGGTGCCATGGTCCAACACCCGAGATCTTGGACAGGCTTGCTGCTTTTATGAGCTTTTTTATGTACTCATACACTATACACCTTCAAGGCTGTGAGGGCAGATGTGCAGCCGTAATTAGCGCAGCGTACTCCCCTGAATGCATGGAAATGGAAAATACATCCTCAAGCCGTCATCATAAATTCGGTCAGATGTCATGAACATGGTAGGCGTGTTTATTTTATGCGACCTTTTCCGGGTCAGTGCAAGAATAGGGTGGATATAGTAGCAGATACGTAAAGAATGCGAAGAGCTCTTCAGATGTGGGTTCCCGGAGCCTGCCTGAGGTGACGATGAGGAGATCCACATACCCAGCAGTTCGGTTCACTTAGTGACCAGACCGCAGCTATCCTACGAGGCGCGTCTCTGGGGCTTAGTGGGTTTCTAGAGGGCCTCCAGGGATCCGCTGGGCTCTTAGGGGTACTTAGAATTCATTTTTAATGTTTGGTTATTATAATCCCTAACTAAGAAACAGCTGAAATTATAATTTTTGCTAGGGTTCTAAGTTCAGTTCAGTATAGGGTTTAGGGTGTATGATCTAGGGGTTTCGAACTTGGGATCCCTTGGTTCGCTATGTGGTTTAAGTCTTAAGGTTCCTTGGTTGCCCAGAAATTCAGTGCTACCGTGTCGGGAAGTATGTGGTTCGGATGCATGAGTGTATATCCCCTAGTAGTAGAGTATAACCTTGTTGGGCAGTATAGTCCCTATATAATCCGTATATAACCAGGAAGGTTAACCTTTAGTTCCCCATGATACCCGACAAGTAGGATCTGGAGCGTCCACAGTGCAGCTTCGAATCACAGCCCGAATCGACAATGTCATTTGAACTCTCTATGTGGATCGCCCCAATATAGGGGTCTTATAATTCTTACCAAGTCCTTATTATAGTGTTCGTATAATTGACACCAGAACCCTATTAAGCAAATAAGGCCCCTATAAATTGCGCCTCAAGCTCTCCAAACAGCTTGAACTCCGAAACCCCGAAGCCGAAAGCCCCGAAGGTCCTTCGAAACACACGTCCCACCACACCAGCCTGCATTAGTACTTGGAGGCCCTTTTGACTTAGTAAGTAGGGTTAGTAAGGTAAGTTATGGGGATTATAATAGGGTTTCTAGGGGATACTAAGTAGACTTACATACTAAGTCAAAAGGGCCTCCAAGTACTATCCCAAGCCCAAGTACCTAAGTACTGCGTCCTTAGGATTCTTGGAGTACATGCCTGAAGCCCAAAAGAGTCTTCACCGCTCTGAGCGGTTCATGAGTTAGGAGGCTTGGGACTTGGGAAGGTCGTCGGGTTAGGGTTTCAGGGCTTTGGGGGCTCTGCGGGTTTTAGGTTTGGGGCAATTCGATCATTCATAGCCCTTATAAAAGCCAGACCCTTAAACCCTCCAGACCAAAAGCCTTCGCCCCGTATAACCCTATATACCTTTAAGCCCTGAGAACCTTAAAGCAGCCCAAAAAACCTATAAACCCTACAACCAAAACACTACCCTAAACCATAAACCCTAAACCCCTAAACCCTAAACCCTACAAGCCCTAAACCCCTAAACCCTATATATCCCTTATGGATCCCTTTAAAGGAACCCCTATAGATCTCTTTAAGGAACCCTAAACCCTAAACAGCGCAGGATGCCTCCAAGATGCTGAGCACCGCACTCACGGACTGCACCAGCAGGCCAAGCCAAGAACCCATGGGTTGGTAGTAGCTTAGGCTTCAGGGTTCAGGATTTTAGAGTTCAGGGTTTAGGGTTTTAGGGTTTGGGGTTCAGGGTTTAGGGTTTTAGGGTTTAGGGTTTAGGGTTTCAGGGTCTAGGGTTTAGGGTTTTAGGGTTTAGGGTTCGGGGTTTATCGTTTTTCGTTTTAGGGTTTAGGGTTTAGGGTTGTTCTAGTGGCTGTTAGAAGGGTTGGGGGGTTATTTCTATAGGCTGCGATTCCACTATCACCAAGCGGTGTGTAACGGTTTTTTTGTGGCTGTTGAGTTTGGGGGTTCCGGGGTGGCAGGGTAAAGGGGGTTTTGAAGCTTTAGAACATCTTGAGATCCTTCTGTGATGTCCACAGTCCAGAAACCCAGGGTCCTTAACCCTAAGCTCTAAACCCCAAACACTAGCCGGCAGATTGCCCTGATGGCCCGTGAACTTTAATTGCAAAGCTTGAAACCTTTAGGGTACGCCCTTGGCCTATAATGCTCGAACTCCACGACCAGACCACTTGAGGCTCGTCTACCCATAGTCTCCGTTGTACTTCCTTGTTTTGTTACACCAATTTTCTAGCTAGGATCCTTTAATGTAACGCAAAAAAGGAAGTATAATGGAGATTATGGGTAAACTCCGTAAAATGCAACTATCGGGAAAATTTCTTACTCCTTGCAGGCTTGCGGAGCTCGATGCCGATCGGCAGGCACTCGTCCGTTGAAACGTTTGGAATTCGGGTTTCGGGGTTTACGGGTGGGGAGTTTGGGGTGCAGGGGTTTTGGATGTTGGGTGTAGAGTCTTGCCACCATGGGAAGAATGCATCTCGGGCTTTGATTTCGATGTGGAAACATATCTTCTGTTAGCAGTGCCGAGATGCTTTTGTTTGCAGGCTAGACCCTACACCGTGAACCCGCTGTAAAGCCATGTGGACGGAACCCCCCCCGCCTTGGTAGAGTGACACCTCAGAGCCAAGAACCCTACACTCGGCGGCCCGAGCCCCACCTCAACCCCTGCCAGCCCCAAATCGTGCCAGAACCTACGCACCCAAAAGCCTGAAGTTCGAAGCCGCAGACCCTACCCTTCACCCTAAACCTGTGGTTTGAAGAGAAGATTCTTGCTCTTCCATGTGACCTGCGCAGGTTCTCCTCGACGAAACCGCTGCCATGGATCCCGAGGTGGGTCGCGAGCTGCTGCTTAGGGCTCGAGGGTTTCAGGGCTTGGGCTTTGGGGCTATTGGGTTCGGGGCTTCATGTGTGTTTTGTTGACACGTTTACGCCTTTACCGCGTTTAGGGGCTTAGGGTTGAGGGTATGGAATCGCCTGTGTCGTAATATTATTCTGCACGCAGTACATGATACTTTGTCCAATAGATACGCTGGGTTAAAGTGCGAGGCTTTAAATTTAAATCAAAACTAAGGATTCAATTTTCCCCTAGACAAACAGCGCCGTGTCGGTCGCCAACCACGAAGCTTTCGATCTGGAGTTCGAAGTAGCGATATCCCCAGCTGTACTCTACCTGCGCCTATATGCTTCGGGGGACGGGTTCTCGGAAACCAGCGCAGCCGCTTCCGCAGAAGTCCCGAGCCTAAACCCCAAAGCACTAAACGTCCTAAACCCAAACCCTAAACCCTAAACCCCCAAACACACAAATCGTCAAGTGCGCCCTAAACCCTAAGCCCTATAAACCCTAAAACCCCAAACCCAAAGCCCTGTGTAGGAGCGCACCCGCAGCATGGGCACGGTGTGGCAGTACCGGGGTCGAAGCCGAAAAGCAGCTCCTTGATCGAGAAAGGTTTCGGGTTTGGGGGTAAGGGTTCAGGGTTACGGGGTTAAGGTGTAGGGTTCAGGGTTTAGGGTTTACGATTTAAGGTTTAGGGTTTCAGGTCAAGGGTTTAAGGTTTGGGGTGTAGGGTTTACGATTTAGGGGAGGGGGGGGGGGGGACTGTAAGACTGCTAACGACATCCTGACTGATAGCGAAGCATGGTATGAAAAGAATCAGTGTTTAGTAGTAGAGATTACGATTTCGCTGTACTTAGATCTTTGCGGTGCCGTCATGGTTTCGGGTGTACGCTTTCGTGCAGCTCAGTATGCTTTATCATGAGGCTTCCGCTGAACAGTCTGTGGCTATGGTTTCAGATAGACGCCTTCAGGATTGGGTCCGCAGAGGCTCCGGCTTACCAGGAACGAACTGAACACTAGGACCTGGAGTAGGCCCTTATTCCCTTTTTTTAGGGTTCAGGTCCCCTTATAAGCCCCTTTAAACCAAAAAGGGCACCCTTTTTGTTCCTAGGTTACTCTTGGGTCCAGAATACATGTTACGCCGTTATGCTTGTTGCCGCTAATGCCCGGGTGTGAAGGTACTGGGAATCGGCAGGGACTGGGGTTCAGGGCATCAGGCCATGATCTCCGAAGTATTTTATGCAGTGCCAGTCTAGCGAAGTCTTTCCGTTATGCATCTGTCAAGGGGCCGTGTCAGCGAGACTTTCGCGTGCTCGGGGCGGCCTTACACCGCACAACCCCTGGCTTTAGCCCCTACGGTTGATGATATAAATCCTGCATTACCCATAATAAGGAATATACCCATAATTCCCATAGTTTAGGGTCCTTAAGGTAGTGCAGGATTTATATCATCAACCGTAGACCCGGCTTCCGACGATGTGACCTGGCAGCCGAGGAGAAATGGCACGCTTTCAAGGCGCACGACAGCCAGCGCGTTGAAGAGGAGCTCGGGGAATTCTTAATACTGCAGAACCCTGAATAATTGCCAAGATCTTTCTCCAGGGTCCCTTATGATAGTAATATAGTACTACACTGGTCAACTGCCAAACCGACAAACCTTGATTATTCTAACTGATACTTGCAGCACAGATGCGTCAGGTTCCTACTCTTATGATTGGCTCCAACGGTTTATGCATGTTTCGGGGCCTGAGAGAAACTCGACAGCTCATTGACCCCAAGCCCTCAAAGCGAAATCCCGAAACTCCATTTCCTCCTAGTAAATTCTTGACTCCAAACCAACTCTCATTCCAAGGCAATAACCACAGGACGAAGTATAGATCCCACCACTCATCAGACTGACCCTAAACAACGCCAGCTATCACCTGAAACCCCGAAGATTGTCGCACATGCTATGAACTCCAAAGTTCCTAAATCTCTAGAGGCTCTACCTCGAGAAATCTGACAACTTCAAAGAACTTGTGGCATCCGAAACCCTAAACTCAACACCGCTGTTACTTGTTAAACTCACAAAGCCCTTGAAGCCTTTAGAAGCTCGCCCTAACTTCCCCCCCTTCAGTCTCCCCCCAAAGCAATTCGAGAAAGCCTACAAACTCAAAACCCTAAACTCTATACTGTAAATCGTAACTCATCCTAAACCCAAACAGCACCTTGAGAAGTTTATACCCCAATCCCCCCGAACACCCTAAAGCACGTCACCCGAACAGCATGTTGAGGAGTACCAACGCTGGGTCGCCGATGGCAAGTCGAAGGACCACTCGAAGTGTCGCTTCGAACTGGCCCTAGAAGGCACCAGCGGTATTCTCTGGTTGTTGGCTTTGGAGAGCATAGGTTTCGAGTTTGGGGTTTAGGCTTGGGGATTTAGTTTCTGTGGGGTTAAAAGATGTGGGGCTGGGTTTTTGGGAGTTAGTTTGGGGATTTGCAGTGTTCTGAATTTGTGTCGGTGTTTACAGGCTTAGCATTTGGGTTTGCATTTCGAAGTGTGGGATTTTAATGTGTTCTTGCAAAGGCCAGGTACTTCACCGAAGCCCTAAACCCTAGCGCACGCCTGGTTACCTATCCTTTTGGATGCCAAGACAAGGCGTGAGCCCTGAACACTATAAACATGCTTCAACTTTAGTTCCCTGAACACCAGACGCGCCGAGCTTCTTCACCCCTGAGCTCTCAAACTCAAACTCCTAGCAAAACCATCAATGAAATTTTGGCATCCATACACCATACAGCAACCCTAAGCTGCCCTAAATTGCGCAAAACCTGGGAGCGTGAGCCCATGAGCATCCTTTGCCGCCTCCAGGCGGCATGCGGGTGTCGCTGGACTTCCACCTGGGCACCCAGATTACCGTAGGCCTCGTCTGGGGCAGTTTGGGGCAAGGCTCTTAAGGCGTATAGGGCTTGACAGCTCCGGGTTGAAAGCTTCGGATTTGGAGGCAGCTTTGGGTTTAGTGTTGGTAGGCGATCACTGGGTTAAATTGAACCATAATTAATAGCAACACTTTTTCCACCTCCTCCTCCTGCCGCTGCTACGCCTACTGCTGCGACTGCACACCACCACCACCACCACCAGCACCGCCACCGCCACCACCACCACCACCATCACCACCACCATCACCACCACCACCACCACCACCACCACCACCACCACCACCACCACCACCACCACCACCACCACCACCACCACCAACACGACCACCGCCACCACCACTATGACGACGACTACTACTGGTACTCCTGCTGCTGCTACCAACACATCATCATCGGCAACACCTATAATACTACGACGACGACTGCTGCCGCTGCGACTGCTACTGCTACCACAACTAGCATCACTAGAACTAGCACTAGAGCTCACGCTAGCGCGAGCACCACGAGGTAGCTTCACCACTACGACGAGGACTACTACTACTACTACTACTACTCCTACTGCTACTGCTACTACTACTACTACTACTACTACTACTACTACTACTACTACTACTACTACTACTACTACTACTACTACTACTACTACTACTACTACTACTACTACTACTACTACTACTACTACTACTACTACTACTACTACTACTGCTACTACTACTACTACTACTACTACTACTACTACTACTACTACTACTACTACTACGACTACTACTACTACTACTACTACTACTACTACTACTACTACTACTACTACTACTACTACTACTACTACTACTACTACTACTACTACTACTACTACTACTACTACTACTACTACTACTACTACTACTACTACGACTACGACTAGGACTACGACTACGACTACTAGTACTACTACTACTACTCCTACTACTACTACTACTACTACTGCTACTACTACTACCACTACTGTGCGAATGTTGAAACAGCACCCTGAGCTTCATCCGCAACTCTACTGAGTTTGTTCAAGAGCTGTCGAGCGCGTGTGGGGCTAAGGCAAAAAACATCTTGAATGCTCTTTGCCAAGCCTTTTCTGGCCTGCCCCAAATAGAGAGGTCATAAACTCAAACAGCAAGCGCGAAGAAGACAAAGTAGCGGATCTCCCCATTCGCTTACGCTCTTCCTGCAGAAGGCCTTGCACCCCCGAACAAGCGAGTGCGCTGAAACTTTAGACGATAAGCCCTTGTGAGACCCTATAAGACCCTATAAAACTCATACACACCAAAAGACCTTACACCCGAACCTCAACCCTTAAAGCCCTTCAAACCCAACCCTACAAGTCCCTATAAGGCCCCACCTCAGACACCGTAAGAAGCCAAACCCCAAACCCCTATATAAACCCTAAACTTAAACCCAACCCTGCTCTAATCATTGAGGCCACGGAGGCCACTAAACCTAGGGTACTGCCCCCACTCAGTAACAGTTGGATAATATTCATAGTATAGATATATTAGGACCTTAATAGTAGCCCTATTATAGACTGTTACTGTATGGGGGCAGTACCCAACCTAAACCTTCAAAAGCCCTCGAAACTGAACCCTGGCGGCCAGGCAAAGGCGGTCGGCGCGGACTCCAGCGGTCCGAGCTGCCCTCCAAGGCAAGGATGCACTCTGAGCCCAGTTACCGTACCTCAAAGGTGTATATTATGGGTATTCTGTGTGTGTGTATAAGATATATATATATATATATATATATTTATTTATATGTATATGTATATACTGATCTATTCTATGCTGTTCAATTGTTAGTCTGGCGATGTATGTGTCTTACGTATGATTTTGGGCCTTGATGATTGGTAGAAGTGCTCCTTAGGTATGCAATATACCCCGAAGCCCTGTTGTAATTAATTTTGGTGTGCTTAAGACTGGGCTTTGCGTACTTGTTTACAGAGTGGGGTGGTGTTTAGGGCTTGTAGTGTTCAGGCTCCAGGGCTTGCGGGTATAGGTGTAGAGGTATAAGTTGGAGAGTATAAGGTTTTAACAAGGTGCTTGGGGGGTGTTATCTCACAGAGGGTTCACATCCTTTTCAGCAGTAGTCCAGTAAGCTGTTATGACAGTCTTGTCAGGACTTGGCTTAAGTTTGGGCTCGAAGGTTAGGATACTCTTTAAGCCTGGAAGTGTTTGGGCGTGGTGCTTTTCAGTTTAGGCATTACGGGTTGGGCTTTAGATTTCTTTAGGCATCCAGGTCCAGGGTTCGCAGTGCAAAGCTTGGGGGTTGGGCGTTGCCGTCATTGCAGGGTCTGGGAAGAAGGAGTGCTTTCGAGCTTGAACAACACTCGTAATTAAATCGCAAAGCCACTAAACCGGGTCGGGGTTAGGGGTATAGGGTTTCGAAACCCTACCTTAACCTACCAATCCCTACTTTTTTGTAGGTTCTCATTATAAACCCTAATATGGAATTTATAGGGACCCTACATAAAAGTAGGTTCTTGTAGGTTAAGGTATCAAGGAGGTGACCAAGGATGTCAGTGCCGCTTCGGACCGCGCCATACTCGTAGCAAAGGCCGATGCACTTCCGGACGCAAAGGAAGGCCTCCGAAGAAGCAGCGCTTGGTTGTGCCTTAGTTTCCGAAGGAGCCTATTGGCTTGGCCCACTAAAGTGGCTGAGGATTTCCGGCAAGCCCGCTTCAGCGACGTGAACGCTTTACTTTGCATTCGAAAAAACTACCGCCAAGCAGGACCTAAAACTGGCTGGAAGCTCAGGGCAGGAGCAATGGAGCTGTCCAGATCTCAACCTTAAACCCTAAACTACCCTTAAAACCCTAAACCCCTAACTCACAACCTCAACCCCGAAACCCGAAAATCTCGACGGCTGTTGGGCGTCCCTGCGAGCTGCCAGGCGAGGGAGCGTTGCGAGCCCTACTTCCGGACAGTCCCTCATCGTGGCAGTTATGGTTTCTACCTATCTATCTTTCTACCTCTCTACCTACCTGTCTATCTGTCTATCTCTCGTTCTTTCTCTGCCTGTCTGTTTGCCTGCACGCCTGTCAGTCATCGAGCTATCTATCCGTCTATCAGTCTATCCATTCGTGCAAAAGCTGTTGAAAGTTGAAACTATTGTAAGATCGGCAGTAAAGCCAAGCTTCAACCAAGGTGCAGGATGTCGTCGGCGATGTCTGCACGAAGCTGGAGGAGGACGTTTAGTTTAGGGGTTGGAGGAGAACATTGGTCAGTGAAGTAGCGAATTGTTTTTCTTTAATGATTTTGGTGAAAATGTAGATTTCAGGGATTGCGGTTCAGCGTCTAAGGATGATTGAAATTCGGAAAAGTTTCGTTTTCAGTCGGCTTTCGTGGTTTGAGCTGTGGTTGGGATGTTTCGTCTTGCGGGTCTTTCCTTTGAAGCATTACAGATGAAAGAAGGAGCATATTAACCAGAGGTTTGTGTTAATACGGTTGATGGACTCTAAACTATGGGAACTATGGTATATTCCCAATAATGGGTAATGCAGGATTTTGTCCATCAACAGTACTGTTCGGAGCCCGGAGACCCGGTCGGACAAGACGAATGACAGTAGTTGGTTCGCCTGTGCTAGCTGCTAGCTGCGAAGGTGTGCATAGATTTGACAAGGCAAGCGGTTCCATGTGGTGAACAGGCTTCGCGGACGATGACGATAACATGCTCAGGGTGCCATCATCATGCAAGCCACCCCGCCAAGAATCTATAGAACCCGAACCCGAAGCCCCTGAACTGTCTACCAAACTCTTGCTTAGACCGTAACCTTGAAGCGTTAAACCAAAATCCAAGCAAAGCCACGCCCCATGGGAGGTTTCCGGTCAACTCGCTGGTATGGAGATGGAGGAGTCCTTGTCCCGGGACTTCGACGGTCAGTTAAGAGTTTACAGACGGATCGTAGAGGCTTTAGCACCCTAAACCCTAAACCCTAAAAGCCCTAAGCCCTCAACCCTAAACCGTTTAGGGTTTAGGGTTTAGTTCTGCTGGGTGCCCCTGCGGTTTCGAGGGTTTTATGATATTCTATAAGGGTTCTAAAGCTTTATAAGGCTGCAGGGACTTCGCACCGAGCCGCCACAAAGTGAGAGCTATAACCTTCTGGGTAACAGTAACAATAAGAACAACAATAAGACTCGTGGCGCCAGGTTTGGAGCCATGAAGAAATCAACAAAGACTTGTAGTAATCTAACCATTGATATGGGGGGAGCTAAGGAGCCAAGGATGATGATAATCCCTAGTAAATAAGGAGCTAAAGAGCCAAAAGAGCACCCAAAACCAGTGGTTAGTAATGATTAATATTAATATAAATATTGATATTAATATTAATATTAATATTGATATTAATATTAATATTAAAAAATACTGCCCTAAGGGCCGAAGCCTCCAGAATAGAGCGGGACGTCGGAGGCTTCGATCCCAGAACCCCAAACCCTGAGAACCCGAAACTCCTAAACCCGAACGGGTTCAGGGTTTCAGGTTTTAGGGGTTTAGGGGTTTCGGAGCTTGGGGCCTACATCATCATCCTACATCTCGAAACCTCTTGGCAAAGCAAATTCCTGGAACACGCAATGCCGAAAGTAGTCTGTAGCAGTCGGGATCTAGGGGAAGAAGGAGCTCGGAATGATCTAGGATTCGGGTTCAGGGTTTCAGGGCTTCAGGCTTAATGCTAGGTACACGCTACTTGGAGGGTCGGGGGACTTAGTGACTGGTTATTTTAGGGACTTAGAAGTACCAGAACCCCAATTAGGGTCCCTTTTAGGGTACTTATAAGTCTACTTACTACCTACTGACTAAGTCTCCCGACCCTCCAAGTAGGTACACCCTAAACCCTAAACCCTCGACTGATGGTTTAGGGTTTAGGGTTTAGGGTTTGGCATGAAGTCACGGCGATTGCCAGTCGAATCATTTAGTCCCCCCTGCATTAGATAAAGCCCTTCTTATAGAAGAATATTCTAGAGGCCTAAATGATTACCAATATGATTCCCTAAGGTTCCTGCTTATAACGGCTTTGCTATGATAGTTGCCACCAAAACCCCTTATTCTAATGATGAGGGCCCCTACATCAAGCCCGAAGGGGCCTGCAGAGTTTTCCAGGGGTCCCGATTTCTCCGTCGCCGATGAAGTATTAGGGTTTAGGGTTTAGGGTTTAGGGTTACCTATAGTCTCTGTTGTAGTTCGGCTAACCAACTTTATGCTTAGGATCCTACAATTGACAATATAGTTTTCGGTTAACTAAAGAAAGGAACTACAATGGAGACTATAGGTAGCCCCAGGATCTCGTATGGAGTCTAATCGCCCCCTAAAGCCCTGAAGCCCTGAAGAACTCTTTTGCTACTTGCTGCGATGCTGACCCGAAACTGCCCGAAACTTTGGTGGTTAGGATGTGTGAGTTCTCCAGAACTTTAATTCTACGAATTCCTACTAATTAGCTGCATCGAAGATTGCTGTGGGGTTCTACACAAAGACAGCCAACGTAAATTCGGGACCTTACCAGCTGGACTAGGGTTTGGGTATGATGTTAGTACAACTACCGCCCTGAACCCTAAACCCTATACCCTATAGGGAACTCCAGAAAGTTGCAATATGGTTTCAGGGTAGGATCCCCTATAATTTACCTTAAAGGGGTTTCGATAATGATATTCCAACTTTCTGGCTTCTACTGTAGACTCCAAACCGCAAACCCTGAACCAAAAGAATTGCAACTCTTCTGGCTTCCACATTGCAATTGAGAGCTGCATCTCTCTATTTCTGACCCAAGCCAGGTGGACCTGTGAAGGCCTAGTTAGACCCTAAGGTCATGAACCTTAGTTAGATCCAGAACGGTTTAGGATGGTTTAGGGTTTAGGGTTTTCGAGCCTCTACGTCTCCTGTGTGGCAGGAGGGTCAACTTGCAGAGCTGCAGCGTTTGGAGGCGGCATGCGTGGAGGCACGAGATGGATCTGTGGGAGACGGCTTTGTGCAGTTGACCATACGGCATTAGGTTTCAGAGGTCTGCAGTTTCGGAGTCAGCAGGTTTGGGTTCTTATATATGGATGTAATGGCTTCTTGAGTTGTCTATTGGTTGACGATGCCTGCACCCTGAACCCTTGGGTGATATTTCGAACTTCAACATGAACGCATTGTCGCTTCTCCCATAATGAGGGGTTCGCCCTATCCTCCAAGACTCTTCATGACCTGTAGGTCTGTGTCATATTCTGCGGCTTGCAGGTTGCGGACCCGAACAGGAGATCCTACTACCCCATGGGCTTCCACACCACATATTCATCCAAGCACAATACCGAATAGACTTTCCCTTCAACAGCGATGTAAACGAAGGCCCGTGATGACACTGAAAGCCATACCCCAAGTTTCCATGTACCTGCGTATGTGCGTACATGCAATGCAATTACACATATAGTTATACTATACATATGTATACACGGTTATCTATATATGGAGAGGGAGAAGGAGAGGGAGAGAGAGAGAGAGAGAGAGAGAGAGAGAGAGAGAGAGAGAGAGAGAGAGAGAGAGAGAGAGAGAGCGAGAGAGCGAGCGAGAGAGCGAGAGAGAGCGAGAGGGAGAGAGGGAGAGGGGGAGAGAGGGAGAGAGGGAGAGAGGGAGAGAGGGAAAGAGGGAGAGAGGGAGAGAGGGAGAGAGGGAGAGAGGGAGAGAGGGAGAGAGGGAGAGAGGGAGAGAGGGAGAGAGGGAGAGAGGGAGAGAGAGCGAGAGAGAGAGAGAGAGAGTATGCTTTGGCCCAAAACTACCTGTAAGACAGGGGCTACTCGAAGGCCAAAGTACCTGCCGTATGAGTACATAGAAGTTTACGGATAAATCTTACACGGGGCGGATTTGCAGTCTACCCCATGATGGAGGGTAGAGGTTCATAACCTTAACCTACAAGACCCTACTTTTTGTAGGGTCCCTATAAATTCCAGATTAGGGTTTATAATAAGAACCTACAAAAACGTAGGGTTTGGTAGGTTCATAATGCTTAAGTGGCTTTGAAAGGGGTCCTGACCTGTTCTCCGTGGATTGTTTCCTGCAGCTTCCCCACAATCTTTTGGATCCACTAAAGCCGCCAACCCGTAAATCCTGAAACCCTTAAAACCTACCTAGAGTCTCCATTGCAGTTCCTTTTTGGGGCTACCTTATAAAGGATCCTAACTTTATAAGTGGTTAAACCAAAAAAAAGGATCAACACTGGAGACTCTACGTAAACGCCCAAAGCAGGCCCTCCGGCCGTCGGTAAAGACTTTTGTGGAGCTCAGCATTTTCGTCGCTGCGTCGCTCGGCGTTTCCTCGAAACCTGCGGTATACGCCGCAGTCGGTTTAGGGTTTAGGGTTTAGGGGATGAGCTTCTGACATATAAGATAGACCTGCGGGATTAAAACGATCCTAGTTCCGGGTATTCAGGGAAGAGGATGCATGAACCGGGTGGGGAAAGGCTCGGGAAGAACAGGCGTGGCTGGGATTTCGACTTTAAGAGCGGTTTCCCTCACCAAGCCAGCCCGCTGTGTTCCGCAGTCAGAATCTTCGGCCCTGAGCCAAAATCAAACGTTAAGCGGGGGGGGGTGGCAGTGGAGGGTGAAGGTTGGCACGCTGAAGGGAGATAGACTGGAGGAGGGAAGGCGGTTCCCCGAGGGGAAAGAAGTGTTCTAGAGGTCGTGTCCAGGGAGACCCTTGGAAGTATACGTCTCTACCAGGAGATCCGAACAGGGAACGGTAACTTGCCAGGGACAGGTAAAGTCCTAAGTCCAGAATGACAGCAAGACTTCCCGAACCTGCTGTTGTCTCCAAGCTGCGAAGGAACGCTTTGCTGCAGAAGCTGGAGGTGCCGGGGTTTTCAGAGCTTACCTGGAGATCCAATACTCCTGCAGGGTCCCCCCCACCATAGTAACCGCTGCCCCAAACCCTAACCCCAAAACCCCAAGGGGCTTTCAAGACGCGTCGTACAGACTGAAAGAGGGCCCTTAACAAAAAACAAAAGAAAGTCCAAAACCCGAAAGCCAAAGCCCTAGACACTAAACGCAAAAGACACGGGTTGCGGCTTCGCTTCGTCCCTGAGACTCTCGGGTCTAGGGTATGTGCTCGAACCTTGTCGAATATAGGGGGCCGGACTAAGTGGAACAGGGTTTTCAGGGGGTGTTATGCTATAGTTAAAGAATAAGGAAAGCTACGGATAGAGTTGGTCATGTTTAGGGCGTTGTATTCCTCGAGAGCCCAACATCCCTGAATTAGCAATAAACCCAACTTAAGCTGTCGAAAGATCTTTGACATATTCATGGAGTCATGTTTGAGATTTCTTGTTATGCCCCATATCAAGCATGCAGCCCGAAGCTCAAGAATCCTAAACCCGAAAAAAGAAAGAATGCGCTTAGAATACGAGAATACTGCTACCAAGACGCCCAAAAGTAGGTAACATAATGGCCCAAAACCTATAAAAGGCGATTATTCTACATACTGTGAGGGTCCAGGTACAATAAGTCTACAACACTACGCCACTGCAAAAGGCCGTGCTCGGCGAAAAGTACGCCAATAGCCTCGGAGTGGCAGAAGGGGGCCGCGGCATGCAGCTTGGCTGTCGGAAGGTGGCAGGTTACTTGGAGGGTCGGGGGACTTAGTAAATGGTTATTTTAGGGACTTTTAAGTACCACAACCCCAATTAGGGTCGCTTTTAGGGTACCTATAAGTCTACTTACTACCTACTTACTAAGTCCCCCGACCCTCCAAGTAGGGTTTATCATAGGATGCCAAAAGGGGTTTTAGCCCATGCAAATTTAGCAGGGATTAGGGTTCCCACAATAGGGTTCATTTTAAGCAATCCCTACCCCAAGAATCTTAAACCCCCGTTTTGGCCTCCCATCAGTTCACAAGGTGCTGTTGGGATTGCTGTAACTGGTGGGTCTCTTTCGGCTTGTGAATTCGGGGTCAAGGTTTCACACTCGAATCCCACACCCTCAATCTTTAACCTAAAGGTCTAAACCCGAGATTCACCGGGCATATAAGCCTCAAGCTTTATAATCTCTAAGACTCTAAAGACCTTACACCCGTAAGCCGAGATGCAGCCAGTTCAAGTTGATCAACGCCAAACTCCCAACCCCTATTCACGACACAGTGTCGCATTCTCATCGTTGTGCTTCTTGAGTGTAGGGTTTCAGGGTTCGGCGAAACAGCATCGATGCTTTGTCAATCGTTTGAGGCTATTGGGTTTAGGAAGTCGTTTAGGGCCTCTTTCCTCAAGCCCTAAACCGACAATGCTAAACCAAACCAACCCAATCCAACACCCTAGTTCACCTAGTTCAGTTCTTCTTCTAGTTTCCCAAGCCAGCCTCGGGGAGTTTAGGGTTTAGGGTTTATTTAATGGTTTAAGGTTTAGGGTTCCTTACGAGTTTAGGCTACCTATATATATATATATGTATATATATATATATATATATGGGGAATACTTGCCCAAATCATTTGTATACAGGTCGCAGCAGTACCCTTATAGAAACCTACCCTGCAAGGAACCCTATGTTCTGCTTCGGAACCCTATGTTCTGTTTTTCCTTACCTTGGGTTAGTAGGGAATGCAGGAATGGGGTACAACTATAACCACTGTTACTACCATTCTTCCATTCCCTGCGAACCAAAGGTAAGGTTTGTCTGCAGCGGAACCAACAACAACGTGTCCGCCTGAGGCGAGTTGAGACGGTTTGCAAAGCTGTCGAGGAGGCGGATATGAGTTGAGGAAACCCTCAACTTAGGGGTACCTAGAAACATTTTTTAATTGTTGGTTATTATAGTCCCTAAGAAACACCTAAAATCATAATTTGTGCTAGGGTTCTAAGTTCTTAGTAAACCCTAAAACCCAGGAGGCGGATATGAACTTGTGGGCTCTTCTCACCGTTCCTAAGCCCGAAAACCCTAAGCCCTAAACAAATTTAAGTCAAAAGGCTTAATTTTCGAATCCTAAAGATCTTGCTGGGCCAGCTAAATCTGAATTCCATACCAGAGAGTCTCAACTCAAGACCCTGAGCTCTTTAGACTCGTTTGGGGCTGGTCTTTAGAGTCCATGCTTCTGAACCCAGTCTTCAGTTGCTGGTAGCTTATATTCCTTCCAGTCTTTCTCGAAAGCACATGTCTCGAGTGGAGACGATAGGGGAGTGAGAGAATGGGGGAAACTGTGCTGCCTGTTGGAGGTCATTCTGCTTGCTTCAGGTAGGTGGTTGTCAAAATTATGGTCCCTTTTTGGGTACCCTAAATATTGGATGCCGTATTATAATAAGGACCCAAAAAGGGACCCTAATTTTGACAACTACCCAAGTAGCCGTTCGGTCTGAGGGTCTCGGCTTGCCCGTCTAGCGCGCAGAAGCTTTGCCTTAGGTTTCGGCTCGTAGTTCTCCGGGTTGGAAGATATCGTATACAAACCTAAGCACAAAGTCCCTGAACCCAAAAGCCTTACATGTTACATGGCTAGTTTGCATAGACCCCTTTCCCGAAAGCTCGTGAGAACCAGCTACACGACTGAGTATGGCTCAGCACTGCCCGGCTGTTTGGCAACAACCTCCGAAGGAAATGGCTTCGAGTATGTTCAATAGCGGCTTTTTGGGGGCATATTCTAGTTTTCATGTAAAGGGGTTCCAAGGTGATGACCTTACCAATTTTACCAACCTCTCAAAGTTATCCGAATGTTTACTTTCACTGCTCTTGTTCAGGCATTTGCTATCCGAGCCTACGGAAGGGGCCTGAATCCGGGTCAAACTGCCTGGGACAAGCTCAAGCCACCCGGCCGCCAACATGCTTGAGTGCTTGCGGCTTGACCAGGGGTTTTAGGCTGCAGGATTGATGATTGAATAATTCTTATTAATATTATTATGATTATTATTATTATTATTATCATTACGTATTTTGTTTAATAAATTATTCAAATGAACAGTTCCATGGGAGGTCCGTGCTGCCTGGGAAGTTACTTAGTCTAGAGTCTGCTGGCAGATTGGCTTGTCGCTCAAGCTTCAGTCCGGCACAGACAGAGCCCTGTGCCCGACAGCGCCCTTCAACGCTGAACACTTACCCATAAGCTCCATAGTAGTTCCTTTTTGGGTTTCACGTCTCGAATCCCATAAGGTAGTTCCAAAAAGGAGCCCTCAAAGCAAACGAGGCCGCTGATCTTCAGCGGGAAGACTTTTTACGACAAGAACATGCTGCGAATCCGCGAATGCATGGTGAAGTTCCGCGGCGATGCCTGCCTTGACTTCAGAGGTTTGGCTCAGGGAACCTCAATGCATGGGTTGAGGATATGGCGTTGTAGGACCTCAGAGTTCGTGGATCTTGCCTTTGCGGGCTTGGGGTTCTCTTGAATAGTTTTATGCACCCGAACAAGTCGAAAGTAACAGATGGTATCTAAACACCCCAAACCCACGAGTTGGGAACACCTTCTGTTTGATATAGAAGCCTGCCTGAGTAGTTGCACTGGAGTTCTTTATCCACTGTTCTAGACCAGACGTAAAATCTGCACCCTGAGCCCTAATCGCTACACCCTATAAAGCCTGAAATCTAAACCCTTGCACACTACTTCCGGTTTGACGCACAGAATGTTAAAAACCTCTAAACTTTAAACCCACCAGCTGCCGGTTTTGGAGGGTTGTGGGTTTTCCCCACGAGTTTATGGACTTAGACTTGGCTTTGGGAGCGTAAACCAGGGTAAAGCAGGAGCTGGACTGGAAGGGCATCCGAAGTAAAAATGTCCAGGCCTCCATAATATTCACTAAAGCCCCCAAAGCCGAAATGGAGTTGTTCTGCTGAGGAGAGCCTTGAGAAGAAGCGGCGGCATGCGTGGCTCGGCACCGGTTCTGGGTATGAAGCCTTTCCGGCAGGAAGCTTTGCGCAGTCAGCCTCGCAATCGCAAGTGGTAGTTGCTGTCATTATGGTCGCATCAGTATTGGTTGCGGCTTGAAGACTGATCACGAGAACAAGAGCTACCGGACGAGGTCAGATGGTCGTCTCTGTTGTTACAGTCTAAGTAAGATTGCGAGTACGACAAGCAGTTACGAGCAGGGGCAATAGCAAAAAACACGACAACAACTCCGCAGTATCACTAACAGTGATGACGACGAAGGCTCGGCATCCCTGATCTATGGGAGTCTTAGTACCCTAAGCCCTTCACTCCACACCATTTAAAATCCTGAGCCGTATACTCCTGAACGCTGTAAGCCCTCATCAGCTAAATCACTACGCCCTGAAACCCATGGTTCGGATTTGTATGCGCCCCCTTTGAAGTGCAAGTCGTCAGCAGTTCGGTCTTGAGGTAGGTCAGATCCATAGAGCACCATACTCCAAATTATGCATCGATATCTCGAAATAGGTGTTACAGGTATGACAGACATACACGTGTGACACACAGATACATACATATATGATAGATACTGTAGGTCATAGATAGTTAGACAGTCAGGTAGATAGACAGACATATCGACAGATAAAACGACAGGCAGACAGTTTGATAGATAAGATCGATCGACCGATCGGCCGATCGATCGTCACTTCGAATTCCTCTCTAGTTTCATCACGAGGGTGCATATTCCTTACGAAATTGGCATATTGGGACTCGCTGAAACCCCTCCTCCGAGGTTCATGATTGCCGGGACGCTGCTGAATGAGTACAGCTTCCCGGCTTGGAAGCCTCGGGTTCGCCTAGTTGTTGGTGCTGAGCATTTACGCAGATGGTAGGTAGTTCGTGGATTGGGCTTCGTTCAGTGTTCAGGTTTTTTGGGGGTTTATGGTCGGGTCCGGAAGAGAAGGAATGATGCAACTTGGCAGACTTTGCAAGAACGGCAGCAGCAATGATAACCGTCAGGGGTCTTTGTATGAATGTGCAGACTGGCTTTTGCAGAGGAAGCGCGAGTCCTAAACCTTGAACCCTGAACGCTCCTCCCTCCTAGACCTTAAACCCTAAACCTAGGTAGGGCTTTGGGATGCTCTTATGGAGCTTAGGAGGATCTTACCTACTAATATTGTTCAAAGGCCTTAAAAGCGCCTCTTAGTAAGCCCTACAAGCTCCCATAACCCTCCTAAAACCCTATAAACTCTTCATAAATCCTACAAACCCCAAACCCTCCCCTACACCCTAAACCCTATAAACTCTTTATAAATCCTATAAACCCCAAACCCTCCTACACCCTAAACCCTATAAACTCTTTATAAATCCTACAAACCCCAAACCCTCCTACACCCTAAACCCTATAAACTCTTTATAAATCCTATAAACCCCAAACCCTCCTACACCCTAAACCCTATAAACTCTTTATAAATCCTACAAACCCCAAACCCTCCTACACCCTAAACCCTAAACCGTAAACCCTAAACCCTAAACCCTAAACCCTAAACCCTATAAACCCTTAAACCCTAGCAGCTCAGGTGATGACAGCGTTTTCCAATCGGATCTTCGGGCTCGGCTCCGGAAGCTTTTTCAGGTCGGATCTTGTTTGGGGCTTAGGGGTTTAGGGTTTAGGGGTTTAGGGTTTAAGGGTTTAGGGTTTAGGGTTTAGGGTTTAGGGTTTGGGGCTTAGGGTTTAGGGGTTTAGGGTTTAGGGGTTTAGGGGTTTAGGGTTTGGGGCTTAGGGGAGTTAAGGGTCGGAGTCGGCTCTTTGCCAGTTTGTCAACGATTGGGGTTTCCCTCGAGTCTCCATTGTAGCTCCTTTTTTGTTAAACCATGTTTATAGTTAGGATCCTATAAGGTTAGCCAAAAAAGGAACTACAATGGATACTCTAATTGGGGCCCGAGAGGGTCCTATGTACCGATATAGCAGAATGTAGGGTTTCCATATTAGGAATTACTATTATGACTTAGGTAAGTATTCCCCATAACAGTACATAGGACCCTTTGGGGGTTTAGGGGCATAGGGCTTACTTAGGGTTTTCAGGTCGGCTCTTTGTTAGGATTTGGGGGTTTGGGGGTTCCGCGGTTGGGATTTGGGGGTTTGCAGGGTTTGGTGTTTAGGGGTTCAGGTTTAGTGCCGGAGTTTTTATGGGGGTTTAGTGCCTAGAATTTGGGGATTTTGATGTGGAGTCGGCACGTGAAACTTGTAAGATCGGCATGTGATCATGAGGTGACAGGTGTGCACTGGGGTCTGCAGATGTCCTAAAGCAGGCTACATCGCAGAATTGGAAATTGCCCAGCTGAGGCTCGTCCTGTGAATTTAGGTTTAGGGATCTCTGATGCGGAGGATGGCCTCGAAGAGACTCTCCGCTGCAACATGGATGTCGGCACAGTGAAGTCCATCCTCGTCGCAGCCCGCAACATGTGCCATGGCGACAAACCTGTTGAAGGGCCCTACATCAAACCCCTAAACACCACTATAATTTAAGGCATATTCCTTAGTTCTTCAAGGGATATTGGAGTCTCTGGGTTAAACGTGGAGATCCCAAGCCCTTCGGCCCTCATCGATCCGTTTTCTGGCCGAGTGCCGAGGCAGCTTGGCGACTTTTCGAAGCCCGTCGGCAACTGGCTGAAGGACGGCTGGGGTTTACTTGGAGGCCCTTTTGACTTAGTAAGTCTACTTAGTATCCCCTAGAAGCCCTATTATAATCCCCATAACTTACCTTACTAACCCTACTTACTAAGTCAAAAGGGCCTCCAAGTAGGGTTCAGGGTTCAGGGTTGGGGATCTAGGGCTCATAGAGTGGGTAGCGTTTATAGGGTTTCAGGTTCAGGGTTAAGATCTCGAGGGTCCGGAGTTTAGTGTCTAGAGTTTAGGGTCTGTCGGGTTTGGGGTTCAGGGTTCAGGTTTAGGGTTGGGGGTTAAGGGCGTTGGGAGGAGGGTTTGAGTGATTCGAAACCCACCCTCTGTGAAACGAGGACTGGAGATTTCAGGTATTTTGGTGTGATACGGCTAGGCATCGCAACTTTTTGGTGAAGGTGAAGCTTGACGCTCTCAGCGACTCATTCCTGAATCTCGAACCCTTCTATCTTTTAATTTTCCAGCTCAGCCATGAGAAGTTTTCTTCGCGTTTCCAACCACCACCCCCTCAACCACGCTTGAGGCCCTCCTGAAGCCACTCCTATTTGCCAAGACCTCCGCACCTGACGCTAACCATTGATATGGGGGGAGCTAAGGAGCCAGGGATGATGATAATCCCTAGTAAATAAGGAGCTAAAGAGCCAAGGGAACCCCCTGGTCAGTGACATGCCAACCGAAAGTAGTTTGGAAGCCTTCACCTCGCTGCCATCAGGATTCCAGCATCTCCCGATTTAATGTAGGGGCCTAACTGGCTACCAATATTATTTTGGGGGGGTTCCGTATTATGAGGCGAATGTCCGATCCGGCGCAACACCCTATTCTAATTATTCAGGCCGAAGGCCCCTACAGTACATCCTCCTAGTCCTTGAAATCACCTTGTGCCAACTCCCGAAACCCGAAACCCTAACCGTTCATCTTCCTGCCAGGAGCGGCTGCGGTCTTGCTTGGCATCACGCCAGCCCCTAGACTCTGCATCACGCCCTCTCTTGTCGTAAGGCCCTTGCACGGGACTATTCTAGAGGTCAGAATTTGAGCAGTAGGCCTAAAGCTGAAGCTCTACAAACCCTGAATCCCTAAACCCTTAAGCCCTACAGCCTACAACTGAAGCTCGAAGCCCTAAGCCCCCTAGACCTCGCAACCGAGCTTAATCCCATGTTTTCAGTTTAGGGCTTATTCGGCCATAGTCTTGAAGCCTAATGGTAGCCTGTGCCTCGACACAAACCCATAGCAACTTCAAGGTTAGGAGCATCGGAGGCAGTCACAGTCACAGCCATCATGATAGCTGGTGGTAGCAGCAGCAGTAGCAGTAACGGCAAGGTCAGCAAAGGGTGATGCTCAAAGTGTTCATGCTATGTTCGGGCAACGACCCACCCTAAACCCAAGCCACCTAAATGGTCAACTCCGTTTGCCGGCATGCTGTCGGAGAGCTTTCAGTAGCTCATCCGGCTACACATGGCGTGCCTTTCCATAAACCTTCGAAGAAGGAAGTTGAGCATTAAACTGAGGCCCTTGGAGACTGTGGTGGAGCTTGTCCAGCAAGCCAAGGTGCAAAGGGCATGCCACGGTTAAGCTCATTCATTGAAGGGTTCGAGCTTGCACGTTAAGGTTTTGCTTAGAGTTCGAAGGCTCGCTTGAGGGATCGCCACACGGTAGGTTAAGGCGACTCCATGGCGGATTTGAACCTTTAAGCTTAGGCATTTGTCCTTCGATTCGTCCCAGTCGCCGTCGTGGACGTTGCGTTACAAGTAGTAGTCGCTGTCGACGTTCACTACGACGACGACTACTGCTACTAAAACTCGTACTTGTACACATCATAGTATTGATTGTGTGCAGCAGTCCCAGCTGCCAGTACAAAAACATGAACCCAAGAACAGTCGCATGTCGTGGCCTTCGCAGGATTTGCCCGGTCTCAACGGGGCAAAGATCGCTAAGCCGATGCGCCCACAAATCGTCGAGATGCTTGTCATCCAGAGCTTCGGGGCTTTGGGTTCGGAGGTTATGAGCTTGGGTTTTCTCGGAGGTTATGAGCTTGGGTTTTCCAGAAGGTTGAGGGTTCCAGGTGCCGAAAGATGTTGGAACTAGGCACCCTAAGCCTTGGGCTCGTTTACCGAAGATGGACTCAGAAAACTATCAACCTGGCCGAATACCAAGGAAGTGCGCACAGGCAATCCTGTTCCCTGGCTGCACAGCAAAGTACGGCGTAACCTGCTGGAGAGTTTTATCGCCATAGGCTCTGGCGGTTTAGGATTTAGGGCTTGGTCCCTAAACCCTAAACCCTAAACCCTAAACTCTTCCTAATTGAGGTTTCGACTTTAGGGCTTGGGGCTAAGGATTCGAGATTTAGACATGCGCCTGTTTACCGAAACTCTGAGAGCTGGCGCCAGAAGCCATTCATATTCACGCTGAGCGCTCGGTTCAGAACTTCAGAACTCAGAACTTCGGATAGTCCCCATTTAGGGTTTAGGGTTTAGGGTTTAGGGTTTAGGGTATGTGTGTTGAGTTGTCTGGTGATTCAATTCTGGAGCTTTCGGCTTCAACTGTGAGAATTTGATAACTCTAGTGGGAAAAGAAGAATGGCCCATCAAAGACTGACAACACATCATCAGTTTTAATCCCACCCATGCTAAGAATAACAAGAATGAAATTATTTGCATCATGATCTTGAGATTTTGTTATGTTTCTCATTACCATGAGTGTTATTTAGTGTCCCTCCAGCCTTCAACCCTACCAGAGTCTTTAAAGCCTATGCTCTTCACCCCAAAGTCACGCACCAAAGCCCTAAGCCCTAAATCCAAAGTCATGTCCCAAAGTCCTAAACCCTAAACCCCTATACCCATAGAAACACCAAGCCTGAAATCCCTAGGTCCAAGAGCATCACCGCAGAGCACGTGAACCGAGTGGGCCTTTTTCAGAAGATCCTGGGGCGGGGCCCTCAGAAGCGGGGATGTGGGTTTGGGCTTTAGGGTTTAAGGCTTAGGGGGTTCAGGGTTTAGGGTTTTGCTAGCGGTTTTGGTGTTGCAGTTGAGTATTTGGATAGGGACTTAGGGCTTAAGGCTTGAGGGGGCTGGAACGATGCATGGCAGGACTTCCTCACCCTACATAGCTGCAGCCGTCTTTAACCTTAAACCACCAGTCTAACAGTTTCGGCCCCGATGGCAGGGCTTCGGGTTCACCAGGACCCTTCAAGGGCCTTTCAATAGAGGCCCTTCTGGCCCTTAATAGTGGGTATTTGGGGTATATCAGAGGGTACTTGGGGGATCAGGGGTCTAGGCAGGTTCCGACGTTTCGGAAATGAAAGTCTTAGACGGTCTTCGTTTTTCTTTTTTCTATGTTTAGCAGCTGCCTACTATATAGTCTTTACAGGGCTCCATCCGAAAATTGAGGTGTCGTAGTATTCGATGTTGATGCTGGGCTGAAGGTTTACAGGTTTTGGGGTTAAGAGCACATTAAGGGTTTGGGGTTTCGGGTCTATGTTGGCTTGAACTTGTTACAACAGGTTGTCGGAACTTAGCAGCCTCCACAAGGTCTATTGGTGCAAATATTGGGCTGGGATCTGGCTTAGCAGCTTGGGATTGAGCGTTCAAGGTTTAGGGTTTAGGCTTCCAAGCTGTGCAGCGATGTTGGGGACGTAGGCCTGAAAGTCAGCGGTTCAATGCTTGTTTTATCCAGATGACGAAGTACAGCAAGCCTCACATCCCAGGGCCCAAGCTCGAGACGTGTGAAAGTCCCCATCTTCGAAAACCTGTGAGTTGGAAACTGCCCCCACTCAGTCAGTATAACAGTTGAATTATAGTTATAGTCTATAGCCATAGGTTACATAGTCCTTTAATAGTTGCCCTATTGCCCTATTATAGACTGTTACTGTGTGGGAGCAGAACCCAACCTATAAGCTTCGAATACCTAAACTCGAAGCTCTATGTCGTCCAAGACTTCCGCGGGTCCTAGTCCCTGAATCCTGAACACTTTGTCCTCAAACCCTACACCAACCCTAAAGCCTAAAGCTTTTGCCCAGGGCCAAAAGAACTCGCGTAAGGACGTTTGTAAGGATTCTGCAAGGAACCCTTAGAGCCTTAGAGGAACCCCCTAAACCCTCATGTTGCCAGGGCCGAGTTCAACGCCTCGCTCTTCGAAAGCCTCTCTGCCCCTTGACTGCTCATCGGTTCCTTAGGTTTTTCGTTTGGGGTCTACGCTTTAGGACTTTACGGCTTGGGGTTTAGGATGGTTCAGGTTTTAGGCTTTGTGGTTTAAGCTTTAGGCTACTTGAGGTTTATAGTGTAGGCATGTCTACGGTTACTGACCCCCCCTCCTTCCATGATTTGTCCTCCGAGGCCACGCCGGAAGCATTAAATCGAGAACGGACCTCTTCGAAGAAGTTTCAGCCGAAGACCAACATTATGCCACCGCCCAGGTAGATTCAATTCACGGCGAATCCCAGGGCTTAACCTGAACTCAAAGTTTTAACCTAAACCCCAACCCCCTAGGCCTCCTACAACCTAATCCACGACTCGCAACGCAACTTGTTTCAGCGTCATGGTATTCCCTAGAACCCACGACATTGAACAGCGAGGCCAGCTATGAGAAGGAGCGTGCCGAGCGCTCAGTTTGGCATTGCACGGAAGTACTTGTGCATACCTCTACGGGTTTCTATTAAGGGCACACAAGGGCTTTCCCAAAGGTCTTTATCCAGGCTGTAAGAAGCCTTAAACACGTATATACTTTTTCCCAGTGGGTTACTGAACAGCCTAGTTATACGTGGTACCCTACGAGCTGCCGCAATTTATAGGGGCATAAATCAGAAGAATAGGGTTTGAGGATCTGTTCTAGCAAGCGGCTAGTCCGACCTGCACACAACCTGCGTTGTTGTTAGGTTCGGAGAGCGTACTGTCTTCTCTCCGCGTGGTGTGCGTTCCTATTCGGGCTCCATGTTCTAAGATTGCAGTTCAAGGCTTTTTCGGATTTGCGGTTTCAGGTGCAGTATGCGGTGTATGGCGTCATTTATGATTTACGGGTGGTTCGGGTACAAGCGGGTGCTATGATATCTCCTGGTTCCTCCCATCACCTTTTCAGGCCATGCTCACGGAGTGGCTCGTGGCCTACTGTGAGCATACAGGTGCCTCGTCACTCGAAGCATTTGTGAGGGCACTTGGTATGAATGGTTGACAAAATCATGGATTTAGGGTGTCGCTTTCGTGGGAAGTACGCCGACTGTTCCTGAATGGCCATGATAATTAATGATAACTTTATGCTGATCAAAGCAAAGGGCACCATGAATGGACACCATCCTGCATGCTCCAGAATACGGAGTCTCCAGTACTTCTCGCGACGCTCAGCACAAAAATTGAAGCCTCCTTGGATGGAAGGCCCGGAAAGTCAGCAAAGAGACCCGAAGAACCTGACAGCTTCATGAATTAATGCCGTAAGCTTTCCGCAATTTGGAAGGGCAACCCAAACATATCCTACTGAAGTCTACATGGCAAGCAAGTACCCAATGAGCCTCCTATGGCCCCATGCTCAAAGGTATGATGACCCTTTCCCCGGGGCTCCAAATAGCCACACAGTCGGTAGTATTTAAGCCCCAAAGTAGGTACTATTCATATGCTTGGCGCCCTTTGTGTTCCCTGTGCACTGCAAAACACGAAGATTTTCGTTTGCGTAGCTGAGCCCCATGGATACTCGTCCATAAGCCCTTGATGCAGGCGTGGAGTTGCCGCCTTACTGCATGAACCTTGGCCTTCATGTAAGCGGAATTACAGGTCTTGCGCAGAGGGCCTGGTTGTAGGTTATTGTGCGGATTGACGTCTACAGTACGTGGTGACCGGAAGCCTGCACGAAAACATGCCGTTGCTCATAGTTGCTTCGGGGCTTCTGGTTCTGGTCCTGGAGTTTGGGTGACAGGGTTTTAGGATGTTACATGCTGGATCGCACCTAGTTACCGTTAGATACCAGACATACCTCCCAAGTCTTGATACTTCCGCAAGGTGCGTCATGCCAACCAGGAAGCATCCGATACAAATTAGCAGTGAATGATGATGACCAGCCCTTCCGTCTGAGCCTAAAGAAGATTAAGGGCTTAGGGTTTAGGGACATTCAGATGCAGAAATTTACGGCTACTGTACCGCTGGGCTTTCATCGTAAATGTGGAGCCGCCAAGACACCCTAAGCTTCTTCGTCCTGCATTCAAGACCCCAAAACCCCAACGGGATTTCGGGATGAGGGCTTACGGCAGCCGTTGGGTTGTTCCAAGATCAGACAACGGAGTTGTTGTGAGAGCTGCAAAGTTTCCTAACTTCCGTGCTCGCTTAGGAATGCGAATCAGAAAGAAGCCTTTGACACGCTCCAGCAGGCGAGGTGCACAGAAGATACAGGGCCTGGGTGTTCCTGGCACCTTGAAGGGTGCAGCTCTCTGTTCAGGGTCGAGGCTCCGTATGTGGCCAGGGTTCTTGCTTTTAAGAATCAATGTAGGGTTCAGGGGATGCAGGGCTTTAGTGGTTCATGATTTAGGGGTTTAGGGGTTTCACGATTCTTGAATCCGAGATCAAGCGCTTCAGTTGCAGTGGAAGCTTCAGAGTTCAGGCGGTTTTCAGTCTAGAGAAGTTGCTGGCCATGCTCGCTCCCCGAGGCGCGACAGATCCCATACATCTTAAGATCTATCACCCTAGAAGGCATCGAGTTCCATGTCCTGTACACACTGTATGCCTTATCCTTGTAAGAGCGAAGCCCCAGATGTCGACCCCTAATTATGCCCTAGTCTCGGAACTTCCATCAACTTTAGCTCCAGAAAAATTGAAAAGTCTAGGGCTCAAGGCACGGATTGTTTTAGGGGCTTTCAGTGTTTAGGATTTTCGACTTGAAGGCTTGGCGGTTTGGGGTTTGGCTATGGGGCTCGGGGGCTGGAAGGGGCGATAACATATGCGTACTCTTTTTGGGAATGACATTACTCTCTGCCTTGCAGAACCAGCCGTGTGGTTAGCCGCCTTTGTTTGAATTTTGCCGAGTAGCTCCAAGCAGTCATCGACTTTGCACTTAATATTTCTCAATCAACAGGGTTCCTTTTTTTAAAGAGATACTGGACTCTTTGTGCAGCTTTCGAAAAGATACCTCAATCAACTGGAGTTTGAAAATCATACTGGACTCTCCTTGCAGCTTTCTAAAAGATCCGATGAAGCTCTTGTGAAGGCTTACAGGGTAAGCTTGAAGTGCACAGTAGCTGTTTTGCAGTCCGTAGCCCGTGTCCCCAGAAACTCGCTGTAAACAAGGCGATCAACGATGGAGATTTGGCCCAGATCAAAGCAGCTGCAGCCTGGCATGTTTTAAATTTAAAATCTCTGCAAAATACAGGATTGATGAGCGCAGCGCTTTCTACGGCCCAGGGTCTGCGGTTTGGGGTTTCGCGAAGCCGGCGATGCGGGGTGTGGCATCTCGGGGGCTGAGGGGCGGAAGCAGAATCAGGATTTCAGCCGGCTAATTACAGCAGTTTGGATGGTCATGAGACCATCAGAACCATACAAGGGGCGACAGAAGCCGAGATAGCATTTCTTTCGGAGTCCTTGATAGAATGATTAGAGCAATTTCCCGACAATCTTCGTCCAAGCTGTGCAGGCTTCTTTGTTGCGACCTAGGCCGCCAGTGCAATGCTGGAACTTGTAGTGCACAGCACCACACTTCGGCCAATGCGATCCTACGTGTGTTGATATCCAGATATATGCATCTACAGATAGACATATACCCCGACCCCGAACTCTAATCGTTGTATAACCTTCCGGGTGCACAGCGTACATGATCCAGAGAAATCAGGATCCCCATATTCAGCAAACCCTGCACTCAGGCAGTTCTATGAAAAGATACCACTTGGTGGTCTTCGGTTCCATATTCATTCCCAGAGAAGATACCACAAGTAACAACTAGACGCTGCAAAGCCCTGCTATTCCAATTTTCAAAGGCCTTGTAGGTACCCCTAAACCCTAAAGACTAAGTGTAGTAGTCGCACTCGTCCTGTTCAGAGGTGATCGCTGCGAAGACGGTGCCGGACCTCAAGAGCCATGCGGAGCTTTGCCAGGCGTCCTCCCGATGTAGCTCTTGGCGTTTCGGATGGTAGAAGTTTTAGGCTTTATAGGATTGAGGACGGGTTTCGAGGTGAGGGCTGCAGCCAAGGTCTTTGAGTTGGCTCCAGAAAGGGTTTAGGGTTTGTAATTCCGAACGTTGGTTTCCTGGTTCATACTTGTGAAGTCCGTTACATCGAACGTGGGTCTAGTCGGAGTGAGCTTGGGGAGGTTGTTTGGGTGTCTTGCTGCGTTGCGAGCCTGCAGACCCCGCAGGCGCAATGCCATGCACACAAACATCGGCCGCGCATACGAAACCCCTGGGCCCTTAAAGCCCCAAACCCATACACCCGTACAAGAACTGTAGTCTCCTTAGGAATTAATTTTTTGTTCATATAAAGCCCAAGATAATATTTAAAATGCTATTTTTATTATGGTTCTAACAAGGGTACATAAACCCTCCCTGAATCCCCAAAGCTTCTACTTCCCGACCTAAGCCCGAAAGCCCTCGGTAACCCTACTTGGAGGTTCATGATGGTTCATGGGTACCTATAAGTAGGGTTATAAGTAGCATAACTAAACTAAGAACCCATATTAGGGGATTTATAACCCCACTTATAACTACCCTAAGCCGTAAACCCCCTAAACCCTAAATCCCTAAAGAGCCCTTTAAAGGGGCCCTTAATTAAAGGAACCCCAAGTAAGGCCCAAAAGACCGCCAGGAGTTCACTCGTGCTCTTGAGATTCTGAAGGAGAAGGCCCACATGCCGCCAGGCCGGGTCTGTGAAAAACCCTCACATGCCCTACTTCTCATCCGGGAGTTTCCGAAAATTAGGGGTACTTACAAACGACCTATAAGGCTTCTATAAAGGGTTTAGGGTTTAGAGTTTCCGACAATTGGGGGTACCTTGTTTGGCGGTCCTTACAATAAAGATCCTACAATTTAGGGTACGATTTAAGGAAGCTTCGAGGACCCCTACCTATAGTCTGCATTGTAGTTTCTTTTCGGGGTTGGCCAATTTTTATGGTTAGGATTAGGATCCTATGAATTTTTGGTTAACCAAAAAAGGAACTACAAGGGAGACTATAGGTAAGCCCTACTTCTCATTTCGTGCTGATTAGGATTTAGGGTCTACAAGGTTTCGGGTTTAGGGGGCATAATACTTAGGGAGCCTTGATGATCTGAATAGGGTGTTGCGCACATATACCAGAATTATGACAATATCACAAGGAACCCACAAAATAGTATCATTAGGGATCTACTACGGCCCCTACATTACAAAGGAGGTGTATTTATTTTGGGATTTTTTTTTTTTGGGGGGGGGCTTTTTTTTTTTTTTTTTGGCTTGTGTGCGCGCTTGGCTTGGCTTCTCGGCTTCCCTGGCTTCTTGGCTTCTGGCTTCTTGGCTTTTCGGCTTCTTGGCTTTTTTCTTCGGCATAGAGAGCCTCATAAATCAGTCCTTAAGTCACGCCCTCAACCCTAAGCCGAGCCGAGGCGAATTTAGGTCAGTAAAGCGGGATAGGGGTTAAAAAAAATTAAATAAGGATCAAAAAAATTAAATAAGGATCAAAAAAAAAATTATTAAATAAGGATAAAAAAATTAAACGGGTATCCGCGAAAGGAAGGGGAAAAAGGAACGAAAGACAGAGAGAGAGAGAGAAGGAAAGAAAGAAAGAACGAAAGAACGAAAGAAAGAAAGGAAGAAAGAAAGCAAGGAAGAAAGAAAGAAAGAACGAAAGAAAGAACGAAATAAAGAAATAAAGAAACAACGAAAGAAAGAAAGAACAAAAGAAAGAAAGAAAGAAACAACGAAAGAAAGAAAGAAAGCCATGCAAGAAACAGAGAAATAAGTAAATAAAGAAAGCTATAAGTAAAGAAAGAAAACAAAAATAGAGAACTAAGTAAAGAAAGAAAGCTACAAGGAAAGAAAAAGAAAACACAAGGAAAGAACCAAAGAGAGTTGACAACTTAGAGAAATACCACGGAATCCGTAGGAAAATCGTGTTTTCCCCAGGAAAAACCAAGCAAATCCTTAGGAAACGAAAGAAAATCCCTAGGAAAGCAGTGTTTTCCCTTGGAAAAATTCAAGAATTGCTGTATCTAAAAAGCAAGAAAGAAAGACAGAAAGAAAGAAAAAACGAGAGAGAGAACGAAAGAACGAAAGCAAAAACAAGAGGAAGAACGAAAGCAAGAACTAAAGAAAGAAACTTAAGGAAATACCACGGAATCCGTAGGAAAATCGTGTTTCCCCGAACCAAAAACCAAGCAAATCCTCAGGAAATGAAAACGAATCCGTATGAAAACAGTGTTTCCCCTGGGAAAAATTCAAAAATTGCTGTATCTAAAGAGGACGAAAACAAGGAAAACAGAAAGAAAGAAAGATAGAACGAGAGAGAGAACGAAAGAACGAAAGCAAAAACGAAAGAAAGAACGAAAGCAAGAACGAAAGAAAGAACGAACCAAAGAAAGAACGAAATAAATCAAACCAGAAAGGAAAGCAAGAAAGAAAGGAAGGGAGTATGAGATGAACAAAGAAAGAACAACAGAAAGAAAGAAAAGAAATGAACGAGCGAAAGAAAGAAAGAAGTCCATAATAAAAAAGCAAAGTTGGAAAATACGAAAGAGAAAGAATATGAAAAAATCACAGAAACAAAGATACAAGCAACAGGATACTACATAGCCCACTCGAATTTACCATAATATCGTAATGTACCGTAACAGAATATAACATAATGTAAATGTAACCTATAAAATATGCTACATATTATGTTGTAAATATACACACTGTACTGTACTATGTTACAATGTACTACACTATAAACTAAGATGTTGTTTTGTTCTATGTCATCTTCTGTTATATTGTATTGTTTTTTTAGTATGCTATTATATGCTATAAGAAGCAAGGTTCTGTTATGTCAGAAAATGTCACACCATTTTTGTGTTGTCGAACCATCTTATGTCGTTCTTCTGGTTTACTATGTTATATATATTAGGTTAGAATGCTAGCGGAAGAAGAGACACGAACAGGCACGGAAGAACAAAACACCCGCCGCCGCGCTTTTCGAGACGTGCAAGCTTGATTCAAAGAGTGTTTTCGGCCCATCATGTGAACGTTGTCTCTGCAAATGGGGGGGGCTGCGCCCCCCCCAACCCCCCCGCTGTTTTAAGCCGTGCAGGGTTGCTTTGATTCTCCCTGGCTTCTTGGCTTCTGGCTTCTTGGCTTTTCGGCTTCTTGGCTTTTTTCTTCGGCATAGAGAGCCTCATAAATCAGTCCTTAAGTCACGCCCTCAACCCTAAGCCGAGCCGAGGCGAATTTAGGTCAGTAAAGCGGGATAGGGGTTAAAAAAAATTAAATAAGGATCAAAAAAAATTAAATAAGGATCAAAAAAAATTAAATAAGGATAAAAAAATTAAACGGGTATCCGCGAAAGGAAGGGGAAAAAGGAACGAAAGACAGAGAGAGAGAGAGAGAGGAAAGAAAGAAAGAACGAAAGAAAGAAAGGAAGAACGAAAGCAAGGAAGAAAGAAAGAAAGAACGAAAGAAAGAACGAAATAAAGAAATAAAGAAACAACGAAAGAAAGAAAGAACAAAAGAAAGAAAGAAAGAAACAACGAAAGAAAGAAAGAAAGCCATGCAAGAAACAGAGAAATAAGTAAATAAAGAAAGCTATAAGTAAAGAAAGAAAACAAAAATAGAGAACTAAGTAAAGAAAGAAAGCTACAAGGAAAGAAAAAAGAAAACACAAGGAAAGAACCAAAGAGAGTTGACAACTTAGAGAAATACCACGGAATCCGTAGGAAAATCGTGTTTTCCCCAGGAAAAACCAAGCAAATCCTTAGGAAACGAAAGAAAATCCCTAGGAAAGCAGTGTTTTCCCTTGGAAAAATTCAAGAATTGCTGTATCTAAAAAGCAAGAAAGAAAGACAGAAAGAAAGAAATAAACGAGAGAGAGAACGAAAGAACGAAAGCAAAAACAAGAGGAAGAACGAAAGCAAGAACTAAAGAAAGAAACTTAAGGAAATACCACGGAATCCGTAGGAAAATCGTGTTTTCCCGAACCAAAAACCAAGCAAATCCTCAGGAAATGAAAACGAATCCGTATGAAAACAGTGTTTCCCCTGGGAAAAATTCAAAAATTGCTGTATCTAAAGAGGACGAAAACAAGGAAAACATAAAGAAAGAAAGATAGAACGAGAGAGAGAACGAAAGAACGAAAGCAAAACGAAAGAAAGAACGAAAGCAAGAACGAAAGAAAGAACGAACCAAAGAAAGAACGAAATAAATCAAACCAGAAAGGAAAGCAAGAAAGAAAGGAAGGGAGTATGAGATGAACAAAGAAAGAACAACAGAAAGAAAGAAAAGAAATGAACGAGCGAAAGAAAGAAAGAAATCCATAATAAAAAAGCAAAGTTGGAAAATACGAAAGAGAAAGAATATGAAAAAATCACAGAAACAAAGATACAAGCAACAGGATACTACATAGCCCACTCGAATTTACCATAATATCGTAATGTACCGTAACAGAATATAACATAATGTAAATGTAATCTATAAAATATGCTACATATTATGTTGTAAATATACACACTGTACTGTACTATGTTACAATGTACTACACTATAAACTAAGATGTTGTTTTGTTCTATGTCATCTTCTGTTATATTGTATTGTTTTTTAGTATGCTATTATATGCTATAAGAAGCAAGGTTCTGCTATGTCAGAAAATGTCACACCATTTTTGTGTTGTCGAACCATCTTATGTCGTTCTTCTGGTTTACTATGTTATATATATTAGGTTAGAATGCTAGCGGAGAATCAAAGCAACCCTGCACGGCTTAAAACAGCGGGGGGGTTGGGGGGGGCGCAGCCCCCCCCCCCATTTGCAGAGACAACGTTCACATGATGGGCCGAAAACACTCTTTGAATCAAGCTTGCACGTCTCGAAAAGCGCGGCGGCGGGTGTTTTGTTCTTCCGTGCCTGTTCGTGTCTCTTCTTCTTGGCTTTTCGGCTTCTTGGCTTTTTTCTTCGGCATAGAGAGCCTCATAAATCAGTCCTTAAGTCACGCCCTCAACCCTAAGCCGAGCCGAGGCGAATTTAGGTCAGTAAAGCGGGATAGGGGTTAAAAAAAATTAAATAAGGATCAAAAAAAAATAAATAAGGATCAAAAAAAATTAAATAAGGATAAACAAATTAAACGGGTATCCGCGAAAGGAAGGGGAAAAAGGAACGAAAGACAGAGAGAGAGAGAAGGAAAGAAAGAAAGAACGAAAGAAAGAAAGGAAGAAAGAAAGCAAGGAAGAAAGAAAGAAAGAACGAAAGAAAGAACGAAAGAAAGAAATAAAGAAACAACGAAAGAAAGAACAAAAGAAAGAAAGAAAGACACAACGAAAGAAAGAAAGAAAGCCATGCAAGAAACAGAGAAATAAGTAGATAAAGAAAGCTATAAGTAAAGAAAGAAAACAAACATAGAGAACTAAGTAAAGAAAGAAAGCTACAAGGAAAGAAAAAAGAAAACACAAGGAAAGAACCAAAGAGAGTTGACAACTTAGAGAAATACCACGGAATCCGTAGGAAAATCGTGTTTTCCCAAGGAAAAACCTAGCAAATCCTTAGGAAACGAAAGAAAATCCCTAGGAAAGCAGTGTTTTCCCTTGGAAAAATTCAAGAATTGCTGTATCTAAAAAGCAAGAAAGAAAGACAGAAAGAAAGAAAAACGAGAGAGAGAACGAAAGAACGAAAGCAAAAACAAGAGGAAGAACGAAAGCAAGAACTAAAGAAAGAAACTTAAGGAAATACCACGGAATCCGTAGGAAAATCGTGTTTTCCCGAACCAAAAACCAAGCAAATCCTCAGGAAATGAAAACGAATCCGTATGAAAACAGTGTTTCCCCTGGGAAAAATTCAAAAATTGCTGTATCTAAAGAGGACGAAAACAAGGAAAACAGAAAGAAAGAAAGATAGAACGAGAGAGAGAACGAAAGAACGAAAGCAAAAACGAAAGAAAGAACGAAAGCAAGAACGAAATAAATCAAACCAGAAAGGAAAGCAAGAAAGAAAGGAAGGGAGTATGAGATGAACAAAGAAAGAACAACAGAAAGAAAGAAAAGAAATGAACGAGCGAAAGAAAGAAAGAAGTCCATAATAAAAAAGCAAAGTTGGAAAATACGAAAGAGAAAGAATATGAAAAAATCACAGAAACAAAGATACAAGCAACAGGATACTACATAGCCCAATCGAATTTACCATAATATCGTAATGTACCGTAACATAATATAACATAATGTAAATGTAACCTATAAAATATACTACATATTATGTTGTAAATATACACACTGTACTGTACTATGTTACAATGTACTACACTATAAACTAAGATGTTGTTTTGTTCTATGTCATCTTCTGTTATATTGTATTGTTTTTTTAGTATGCTATTATATGCTATAAGAAGCAAGGTTCTGTTATGTCAGAAAATGTCACACCATTTTTGTGTTGTCGAACCATCTTATGTCGTTCTTCTGGTTTACTATGTTATATATATTAGGTTAGAATGCTAGCGGAAGAAGAGACACGAACAGGCACGGAAGAACAAAACACCCGCCGCCGCGCTTTTCGAGACGTGCAAGCTTGATTCAAAGAGTGTTTTCGGCCCATCATGTGAACGTTGTCTCTGCAAATGGGGGGGGCTGCGCCCCCCCCAACCCCCCCGCTGTTTTAAGCCGTGCAGGGTTGCTTTGATTCTCCCTGGCTTCTTGGCTTCTGGCTTCTTGGCTTTTCGGCTTCTTGGCTTTTTTCTTCGGCATAGAGAGCCTCATAAATCAGTCCTTAAGTCACGCCCTCAACCCTAAGCCGAGCCGAGGCGAATTTAGGTCAGTAAAGCGGGATAGGGGTTAAAAAAATTAAATAAGGATCAAAAAAAATTAAATAAGGATCAAAAAAATTAAATAAGGATAAAAAAAATTAAACGGGTATCCGCGAAAGGAAGGGGAAAAAGGAACGAAAGACAGAGAGAGAGAGAGAGAGAAGGAAAGAAAGAAAGAACGAAAGACAGAAAGAAAGGAAGAAAGAAAGCAAGGAAGAAAGAAAGAAAGAACGAAAGAAAGAACGAAATAAAGAAATAAAGAAACAACGAAAGAAAGAAAGAACAAAAGAAAGAAATAAAGAAACAACGAAAGAAAGAAAGAAAGCCATGCAAGAAACAGAGAAATAAGTAAAGAAAGCTATAAGTAAAGAAAGAAAACAAAAATAGAGAACTAAGTAAAGAAAGAAAGCTACAAGGAAAGAAAAAAGAAAACACAAGGAAAGAACCAAAGAGAGTTGACAACTTAGAGAAATACCACGGAATCCGTAGGAAAATCGTGTTTTCCCTAGGAAAAACCAAGCAAATCCTTAGGAAACGAAAGAAAATCCCTAGGAAAGCAGTGTTTTCCCTTGGAAAAATTCAAGAATTGCTGTATCTAAAAAGCAAGAAAGAAAGACAGAAAGAAAGAAAAAACGAGAGAGAGAACGAAAGAACGAAAGCAAAAACAAGAGGAAGAACGAAAGCAAGAACTAAAGAAAGAAACTTAAGGAAATACCACGGAATCCGTAGGAAAATCGTGTTTTCCCGAACCAAAAACCAAGCAAATCCTCAGGAAATGAAAACGAATCCGTATGAAAACAGTGTTTCCCCTGGGAAAAATTCAAAAATTGCTGTATCTAAAGAGGACGAAAACAAGGAAAACAGAAAGAAAGAAAGATAGAACGAGAGAGAGAACGAAAGAACGAAAGCAAAAACGAAAGAAAGAACGAAAGCAAGAACGAAAGAAAGAACGAACCAAAGAAAGAACGAAATGAATCAAACCAGAAAGGAAAGCAAGAAAGAAAGGAAGGGAGTATGAGATGAACAAAGAAAGAACAACAGAAAGAAAGAAAAGAAATGAACGAGCGAAAGAAAGAAAGAAGTCCATAATAAAAAAGCAAAGTTGGAAAACTAGAAGACAATTGGCCCGAAAGCATCATCAGCGAAGAGTGTTGCGCTACGTCATAGAATCCAGTGTATAGGGTCATGGAGTCACCGAGTCAAAAGCACGGAGTCACAGAGTCGGAGTGTCACATACAGTCAAGAGTCGTACAAGTCATAGTTCATAGGGTCATCGAGAAATAAAGTCGAGTACATGTCAAGCACAAGTCATAGTTCAAAGAGTCATAGAGTCATATAGAGTCATAGAGTCACAGTGAGACAGAATCATAGAGTCATAGAGTCATGGAGTCATCTATGTACCACGCACTTGACTTGATGTAGTTCACTCTATGAACACTAATGTTCAGGTTTAGCGGGTTTAGGGTATAGTCCAACATGACGCAGAAGTCTTCCTTTCCTAGCTCCGGAACCTCACTATATAGACATCCCTGATTACTGTGGTTTCAACGTGACTCTATGACTCTATGCATGGTCACTTTATGTCGCAGCAGTAGTAGTAGTAGTAGTAGTAGTAGGAGTACTAGTAGTACTAGCAGTACCAGTACTAGTAGTAGTGATAGTAGTGGTAGTCGTAGTAGTTGTAGTAGTAGTCGTCGTCGCATAGTCGCAGTCGTAGTCGTAGTAGTAGTAGTAGTAGTAGTAGTAGTAGTTGTTGTAGTTGTTGTTGTGGTACTAGTAGTAGTAGTAGTAGTAGTAGTAGTAGTAGTAGTAGTAGTAGTAGTAGTAGTAGTAGTAGTAGTAGCAGTAGTAGCAGTAGCAGTAGTAGTGGTAGTAGTAGTGGTAGTAGTAGTAGTAGTATTCTTTTGTAGTAGTGGTAGTAGTAGCAGTAGTAGTAGTAATAATAGTTGTAGTAGTGGTAGTGGTAGTAGTAGTACTAGTACTAGTTCGAACACTCGACAACGCCAATCTCTGTGAAGGGTTGCAAGTTTCACCTCAATGCACATCAAAAGTAATAATTTTACCTCGCGTTCGAACACTCGACAACGCCAATCTGTGTGAAGGGTTGCAAAATTCATGTCAATGCACATAAAAAATTGCAACTTTACCTCGCGTTCGAACACTCGACCACGCCAATCCCTGTGAAGGGTTGCAAAATTCATCTCAATGCACATCAAAAAATGCAACTTTGCCTCGCGTTCGAACACTCGACCACGCCAATCCCTGTGAAGGGTTGCAAAATTCATGTCAATGCACATAAAAAATTGCAACTTTACCTCGCGTTCGAACACTCGACCACGCCAATCCCTGTGAAGGGTTGCAAAATTCTTTTCAATGCACATCAAAAAATGCAACTTTAACTAGCGTTCGTGCATTCGACCATGCCAATCCCTGTGAAGGGTTGCAAAATGCCAATCCCTGTGAAGGGTTGCAAAATGCAGCTCAATGCACCCAAACCCTGTGAAGGGTTGCGCGGCGCCCGCAAAATGTGTAACTTTACCTCGCGTTTGAACGCCCGAGGATGCTGCCCTGCAAGGCAATGCAACACGGCCAAGCAGACCACAAAAAAAAAAAATGCCAAACAAAAAAAAAAAATACCAAACTAATTCCAGACCCCATTACAAAACCGTAATAGGCTCCAATACTTAGGGTTCAAGGCCTAGGTGCAGTCTGCAAATACGGTTCCGAGGTGCTGTTGTGGAGGACACTTCCCCACATCATAATTAAGTTGTAATTCCGAACATGGAAAACCTACATTCTACTATGTAATATAAGCTTAATATAGGTACTGAGGGCCCTTTCGGCTACAAAATTCCCTGTATACTTTGAAGACAGAGGTTCTAATGACGAAGCCGTAAGTCTTAAACCCTGAGCTGCTCGGAAGTAAGTATCCAGACTGATATAGGGTTCAGTGTGAGACCTGCTTTTCCCGGCAACAAAACCTAGTTCCTGACTCGCTAAACTCGAACGAAACTCCTTGCCGAAAGCCCTAGTGACGTCGTCGAGTGTACATGTATTTCTTTTCTAATTTAGCTATCTATTTGATCATTAATTTTGGTGGCCGAGAGATAGATCGACAATTAGATGGATAGATAAAGATATATACACAGAGAGAGAGTGAGAGAGAGAGAGAGAGAGAGACAGACAGACAGAGCGGCGCACACATAAATTAATGACAGCTCATGCAATCTTTCCTTTCAGGAAACCCTCCCTTCACCAAGCTAGAGCTTCAGAATGCACGGTATCCTACTACCAACCCGAATAAGGGTTTAGGGTTTAGGGCCCCTGATCGCAAGGAGCCCCAAGTATGGCACCCCTAAGTCTCAGAAGCCTTTTGACGCCCCACCCGCTTAAACGGGCAAGCACGAAAACCTATAAAGCCACAAACCCCTACCAAGACCCCCGAAAGTAGGTAAAATAATGGCCCAAAACCTATAAAGGCTATTATTCTTCATACTTTGAGGGTCCTTGTAGACCCTTAAGCCCCGCAATTCCCATAACATCCATGCTGAAGGATGGAATCTGGAGGATCTTTTGGGCACAGAAAAGCTCTTCAGGCGCACCACCTCTCTTTAGCCTTTGAGAGTTTCCGAAAATTAGGGGTACCTTGTTTTGGGGTCCTTGTAACAAGGGTCGTACTATTTAGGGTACAAAATTTGGGTCCCCTATTTGCGGAAACTCCCATAGAGTGTGGGGAATTTGGATTTGAGAGTTTTGTGATTTCGTGTCCAGCGGTGCTGCATTGTAGTGTTCGTTGTGGATATCCCTTGTTGTCGATACAATAGGGTCCTACACTGCGCAAGCCAGGTAGTAGATCAAGCAACAGAGGGAACTTGAGAGTTTCAATGTTAGGCACTCCGAATTCCAAAAGCCACGTCTGGATTGCCGATTTCGCTGCAGGGTTTCTGGGAGGGTGAATGTGAAACATGAGGGCTGCTATAAGGGATCTATATAAGGGTCCTTGTGTAAGTGGAGTTATAAGCCCCCATATTCTCGTAATATGGGTTATAAGTTCTGATTAAGCCTAGCAGAGACGCGTTTCCTGGACCAGGTGTTCAGGCATTTCTTTTGCGGGGTACTGCGCCTAGTTTCCGATGCAGATACTGCCAGCAAGCCAGGTTACCCCAGGCGTCGGAGGGTCGTAGTAGTAGAGTAGGTCACCTTTCACCTTTTTTGGGTGGTATAGTCCCTATATAATCCCTATATAACCAAAAAGGTTGACCTTTAGTTCCCCATGATACCCGACAAGTACGTTTAGGTGCTCGCATGGAGTTTTTTGGGGGGCTCTTTTAGTTTAAACCCAGGCCGGTAGTTTTGGATGAAGGACGATTGTTTAGATCTCAGGACCTAGGTTATCCAAGGGTAAAAGGAAAGACCCTTAATAAGGACCCTAGTTAAATACCCTTAATATACCCTTAATATAGCTAATATATACCCATTATATAGCCCATCATAGGGTAGGGGTCCCCAAAAAGGGTCCCTCCTTTTTCCCTTTGGAGGTTAGGTTCGTGTAGCTAATTTCAGACTGCAAGTTGCGGCATAACCGTGATTAAGGCTTTCGGGATAGCTGGTGGTGGAGGGTTTGGCCTTTCAGGTTGTGAGGCGGAGCTCTAGGATTCCCTTATTCTAGAGCTCCGGGGATTTTATCAATAGGTAGTTCATTTGGGGTCTACAGCAGTTTTTTTCTCGAACTCCGACGTTGAGGGTCGGGGTTTCGGGGAATGTAGCCTGACCGCCACACTCGGCCAGAAAAGCGCCCGTGACGACGGGTTCCGCGCTCACTCTGTTTCAGAAGCTGATGACCTCGACACATCAGCCCCTAAGGCAGCATTGGGTTCGTTTTTTTTGTTGTTTCTTTTCGGGGCTGTCGTGATTCGCATGATCGTTCCGAAAGACTGAAACTTAAACCCGACAGCTTTCCATCACATTGGCTCAAATACCTCATCGCCCGAAGGCCCCTTGTTTCGTTCATTCGCGTCTCACATCTTTATGTATTTGTTTGTTCATTCGTACTTACTTGTACATTTATATGGGCATGCATACCTTTTACATACACAAATATATTCTGTATATATGTATCTATGTATGTACGTACGTATGTATGTACATACATAACCCACCTAGACGCAAGCCTTTAAACCAGATGCCACTTCATTTGCTCACCAACCCAGCACCGCCACCGCCCTAAACCCTGAACCCTCGGCCCCCCAACCTAAACCCTTAACCCCAAACCCCAAAACCTGAACACTAATTAAACCCGAAACGCCAAACCCTTAACCTTGACCCTGAAAGGGTTTAAGGTTCATATACCATATGGGGATTCATAGTATATGGGTACAGGGCCCCTACTGCCCACCAACCGCAACGACAAGAAACCGAGGAAGCGCTGGACTCGCGACCGGGCCGCTCGCGGGGACGGGGCGAAGATCGCCGACTCCTTCGAGGTGCGTCCGGGATTTTCATGAAGCATATTTGCAAACGCATATATATATATATATAGAGAGAGAGATATAGATAATTGTAAGAGTGCATATCTGTATGTATATGTATATATATATATATATATATATATATATATATAACTGCACAGTGTACACGGACATACATGTGCGATATATGTATGTATACACAGATAGTCCAATAGACAGATAGACAGATAGATGGCTAGTTTCGGTTGAGAGTGTAAAGTTAGCTGTATATACATATATACATGCACATCATGTTCAACGGTTGTTTGACTGGGCGAGAAATCTTTCAAGGTGGTTTGTAGGATTGAAGGTTTTCAGGGTGTACGAGTTTTGCACGGCAGTTTCTGTGGAGGCAAAAGCCAAGTTGTAGAGCAACATGTAGCAGATGCCCTCTCAAGGCATGAGGTGCTCTTCACAAGCAAGTCGCGTAATTGCTTGCTGCGTTTGCTGTGCCAATAGCTCGTCCCTGAGCTGAATAGAATCCTTCACGAACCATCTACTGAAGGAATGCATTGGCGTTTCATCCGGCGATCTTCGATTGATGTTATTTTCGGATCGGTCTCAGCAGTGTCATTCTGTTTATGAGGTTCGCTGGCCCTTAATTAAGCTTCACATGAAGCACTTCTTCACTTCCGGGAAGGTTAGCCGCGTCATCGAGATCCAAAACCAGGCGGGCTTACGGGCATTCACGGTTTGGCGTTCAGGGTGAGTTGCTAACTCTGTGGCAGGCACTCGCAGTCTTAGGGCAAAGCCATCGCAGCATCATCCCTTCATAGCCCCGAGGTTGAACCCCATCATACAATCATCCTAAGCCTGTTTGCATCATATACTTAAGCCTTGCCAATACTCACGGATCCTGTCATGAATCATGAGGAAGCAAGACAGCCAAATGCAGAGCTAATAGAGGGGCCTTAATAATTAGAATAGGGTTTTGGGCCCCAGTATACTATAAGTATAATAAGGAGCCCCCGAAAATAGTATTGGTAATTATTCACGCCCCTATATTAGCAGCTCGAAACCTCAAGAGATCAACTCGAAGTCGGGTTGACAAGACGGTTTAGGGTTTAGGGTTGAGGGTTTAGGGCCTAAGTTTAGGGTTTAGGGCTTGACACAGTCAAGCATGGTTCATACCTAGGGGCTCATACCCTACCCCTTTTTAGGGCGCTTACTTTTTAAGATAACAGGTCCTAACCATAAAACTAGGTATCCTAAAAAAGGGGTGGGGTAAGAGCCTGTAGGTAGGAGGCTAAAAAGGGGTTTTTGGCCATGGGGGTTTAGTAGGGATTAGGGTTAGCATAATAGGGTTCATATTAAGGAATCCCTACCCCAAGAATCCTAAACCCCCCGTTTGGCCTCCCATCAATGGTCGTAGACAAGAGGCCTGGGCTAGTGTTCTTCTAAGCTGCCCAAAAGGCTTGTGGAATATGTAGAGGGTAGAGAGACCCCAAAACACCCTGCAGCGCTTGAATTAGAGACGAACCAAGACCTGAAGCAAAACCAACCTTTTCGCTTTGAAACAGGAGAAATCCGAAGCGTCAAGCAGCCAAACTCTGGGTTCATGGAGGGCTGCCGTAAAAGCTCAAATCCTTATAGAACTCGAATATGGTCGTCGTCTAAATTTGCGTGCATCCCCGGCAGAGCCTTCATTGTAATAGGGGCGTACTCATGTGGGTATCTGACAAGGGTCCTTTCCAACAGAACCCAAAAGTAGAATTTCACCACAGTATGTTGAGATCAATCATACAATGCTGTTCGTTGAGGTTCTTACTCAACAGAAACATTGCACATGTACTTCATACTTAGATTTAGTTTTATGTGCATACATATATATATATATAATATATGTATACATGTACACATGCACATGCACATACACATGCACATATGCATACACGTACGCAGACAGGTGCGCATAAGTACACGTACACACATACACGCATACACGCATACACTTACACACTTGCACACATGCACACATACACGCAGACACACGTGCGTACATACATACATACATACATACATACATAAAGACATACATATATCCATGCAGTTCCATGCAGCATACATACATACATACATATGCATACCTATTGGGTAAGAACCCGAGGACCTTTCTGGTTGTTTTCTGCCGTTCTATGGAAGCCGCATGAATATAATTACACCCCTGGAGAGAAGAACATCTAATGATTTAGGCCCGTCGGCCTATCGGATATACATTGCCTAGCTCGCCTCCGAAGCCGAAGTCCGAAACCATCAATGGATCCTTACGCGATGACCCTACAAGAGCATCTTGAGCCGCTCAATACCGAGCCGGAAAATTGCAGGCCAGTTGGGAGAACTACGATCGGCGGCGCACGGAGATTGTCGCGGAATGCCGCCGGTCCGTTTCAGGTTTCCGATGGCTTCCGGTTTAGTATGCCGCCGGTCCGTTTCAGGTTTCCGATGGTTTCCGGTTTAGTATGCCGCCGGTCCGTTTCAGGTTTCCGATGGTTTCCGGTTTTGTATAGCCCTAAGGCTCTAAGGTCTTTGCTTGTTGAGGCTTCACGGTTTCAGTGGTAGAGGTTTCAAACTGAGCGGCACTACGGAAACCCCAGACCCATCCATACCCTAAGCCCTGCCTAGGTGCAGGAGTGGTTTTGACAGAGGGGGATTGGAAGTTTAGTTTAAGGTTTTTGGTGTTATTCTGTTTGGGTTTTGATTTTTGGCTCAGGGTGTATAGGGCCTGCGGTTTCAAGCTTGGCAGTCGGAGCATGTTTCCTTCCTTTCAATGTCAACCTGCCAAACTAGGAAGTCGTATCAACATGATCATACTGACAATCTTGCCAGGCTGAGGCCCAGTTTGCGTGCTTGTTTCATCGAACCTGCTTTAGGAAGCTACGCCCTGAAACCCCGAATCCGGAAAAACGAATTCCCCCCCCAATGCTGAGGTGTCTTTATTTGGGGGGTTCCGAAAGTTAGGGGTACCTCATTCTCGGGTCCTTATAATACCCAATAAGGCTCCTTCTATTTAGGGTACTATATTGGGGTCCTCTATTTTCGGAAACTCCCATTTCAGGACTCACATGAAGAGTATCAGTACCACTTCTCAGAAGTTTTCGTGTAGACAGAGAGCATGGTTTGCAACGAAACGTCCTAAATCGCCAGTGAGGCAATCCTCCAGAAGGTGGGCGCCGCGGCAGCAAGCTGTGACTGAAACAGCTCAGCAACATAGTAGCCCAGAAGGTAGCCTTTAACTATTCATATTCTCGCTGTGTGTGTGTGCATATATACATATACATATATGCATACATCCTACATCCTTCCCTACCGTAAATAGACCGGGGGCCATGGCTCTGGTTGTGCTTCTCAGCTTTGTCGGCTTTGTTTCCAGCTTAGGATCTACAGCGGATTGAGGTGCAAACTACGAGTAATTATTGAGCATGTTCAGGTCTCAGTGACCGAATCTGGACTCCAAACTCTAATGCAATTGGTGCCTTATTAGTCCACAATGATGGTTGAGCCTTCGGTAGTCTCGCCGGTAGGCCGAATCAGCTAAACAACCAAACCCCGTGTCACAGTCTTGGGGTACGCTTGAAGTATTTGATAAGCTAGGTTCCTGAGTAGTGCCCTTTTGTCCTTTTTATTGTTTGGTTGCCTTCATAAACCGGGTTGGAAAATGGGCACCCGGCCTTGATTACTATTACGATTTCTCAAGACTCTCAAGAATACCTTCACTTCTTCAGTGTCAAACCTCCCCAAAACCCTATTCTCGTCATGAAGGACCTGACCTTGATTGCAGGCAAGTAAGTTTTCGTCGTTCGGGGTAAAGGCTTGATCAGATCATTGCTCATGAGAAATTAATGCAGGGACTTCAGAATTGGACTCGGTTTTGCGAGATGTATTGGTATAGTATAGAGGCCGAAGATTTTACAAACTATATAGGTACTCTCAGTGTGTAAAGGGCTTCTTGATCAGACTTCTATCATTCCTTATTCCCAGTAGCAGAGTACGTAACCTTCAATTGTACTACCTAAACTAATCGCGCATTTTTCCTTTTAGTTCCTCTAGGATACTGGACCACCTAAGTATTTGTGGGGCTTTCAGACTTCTATCACTCCTAAGCTTAAACCCTAAACCCTAAATTCCAGCTGTCAGAGTTTCTGCCACCTATGTCAAGGCTTGGGAGCTGCGCCCCACTGCCAAAGGAGCTTTGGGCATGTCAGGAGTTTTAGGGTTTAGGGTTTGGGGTTTAGAGTTTAGGGTTTAGTTCTTAGGGTTTAGAGCTTAGGGTTTACAGCTTGGGGTTTAGAGTTTAGGGTTTAGAGTTCAGGGTTCCGGGTCCTTCCTCCGTAGCTTTTGATAGGGACTGGGGAGTGGGTTATACAGAAAAAGGAACCTCACGGGGGTATCGTAGGGATCAACCAGTCCTTACTACGAACCAGGGAGCTTCAGTACTCCGCTTTTGCCCTTCCGCTTAGTAGAGTAAGCAACAGCAAGCCTGGGGTACTATAAACATTCCCTACAAGCCCCCCAGGCAGACCTTTAAACTTTAGTTCCCTGAGGCAAGTATCTTGTATTGAAACCAGGAAATCGGGTACCTTTATCATGAAGGGGACTCTCGGGGGATTTGGTGGAGGTGGAGTTTAGGTATTTTGGTTGTCATGGGTTTAGAGAGTTGAGATTTAGGGCTAACGGTTTGGGGGAGCTAGAGGTTTGGGGTTTGTGGGGTAATCTTGCCGTAGGCCCTGAGGGACCTTCGGCATATCAGAGGAAAGCCCTGTCCCCGAAACCCTTGACCCTCAACTCTATATTAACGCTGAACCCGAAAACCCGAACCCCTAAACCCAAACCCATAAGCCATCAAGATACCTAAACGACGTCTCGCCATCCTCGGCTTCCCTCTGGTCCAGTTTTCGGGGGCTGGTGACGTTTATAGGGTTCAGGGGTTTAGGGGTTTGTCGTTACGGATCTCTGAATTATATACATCGGTTGTAAGGTTCAGCATATCAGGGCTGGATCCCGGACTGGCGGGTTACTGAAATGGGGGGGCTCCAGTGATGTATCCCACCGTCGTTCGTCGAAGCTAATCCAGGCGTTTCTTCTGAGAACACATTATATTTTGATCCTTTTCCAAGCTTCAGAATCGTTTCCCCCCCAATTCAAAACGCGAATTTATCGATGCCTTCACCTAACACCCCAAACCTGTGAACCATAGATTTTTACACCCTTACTAACCCCCAATGCCCCAAACCCTAAATTCTTAGGCCTGCAATCCTGAATTTGAAGAGGAGCAGTGGGATGAATGGAGCGGTCCAGTAATGACGGAACTTGGGCTGCCATTCCGGGCCAGGGGCTGTTTCCCAATTGGATTTAGGGTTTGGGTTTTAGGGTCTTTAATTTAATTTATGCTTTAGCATTTAGGATTAGGGTTTAGGAGCTAGGGTTTGTTGTTCCGGGTTGGCGACTTAGAGTATGACAGTTTCAGGGGTTCTGTTGGTCTCAGATTACGAAACTTACATCCCGCACAGCCCGAAGACTACAATCGCGCTCTTTATTCAAAGGTGGCTCAAGGTCTGAGTTGGAGTTCAGCTTAGAACAGGTTAGGGTTCACATTTATGTGGATGTTGGAACAGAAGCTTTCTTACTTACGCAGTACAGTCAGCAATTCATAAGACGTTTGTGCTTATTCTGATTCATGACCTTCCAGTGCAGCATGCAGCACGCATGTGCACGGAGAACATTGAAACTGCACCGGGGTTGAGAATAAGAACCGCGGGTGTGGTTCAGAATTCCGACACAAGGTTGCCGGTATTGGATTCAGGTTCGGGCACTGTTGTGTGACGTCTGGGGTTGTGGGTAGGGTTCAGGGGGTGGCATTTGGGTAGCGCCGGCTCTAAGCCAAAATACCTAAGCCCATAGGCTCTGCCTACTATTTGCTTAAGAACCCCCAAAAAATAAAAAATATATTCCTTATGGGGGTAATATAGGGATTATTATTTTTATTTTTTGTGGGTTTCTTAAGCAAATAGTAGCTGCGCCTCTAAGCCACAAACATCATACCCAAACCCCCGCCACTCCGTCACCAAATGGGCCGTGTAAAGCCCTGGAAGCTCCCATAAAGCTTCAGAAGGCCTGCTTGGAGGGTCGGGGACTTAGGAACTGGTTATTTTAGGGACTTATAAGTACCATAACCCCAATTAGGGTCCTTTTTAGGGTACTTATAAGTCTACTTACCACCTACTTACTAAGTCCCCCGACCCTCCAAGTGGAAGCTTCTGCAGTATGCGCAATTCGATTGAAGCCTCAAGACCCGTATAAGCCCTAAACTTGGTTAAGGGTTTAGGGTTTGGGTTTAGGGTTTAGGGTTTAGGGCAACCATAAACCCTAAAGCCCTGGACCCTGAACCCCTGAGCCAACCCCTCCACGCCCAACTCCCCAAACCCAACCGACCAAGCCTACAAGGAACAGACGGGCCCCAAGATCCTACACCCCTAAACCCCTTAACCCCCTGTACCCCTAAATCCCGAAACCCCCTAAAACCCCAAATCCCGAAACCCCTTAAACCCCCTAAAAACTCCCTAAACCACATCGGCCCTAGACCCTGAAACCCTGAACCCCTATAAGACCCTTTCCATCAAAGGGGAAAAGGAGGGACCCTTAATGGGGACCCCTACCCTATAATGGGGCTATATAATGTGTATATAATAGCTATATTTAGAGTATATACCTAGGGGTCCTTGTCAAGGCCTCCTTTTACGCTTGGATTCAAGGAACAGCTGGGGCGACAGATCGCCGAAGCCTGCCGTCTTTCGCCGCTAGACACCCGAAGCACGGCTTGAAATCCAGAACGGTTTAGGGTTATATAAGGGTTTATAGCCGGTTTAAGAGTTTCGGGGTTTAGGGTTTAGGATTGAGGGTAGTTCCTGGCCTACATAAGCTTACAATTATGTCGGTTGCTGGGTTCTTCTTGTAAGCTAGGACTCTAAGCTTTGGGGCTTGACTAACCATTGATATTATATGGGGGGAGCTAGGGAGCCAGGGATGATGATAATCCTTCTTACATAAGGAGCTAAAGAGCCAAGGGAACCCCCAAACCACTGGTTAGTCAGGAGGATCGGGTTTCGGGCTTGTGATACCCCGGGGTTTGGGTGCGGAGATTCAGGCTTGTAGAGCCCTACGACTCCATGTATCCATATAGTAAGTACTTAGGCCTTAAAGGGGTCCCTATATGGGTACTTTCAGGCCTAAGTACCTACTATATGGCTACATGGAGCCTTTGGGGAGGAACCCGTGGAGAGCAGACCATGTCAACATAATATAGGGGCCTAAATACTCACCAATACTATTCTGGGGGGTTCCCTATTACGGTTTTACAGAAATGGGCCCCAGAACCCTGTTCCAATTATGAAGGTCCTGATATGATGTCAGCCTAAAGCAGTTCCCAAAGCCTGCACCCCGAAAGCCCATCGTCGCAAGGCCTTTGCGGGTTTCGGGTTTACCCTAATCTACGCCCCCCCAAACCCTCAACAGGGTGCTCGCCCAAACTCCTGCTGTTGATGATATAAATCCTGCATGACCCATAATAATAAGGAATATACCATAATTCCCATAGTCTAGGGTCCTTAAGGTAATGCGGGTTTTATATCATCAACCGTATCCGGAACCCCCCCCCCCAAAAAAAAAAAAGTAATTCCCATCCTGAATTCAAAATCTCAACTCCAGCCTTCCAAAGACAGCTATAGCCATCGATTCGCGAAAATTTCTAATGATTATAATGTACCTTAAAATGCACTATGCACTAGTTTTACATAACTTGGGGGACGCTGAAATCGACCTAAAACCCACAAAAGTTTGAAGCAAAACCCAAAACCCTAAACCCTAAACCCAAAGACAGGATGCAATGAGTTCCTGTTTTTTCATGGCGTGAAGCCACAAGTTGCCGACCTCATTGCTGCCTGGCGAGTTTAGGGCTTTCTAGCTTAATGTTTGGGTTTGGGATCCACAACGGCACGAGCTGTAGGGCTTTAATAAAGGCTAGGGTTCTATACAGTAAACCCCATAAAGTTGGAAACCGGATTAAGGCCAAATAGTGCTGGGGTTCCCTATATACGTTACTCTTAAGGATTGAGGCTATAGGGTGTCCAACTTTTGGGCTTCTACTGCAGGGTTTTCGGGTTTGGTGCTTCATAGGATTAATGAGTTTAGTATATTTAGGGCTTGGTAGGATTACTGAGTTTAGGGTTCAGGCTCAGGTCTTCATAGGATTAATCAGTTTAGGGCGTATGGGCATAAGGTTGTTCAGGGTTTGGGGCCCCCCTCATAGTACGGTTTAGGCGGGCTTGACCTTGCGGCTTCAAATGCTCGGGGGCCTTGGATTTCAGAGTCCTATGTTGCATCGGATTAGTTTTAGACAGATTTCGTTGATTTCCTTTATTGATTAATATCGAGCCCTAATTATAAGTAAGTTTAGGGACTGTTCAAATCGACACCTAGCAAAGGGGGCGATGCGGCCTCAGGATTACGGATTCTGGTTCAATTCGGATCGGAACTCCAGAGGCAGATCGCAAGTTGGTGGTGTTGCGGCGTTTCAGGTCTGATGCCTTGGTTCCCCATAAGTATCCTTCTGCCCTTTGTCACTTTAGGTTCCCTTATTCAGCCACATAGTAGGGACAAAAATGGGTAGCCATTAATACGGGGCTACTTGGGGCCCTCGGCCCTAGCCTCGACCCGCTTTTGTTGGGCTTCACTTCATCACTCCCTGATGATTTTGGTATGAAGCATGATGCAAATCGGCTAGAATCGGGCCACGAGGCTGACCGTTTGGGCATGAAGTGTTCAATGCCGGCAGGAGGCATAGGTAAGAAGTTCGGAGATTCTGTATACAGCACTCACGATGCAGGGAACGTTTTTTTTCATAGCCTTGGTGCCGGCTGGCCTTTGGGCGAATTCTGCGCCAGGCAGAGAACCACTTCGACATCTCTTTCGCATCCAAGGACACATTCGGGTAAATGACTTACCGGGTTACTGAGCGAAGCTTGGAATGTCGGGTTTCAGATTACATGTCTATGTTTGAGGGCTTGCTGCTAATGGTCACGGGTTGACCTGCACCACATGGTCAGCTTGGCTTTGTCAAAGTTGGGTAACATTATACATTTTTATGGGTACTTAAACCCAATACTGAATAGCAATGTAAATTGCTAATCGCATCCTAACCATGAGCTAGTTGGATTGAACTTTAAGAAGTTTGCTCCCCTGAGAGTGGCCTTGACGTCTCCATTCTCCAGTCCGTAGTCCCGTAGGTTCCAATGCAGAGTCGGAGCTCCGAACCCCAAATACCAAAACCCTTAAACCCTAAAAAATCCCAAAATTTCAAAACCAATAAAACCCTAAACCCCAAATACCCAAACCACTAAACCCTAAACCCCAAAATCCCAAACCAAGCAAAACCCAAACCCTACCTAGACCCCCCAAGTGCCCTCTAATATACCCCAAATACCCACGATTAAGAGTCATAAGGACTCTATTAAAGTGCCCTTGGGGGGTCCTGGTAAATCCCCAAATACCAAAACCCGAAAGCCCTCTCAGCCTGGAGCCCGAACCCTCAACATGTGGGTAGTTGTCAAAATCAGGGTCCCTTGTTGGGTACCCTAAATAATAGGTGCCCCTAAACCCTAAACCCAACAAGGGGCCATAATTTTGACAACCACCCATGTGGATCCTGCAAGCTCGGAGCTCTCCGTGCCTACATCCGTTTATTCGGGTGTAGGGTACTGCAGCAACTAAATTAGGATCGTAGGTTTCGAGGATCTTAGGGTTTAGGAAGTTTAGGGCTTAGGTATAGTTCAGGGTGTAGGTGCGCGTTTAGGGTTTGTTGGTGAATGTTGTGAGCTTTGGGCATTTGCTTTCTGGGCCATTCAGGCCGATACGTAATTTCAAATCCTGAGCCATATGCCGTAGCTATCCTCGCTGCCGGCATGTGAAGGACTCCCATTGTTCTTCCCACCCAGAGGCTCCAATATCCCTTAATAAAGGAATATACCTTAAATCGTATTGAGGATCCTACCATATTTTAAGGTATATTCCTTAATTAAGGGGTATTGGAGTCTCTGGGCAGCCCTTGCTAACAATATTATGCGCTAAGAAGCAAATCTACCCTATGCCTCAGATGCCTCACAGTCACGGTTGTTAAGTCCCCTACAATGCTTAACTTATACTAGAGTGTACCCCCAAACCCTGTTCTATCTATTTAGGTCCCTACATGGGAGTTTCCGAAAAATGGGGGAACCCAAATATCGTACCCTACATAGTAGGATCCTTATTATAATATCTAATCCCCAAAGTAAGGTACCCCTGATTTTTGGAAACTCCCACATTACTTCAGCCGAAGGACGGCATGTTCGGAGCTGGCCTTTACTTCGCGGAAGCTTCCTCGAAGTCGGCCACTGGGCAGATAGTTCCGACATGGGGCTCTTTGGGGTTTGGGGTGAGGCGTTTAGGGGTTTTGGGTTTAGGGGTTTTGGGTTGAGGGGTTTTGGGGGGTTTGGAGGTTTTGGGGTTTGGGATTTAGGGTGTAGGGCTTTGGATGAGGATTGAAGGTTTAGCTTTCTCATGAGCAGTAAGTTAACTGTGGATTGCATGACAATGCGAATGCCGTTTTCACATTTTTAATCATCCGGACCCCTAGAGTACTTGCTTGGCTTGTGGGGGACGGGCTTATTGCAGGGCTTTCTAGGCTGCTCATAGAGTCTGTCTAAAGTGTCGGTGCAGAGTTTATAGTTTACCCTAAACCCACAATGGTAGGCCTTCCGGTGCCTCAGTCTCAGAAGCCTTCAACCATGACACAGGACCTTGAGGTATAGAGGGATCCGCAGCCCTTGCAGCCCAGGATGAATACTGCCAGCCAAACGAGCACAACGAGCAGCTCGATCAAAGATGAGAGCCTGCACGATGACAGTGGGATATCGTCCCATCGGCTGTTGGTCTTGCTATTCTCGCTCCTACAATAGTCAGTGTTGGTGCTGCCATCCTGCCGCGTCGTGATGACATTTATGGTGCTGGCATGGAGGTAGAAGTTGTTGTTATTGTTGTCGTCGTCGGCGTAGCATTGAAGGACCCAGAGACTCCAATATCCCTTAATTGTAGTAGGATCCTTCATATTATGATTTCAGGTATACTCCTTAGTTAAGGGATATTGGAGTCTCTGGGGACAATGGTCACAAGAGCCCTAGTCGTAGTGTCGTCGTCATTGTCGCCTTAGCGGTAGTGTTTAGGGTTTAGGGAGGTTGCAGTGGTTTGAACATGAACTTCCTCCAATATACAGACGTGTTCCGGATCGATTTCCGGGATGCTCCCGAGAATGTTAGGGAAGTGCAACGTGTTTAGTTGTATGGCATGCAAATCCAGCTCCTGCAAGCCTTTTGCACGTTTTTATACTTTCTGAGGTTTCCCATCATTATTGTCAGAGAATCTTGGCTGCACGGGATCAAGCCTGTGGCGTACCCTCGCCCTCCTCAGACTCTGGTTGAATGGGCTTTTTACTTTTAATGGATTGACGTTCAGATTTTGAATGCTCGATAAGCCTTGCATTTTCGATTAGCCAAGTCTAGTGATGCCAGGCGTACTTAGACGTCCCTTAAGTCTTCCGGTGCTATGGAGACACCCCTGCCTCGCACAAGTATTACCATTTGCAGCGAAAACAGTGACTCTAGAACAATAATTAGCTCAGTTCTACTTACTCTAGCTAGTTGTAGGTCCTAGCCAAAGCGGGTGCCATACTGGCGTAAGATAAAGCAATACAGCTGTCATTATTTGGAGAATTCCTTCGAACCATCATCATCATCATGGTGGTAGCAGTAACGCTATTCACGGTAGTCTTCGTGTTTATGATTATAGGGCGACAGCCAAACGTTAGTCGAAATTCGCTCGGTCACATCATGAAGGCATCCGCTAACGGTCCATGTATCCGAACAGTATATACTTTGGCCTTAAAGTACTCCCCATTCTGGGGCACATGGACCCTTGGGCATCAGGACAAACTAGAACACCTTTCAATCTCCGGAGCCTTGCAGTTAAGGATTTGGGCTTAAGGCTTTCATATCGTGCGGGGCTGTTCTAGACTATAGTTCGCCGTTGGAAACAAAGTATGTATGTCAAAACGAAAAGAGATTTCTTGAGTCTTGAGGGGAATCAGAACCCGGAGCAGCTCATTTCACAGAAGCATATTTATCCTGTCGATCCACTTTCCTATTTGGTTTATGCTAACCGCAGAAGCCCTGAATAAAACACCATGTGCTAATAACCCCATCGCAACCTTGTCATCCACTTCGAAGACTCGAATCCCGGGTGGCCCGTATAAAGCCAGGTGATCCTTGGCCGGCCGAACTACATCGACGCCCCGAAGCCTTTCGATGACCCAGGCCTTTCGAATTGCAGAGCTTTCACTTTGAAGTTCTGCGGTTTGGGGTTTCTGTGATGTGGCTTCAGCGCTCGGATTTTTGGGGTTTGATTCGATGTGAGTTTAGGGCTTCGGGCGTACATACCCCTTTCTTCCCGAAGAATGCAGGGCATGAGGGCAAGGCTTAACTGAATCTGCTCTGGCCACTGGCTAGATCCTATAACCAATCAAGCTGCCGTTATTCCTTAAGTACTTGCCGGGCTACAGGAAAGGAACCGCCCAACCGAAAAGGCAACTCCCCTCACAAAATCCCACGCAAAACCACGCAAACGGTGAGATTCCAACATCGCCGGAACTCTGGAGTCCTGGTTACGGAACTCTAGCCTCACACTGGAAGCGCTTCGACTTCCTGTCTTGTATGTCCATATGCTTACTTACAAGTATGTATGTATGACAGTGTGTATATGTATATATATATATATATATATATATTATCTGTATGCCTCGTTCTCTCTGGATATTTGTTCGAACATCTATGAATCCATGCATTCATGCATACATGTAAGTAAGTAAGTATATATGTTTGTATGTTTGTTTGTGTGTATATATATATACACACATACACACACCTGTCTCTCATAACATTTCTAGTTTTTTTCATTCTTGTATACATTTACTGCAGGACAAGCACACAGTGTGCATGTTTGTACACGAATTGTACCTCAACGACCTCTTTCACACCTTCTGCACATGGCGTTTCTATGCACGGAGGCCGCCGCGCCCTCGAGCACAGCTGCATGAGCGGATCTTACCACTCCGTGATCGGCCACTTGGACCTGGACTTATCGTAGTTGGTTAACATGTTTACATTTTTTAAGGAATAGAAATTTTGAGTATCTCGAATAATATCCCAACCATGCTTGCGGTGGCAAGCTCCGGCCCTCACACAGCCCCGAAGTGCCCGATTCGAAGGCTTTGAAGGCTTCAGATGGTACAGTACTGCAACTCCTAGCCTGTTGGGGTTTGGATATGTTCAGCGGTATACAACTCCTAAACCCTGAACCCTAAACCCTATATGGAGAGGTCTGGATGCTCGAGTATTTCCTTGGCAAGAGGTTGCTGAAGCTAATGCATACAGCATGGAGAAGGCAATCTAGCCTACGATCTCCTTTCTTGACGGTAATGCCGTTGAGGGTGTGGTAGTTCAGGGTTTAGGGTTTAGGGTTTAAGGGTTTAGGGTTTAAGGGTATAGGGTTGAGGGTGTGGGAGTTCAGGGTTTAGGGTTTCGATTTGGTGAATACAGTGAGGCCTCCACCATTCGGCCCCAGGGTGCGGAAGTATAGGTGCTTGGAATCTGGGTGCACACGCAGTCACGCTGCCCATAACGGCAGCTAGACAGGATGGTCTACTTATAGTACTGAACTCCAAGACCTCCAAGAAAGCCAGACTGCTGCCCAGGTGACCGCATCAAGGTCCTGACCCCAGCTGCGAAAACAAGTTTAAGTTTAGGGTTATTTTCTGCCATTCTCTGTGTCATCTTGGTTCTTGGCTTCACTATGTTTGTCCTCTATGTCGCAATTCGAATCCGAAGCCTGTAAAAGGCGATAGAATGTAGCTTACTCAAAGTCAGCCCCTTCTGCCCGACCCTAATCAGGGGCCTTAAGCGCCATGCAGGCCTCTAACTATGCCGACCTCACACTTCCAGATCCGCCAGATCGATGGCTTTGGGTTTGGGGTTTAGGGTTTAGCATGGATGGTCGACGGTTTTGACCGATTTGGTATAGCCGCACTTTTCATGCCCTGCCAGCATGCTACATAGCCTACCTTGTTTAGGGTTTTTAGTATCGGATAGATTTCTATGATTTGCAACAATATTATAATATATATATATATATATATATATATTCGAAAGAATATAGAATATTTAGGGGTTTAGGGTTTGGGCTTTAGCGCCTAGGGTAGAGACCCGTCAAACCATTGGCTAAATCACAAAGAAGTACGTTCTGTAGGATCCAGGCAAACCGCAAGCCCAGATCGAACTTCCGGACCCCACAATATCTTATACTAGGTATCGACTTGGTATCTGTTTCAACTTCCCTTATTGCTTAATCTAGAGCCTTAACTATTGAACCCTAAACCCTATAAACACTAAACCCCCTAAAGCCTCTAAACCCTATAAGCCCCCTATTATTATCGGATCTAGGCTAATTTGGGATTTCGAATCTGGGCTCGGCCGTTAAAGCCCAAAGCCTTAAACCCGAGAATCAAACATCGCGGCAGGCCGAGGATAAATACGTGCAACAAGCCCCATGCTATGATGCGATATGATATGATATGAGAAGTCAAAAACTAAGGGCTGAATTTTGAGGCGTATGGTTTGGGGTTTTCGAGCTTGAAATTTTGGGTTTAAGGTCTATTGAGTCTACAGTGGGGTTATTTGGGTGGGGTTTCATTTTGGACAAGAAGTTTACGACAGGGGCTCCATGCTCAAGGCTGTTGAAACTGGTGTAGAAGCCTGCGGCTCCAGAGCCCTAAATCCTGAGGGACTTGATGCTTTTGATTCCGGGGCTTCAGAGAGCAAGTCTGCAACGTGATGCAACGAGAAACCCAGAAGCTCTTAGTCGAAGAATGCCTTTGCATTCTTCGACAAAGGCATTCTTCGACTAAGAGCTTCTGGGTTTCTCGTTGCATCACGTTGCAGACTTGCTCTCTGAAGCCCCGGAATCAAAAGCATCAAGTCCCTCAGGATTTAGGGCTCTGGAGCCGCAGGCTTCTACACCAGTTTCAACAGCCTTGAGCATGGAGCCCCTGTCGTAAACTTCTTGTCCAAAATGAAACCCCACCCAAATAACCCCACTGTAGACTCAATAGACCGTAAACCCAAAATTTCAAGCTCGAAAACCCCAAACCATACGCCTCAAAATTCAGCCCTTAGCCCCAAGAACCTGAAGCGGCCTGCCTTCTAGAGCCTGCTTAGAGCCCTTGAGGGAACCTCACAGAACCTGTATGGAGCCTTGTGTAAACCTTGACCCTGAAAGAACCCTTATAGAGCCTTTGTAGAACCCTCGAAAGGACCCTTAACGTATGAGCCCTGGGGCGCTTTCTTACCCTCTGAGGTGTCAAACACCTACCGCGAGATGGACCGGATCTTAGACTCGCCTTTAGGGTCCTTTTCGGGGTTTAGGGTTTAGGAGGGACATTGCTTCAATGAGAGCTTAATATGGCCTAGCCTTAATGAGGCCCTTTACTAGGATGCCCATTAGTACCCTTATTCCCTTTTTGTAGTCCTAGGTTCCTTATAAAGTTACCCAATACCAAAAAGAGAGGCCTTTTTATTCTTAGGTTACTGGGTATCCTAGTTTATAAGACAGCTTAACAAGTGCGAGGTGGGGGAGGGCTGGTGCACTTTCGTCTTAGGGCTCGAGGTTCAGAGTCCGTGGTTCTAGCCTCAATTGTGCTTGTAAGCTACCTATAGTCTCCATTGTAGTTCCCTTTTGGGGTTACCTTATAGGATCCTAATTATATATTGGGTTTAAGCAAATAAAAGGAACTACAATGGAGACTGTAAGCTAGGGTTTGAGGTCAGAGATGCAAGGCTTCGTGATGAATCCGCTAGGCTGGATTCGAGGGGGTGTGTAGGTTGATCACGGCGTTCTGGGTCCATGTGCCCATTTCATGTACACTGTAGGTTTGGCTGTAAAGGGGCTCCGGTATTTGCTGCAGGGGTACGTGGACCCTCAGAGATACGGGTGGCCTGCTATCTGAAGCTCTATAGCATAAGGGGGCCGAGGCCAAGCTTCACCACCACCCCCAAGAGCAACGACAACGAAAGCAGAAAAGAACGCATAACGATCACAAGACTGTCAAATTTAAAGTTCATTGGCCTTTTCGTCAGCTTGTTGCCTCAGATCGTGTACGACCACTTCCAAGCCTATCCTCACTTCATCCTCTGGTACTACCGAAAGTGAAGAGCCAGCGGACAGGGCGAAGAAGAGGGGCGCGAGAAGCATCAAAGTCAGTTCCGGGTATATGGGGGGGTTCCGAAAGTAGGGGACCCTAATCTAGGATCCCTATTATAAGTACACTTGGAGTCTTGGACTTTAGACTTGAGGTGTTTGGGGGTTTAGGAACTTACAGTTATGCTTCGGGTTTGAACAGTGACTTTTGTTACATTCTTGATGAGAGAGAGAGAGAGAGAGAGAGAGAGAGAGAGAGAGAGAGAGAGAGAGAACAGGTAGGGTACGGCTCCGTGGGCCGCCATGGGCTATTCAACTTTACCTGAAAAGTCTTGTGTCATACCAGATATCGTCTAGAGTCCTTGAGCCTGCCTGAAGACTCAAGCCCGAAATCCAAGGCTGCAGGTTCGGAGCTTGGAAACCCAAAGCCGCTTTGTCTAACACCTCGCCAGCGCGTTAAACTTCCTAAGATTTCGATCATGAGGCCCCTAAGCGATCCTCAGAGCCACTGTAAACCTCTACTGGGCTTTGGAGTACCATACTTTAATACTTTTTTTCTTAAAGGAAGCCTTATGAAATAAAAGTTTATACTTTTTTCTCCCTGGTTACTTAAAAGCCCAGTCTATGCCTATAACCCTGTGTAGATTCCCTAGATTAGGTTGTTTACGCGGTTTGAGGTTTAGGGCCCTGGTTTTGGGCTTCATGAGCTTTCGGGTTTACGGCTTAGGGCCCTTCAAGCTCCATCGTTCAGCTGCCACCCACTGAAAGCCTTAAGCCTATCGATTCCCCAGCCCTTTAAACCTTTGAGCTTAACCTTCAACCCTAAACCGTAGATCCTACTCCCAAGCCCGAAACCTCTAAACTCTAAGCCCTAAATCCCTGAACCTCAAGGATCTACGGTTTTTTTTTTTAATCTAAAAAAAAAACCGTAGATCCTTGAGGTTCAGGGATTTAGGGCTTAGAGTTTAGAGGTTTCGGGCTTGGGAGTTGTAGGGTCTATGTGCTTTACCCCAAGGTTGATCCTAATCCTAATAAGTGCTAGTAAGCGCATAAGATCGCATTTTCGAATCCCTGCCCCAAAAGTCATAGAGTAATGATGAGTCATACTAGACTTTCGGGTTTTGTTGGGAACGCTGTCACGAAGCAAGTGCTGCTTGCGAGCCTTCTTTGTCGCTTCTGTAGCCTCTTGGGGGGAGGGGCAGTGGGTGCGATCCCAAAGACGTTAAGCCTTAACCCCACCATTCGCAATCCCTTATCGCCACTCGTTTACACAGCCTAACCCTGATGAGCGCGCCACAACGAGCCCAAACCTCTGAAACGATCACTTCAGAAGTTATGTCTCACCTTTGAGCCTGCTCCAAACGTTTGAGCAGGCTCCCATCATCTTTCAAGCCCGGCCGGTTTAAGGCTTCGGGCGTCTAGTAGGGCTTCGGGGTTAGGGTGTCGAGCCGTCGGAGTCGAGGTATTCGTGACTCATGTAGGCTGTTTCTGGACTAGTTTGTCGAACTGGTGCAATGATATTGCAAAGCCTTCAGCCGACAGGTGGTAGTACAGGGCGAAGACTGGCGACATTAGGTTAGGGTTCAGAACCCGTACCTGGGGATACTCAGTGGTTCTGCAAAAATTACGTTGATGGAAAATCGTGTATCTGTCATGGAAGTGGCCGTGTTTTCTACATTCCCACGGGGCGATCTGGAAGAACAAAGGTGGTGCCTGTTGGACATAGTTGGCCTTCTGTTGCCAGGGCTTGCACCCCTAAAACCATCTAAACCCTATATCACTAAACCCGACATTAACTAGTCATACGTCCTGACCAGTTTCTGTTTCTGATTGGGCTTTCGCCCATCAAAAGGACTGGTTTCCTACAGATCACCATCTGGGTTTTGCTATGGGTCTTCTGGTGGATGCGGGGACCGTTCTGGGGCTGATCATGACTTTGCATACTACCTATAGTCTCCATTGTAGTTCCTTTTTGGTTAATCAGTTTTATGGTTATGATAGATTTTGGTTAACCAAAACAAGGAACTACAATGGAGACTATGGGTAGTGTGCGGAGCGGGTCAGGTATGACAACGGAAGCTATGGCGAACCCAATGGCCTTCTTTGTAGAGCATCTTCCTGCCAAGGGAAGAGCACCCAAAACCCGAAATCCTAAGCCCTGTAATGTAGGAACCTGATTTAGACACCTTGGGCCTTTATTCGAGTTCCTTCAAAGGGGTCTATAAGGGTTACTATAAGGGATCTATAAGGATACTATAGTCTAGTAATGTAGGAACCTGATGGGAATCCTTGGGCTTTTATTAGGGTTCCTTATATGAATCCTACTATTTTGGGATTATAGGGCCAGGGTTTCTTAATCAGGTCCCACGTTAGACCTCCTAAACACCTAGACTCCTAGATCCTAAACCCTGGCCCAAACCCGAATTCCTGTACAAAGAGTAGGGTTCTTGCCTTGACCCTCGAGTCCTTTCGGTTACTGACATTCCTCTATGGTTTAGGTTGTTTCAGACAGTATATTAAAACCCTAAACTCTTAAGCCATCCTAAACCCTAAACCCCTAAGCCCTAAACCACTACTGATATCCCAGTCACCCACTACTTAGACAGTTGGCAGTTTCGACAGCCTTATAAGCCCTAACCCCAGCATCAAACTGATGGGTTCCCCTAGGGCCCCAATCATCTAAACCAACACCCCCCCCCCCCCCACAAAAAAAAAAAAAAACGAAAAAGTGATAGTTTGCGAAAATTGGTGGTGCCTTATTCTGGGGTTCTGGTATAAGGATCCTACTATTCGGGTACCATATTAGGGTCCCCTATTTTCGGAAACCCCCCCCCCCCCCCCGCAAAATAGTGTTGGTAATTATTTAGGCCCCTATACAATTTAGGTAACCGGAGCCCTACTTGGAGGTTCATGGGTAGTTATAGGTAGGGTTATAAGTAGGGTAACTACACTTATAAGCCTTTTGAAGAACTTATAACCCCACCTATAACTACCCCTGAACCTCCAAGTAGGCCCTAAACCCAATACCCTTATAGAATCCCTGTAGATCCCTTTAAAGGGGCCCTTAAAGGAAACCTTATAGCTACTATGGAGGCACGCTATGTAGGGTTCCTTTCCGAGGCCTAAGCTCGAGCAGCAGCTCTCCACGGACATTGTGCGGCAGGTGCGGCGGCCCGGGGGGTTTTTGGCTTTACCTTTTCAAGGGCCACTGCTCCTAGTAGTCTCCATTGTAGCTCCTTTTTGGGGTTCACCAAAATCTATATTATAGGATCCTAACCAGAAGTAGGTAAACTTTACACTTTTTTAGGAAATATAGCCCGTGTATAATCCCTATATGACCAAAAAGGCTAACCTTTAGCTCCCATGATGCCCGACAAATAGGTGTTACTGATGCATTCAGTTGCATGGGCTTGCTGGTTGCTGCAAGACCGTACACTCTTCGAAAGACCGTACACTCTTCAATACCAATATCAGTATAAGCCTTGGCACGTATCAACTATCGTTCTGTATCAGCACCTCGCAAGACCATTGCCATAGCTTATACCTGAGCCTAAGCCTCCAAACAAGCTTCAAGAGCCTTGCCAAAAAAGCAACGAAAATTGAGGCCCTTCTCAAGGTCTGTAGAACTGTGGTTATGTAACCCCCAACCAAATCATATCAGCTGAACTCTGAAACGGTTCCACAAGACTAAGGAAACCCTACGTCCTTGATCACGGTAATTATGCCCGAGCCCTACACCCTCGAGCCTGAACCGAATCTCAATGAAATTTCGACCCATGAGTTGCCAAGCCTTAAACACGGGACATGCAACATATAGTGCTCATTCATCCTGAAACCCTGAGTCGCCACAAACCGTAGAGCATGAGTAGCGATAACAAGTTTTTTTGGCCTAAATACTAAAGTCTTCGGCCCTAAACCCCCTAAACCCTAAACCCTGAACCCTAAACCCTAAACCCTAAACCCTAAACCCTGAACCCTAAACCCTAAACCCTAAACCCTAAACCCTGAACCCTAAACCCTAAAGCCCAAGTTTTCAGCCCTAAACCCCCTAAACCCTCAACCGTCAGTCTTCGGCCCTTAAGCCCCCAACCCCAGAGACGCCAATATCCCTTATTTAAGGAATAGACCCTAACTTATAGTAGGATCCCTAATAGTAGTAATAGTAGTAATAGTAGTAATAATAGTAATAGTAGTAATAGTAGTCATAATAGTAATATGATTTAAGGTATATTCCTTAATTAAGGGATTTTGGAGTCTCTGGGACCCCCCACAAGAGCCGAAAGGCACTTCGTTTGCTCTGGCACTGCGGCAACTGCCCACAGGGCCGTTGCGAGACACTTGAGGCTGGAACTTCCCGAGTTCCTGATACGGTTGATGATATAGGATTTAGGGTTTAGGGTTCACGGGTTCAGGGGTTAAGGGTTTAATAAATCCTGCATTACCCATAATGAGGAATATACCATAATTCCCATAGTCTAGGGTCCTTCAGGTACTGCAGGATTTATATCATCAACCGTCGGGGCGGTGGTCAAGATTCGGCGGGTCTCTTCTGGGGTTCCCGAACTAAAAGGTGCCGTATTAAGAGTATAGAGTTATATGATTAAGAGTATAGAGTTGTATAGGGTTCAGAGCGACCATGATTTTGACAATTACCCATATTGCCCGAAGAGGCTGCTGGTGATCAAAAAATTGTGCTACTATGCAGTGGTAAAAGGGAATGTTGCAGGGTTCTGCTCCGGATGATGGGACGAGGATCTAAGCTCTTGGCATATACCGGTTTTGTGTAGTCTGTTTGTTTGTATGAGGTTAAGTGTTGGATTTTGTTTCACAGCCTAGGGTTTAGGTGTTCAGGGTGCCTGACCTAGACTTTGACTCGTAACTAGTAGGTCCTGCTCATGGAGACCTTGCTTTCTTGTGCAGTACCAAGTGGGTATAGCTAAGATAAAGGAAGTGTTTTGGCGCAATGCGTATAGTCATGCTTCTGTAGAGTTGTATAGGGTGCTGTATTAACTAGTTTTAGGGGTTCTACATGGTTGTGGTCTGTTTGTGCTGGGCAACGTCGATTTTTTGCTGTGTTTTTTGCTGTTAATGATGGGCCGCAAGATTCTGAGATGTGTGCAAACTAAGTTGTGTTGTGATCATGACTCCTGTCGGAACGATGATTGTGATCGGAGTCCAGTGATAGGCTGAGTATGAGATGCAGAGAGACTTGCTCAATTACTATAGGGGCCTGAAAAATGACCAATACTAGTTTGGGGGATCCTTACTATACGTATGGTGTAATGAGCCCCCAAGACCCTATTCTAAGCACTGTTGGCCTTGGCAACAAGGCAGTGGCACGCATCTATGGGAACATAGATGCCGCTCGTCCCAAGCTCGTCCAGCAGAAGGAGAAGCTCATCACGTATGGCGGCTGGCGCGACGTGGAAGCGGATGAGGTGGACTCGAGAAATGGGTCGAATGCATAAAGACTGCCTGCGGGCAGTGCGGCGGCCTCGAAGAAGGGGTGCCCAGACTCCTTGCGACTCTTCCGGCTCGATGCAAATGCCGCGAAGTTCGTTCCATTGGAGCTGGACCCATTCGAATCGCGATTGGAATCCGATGGCAGGCAAGCTCTCAGCCGCGAAGAATGGCACACTCCACACAGATGGAGCACGAGCCTACAAGATCAAGCTCGACAAAGCGATGTGCAAGAAGCTCCAGGTTTGCATGAACAGTAGATAATTGGGCCTCCTTGACGGCTTCAACCCAGGGAGACGTCCCATGCAGACTTAGCAAGTACAGACACTAACAGTCTTAATCGCAATAATACTTGCACTGCCAAGAACTGTAGAACTCAATCGTTAGCACCATGAAAGTCTGAGATTCTGAGCTTTTTCTGCAGAATGTATCTTTTCGGCTTGGCTTGTGGGCAGGACGCTGAAGCCCCAAACTGCAAAACCCAATCCCTCCCTGACAACCTACACCCTAAAGCTCTAAACCCTAACATCTCGAAGCCCAAACTCTGAAACCCTAATACTGCTGATGATATAAGCCCTGCATTACCTTAAGGACCCTAAACTATGGGAATTATGGTATATATTCCGTATTATGGGTAATGCAGGATTTATATCATCAACAGTATCTAAAGTTAAATCAAAAAAGTCTTCAAACCCTGGATCCTACAGCCCTGCCCTGCAAATGCCCAACACCTTAAACCCTAAAAGCCCCAAGCCTTTACAGCCTTATGTAGATCCTAGAACCCGATACCCTGAAGCCTTAAGCCCTAGAGCCTTGCTCAGACTTTCTTATGCTAGGCTCTTCGGTAGTACCTTTTTGCCCTTTTTATTCATGGTTCCCTTAATGAAACCGAGTAGTAGGAAAAAGGGCACCCTTGTTATAATGGGGCTACTCAGGAACCTAGTAAGAATCTGTGGATGCCATCTCAGCTCAAGCCATCGACTTGGCCTTGAAAGGTTTAACGGTTCAGAAAACCACGCTGAAACCCGAAGCTTACAGATACTCTTCAGAGTCCTTGTACCCCATATATGGTCTAGACTTCGGCCGGCAGGGGTCAGCATGTAATATGAGTGCTTTCGGGCCACCGTATATACCATGTGCACATGGATCCTTACAGCGAAAACGGACCCTTTAGCCTAACCAAATCCTGCTGAACGCCACTGAAGCGAAACCTGAAGCCTAGACCTGTCAGACGAAGCCCGGCCCAAAGACCAGAAACCATGAACTCGTATAATACAGGGGCCGAAATAATCACCTATACTATTTTGGGGGGTTCCTGTTTATAAGTATAGTATACAGGGCCCCGCAACATTATTCTAGTTATTAAAGGCCCTATATGATCTTGAGTTCACAGCAATTTGGCCTCAGATCCCTAAGCCCAACAGAGCTAGCAACTGGCGCCGATGTATGCCAACGGCAAGCCCTACACCCTCAGCCCTTCAGAGATGCAACAAAGATCACTTTTCATCTAAGCCCGCAGTGGTCCATTCCCAGCATGTCGGTCGCAAGTGGCGTGGAGGACTCTCGTTGCAACAAGGGATTGGAACCCGAAAAGTACCACGAAGGTACCTTTCTAGAACCCTCAGAGGAGCCTTGGCTGTTGTTTAGGGGGTTTAGGGTTTAGGGTTTGGGGTTTAGGGTTTAGGGTTTAGGGTTAATGGATTTAGGCTTCTGCAAAACACTCGTGCTATAATGTTACAGTAAACCCCAGAACCCTGTTCCAACTATTCAGGCTGCCATACTGTTTTCATCGCATCTGCACTGTAGGATCACCAGTCAGGGTACACTTGGCTTCAGACGTCGGGTTTTCCAGATGCTAGGACCCAGAGTAGGCCCTTATTCCCTTTTTTGAGGGTTCAGGTTCCCTTATAAGCCCCTTTAAACCCAACAAGGGCACCCTTTTTATTCCTAGGTTACTCTTGGGTCTAGGATGGGAATGTGAAAGGTGCAGTTACCGTAACCTCCCCAACCTACGGAGCCCCTTAAAAGGGGGAAGCCGTTATAGTTAGAACTGCATCACACTGTAAGGGCTACCCGATTGTGGAGCAGTGGAGCCCTATGGTGCCCTTTTAACGGTAACCCTACCAGGTGAACTTATGCCTGCATTTTGATTCAGAGGTGCCTCCAGCTCTAAGAGGGGCGTTTTGAGAAAGAACATTCGGGTACCCTGTGATAGGGACCCAAGGACGGTTTAGGGTTTTGGCATCCCCTGCCGCCTGCCCCCCAAACTCAAAATTGGCTCCTCAATCCCAGCGTGCCCCCAATGAGCAGCCCCCAAGAGGCTCTGGACAGCCGAAAGACTGCTTAGTCCCAACACTAGCTATAGTCTCCATTGAGTTCCTTTTCCTGGTTTAACCAGTTTCACATTTAGGACCCTGTCATCTTAAGGTAACCCCAAAAAGAGATCATCGGTACTCTCAAAATCGCAATCCTTAAACCCCGTAAACCATGGCTGCTCGCAAAACCACAATCCCTAAACCCCATAAACCTTGTCAAAGCCTGCCTACTGTATCAACTCGGCTGAAAGACTCATCCAACCTTTACCCTAAGGGTCCAAAGGACCCAATAATTAGGTATTCGGTTTTAGGATAGTAGTTATGTAGGTCCTGATTTTGGAGAGTATATGATTATTAGGTACTTGGACCCTTGGGGTTACAGGAGCCGTGAAAGGAATCCTTGAAGAATGCCTAAGCGGAACCAGTTCAGGAACTCTCATAGGAACCCTTGCGGGATCACCTTAAGGTACACCCTGCATGACCGGTATGGAACCCCGAGAGGAGCACACCGTCTTTAAAGGAGCATACCATAAAACCTAGTAGAACCCTGTTAAGTCCCTATAAAACTCTTACAGGAACCTCGCCCTTTGCAGTAGCCCAAAGTTAGGGTCCAAGTACCGAATACGCACGTCCTCTCCCGAACATACACCTACAGAACTCCTATCCTAAACCCGCGGACCCATTTCTAAGGTCCTTTTGACTCTTAGGGGTGGTTAGAACCCTGAACCCTAAAAATCCTAGAGTCCTAAACCCGAAAATCCTAAACCCTAAACCCTGAAATCCTAAACCCCTGAACCCTGAACCCTCAACCCTAAAATCCTAAAACCACAGCCTGAACCTAAACCGGGGACTCTGAGGAGGAGGGCAAAAGTTCGTCCAGCCGGCAGTTTCCACGACTTCGGCCCCAGGAGGGGGAACTGCATGCCTCTTGGTCCCTCCAGTTTTAGGGTTTACCTAGAGTCTCCAATGTAGTTCCTTTTTTTGGTTTAACCAATTATATATTAAGGATCCTAAAAGGTAACCCCAAAAAGGAACTACAATGGAGATTATAGGTAAGGTTTAGGGTTCTTAGCTTAGTAGCTGAGTGGATGCACTTTACACTTTTTGGGATAATCTTTGGCCCACTATGAAACTGAAAGTGTAAACTTTTGGGGGCTTATGAACTCAGCAACTAAGCTCGGGGTCAGGTCTAAGTCTAGGGTTCAGTCTAGGGTTGAGGCCTAAGGCTTTGGGTCTAAAGGGAACTCCAGAAAGTTGGAATATGGAATAATGGTAGGATCCCCTATATTTTACCTTAAAGGGACCATGACAATGATATTCCAACTTTCTGGCTTCTACTGTAAGGTTTTGGGTTTAGAAAGGCAGGTTGGGGTCTGGAAGAACAAACACAAGGAGTTTGGGTCTTTGAGTCGTCACCGCATAGAGAAAGCTGAGGGCTCTTATGGTGCTTAAAACCTTACAGAATCAAAAAAAGTAGGGTGGTGCCCAAAAGCTGCGGGTTTCAGGGCTCGGAATGATAGGATAGGAAAGGCCGTGGGTTTTAGGGTCTTTGAACTTGATGGGTTTCATGGTCTGGGTGTCAGAGGTTAGGGCTTGTAGAAGGTCGTCTTGCTGTTTAGATTGAAATCCTCAGCGCTAAACCACGGAACCCCGCTTGCGCAGGCCCCAACACTGAATCAGAGCCCTAAAACCTAAACTCCTAGGACCTAGAGTAGGCCCTTATTCCCTTTTTTGGGGTTCAGGTTCCCTTATAAGCCCCTTTAAACAAAAAAGGGCACCCTTTTTATTCCTAGGTTACTCTTGGGTCTAAACTCTAAGTTCCAAACCCCGGAGCCCTGAACCCTGAATCCCAAGCCCTACAACCGCCTTCTAGGTAGGGCTTTGGGACATTTTGTATTTTCCCTTATTGGGCTTAAGAGAGTCTTTTTTGCTAATATTTTGCAAAGGCTTTAAAAGCCCTAAAACCGCTTTGTAAACCCTAAACCCCTAAACCCCCTAAACCTGCAAGGTGTGGGTGGATGCCACGGAGGGTGAGAGCGAACTCGCGAGCTTGGCGGAAGAAGCGTTGGCCTCTGCGAAGCTGTGGCCTTGGCCTTGACAACGTGTGCTTTGTTGCTCTTTTTGCTTTTGTATTGTGTCCCTATAACCCTAGTCTCCATGCTAGCGGTTTGTTGTTGGGTGCCTTGTTGTCTATTACAGGGTCCTGACTCCTCTAGGTCTCCTCGTAATTCCTGTTTTGGCTGCCGCCGGTTTCAGGGACGAAGATCCAGGGTTCGCGCTTTACTTGTAACTATCAGGGCCCGGTATCAGGGCACAGGCTGTTTAGTGACTCAAGCGAGCGGAGCTAGGTCGTGCTTCTTAGAATCAGGGCTTCATCTTGAAGCTTGTTGCCTACGGGTCCCATGTTCCTGGCCGGGGTTTCAAGGCTTGTTGGGAGCGAAAGACGGGAGGAGGGTAGTGTTTAGGGTTGGGCTTGTCTTGGAAATGCGCTGTGTACTTATCTACCACATGCAACAAGCAGACGCTAGCAGACTCTAGCACGAGTTTAGTACTTGGTTTAGGTCAAGGATAGGACCCTTTAAGATCCTTTGAGGATTGTGGCTGTGGACGCTGAGTGGCACGATACGCGACCAGTTTCACTACTGCAGCTGGCCGTCGAAACCGACCCACTGATGCCTCCGACTGTGTTCCTAGCTTCCTGAGTAGTACCCCTTTGCTTTTTTTTGTTATTTTGGGGCTCCCTTATTTAGACCGAATGGTAGAAAAAGGGCGCACTTATTATCCTTAATCCCTAAACCCAAAAAACCCTTAGCCCAAAAAACCCTAAACCCATAATCCCTAAACCCTAAACCCACAAGCCCTAACCCGTAACCCATAAGCCCTAAGCCTTCATACAAGGTTCTTAGTGGATATGGTGAAAGAGCCCTCAGAGACGACTCTCAGGCGGCTGGGCCAAGTTTTAGTTTAGTGGTCTAGAGTTCAGGGCTTACCTTAACCCCGAAGAACCTACATTTTCAAGGACCTATATAAAGAAATCATAATAAGGAACCCTAAAAAGGTAGGTTATTCAGGGTTAAGGTAGGGTTTAGGGCTAGTGGTTTAGGGTTTGGTTTAGGGTTTAGGGTTTGGTTGAGGGCCAAGTATGGGTTTAGGACTTTGGTTTTTCCTGCAGTGAAAACGTGGCAAGAAACGTGCCCCTTGGAACGAGGGTCCCGTTTAAAAGGAAGCTGGATACGTACATCTTCAGTAGTTTGAACGAGCTGCTTGTCCCAGGGCGGCCGACGACTTGCAAAACAGAGCTCAGACAAAGCATGATCGCAAGGCCCCGTAGCAGACCCTGAACTCCATTCACCCTGCAAATGTCATGCATGCGTTCAACCCTCACAATAGGCGATACCGAGAACATCCGGAAATCTACGTGACATACCTGAAGGACCAAATGACCCTTAAATGTAGGGGCCCTATACCCATATACTATGAAGCCCTGTATGGTATATGAACCTCAAACCCTTTTAGGGTTCATTTCGTCTTTAAGGAAGGGGAGCCACGTAGTACAACGTAAAAATGAACTCCCGCAGGCTGCCGAAAGAGTAATCTTTTGCGAATCGTAAGAGGAATCTTGGTACCAATGGAGAAGACTACCCAAAGGCCCCAAAGTAGTTCCTTTTTGGGATTACCCTATAGGATTCTATATATGAACCCCCAAAAAAGGAATTACTTTGGGGCCTTTGACTAGTGGTGTCACATTGGTCTTCAACTTGGGTTCAGCCCAGGATTGCAGATCATGCGCATGGAGGTCATAAGCATTGCAAGAAAGCTCTTAGATGAGAGCCCTACATCCTCAACCCTCAAGCACAACATGCCCTTACAGTCCTAAAGCCCTTCATAAAGAACCCCATAGGAGCCTACGGTCCTGCTTTGCCCTTCAGAAGGAACCGTATAACGCAAAAGAGTCCTCCCAGGTGGTGTCGGCGGCTTCTCTTCCCCGAAAGCCATCGGGTTTTGGCTTTCAGCCGCCACGAGGACATCCGCAGGCTGCAGCGGGTCGGCCTCCTCCCAGCGGAGGACCGGTGCAGTGGTGCTGTGGGACCAGGATTCAGAGTTTAGGGCCTTGGGACCTGGTTTCTATCAAGGTTCTGTAGGGTTTAGATTACACTTTAAGGGTAAAGGCTTATAGAATGTTATAAGGGCGGCATAAGAGTTCTATCCTGGTTCTACAGGAAGAGATTTATGATTCACGAGGCTTCGCTTACAGTTTAGGGTGCAGGGTTTAGGATTTAGTGTCCAGCGTGTAGGGTTCAGGATTTAATGTTTAGGAGTGAGCATTTGCAGGGTCTCCGGAGACTCCGATGCCGTTTCCCAAAGGGTCCATGTACCCAAACAGCATATACTTTGGCCCCAAAGTACCTATATAGGGATTACTTTCAGGCCAAAGTATGTACTATTTGGGTACATGGACCCTTAGGGTTTGTGCTTTACCGGAAAACCCGAAAATTTGCCGTGCTCAAACAGTATATACTCTCTCCGTCACGTAGTCCCGATATAGGTACGTCAGGGCCAGTTTGGGCCAAAGTACTTACGATGTAGGCACATCAAACCTAGGGTGAACGATTCCCTTCGTTTCCCTTCTTTAGAACAACCAAAGTATTCTTCTTGACCTCCTGGTAGGACCCTTTTGGCTACAGCCACCCCGCAAGGACACAGGTTTCGGAACCCCAGAACCCTTGAGCCCTGAAACCATGAAACCCTACCTATAGTCCCCATTGTAGTTCCTTTGTTTGGTTAACCAGTTTTATGGCTACAACCCTATAATAGAGATTTTGGTTAACCAAAAAAAAGGAACTACAATGGAGACTGTAGGTAAAGCCTAAACCCTAACCTACCCAGAACTCTGCCTTGCAAAGGATCCCGGATGGGTTGATCTGCAGGACCGTGGCTTGGCTGAGATCGGGTTTAGGGTCTTAGGGTTTCAGGTTTTAGGGTCTTAGGGTTTCAGGTTTGAGGGTCTTAGGGTTTCAGGTTTGAGGGTTTAGGGTTTAGAGGGCTAGGCTGAAGTTTGAACGCTTCCCAAAGAGTCTTGTGCTGTATGTCTTCTGAGGATCTTCGGCTTGAAGATAGATGCGGCAGAGACGCAGAGATTAAGTATATCATATTATACCTTGCTATATAATATATATATATATATATATATATATATATTACATTATATTATATTATATTAATATTATATCATATTATATATATTGTATAATGAGTTCTGCAGTGTTTGTCGTGGAGCGTTGTACTTTCTCTCCTGATGCTCGCTGGCTTCAGTGGAGGACAGGCCTGAAGCCCACCGTCTACAGCGAAAAGCAGAATCCAGTGCAAACATCACCCTACATATATTCATATATATATATATGTATATAATGTTGTGTTTGTATATGCATATACATCTACTGCATGACGTGCACTAAAGTCGATGCTTCGGCGGGATGTGTGGTAAGCTGGAGCTGTTGCACGAGCCATGGCGCTTTGGTCGGGCGTGTCCATGGGACTCACGGGGAGATCGGTCGAAGCCCCCCGCAGCGCAGAACTTTTGAACAGCATCTTGGACTCTGTCGAGCTGTCACCTCGGCCCACAGAATCATGCATTGCATGCAATGCATTGCATGCAATGCATTGCATGCAATGCATTGCATGCAATGCATTGCATGCAATGCATTGCCTTCCCTTCCGGGGACGTGTATTGCGTGGAGCTGAATGCTCGCGACGAAAATACCGGACAGCGCTGGGGTGAGAACGGTTTTCAGATGCAGCGAATCAAGCCAGGCATCACGCCGAGGGATACCTGTCAGCCGGATCTCTGGCAAGACGTCCATAGTCTGTTCCTGGAACAGTGGCTGCACCGGAGTATGAGCTTCAAGGCTTCTGACTGTGCCAAATCGCTGTGCAGGTTTATGCAGGAGATGAAGTACAAAGTTATGGCTGGTCTCCAGCACCCAATCTTGGTCCAAGGTGTCACCCCCAGCAAGCTTTATCTAGAGGCAGACAAGCTGATGCTTAATGGAAGTCAGTATGACCTTCTCTTCAACAACTGTCAGCTCTTCATCGTGATACTCTTGGTCATCCAGTTTGGGTCAGACTTCAGGCTGCTACCTTGGACGACAGGGTCCCTTCTGGCAGCTCCACTGCTCTTAATCTTGGAAAGTGTGTTCCTGAAAAGCTATTTCTATCTGTTCCATCACGTTCATCGCGTGGTTGCGAACTCGTTTGGGTGCTTTTGGATCACAGTGGAGGCCTTGTTCGCCCTTGTGCACATGCGTAGAGTATGCGCTGTTTACGGTTATGGCATTCGCAGCGCCTGGTCCGTCGTTCTTTTGATGCTTCCTGCATTTATCGCCACGTGGGGTCTGATCAGCTATACCAGCTCAATGGGACCAGCGTGGGGACTTCCTCTGTTGAGTTTGTTGTGGGATGGAGTCGCGATGGTGCAAGCAATGGTTCTTCACATGGCTGGTATGGACTGCAAACTTCTACTCCTCAACAGTCTGAGCGTCGCTTTGTGCATTGGCATCGTGTGTTTGCTTGAGTCGCACATAGGTTTGCAAATACACGTCCTGGGCAAGACGCTATATACCGCCCTGTATTGGGTTTGTGTCCGGCGTCCGACGAACAGCTGAGGGAGCGCATCGTGGGCCGTCGTCTGTGGACAAGCGCACTTGTTCGAGGTCGCATTTCGAGTGAGAGTGCTTTTGAAGACGGGTGAGACCGGCACAGACTCGCCACCTCCACGCGAGCCGCCCAAACCCCAAACCCTAAACCCTCCACCTTAAACCACAACCCTTCGAACTCTTGTCAATTCCAACCTGAAACCGAAGATCCTGGAGGTGAGTTCAGCACCCCCTAATTTACCCCACATGCCCACCATTAAGGGCCATAAGGGCTCCATTAAAGGGCCCTTGTTGGGTCCTTTCGAGTTAGGAAATCGACTGCCTCCCAAGGTTTCGGCTCAGGAGGGGCGCCTCCGGGGCTGCAAGCCGTGGTGGCGGGCACTTTGGGCCGTTGGATGGACCCTGTGTGGTTTGGGGCTTAGGGAATTTAGGGGTTTAGGGTGTAGGGATTTAGGGTTTAGGGGTTTAGGGTTTAGGGGTTTAGGATTTTAGGGGTTTAGGGTATAGGGTCTCGTAGGCAGTTCCTTTAAGGGAGGTCTTTGGGGTGTCGCGGTGGAATAAATCTTTGTCTGACTTGTGAGAAGCCAGGTTTTGCTGCAGGCGATCATAGTCATCTGGGTTCTGAGATGAACAAGACCAGCAACATAGCAATGTCACAGGGTTTAAGGTGAGGATCTAGGGCTCAATGGATTTTTGGTTGTGGGCGTGGGATTGGCTTGTGTTTCCACGGCATAGTTACAAGTTTATACAGAGAACGAAGTCAGGGGGATTGTATGAGGGATGGCCGCTAAACCTGAACTTGTAGCAACCTACCGTTCTACATGAATCTACAAGAAAACCAGAAAACCAGAAATTGTCGTTCTCGGGGCTGCCTGTATCTCGTAACCGTGAGCCTCCAGACCCGGAAGCCTTACGGAAACTCCACACCTACCTTGAACCCTGGACCCTGAATACCCACTATTACGGACCATAAGGGCTCTGTCAAGGGGCTTTTGGAGGGTCCTGGTACCTCAAACTCCTGAACTCTGAGACCACGAGACCTCGAGGACAAAAGCTTGCAAACCTCTGACTGGGATGTGCGCCCACTCAGCCCCGAGCAGAAGGCTTGCAGGGGGTTTGGGGCTTAGGTTCTACAGGTTTTGAAGGTGAGGGTTTAGCGGGATTTAGGTTCTACAGGTTTTGAGGTTGAGGGGTTTTAATGGTAATTTGTGGTTTGGGTTGGGGGGTAAAGGTTTTCGTTTCGGGTTTAGTGTTTGCGGCTTGGCTTTATGCTTATGGGTTCTGCGGGACTCCTCGACTTCTAGAGGGTTTCGTTGGCTTTATTGATTTTCTATATACTTCAGGGTGACGGTCTGTATATAGCTGTAGCAGTTAGTGGTGTCTGAACCGTAGATTGGAACCCGGGCGGTGTCCGATGTGCTCCGCTTGCGGTCTCGAAACCTTGAATTTGGTGGTCCTTGGTAGTCCAGTCATTTCTGCATGAAAGCATAGAATATTGGCAAGTCTGACAAAAGCCCATATGACATGTACCGTTCAAAGCTCCAGCAAGCCTGACCGCAAGTCTGCAACACTCAGGAAGCCTACATACGGTGCCGCGAGCTGTTACACCACCTGAAAAGACACTAAGCTGCTGATACAAAACCCTAAGTCCCTGAATCCCAGAACTCTACGGCCGGATCCCAGACGGCTCTAAACTCTAAACCTGGCAGTCCCAAAGCCCCGCGAACGAAGTCTAAACCGCAGCAAGCCCTCGAGACCCAACGCTGTGGATGCTACCTATAGTCTCCATTCTAGTTCCTTTTTTTGGCTAACCAACTTTATGGTTAGGATCCTGGAATAGGGTTCTTGGTTAACCAAAAAAAGGAACTACAATGGAGACTATAGGTAAAGCCCAAAACCAAACCCCTGTCAGCCTCGAAGACGTATACCCTGAACCCTAAAACCTCCGTGTGCTCTCAAGTCCCACAAAAGCCTTGGAGCTATGATACTATGATACTAGGGCATGCTAAGACTTGTACCTAAATCCACACAGCCCTAAATACTAAACCAAGATCCTAAACCCCAAAACCCGACCTCCAACTGTTAAGCCCCACACCCTACGTTCCTTAAGCCAAGGCCGTCAACCGCGAACCCTGAAGTTCAAGCTGCAAGCTGGAACATCTAACTGCCAAGCCATTACCCCCTAAATCCCAAGCCTTCAACTCTAAACCCCTAAATAGACCCTGAACCCTGAAGCCCAGGCCTTATGATGCCTTATGTACTCTATAAGCCTTAATACACCTTCAACCCTAAGCCTGAACCGCTAAAGCTCCATACCCTAAACCCCCAAAGCCCTCAAAGCCCTCAAAGCCCTGAAGCCCAAAGCCCAGAACCAGACAGGGACTGTAGATACCCTTATAGATATACCCTTATAGGACCCTTTAAAGGAACCCTTAAAGGAACCCCATTCCCTAGTAAGTGAGGCCTATGCTGCTCTCGATGCCTCGGTGTTGCTGCGCTTGTATCGCTGTGAGGTTCCTTTGGCGCCCTCTTGGCAGGCGGCCTTCAGCTTCGCCGTTAAAGGATCCCCTACTAGGATGCCCAGTAGTACCCTTATTCCCTTTTTGTAGTCCTAGGATCCCTATAATAAAGTTACCCAATACCAAAAAGAGAGGCCTTTTTATTCTTAGGTTACTGGGTATCCTAGTCTTCGCCGTTAAAGGATCCCCTTTTGATCCCTTTAAAGGACCCCTTTAAAGAAAGCCTTGAATCAACCCTTAAGGGATCTAGTTTAGGGCTTAGGGTTCGTCAAAGCGTTTAGGGTTTAGAGTTCCTTTAAGGGTTCTTCCAGGGGGTGAGGGTTTAGGGTTCCTTTAAGGGCCCCTTTAAGGGATCTTTTTTAAGAATCGGTTTTGTCTTACCCGGAACTGAATCCAGAAAACCCTTCCATGATCCAGGGCAGGGGTGTCTTCCTCATTTACCTCACGCCTGTTGGTTTTCTTGAGAACCAAACCTATAGACCCCAAACCCGTAAGTTACTAAACTCTAAGCCTTTTGTGCCTTAGCCCCTCACGCCTATAGCCCTCAGAAACCCTAAACCTCTAAAACCCTAAACTCTATAACCCTGAACCCTGAGATCCTAAATCCCTAAACTACTATTTAAACTGGAAATCTCCTTCAGGTGAAGCCCGAGCCTGCCAAGCAGCCTGCCGAAGTGACAATGGACGCTGTTAAGGAGCTGCTATAGTGGGTTCTGGTAGGTTTAGGCTTTGGGCACAAGAGGTTCAAGATCAGTACATGTTTGTGTTTGGCGGCGTTGGTTTCTCATCTCATGATTTCTAAGAGCCACGTTTTCTGAGCTTCTAAGGGGAGTAGGGTTACGGTACAGGGTTTAAGGCGTCTTGGGTTTTCGCTTTACGGTTTCCAGTCTACTCTCTTTTACGCGTGCAGGGCTCATGAGCTGGGGCTTCGCGCACTGGTGTTCGCGTAGGTGTCGGATTTAGGATTTAGGTCTAGTGATACGACACCCAATGCAGTCAGAAGGTCATATGCTTTAAGCCGTTGCAGGGCATTCAGAGTAAACCAAAGTCTTGAAGCAAATGCTGAACATCAAAGCTCCAAGTGCTGTAAAGCACGAATCCAGGGCCCCAAAGCGAGAAGCACAAAATCTCTAAATTCTGAAGCCTGTTTCGGACGACCCTAAAACTCTAAACTCCGAAACCCGTTTGGCTCGAATCACCTCAAAAAAACCTAAAGCCCTAAATGTGGACAAAGCCCAACAGGAAAGATGGTTCCAATATCGCGCACAGCCGAATCGCCTTCGCCCGCGGCTCTCGGAGGGCGGAGCTCGTGAGATGCTTGCGTCTGTGTTAATTACCCTAGGGCTCCAGCTACCTAAATGGTAGGGGACTGGGGTATATAATACATGGTTAGAAACCTACATACCATTTAGGTAACTGGAGCCCTAGGGCTAGATTTCGGTTTTGCACAAAGCAGGGTTTAGTGATGGGGGTTTTGGGGCTTAGGGGTTTACATCGTGGTCTTGGGTTTAGCTAATTGGTTGTTGCCGGTTAATTATCAGTGTTGCAGTTTGAGAGGTTTGAGGGTTTAGGGTTTAGTTGTTTATGGTTTCGATTTAGGTTTCAGGTTCTGTCTTATGTTAAGCTGCTGCCGACAGGGTATTAGACGTTGAAGTTAAGATTCCTTGGACAAGTCAGACCCGAACCTAAACCGACAGCCCTTCTAGATGCCCCACCGAAACCCACAGTACCCATAGAGGAACCCCGTTAAGGCCTAAGTCTGCACGATATGGCTACATGGAGCCTTACAATTAAGGTTATAGACGCGACATGCGAACCCGAAACCCTGAACCCCAAACCTAAGGAATATACGATGTGTCGGTACACGGACCCTAAGGGTTGTAGATCCGCTATACTAACTATAGGAACCCCAAAGCCACCCAAACCCAAACCTAACCCTAAACCCCCTAAACCCTAACCCCTGAAACCCTAAACCCCCTAAACCCCTAAACCCTAAACTTTGGCCCTAAACCCCTAAACCCTAGATCCCCAAACCTAAGGAAGAACGGCGACCTGTGCTTCATCTTGCCTGCCGCCCTCACGCGCCTCATGCGGAAGATGAGGGGCCTGGGACTTGACACGGAGATTCTGAGGGAAGGCCCGGGTTTAGGGTTTAGGGTTTAGGCTCCAAGGGTAGAAGGAGGGACCCTCAATAAGGACCTCTAGGTACTTACCCTTAATAAGGACCCTTAGGTATATACCCTAAATAGGTATATACCCTTGATAAGGACCCCTAGGTATATACCCTTAATAAGGACCCCTAGGTATATACCCTTAATAGGTATATACCCTTGATAAGGACCCCTAGGTATATACCCTTAATAAGGACCCCCAGGTCTATACCCTTAATAGGTATATACCCTTGATAAGGACCCCTAGGTATATACCCTTAATAAGGACCCCCAGGCATATACCCTTAGTATAGCTATGATATACCCATGATATCGCCCATTATAGGGTAGGGGTCCCCGTTAAGGGCCCCTCCTTTTCCCCTTTGGAAGGCGCACCTCAAGGTGATCTCGTTGAGTCCGCGGAGGCAGGGGGTTGAGGGTTCAGGGTTTAGGGAGGGAGCCCACAAAAAGATCACCTGAACGCGAGGGTCCTGCCTTTGGGATAAAAGGGGTGTCAGAGTTTCCGGTATGCCGGCCATTCTGAGGCCCCCCACCCTCCAAACATGGGGTCCTGCCTTTGGAGTACAAGGGTTCAGGATTTGCGTGGTTTCCAGACACCCTGAAGCCCGAGAACCCAGACCTTCCAAAATCCCTTAGTTAAGGAATATACCTTAAATCTTATTAGGGATCCTATTGTAATTTAAGGTATATTCCTTAATTAAAGGATATTGGAGTCTCTGGGATCTTTTCAACGTTTTTGGGGGCCCTCGAGGCAGATGACAGGATCATCCTCTACTACCAGGCGAAGAAGCTGCTGCCGGCACGTGTCGCACACCGAACCTACGTGTTGCAGAGCTCTGCGCCACTTTGCAGTGGAGCAAGGAACCTTTAACCTTGTTTGGGGTGTTTCAACTTTTTTTGGAAAATATACTATGGTATATTACTATACTCCTCATAAAATTCCCCGTGTTAACTTTCAGCTGCCTGGACAAGTAAGGCCAGATGATCAGCTTCGAGAAGTGATCGAGGCTTCGTGCTTGATGTAGGATTGGGGGAGTTCCATATTATAGACTCTATTTGAGTAGTTGTCAAAATTAGGGTCCTTTTTTGGGTCCCTACTATAATATGGCACCTAGTATTTAGGGTACCCAAAGGGGACCTTAATTTTAACAACTTCCCATTGTGGGCCCGGCGACATGTTATGTTCTGGTCAATGCTGCACTGCTATGATGGTAATCACTGGGTTTTACCTGACATCTTGAGCAAGTTCCTGACCCGCGACAGGGAAAGGGGTAAGACTGAGTAGTGAAGAACTCTGATCGGTTCTGGGTTTCGCTAAACCCTGAACGCTAAAGGAGCCGGGCTTGGGTGCTTTAACAAAGCGATCTTGTCCTGGGCTTTGGAGTACTAGACTTTAAAACGTTCTTTTCTTGAAAAGGCACCATTATTAAATAGAATTTTATACTTTTTCTTTAAAGGAGCAATTTTTAAGTACAAGTTTATACTTTTTCCTCCCTGGTTACTTAAAAGCCCGGTATCGGGACTACCCGAAGACTCCAATATCCCTTAATTAAGGAATATACCCTAAATTGTAGTAGGATCCTTAATATGATTTAAGGCTTATTCCTTAATTTTAGGGATATTGGAGTCTCTGGGTACATGGGAATATGGGAGTTTCCGAAAATTAGGGGTACCTTATTTTGGCATCCTTATAGTAAGGATCCCTCTATTTCGGGTACCCTAATTTCGGAAACTCCCTAAACCCTAAACCCTTTATGGAACCCTTGTAGATCCCTTTAAGGAACCCTTTAAACGAACCCTAGGGTCCCTTAATTTCGGAAACTTAAAGGAACCCTAGGGTCCCTTAATTTCGGAAACCCCCATATAGTTGCCACATGGGTGGTTGTCAAAATTATGGTCCCTTTTTGGGTACCCCAAATATTATGTGCCGCATTATAATAAGGACCCTAAACCCTAAACCCCTAAACCCTAAACCCCTAAACCCCTAAACCCCTAAACCCTAAACCCTAAACCCTAACGAAACGGGACCCTAATTTTGACAACTACCCACATGGGAATATAGTCACCAGTTCTTCAGACCGACCCTTCGGTGAGGGTACCCCTGAAGGGTCCCAAACGAACCCCGACACTCAACCAAGAAGCAACCCTAAACTATAGTTTCCTTAGGAATTATTTTACATTTTCGTGTGTATATATATATATATATATATAACCCAAGAGAATAATGAACATAGTACTTTTATTATGGTTCTAAGGGGGTTATAGTCACAAGCTGTTGAAGCCTACCCCCTCCTAAAGATATTCTCTGGGGAAAGCTTCCTGCAGGTGCTCTTTCGGGCTCTTATCCGATCCGGCCAATGAAAGCCGTCCGAAGTTTGCCTGACCCTTCCGATAGTCTCCATTGCAGTTCCTTTTTGGGGTTTATCCATGTCTATAATGAGGATCCTTAAAGGTAACCCCAAAAAGGAACCACAACGGAGACTCTAAGTATTGCCCTAGATTCGAGAAGCCTTCAGGCCTTCGATGTGGATGTGGACTCCGACTGCCTTTGCGGGCGTTGCGTGCAGTGCAACGCGTGGGATATTTGGCACCTTACTGGTACGTCGTTTACTTAGGTCTTACACCTATTTTTGTAAGGAGCAATGCCTGGAAACCACAATAAGGAACTCCATATATGGTCACGCGCTCCGCAGCCCCCCCCACCCCTCCCCCCCCAAAGGTCAATGGTCCGGATATAGGGTGGGGCCCCCCCTCCCCTGTGGTGTGGGGTGTGGGGTTCCTCTTCCTCCTGTGGGTGGTTGTGGGGTTTTTGGGTTTAGGGTTTAGCTTAAGCTTTTGAGTTTTGGGTTTACGGTTACAATGTATAAGGCTTCGAGTCGACAAGGGCTTAGGGAGGATTTGCGGTGTATGCTCTGCTTTAGGCTTAGAGCCTGCAGTTAGGTGGTGTTTAGGGTTGGGTGTGGTGTTTTAGTTAAGGTTGCTCAAAACAGGGGCACGCGCTGCGTCATAGGGTTTACGGCTTGCTTGCGAAGGGCTTGCGCGAGCCCTGGCCGCCAGCACCACCCCACCATCCAGTGGCAGCTCCAACGGCCCCCAACACGCCAGGCCCCCACCCCTGTCAGACCATACCATTTGGGGGGGGGGGGGAACGCCAGACGCCTGACCATTTTTGCTCTCGATTCCATGGCCGCCACCCCCCCCCCACCCCCTGCTGGCTGCACCTTGCCCGGCCCTGGGCCTTGTGCCCGGATCGGGAGTGTCGCACTATGCCCTGCCGTGTGCGGAAAGCGGCAATCGGCTCAGTAGTTTCCAGCATCTGACATGAATGGCAATGCTGAATTATGAGGGTTGTATGGCGATGGTGATGGTGGCAGATATTCGAGGAAGGTATTAATCATGAAGATGACGACGACAAGGATGATGTTGAGCATGGTCTGATTGTCGACTCATGTCCCGGTCTAGAGCAGCACAACATCACGAGCAGTATCACCGGTGCCACAGCAAGAGGGAAGACAAGGAGTAACACATAAGAACGTCGCGGCAAAAGGAGTACGACCACAGGCCCCACACCACAGGAGGGGCGGGGGGGAAGGGGGGAGGATACCATGGGGTGGGGGGGGGAGGGGGGGTGTGGCAGCCCTGCATCATATATAAAAGGTAGGGTGTTTGGGCTTCAGGCTTCTGGTTTCCTTCTTCGATCTAGCAGTCCGGTGCCGAGGACTGGAATCTCGTGGGCCGCGATGCCGTGCGAGGGAACCCGCAGGTTCTTGCGTTTAGGGAGTTTAGGGTTTGGGATTTGGGTTTAAGGCTTACATAGGGTTTGGGACTTCAACTTAGGGTTTAGGGTTTACAGGATTCAGGGTTCAGGCTTCATGGGATTTATTGTTTAGGGTTTAAGTCATTGGGTTTGCTGCAGGTCCGTAATTTGGTTTCTGGCTTTCTGGGGACTTTGGGCTCGACTGGGGTTTGGGTTTACTGCGCAGGGCTTATAGAGCTTCATTGGGGTTTGTAGGGGGCTCTATGGGGTCTATTTGGGCTTGCGTGGGAAGCTTCATCGTTTTGGGGGTCTGAGGTTAAGAGGGTTCGCTTGGGCAATAGAGTGGTCTGTGAGTTTCATGAGGATGTTCGAAACCTCAAGACTGTTTTTGGGTTCAGAGTTTCGGGTTTGCGGTCTCCAATTATTTTTGTCGGGTTCAGAAGTCTCAGATTCTTATGTCCTTGAGCTTCGTAAGGTGCCATATGTTTCTGCTGTGTGTTTTTAAGTTTAGGTTTACGGTTCTGGGGACCCCGAGCAGAAGTTCAAGATTAATAACTGCAACCATAGACGTTCGGAGCATTTGCTACGGCCCGGACGCTTTTGTGGAGTTTTTTCCTGTCCATCGGTGCTTCCTTTCTGGTGGTTGTTCAGGTTCCATTCGGATGGCACTGTTAGAGACTACGTAGTACAGTACAGTAGTTAACCTTTACACTTTTGTTGGCATTATGAGCCTGATATAATCCCAAAAGGTTAACCTTGAGTTCCCCCAGGATACTAAACACCAAAGAAGAGGCGATGCTCTAGGTTTGGATTGTTTAGCATTTCTGGTCGGGGACTAAGCGATCAGCAAGGCTGGCAATGTTTTCTTGCCGTAGCATTCGTGGTCTGGGGCGGGTTCGGGTTTGGTATTTTTGCTGCACTTCCACTGGATCTCGAGGTGGCAGAGAAGACGCTCGAGAACTTTGACGAGTTTTGGCTATGCGGTGGCTGCGGCAAGATTTACTGGGAAGGACGCTCGCAGCACTGGCACGTGGTTTCTCTTTAGGAAGCCTATTTCCAAGCATCGCACCCTGCATAGCCCCTCGGCTGAGTGAAGCTCCGGCTTCCTGAAGGACCAAATGGCCCTTAAAAGTAGGGGCCCTATTCCCATATACTATGAATCCCTATATGGAATATGAACCCTAAGCCCTTTTTATAGGGGCGCTATACCCAATGTACTATGAATCCCTATATGGTATATGAACCTTAAACCCTTTTAGGGCTCATTTTGTCCTTAAGGTTTGTAACGCCCAGGAAAGATGTTCGTCAAGGCCTTGGGGCACTTCCGAGGCTTCATGCCAGATGCAACCTGCTTGCCCCAAGTTGGGTTTAGGGTTTCAGGGTTTAGGGTTTTAGGGTTTCGGGTTTAGGGCTTAGGGTTTAGGGTTTCGGGTTTAGGGTTTAGGGTTCAGGGTTTAGGTTTTAGGGTTTCGGGTCCAGGGTTTATAGGGTTTAGGGTTTATAACGTTTAGGCTTTAGGGTTTAGGGTTTAGGGTAGAAGCGAGAAAGTTGGAACATGAGTATCCTCATGCCCTTAAGGTAAAGTATAAGGGATCCCAGCACGAATCCTGCTAAGCCCATGTTCCAACTTTCTGGGGTTCGCCATAGGGTTTCGGGCCACCTGCTTGCTCCAAGTTGCATTGTTTTTGGGCTCCAGGGAATTAGGGGGAGCAGGTTGCAAACTCCCATAAACACAGCTTCGAGCTTTAAGGGTCTAGCGGGGGTGCGGAATAGAGTCGCTCCCGGGAAATACTGAGATCCGAGGCGCTTGAACTCAGATCTGTGGGTTCAATGGCTCAGGAAAAGTTGTGGGGCTTTCGGTTACAGGGTGCATGGTCTGGCGTTCCGTTACAGTGTGCATGGTCTAGGAAAACCCTAAACCCCCCAACCCTAAACCCTAGAATTCATGTCTGAAACCCTTCATTAGAACCTGTGTCACCCGTATTCTAGAACGAAGCTTGCAGGTTTCGCATCACGTTTGGCTTGGTGATAAGGGGGCCTTGATACTTCGAACACGGTTTGGGGGTTTATTATAATACAGTTATAACGAATAGCCCAAAACTAGCACAAAGCCCTCAACCGTGCTTCAGGGCTCTGAATCCTACAACCCAATGGCCCCTAAATCCTACCACCCTAATCCTAAAGCCAATAAGGCCTGAATCCCTAACCCTGAATCTTACCTGTGGATTTATCTACCAAATTTTGAAGGTTATGCCCTACTGGCCATAACCTACCATATTGTAGGGTTGTAAAGCCTGAAACCTTCAGCCCTGCAACCCACAACTCTTGAGCACTCTTAGCACCGTAAACCCTGAACGCAGTGTACCGTTATTCCTTTCCCCTACTCCCTACTCGCTTTACAGCTTTATATGAGAGTTTCCGAAAATAGGGGAACCCCAATATAAACCCTAAATAGTAGGATCCTTATTAGAAGGACCCCTAAAATAAGGTACCCCCACTTTTGTGAAACTCCCATATCGGGACCCTAAACCCTTCCCAAGGCAAAAGCCGATGTCACCGAAGGCGCAGCCCCGGAAACGGCCGACAAGGAGCTTGATCTCCGAACATAAATACGGGCCCTGTATCAATCTTACGTGTTTGTCTGAACAGTTAATGGGTTCTTTTAAACCGCCCTAAACCCTAAACCGTAGACCCTAAACCCCTAAACCAAGGCTCCTTTAAGAGGCCACCTCGATGGGTTTAGGGTTGAGGGTTTGGCATACGGGCACTGGACCTGGGTGTTCATTATGGTATGGCAGCGTAGTTGTTTATTGTTGTGTGTGCGTGCGCGTGTTTGTGAGTGTGTGTGTGTGTATGTGTGTTTGTGTTCCGCTTTTTAAGATTAGTGCAGTGAGGTTTCAATGCTGCTTTATACTGTAAGTTTCACAAAAATTTCAAAAATTTACCACAAAGAGTACAACAACCCCCTAAGCCCTAAACCCTAAAAGCCTTAAACCCCTAAAGACCCCAAACCCTAAACCCTAAAACCCTAAACCCTAAAACTCTAAACACCTCAGTCTGAGCCTTGAACCCCGAAGCAACAGCTGCGCCAAGCTCCTCCGACCAGACGATCCTTAGTGTTGATGGACAAAATCCTGCACTACCCTTTATAAGGAATATACCATGGTTCCCATAGTTTAGAGTCCTTAGGGTCATGCAGGATTTTGTCCATCAACAGTAGGAGCAGGAGCAAGACCAAGTGGCCCAGCGATCGCAGGAGCTGGGGGCGTTTACGGCCTTGTGGGTTAAAAGGGGTTAGGGTTTATAGGGCATAACTATGGGAGGCCGCTGTTGATTTTCCAGTTTGCACCTTAGAAGAGGTCCACATACAATGAAGGAGAATGAGTGAATTATCCTGCCTCTCGGCTCCCCTAACCCCCCCACACCCCCACCCTAATCACTAATCGTATCTCCGCCCCCCTCGTTTAGGGGCTGGGCAACAAGTAATCGTAATCCAAGGAGTTCCCTACTGTGTCTATAGGGTATAGAGATGTCAAAATCTTACAGTAGAAGCCAGCAAGTTGAAACATTATTGCCCTCGTGCCCTGAAGGCAGAGTCGAGGGAATCCTAGCACAAGTCATCCTGAATCCTTGTTCCAACTTTCTGGAGTTCACTATAAACTTTTATATCACCTAGAGCTTACGAACACGGGAACAAAAAAACGGGTAAACGACCAATGGTGCCCGGCGAACATGAGCAACAGAGGCACTAGCAGACAATGTGTAGCATCCAAGCAGGAGAGAGCAGGCATTTTGACCATGACAACTCAACCTCAAACCCAGGATCCAGGGTCCGCTGAGACTTTGGGAAAGCAGGACGAAACAACACCAAGAGAGCAGGCGAGACCACTGAATCCCTAGGGAAGCAAAAGAGGCCAGTACAGTAGGTTCAAGAATCTGAACCATGTAGAAACTTCACGTTGTTGTTTGATCATGCAAAGTAAACCCTGAAAAATCTGTGACCCGTAATGAGTGAGACTCCCGTGGAGCCGTTTAGAAACCCTTCAAACCTGACCCCTGATCCTGATCGCCACTCTAAACCCTATAAGACCTCTACAAACAGCTGACCCCTTGACCCAGAGACCAAACCCCTGAACCCTAAAGCCTAAAAGCCTAACCGGACCCTAAACCCTTAAACCATCTCAACCCCCCCACCCAACCCTAACCTCTACACTTCGAACCCTGAACGCTACATCCTACACACCCTCCCTGAACCTTAAACCCCAAAGCCTAAATCCCCTTAAACCTAAGCCTTAAACCCTAAACCTTAAACCTTAAACTCTAAACCCCTAAACCCTAAACCCCTTACGAATGCCATGGTGCGACGTCATTATGGAGCAGGGACTCTTGCGATGCTGGAGGCGCAGCAGATCGTACGTGGAGGGGCTTTGGATGATGTGGATGTGGGCATGGGACAACAGCACCGTGAAGAACAGGTGGAGGACCAGGCAGCTGTGATGGCGGAGACTATGCTCGATTCGGTCCTGTGTGAAGCTGCGGTGACAGGGGATCTGAGGGAACGGCCGGAACCATCGAACGACAAGGGTGACGAGTGAGCGAGGCTTTTCTAAAGGGATGTATAGACCGGGCCTGCCTCATTGAGGCTCTCCATGCACTGGAAAAAGGTCCTCAAAAAAAAAAAAACCCCTAAACCCTAAACCCTTGCTCTAATACCCCACAAAAGGAGCTCGAGTCCCTCGGCTGGAGCGCCACGCGGGTTCGAGCTGCCATGGTCCGCGAAGGGCTGTTGAGCCTTTGCTGTCCCAAAGGGTCTCAAGTAAGTACATAGGGAAAATAGGGGGGGGGACTCTATAGTAGGAATTTCTATCATGGTTTGGGAAAGTATCTACCATTTTGAGCCATTGCTGAGTATGGGGGGGGGGTGGGGGGGTGGGATTATAGAGTTTCTCGAGGGCTTTGGAGGTGGATTCTAGGTGGTTTAGGGTTCGGGGTTTGTTTGTCATGGAAGGGTTCCGCGTGGTTTGTGATCTGGGGGTTTGCAGTCTGAGGGCTTCAGGGTTTCGGGTTTCGGTGTACCAAGAGGTCTAGTTGGTCAGTTTGGTCTCTGCTGTTGTTTTGGGTGGTGTCTGACTGTCTAATTTTGCTTTCGGCGGTTTGAATGGGCCCTTAAAGAGAGTTTGTGTGTTTTTTCAGGTGTTGGGTTGCTTGCCATAGAAGAAGCATTAGATGCTTGCGATTCTGTGGGTACTACATGGGGAACCTGCTTCGGTCGTCAACCTTGGCAGAAGCACAGTAAACCCTCTTCTCAATCTCTCTCGCTCTCTCTCCCTTTCTCTCTGTGTCTCCCTCCCTCCCTCCCTCGCTGCATCCCTGCCTCCCGCCCTCTCCCGCCCTCTCTCTCTCTCTCTCTCTGTCTCTTTCTCGTTGTTTCCCTCTCTCTCGCTCTGTCTCTCTGTCTCTCGGGAAGAGATGATGAAATGCTGACAAGACTTGAAGCAACTGCTGCATAAACATGCTTCTTCGCGTTACACCATGCGTGCACTTCCCAGAGACTCCAATATCCCTTAATTAAGGAATATACCTTAAATCACATTACGGATCCTGCTATAATTTAAGGTATATTCCTTAATTCAGGGGTATTGGAGTCTCCGGGTTAGGAGTCCAGATGGCGCCTTGGAGCTGGACGGAGACGATCGCAAGGTGGAAAGCGCAGCCGGCTATGCTTCAAGCAGTGGCCGTCGACTTCGCGCCTCAGCCTGCCGCTCTCCGAGCTCTCGCCCACTTGTTTCCATGCTGACGGCCTCTTGGCAATTCAGTGAGTTGCTTTTTGTTTTTATGTGCTTGTAATTTACCAGAACCTCATAACATCACTGTTTTTTAAAGCCCAACCTTGACGGACGCTCCCCATCGGAGTCTACTCAAACCCCGCAAACATCCCTAATCCCGAAACCGTAAAGCCACTAAATACTAAATACTAGTAGAGAAGGTAACCTTTAACCCTTACTGGGTAGTATATATATAGTCCCTATATAATCCCGCTAGACCCAAAAAGGTTAACCTTTAGTTACCCATGATACCCGACAAGTAGGAAACCGTAAAGCCACTAAATACTAAACCCTACAAACCCTAAACCCTAAAATCTGCCCAAAAATACTAAACCCTATCCCAAATCCAAGGCCTTCGCAGCTTTCGCGGGACATCAGCAGATCAGAGCCTTTCCTCGCGGTGGCGCAGCGGATGTTATGCCTGCAAAGCCCATCTTCCTGATGCGGTCCCGCGCCATCGACAAGGAGTTTCGGCTCAAAACGGGCCCTACACACACACACATATATATATATATATATATATATCTATGCATAATATATAACTATTGGTATAATTATCTGTGTATATATATATATATATATAGGTTTCTTCATGGATCTGTAAGGGGTTTGTAAGATTTTTGTGAGTCTAGTGGGTTTGAAGCCAAGAAGGAAGCTCGGACAGCAATGGCTCCTTTAGGGTCCATGTGCCCACGTAGTTTGTGCTTTGGTACTTGGGCCTTGAAGGGGTTCGTATATAGACACCTTCAAGGCAGTTCGTATATATATATATATATATACTATGTATATGTACCTTCCCAAAGGCTCCATGTACCCATATAGTAGGTACTTAGGCCTTAAAGTAGCCATAACGGGACCCCTTTAAGGCCTAAGTACCTACTATAAGGGTACATGCAGCTCTAGGGCTTGGGTTCCGTATAATAACTACTCCCAATTGAAGCTTCACTCCGGCACTCTGTGTGCACATGATGCCCAAGCCTAAACACAAGCAAACCTACGCCGTAAGCTGCAAACTGTGCCAGGAGAATGGGTGCATCACCGGCGCCTGCATTTTCAGCAACCTCTTCGCCTGAGAGCGCTCTCAGATCTTGGAGGGAGTACTTGGAGGTTCATGGGTACTTAGCAAGTAGGGTTATAAGTAGGGTAACTATACTTATATCCCATATTAGGAGATGTAGAACCCCACTTATAACTACCCCTGAACCTCCAAGTAGTGAGTAGTGCACCCCCCTGATAAATACACGCCTTCTTTTTGAAGGGCCCTAGACTTTGTATCCCGACTTCAACCATTTTCCAAAGAGGACGCGGTTTATTGTTCAACTTGCTACACTAGTCTTGAGGCCGTCTGACGGTCAGCACAAGAACCTTCGTCTAATGATAGCTTCAGCATTTTGGAATCCTGGTTTTTAAGTGGCACAGACACAAATGACGCAGAGGTTAAAGCACTCTAAAGGACCCCCTACCCACACCCGAGGCCAAACTTAAATGTTGCAGATGCTGCTCTCGAGCACCCGCCTCTTTCGGTGCCAGGAGGGAGAAAACAGCCAGTGGTTGTCTAGTTCTGGTCTTTTTCAGTCATGCACGACTGCAGCGCTATGGTATCCAGGGTTCCTAAGACTGACCTCGCAGATCGAACATCGACAAGCCCACAGTTCACGGATTCAGGCTTCCAGCAAAAGTGTGAGGCTAAAGGATTGTTGTTTTGTGTTCCCTCAACCCAAACCCCTATAAACCCTCAACCCTCTAAACCCAGCGACTCCACAAGACTGAAGGGATATCTGCTAAATCCGTTCAATCATCTAAAGGATCCCTAACTGTGGGTTTCCGAAAATAGAGGAACCTAATCGAGTACCTTATTTAGTAGGGTCCTTATTATAAGGACCCCCAGATAAGCCACCCCTAACTGTCGGAAACTCCCAATTAAGTTTAGTGTAAAATGCTCGAGTACGGCGTTGTTGGATTCTCTGGGAAGTCTGGGGATTTCTAGAGTTTGAAGTTCCTCACTACTCCAATTGAGGTACTTACGAACTACTGCGGTTGATGATATGGGTGGTTGTCAAAAATAGGGCCTTTTTTGGGTACCCTAAATATTAGGTGCCGTACTATAATAGGGACCAAAAAGGGACCATAATTTTGACAACCACCCATATAAATCCTGCACTACCTTCAGGCCCCCAAAGTATGGGAATTATGGTATATTCCTTATTATGGGTAATGCAGGATTTATATCATCAACCGTATGTTTTGAACAAAGGGAGATCAATCATGACAAGCGTCTTCAGCCTACTCAAACTGAACAGTCATACCGTTGATGATATAAATCATGCATTACCCATAATAAGGAATATACCATAATTCCCATACTCTAGGGCCCTTAAGGTAGTGCAGGATTTCTATCATCAACCGTATCGGGCAACTCTTCAATTGTGGCCGTTCGGGTTTGGGGATTCGGGCACATGTTCTTGACCTGCAACCTGAGTCCTAAACCCCAAACCCCCAACCAGAGCGACAACACATCAAAATCGAACAGGTGCAGAACAGTATAATTAAGAATGGCATCCCTGACCGCCCCTGATAACGTCATAGTATATTGGGCACCCCAAACCGTACGAGACATAATTGCAATCGTTGCACTGTAGCTTCTCTTTATCTCATGTCTAGATTCTATACCCGCCCCAAGCCCATTTTCAAAGCATCCTCGCTAGGTTATCGCAACTAATGTGCGTGTATGTGTGTGAGAGTCTTCCCTACGTGGTTTCTTAGTGTATATATATATATATATGTATATATGTGTCTATGCTTTAGGATGAAGGGGAACCCCCCCTAAACCCTAAACCCGAAGTACTCTTGTGGTAGGGCTCTTGAGGGTACCAAACTGGGCACATGTTTCGAAGAGGCCGAAGGCGCGAAAGTGGCCAAGGGCTCAGATGGCTGATGATTTTTGGATAGGTTTAGAGGCATTTCGAGGGCTTCGAAGGTTTCCCGCGGCGGTTGGGGCGGATCACCGTATTCAGGGTTCTTTTTTTGAAGGGGCAGGGTGAGGTTTGGGGGCCAGTTTGGGGAAGTTGGAAGTGGCTGGGCATCGTGTTGCATTGGAGAGTTAGTTAGGGAATGGAGGATTGCCGCTGAAGTTGCCCTTGTTGCTATACAATTTTTTTTCGGGTGCAGCACTGGGGTTTACTATGTCCCTCAACCTACCAAACCCTACTTTTTTGTAGGTTTTTATTATAAACCCTAATATGGAATTTATAGGGACCCTACAAAAAAGTAAAGTCTTGAGTCTTGTAGGTTAAGGTCGAACGTCCGGCTCAACTTCATGAACCATGGTTTTGCGTGGCATTTGCATTCGAGCCCTGTCGAACATACGACGTGGGTCGAGTTCGGATGCGTCTTCTACACGCCTGGACAGCAGCACGGAAACTTTGTATCACGGGACCCGCGCCGGGGTTCTGGGCCCGATTCTTCGAGACGGTCTGCGCTCATCGCCGAAATCCCATGGGGTCACGGGTCTGTGGCTAACCGAGTATGTACAGTGGGGGTTTCACTGGGGGCGTACGCCTCTGAACGAATTCCCAGGCTGTGTCATCGACGTCAAAGTCGAGTCTGTGCGGCGAAACCGACGCATCGGCGGCGGCAGAGCAGTCCTTGAAGCGATGGGCATATCGCAGTATCCTTCCAGTTGGGGCATTTTCCTGCAGGGGTCGGGGGTGCAGTGTTAGCTTGAGTGATGGACGAACCTGAATCTTCAATATAGAGGCCAGAAGCACTTGGACTGGAGTTTGGGGTGTTTGGGTAAAACATGCTAGCGATCTCAAAGGAAGACTACTTCAAACTTGTTCAGGCCACCTCGTCGTTGCTCTCCAACTTTCTACGTTTTGCATTAGCACTCCATCTTTCTCACCCTAGAGCATGAACCCCAAATCAGAAGCAATGTAGCCATGTTCTTCGACAGTACTTGGAGGTTTTCAGGGGTAGTTTTTAGTGGGGTGAGAAGTCCCCTAATAAAGTATAGTTAATCTACTTATAAACCCACTTTTATAACTACCCATGAACCTCCAAGTACGGCTCACGGGTTGGGACCAGACGTCCGAAGCCCGGAACTATACCTATAGTCTCCATTGTAGTTCCTTTTTGGTGTTAACCCTACCTTTTTACGGATATTTAGAAGGAAATCGTTATCGGGAAACCTAAGAAAGTAGGTTATTCAGGGTTGAGGTAGGGTTTAGGGCGTATGGGGCTGGATCTTGACCTCTGGACCCGGCAGAGTACCCTAACCAGACGCCAGCTGTCGCAAGACTTCGCTACGGATCCCCTTATCAAAGCCCCCTAAACCCAAAGCCTGTAAAGCCTCTAAAGCCTTAAACCCTACAGCCGAATCGAACTCACCATGGACATCCCTAAGAAGCCTCTGCTCCTGTGGGCTCAGATCACGCAGTTCCTGTCGCACGAGGATGCAAAAGTCCGGGAAGCTGTTCGGTCCCTAGAAGGTTGGCTCTTAGGACTTTAACTTTTCGGGTTTCTATATGAACTATAACAAGTAGGCTAAAAGTTTAACTCTTTAGGCGGGAAAGAGACGTCAGCTGACAGAGGGTTTAGGGAGTGAGGTTCGAAAGGGTTTAGAAGTCAGAAGGGTTTAGGGTTTTGAAGGGTTTAGGATTTGTAGGCCTTATAGCCTCGAAGCCTATGCGTTTAAGGACTTCTAGAAGGGAGCCATGATATATAGAACCCGAAAAGGAGGGCTTTACAGGGCGTTTTTGGAGCCACTCGATCCTTAGAGGAGTCGGGGGTTCAACCTTAAGGCTCCAAATGAGGGCTCCCTTTAGAGGGATCTATAGGGATTGTGTCAGGGTCTGGGGTTTAGGGCTTGCTTGGAGGTTCGTGGGTACCAGTCTCCATTGTAGTTCCTTTTTTTGGTTAACCAACTTGATGGTTAGGATCCTATAATAGAATTTTTTGGCTAACCAAAAAAAGGAGCTACAATGGAGACTATAGGTAAGGCTCCAAATGACCCAAGATTTTGGTGCTTGGGCTTAGGATGGTCGTTTCGTAGGTTTGGTTATTTGGGGAGAGTATGTGATTACGCGGTGCTTGGACCCTTATGGTGAAGGGTGTGAGGAGCTTAGGGTTTATGGTGAACCCCAGAAAGTTGGAACATTGATTTGGGATGATTAGTGCCAGAATTCCCTCTACTGTACCTTAAGGGCATGAGGATAATGATGTTCCAAGTTTCTGGCTTCTACTGTAGGTGTTGGGTAAGGAGTTTAGGTGGGTTAGGGGCTGTACTGTGTAGCTTCTGCAAAGCACTGTCTGTGAGGCTCAGTGCTTTGCCGTATTGTGTAACCGTGGATCTTTTTGTTGGATTGACGTTTCCCGTTGCCAAACGACGGTTGTAAGACTCAACCGCCGGAATTTGAACCCGTTTAGTCTCTAGTTATGTAGATAGTCTCACGTTTGCCGTCTGGTTTGTTGCTGCTCAGAGCGCAGAGGGTGCGGAGTTCAAGGTGTTTTGGCTTTGCGAGTTGTCAGGTTTAGAATGTCAAACTCCTGGATGGAGTCTGAAATGTGTAATTATTACACATTTCACTGCTTGAAATTGCTATTGGTAGTATTATACTACCAAAAGCAATTTCAAGCATAATACAAAATACGAATACTACCAATACCCTGTAAAATCCTATAAGCCACCTTAGACCTAGGCCATCTGCGCGCTGAATGTGATTTCTCTGGAGACGCGAGGCAGGAAAGATCGGGTTTAGGGTTTATATGATTTTGGGACTTACGGATCAGGATTTGTTCAGGGTTTTAAGGCGTTGCTTTGCTGGGTCTTGTTTTGCAGAGTGCGGGATTTAAGGATACTTGTTGTCATTTTACTGACCTTTGGTTAGTAGGGATTGGAAGAATGGTAGTAATGGTAGTTATAATTGTACCCCATTCATCCATTCCCTACTAACCAAAGGTAAGTTTAGCAGCAGGAGTCGTCGTCGTCGCCCCAAGAGCCCCAAGCCGCAAAGCCTCAACCCTGCACCCCAAACATTGAACTGAACCTTGAACCCTGCTCCGCTGCCGTGAACCATAAATGGACAGGTAAATATATAAGTAAAGAAGTAAATGCATGCATATATATATATGTATATGTATATGTATATGTATGTATATATATATATATACACACGTTTACATGTGTATGCATTCATGTTTTTGCTCCAGGCAAGAAGGACATCCTGCAACACTCCTTGGAAGCGATCGCAAGGACCGGTGCATGCGGAGCTTCTGGGTGAGGCTTTTAGGGGTTGAGGGCTTGTTAATGTGGTGGCTGAGCGGGGTGGCTGGGGGTGCGGCTCCTGAGGCTTGGGTTTTCGGGCTTCTGATCTGGATATTGCGGTTCATATACGTAGTGGGTGCAGGGATGGTTTTGCAAGTCATCTGAAGCTGTACTCGCCTCAAACGGCCCTCCGCTTATACCCCAAAGCCGTGTTCCTATCAGTGTTGGCCTTTTGAGCTGGTTCGGCAACCACCCAAAGCTTTAGGGTTTTGGATTTCAAGGTTTAGTGTTTATAGGGTCTGTTGTAACTCGCTGAAGGTCATGATCATGCTTACGACTATTGCATCTGATGAAGCATGCCACTGTTGACTGTTGCTGCTGCTACTGCTGCTGTCGTGCTGGCCACGCATAAAGAGGACAATGCTCAGCAGATGATGACGCTGCTTGTACTCCTACTAAGGCTGAGCCCAACACACCTGAGACTAAGCCTTTGAAGCCCCAAGCCTCATAAATCCAACAAGCCCAATAAATATGTGCAATGGACCCAGTAACCAACAGGCCAACGTAGGGGCCGTAATAATTAGAATAGGGCTTAGGGGCATATCATAGTATGAGTATTCTTAGGACCAAGGCCCTACATAAAAGACCCCTGGAGTATCCCAGTATCCCTTATGATGGATTCCATTTTAAGGAACCCTTTGAAGGAACTCTATTCCAAGTATGAAGGCCTCTACATGACACCCAGAGTGCCAAGGACTATTCACAGCACTTCAGAGACTACCTATCTGCAGGGACCTCGGAACAAGTTGCTTTCCTTCAGAGATTTCGGTGTGTCCCCCGAAGGAACCCTTCAAGGAACCCTTGACGGAACCCCTTATGGGAACCTTTATGGAGCCCTTTTAAGGAACCCCGGTGTTCAGGGTTTCAACCCGCAGCCGCCAGGCTTGCAGAAACACCTAGAACTAAGACTGGACACCCCTGCAGCCCCATACTCCAGTCTTCAAACCCTGTACTAAAACCCCAAATGCGTAAAACCATACTCCTAGCCTTCAAGCCTTTTCGACAAATTTAATCGCTTAAAACCTGTAAAGCAACCCTCTAGGACTCAAGCTCCTAATAGAACCCATGTTGAAAGGTTACCCTAGACCCTCAACCCAAAGAGCCCCCTTAACTGGTTCCTCATTACAAGTAAGAAATCAGAGCCCCATCAGCCCCCATTCTAACCATTAAGTCCCCTTTTCTAAACCCTCGTAGATGAACCCTTAACCGAACCCCTATCCCAATTATGCAACCCTGAGAAGAACCCTCTAAATCTAAAGGAGCCCTATCCCAACTCCGAATCGCCCCCTATAGTAAGTTAAAGCGCGCTAAACCCTAAACCCTTCACCCCTCAACCCTATCCCTAAAGTCCTAAATGCCTAAACCCTTAACCCCTTGTAGTACCCTTATGGATCCCTTCTGGTAGTCCTTAGAGGAACTTGCAGGTTCATGGGTAGTTATAAGTAGGGTTACAAGTAGGATAACCATGGTTATAACCTATATCAAGGGACTTATACCCCCCACGTATAACTACCTATAGTGTCCATCGTAGTTCCTTTTTCTGGTTTACCAGTTTTATGGTTGGGTCCAGCTTTTGGTTCACCAAAAAAAGGAACTACAATGGAGACTGGTACCCACGAACCTCCAAGTAAGCCCTAAACCCTAGACCCTTATAGAATCCGTATAGATCCCTCTAAAGGGAGCCCTTAAAGGAACCCTTATAACTACCTACGAACCTCCAAGCACCCTAAAACGTCCGAAGCCCCGACAGGCACGAAACTTGCGTTCAGCTCTGCCGATCGGCCTCTGAGCTCCCTGCCGGAGCCCTAGTTCGATCCTTTTTTTTCGATGGGGTTCAGGGTTCCTTTAAGGGTTCCTATAAGGATTACCATAAGGGATCCATAAGGGTATTATAAGGGGTTTAGGAGTATAGGGATCGTGGGACTTAGTGACTAGGGTTATGATTAGGGTAACTATACTTAGAACCCCAATTAAGGTACTTATAACCTTACTTACTAAGTCCTATGATCCTCCAAGTAGGGCTTGGGGTTTAGGGGTTTTGGGTTTGGGTTTTTGGGGTTTAAGGTTTTGGTCTGGGGTCCTTTATGTTGGGGTTTCATGGTTGTGGCGGTTGTGAGTTTTGGGTTTCGGGTTCATAGTTTTCGTAGTTTAAGGTTTCTTCCTTCGGCACGACTCACAACTTGCAAGATCCGGGACGCGAAGCATCAAGGTGTAAAATTGCACAAATATCAATGTTATGTAGAAATATACTCAAAATCCTGGAGGGTTACGCCAGGGGTGCAGTTTTGGGTGTGGACCAATTTGGACAACCGGCGCAAAATTGCCAACATCTCTGTGTTATGTAGACAGATACTCAGTAATTGAGGGTTCAGTAAGTGTCGGACTCCACTTTCCGCAGCGGTCCTACTGTCGTGGATTAGACAAGAAGTTAATGCTTCCGACAGTTCCAGTCGATCGTTGAGCCCCAAAGCCAGACGATGCTTGAGTAGAAAGGTTGCACCCGAAACCTCCCGCTCCTCGCATGACATTCCCCAGCGGTTTAGGGTTTAGGGTTTACTCCGACGATAGAACCCTGATGCATCCCTCACTAAAGCCTTCTAAAGCTCCTATTGATCCCTGATAGCTCCCTCAAAGAGCCCCAAGACCGACTGTAGGGCTTGGATAGAACTTTTGTAGATCCATCTACTTGGAGGCCCTTTTGACTTAGTAAGTCTACTTAGTATCCCCTGGAAACCCTATTATAATCCCCATAACTTACCTTACTAACCCTACTTACTAAGTCAACAGGGCCTCCATCTAGCACTGATGTGCATCCCTTAAACGTGGTCGAACCGAGGCCTTCCGCTTCGCATTTGCACGGCACGTCCTGACATCCATCTGGCTGTGGCCGGCTCAGGAACTCGAAAAAAGGATGTTCTTGAGGGTTTAGTAGGGTGAACGAAAACCGAGGGCGTTATATACTCTAGAAGCCTAAGTGATAGATAGGGGTTGGAGTTTATCATACGCTCTTTCTCAAATTTCCTATTCTGCCATGACATATTGTCCACACCGTATTATGTAGAGGGCTTAATTTTGGGTGCAGGGTGCATGATTCTCGTGAATGAAACGTACATAGAGTCAAAAAATCCTCGTGAGGCCTTCTGCATCGGGTTTGATTTGCAGCTCTCTTGCGCCACTAGCGAAAACTTCTGAATTATTTTTAAATAAGACCTAAACTGGAACCCAACATGTCATAGACATGTAGAGCGCTTCTGGTTACGAACTGACGTAGACTCCTTCATTGAGGACTACGGGGCTATCTGGACTGTCATTCACGTGGCTTCCGGGTGCAGAATTCAGACATCCTAACCATGCTGGTCCATGCAGGCATATCGTATGTGAGTACGCTCCCAAAGTACCTGTATAGGAACTCTCGGAAGGTCATAGGAAACTTCATAAGGGTTCCTTTAAGGGTTCCTCTATGCGTTCATAGGCACTTCCGGTAAATCTGTGCATGAAGCAGTATGCTAGAGTATGGGCCTTTCCGCAAAGACTCTAGGCGGAAATCTGGTGAACCGAAGAAGTCCTCTAAACTTTGGCCCTACAGCCAACGTCGCCACAGGTTAGAAAAAGTCTACGGCACGGCTGCTCTGGCAGCCATCAGCCCACTTCTGGGCCCGAAGGCGTTAAACTGATCAAACATGCGGAGTTCAGGGTTCAAAGGTTTAGGGTTCACGTGTTTGGAGTTTGGGTTTGGAGGTTTCCATGACTGACTATCCGCGAGCTACACTCTCTAGTTCAGTAGTTTAGGGTCCAAAGCGAACCATGTTGTAGCGACTGGGGCTTTGTTATTCCCGGACTTGCGGGGGTAGTTTCTTTCTAAGGCTTTAACGCTTGGCCATGGCTTGAAGCCACTTCACCTCCCCCTTGCCTGAAGAATTGCGGAGCCGGTGATGAAGTGCGGTGTGAAGCGGCAGCACTGTAGAGTTAATCACGAAGACTAAGTCCCTAAACATTACGCCCGGCACAAATTCTAATTTCTTGCGGCAGCCGTCACCCTAGCCGTAGCCCCTGTGGCTTCTCTATAGAAAAACCTTTCGACGGTGGCTATCTGACTTCCGTCTTGTTGTACACCCCTGTGAAGCATACCCCCCTCCCCTCCCTAAAGACCCAAGCTCCAAGGGTAAAAGGAGGGACCCTTAATAAGGACCCGTAGGTATATACCTTGAATATAGCTATTATATACCCATTATGTAGCCCATTATAGGGTAGGGGTCCCCATTAAGGGCCCCTCCCCGCCCTAGAAACCCAATCCCCAGGAGCAAACCCCTTAACCCCAACCCCGGATCTGGGAGTTCTGTGTTCCATCGAAACCCCGCATATAGGCGCCTCAAAAATTACCTATACCATGTTTTTTGTTTTTTTTTGAGGGGGGGGGGTCCTTATTAGAATACTAGTACAGTGGGCTTCAAAACCCTATTCTAATGATTAAGGCCCCCTATATCATGCCCTAAACCCTAAATCCTACACCCTAAAGTCTAAAGCTTTAAAGCCCAAAACCCTAAATCCTAACCCTAAAGCCTAAACCCTAAACCATAAAGCTAAATCCTAAACCCTAAACCCTAAAGCCCTAAACTCTAAAGCCTAAATCCTAAACCCTAAATCCTAAACCCTAAATCCTGAACCCGGGCTCCTCCCTTTCTGCCAGGAGGACTTGGCGACAAGGAAACAGGCCGGGTTTCGGGCTTTACAGGAGCTTAGTTTCAAGTGCCTTTTGGGGGTTTCGGGGTTAGGGCGGTTAGGGTTTAGGGGTTTTGGGGTTAGGGGTTTAGGGGTCAGGGTATAGGATTTTTACTAGTTCACTAGGTTGAATTGTAGTTTGCACTAGCTCGCCCGCAAGTCGCGCCCGCAAGTCGGTGTCATTTTGATCCGGTGGCATCTGCTGAAGGGAGTCGCTCCAGATCCCCGTGCAGTGTCACGCCTGCGCACAATATTCGAGGGCCATGAGCTGAAGGGTTTGGAGAGACTTATGGCCGGTCCCGTAGCGGTATGCTAGCAAGGCTACCTAAACCATCAAAGTAGGTAAAATAATGGCCCAATACCTATAAAAGGCTATTGTTCTACATACGTTGGGGTCTAGGTAGTGGCTTGCTTCCTTTTTGCCCGAAGCCCTAAACCCCAAAAGATTGATCCCCCAAGAGAGTACAGGGTTTAGGGCTTTGGGTTTCCCCTAAGCCCTCAACTTTCTGCCTCATGTTCGTGGATGTTTACCGATGCCCTTCCAGGACAACCTCGAAGCACACTCCCTTTCTCGTGCAGGCGTGCGATGTAGCCCTGCATTTCTTGACGCGGCTGCCCGAGAAGGTATTTCCAGCTCGCCGATTCGATCTGACGTCGCCCAGTGTTTCGCAGAATACCGCAGTCATCAGATGTCACTGTTGTTTTCGGAATTTTGGTTTTGCTATTGGGCCCGGGACTTTAATTAGACTCTAACTTCAGATGTCATTCTCACCTCCCTTGTCGATGGTTTCTGTCCGCCCGCATGAGGTAGTAGGATTGAAGTAGCAAGGCCTGCACCCCAAACACCGTAAACCCAGACATGACCTCAGTGCTACGCCGCACATGCAGAACACCGATGTGTTGGCCCCGAGCTGACCCTAAACCCTAAACCCCAAGCACCAAGCCCATCAGCAACGGAAGCAGCATCAGCAGTAGCCACACCGGAGCCTCCTGGCCATCTGTTGGCAGCAGACGCGATGCGTATTGGTTGAATGCCGAACAGGTTCACTCAGCATAGGTTACCACTGTCAGCATCATTAACAATGTCCTCCTCATCATCGTTGTCGGCACCAGCAGCAGCAGCAGCAGCAGCAGCAGCAGCAGCAGCAGCAGCAGCAGCACCAGCAGCACCAGCAGCACCAGCAGCACCAGCAGCACCGGCAGCACCAGCAGCACCAGCAGCACCAGCAGCACCAGCACCACCACTGCCGAAGCCACCACCGCCACCAACCTTCACCAACCTTCAGCAACCACCACCACCACCACCACCACCACCACCACCACCACCACCACCACCACCACCACCACCACCACCACCACCACTAATTGCCGTCCTCATTAACAACAACATCAGCAACACGGAAGTACTAACCTGCCAAACGCTTATCTCTACCCTATCCCTGAATGCCGCACCTTCCTACCCAAAGGCCCCAAAGTAGTTCCTTTTTGGGGGTTCATATATTTAAAATCCTATAGGGTAATCCCAAAAGGGAACTATTTTGGAGCCTCTGGGTAGTTGCAAGCCTTGTGCTGCCAACCTGAGCCCTTACGTCCCCAAAATCCACAAAGACAAAGACCAAACCACCCTAAACCCTAAACCCTAAACCCTTAAACATAAAGCTCCGAACCCTGAAGTCCACAGCCCGAAACCCAAAGCCCGGACCTTAGACCCCAAACCTAAACTATGGGCTCTAAGCCCTTGAGGACGCTACCCCTACATCCTCCCCCCTGAATCCTGACCTAAACCCTAACCCTAAACCCTAAACTCCTTCTTTGTAGGAGCCTCTTAGGTCCAGCACCCTGGCACATGTTGGAGATGACATCCGAGTGCCACCAGTTTGCCCGCAGGGCCCTTGGTTGAGGGTTTAGGGGCAGGGTTCTCGAGGTTTTAACACATCCTTTGCGATGTTCTGGAGGGCTTTTAAGGTTTTAATACTTCCTTTGCGATTTTCTGTGAGGATTCTACTAGGGTTCCATATAGTTTTGGTTTTGAAGTTTATTGCTTCGTTGTTCAAGGTTACAGGGTTCAGGGATGGAGGGTATCCTAGGCCCTCCATCACTTCATGTGCCACAGCCAACATGGTTTACCGCTTGAAACTTGAAGCAGTGGCTCACCGTAGGGATCTAAGGACTCATATATTAAGGCTTTCGGACCCAAAGACCCTAGTACATAAGGCTTTTGGGCTATTTTGATCCGTAGGTTAGAAGCAATGATGTGTTGACCACTTGAAACCCTATGCCCTAAACCAGCAGGGATTGTGGTTTGGGGCCTCGAAGATGTTGGCGTTCCTGCTCCACTGAGGATGCATATTCTTGACAAAAAGCTAAGCCTGATGCAAGAACGTAAAGCCTAATGAAGGAACCTGATTAAGATACCCTGGGCCTTTTACCCCCGCCCCCCCCCCCGAAACGGCAGGATTCATATGAGGAACCCTAATAAAGGCCCATGGTTACATCAAATTGTCTCAAATCTTCCTGGGCCCCGAGGGCTGTATGGCTTAAGCTATAGTCTCCTTAGGAATTGTTTTGCTTTATTTTTGTTCATATAAAACCCAAGAGAATATTGAAAATAGTATTGTTACTGTGGTTCTAAGGGGGGTTAAAGTAAGGTTTTGAAAGTAGGCGGTTGTGGGTTGAGAGTTCAAGGGTTTTTTAGACGTGTTTCGTACACGTTACTTACGTTGAACCGGGAAAGGGTCTGTCCCGAAATTCACCTTTTAAAGACATGTGGGGTTCCACGTGGGCTTTTATGTAATAACCGAGGCACTAAAGCCCAAAGCCCTGCAGCCGCCTTGCGACCGCCCCGTTATTGTTAACTTAATCCTTAAACTTAAACCCTAAAGCCTAAACCCTGAATAACCCCTGAACTCTAAACTCTGAACCCTTATCCCTAATTTCTCATCGCCAAACTTCAAACCCAAAACCCTAGACTCGCAGCCCTAAGCCCAAAGCCCTACCTGTGGATCCAAAAACCTACCGTTTCAGGGCTTAGACCCTCTCATTAAGGGGTCATAAGCCACTATTTTGTAGGCTTCGCCTGTAGCCGGAAAGACCTACCCTTTTTAGGGTTCCTTATTATGGTTTCTATATATTATACTTCCCTAAAAAGGTAGGTCTTTTTCGTCTACAGGCGGGGTCACAGGTAGATACTGGACCAAGGCTTGGGCACGTGGAGGTTCCCACTGCATTCGCCTTCGAGGTGCCTTTGAAAGTGCTTCGGGCTGTAGAACCTTAAAACGCCCTAAACCCCCGGGTTTTAGAGCCTTGATAAAGCTTAAACTGCCGGGTTTCAGAACCTTACCAGACCCTAGCCCCCGGAGCGCCTTCGAGGGTTGAGAAACCTGTTTAAACCCTAAACACCTAAAGCCCAAAAGGCTTTAAGTACAGGGTTCCTTTCACCCTCAACCCTGATCTCTAATCCCTAAACTCTACACCCCAAATACTAAACCCTAAACCGCCCTGACCCCTAAACCCTAAATCAGGGTCCTATGGGTCCTTCGAGCTTCCGAGAGATGGGAGCTTCGAAGGTTTTGGATTGAAGCTTGTTTCACGGGTATCCTTCAAGGTTCCCTTTAAAGGTTCCTTTAAGTACTCTATGAGGGTTCCAAAAAGGTCGTAGAGTTGAGGGCTAGTGGGGCTTTGGGTTTAAGAAGGTTCCAGTGCCTCTAGGGTTTACGGCCTGCATTTTTCAGGGCTTTGGGTTTTGGGTGTTTCGGATCGAATCAAGTGTAAGCCTACAGCTGAAGGCTTTCAGTTGAAGTGGCATCGTACATGCTCACAACAAACAGTTCTTTATCAGCTTAGGTACTCAGGCATTGCAAAATCTTTTCTACGTCTGTGCCTGCATGCGTTACAAGTAAAACCGTGCCCCAAGGGTCCAAGCACCTAATAATCATATACTCTCCAATATCCTAACCTACACACCTACTACCCCCAAATAAAACCGAATACTTGATTATTTGTCCTTTGGACCCTTGGGGTTGCCCTTGACCCTCCCATCTTCAACGCAGAGCGGCCCTGACAAAGCGAAGGAGATGCCAGCCCAAAGCGGTAAAGAAAAGCCCGAAAGGGCTCCGGCTAGGAGTTTAATCCAGCCACTGAACAAACTCTAAACCCTTTAGGTTTTAGGGCTCAGGCATTAATTATTGCTTAGGATAACCACAGCTCCATCTACAGGAGTGCATGGACATCCTCCACCACCTTGTTGAGCTTTGCGACTCTGCACCCGACTCTGCCAAGGTGTGCCTCAAGGCAGCGGAAACGGATACGGGAAGGGAGACTGCTGCCGCTACTACTTCTACTTCTAATTCCACTACTACTACTACTCCTACTACTACTACTACTACTACTACTACTACTACTACTACTACTACTACTACTACTACTACTCCTACTGCGACTGCGACTGCGACTGCGACTGCGACTGCGACTGCAACTGCTACGACGACTGCTCCTGCTTCTGCTCCTGCTCCTGCTCCTGCTCCTGCTCCTTGCTCCTGCTCCTGCTCCTCCTGCTCTTGCTGCTGCTCTTGCTCCGGCTCCCGCTTCTGCTGCTGCTGCTGCGACTGCTGCTGCGCCTTTTGCGAGAGCTCCTGCAAGTACATCGCATTATCCAACACAACAGAGGCTGCACCGACTCGAGCTACCCACAGAGAGGGGGAGAGCTGCTAGAACCACCGGCCGAGTCTTCGATCCGTAGCGCCAAGTCTTTACATGCCACACCCATGAGCACTGCCACCCCGTCAAAGCCCGAAACCTGCAATCCCGAAATCCGAACAAATCCGGGAACCTTAACCCCAAACGCCTGTAACTAATTCAATTGCCCGAAACCCAATAGACACCCACACAGAACCGAAGGCGCAACCCATAAAGCCCTAATCAGTCCATAACCGGCCCTTTCAAGACCGCCCCTCGACACAAAGCAACACATAGTTAGAACTGTGTACACATCAACCCTCTGCAAAGGTAGGATGATAGTAACAAAAGTTGACACTGTCAGAGTAGCAAGAATACTGATACTAGATACCATAAGCACTGTCATAGTTCTGTTAAAGAAAACGCAAGCTTGACCAGCCTAAGCCCTGAACCCCAAATCCCAAACCCTAAACCCTGAACCTCCAAACCTTAAGCCCCACTCCCCAAACTCCTATGTCCGCCTGCAGCCTTCAAGGCCTTGTAGTCACCCCTTGTAAAGCCCTTTTGGAACACCATAAATCTTTTTGCAGGAACCCTACTCTACATATTTGAGCCCCTACTTTACCCGAGTAGAACAGTAGGTAGCCTGTGAGCTTTTTGGGCTACTATAATCCTTGTATAGCCCCCATATACCGCCAAAGGTTAACCTGTAGTTTTCCAGGATACTCGACAAGTAGGTTACAACGGTTAGGGTTTAGGGTTTAGGGAACCCTAACCCTAAAACCCCCAACCCCAAAACCCTAAACTCCAAACCCCTAAACCTCTAAACCCCTAAGCCCTAGAACCCTCAACCCTCAAGCCTAAACCCCTAATCCCCTAAACCCCTAAACCCTCACCCATAAACTCTAAAACCCTACACCCTAACCCCTCAACCCTAAACCCCTAAACCCTATAAAGTCTTCGCGATTCGAGGCCCTGGCCAGCCGGGAGCTTCCGAAGTCCGAGCTCTCAAAGCTCTTGAGGCCGGCTGGGAGATTTCGGAGGTTGGGTTTAGGGGTTTAGGGGTTTGGGGGTTCCTTTAAAGGGATCCTATAGGGTTTAGGGGGTTAGGGGTTTAGGAGTTTCGGCTGAGGCTGTCCGTGCAAGGATTTCGTTTTTTTTTTTTTTGTTTGTTTGTTTGTGTTTGTTGTGTGCGTTGGTTGTGCGTTGTCTTCTCCTGGCTTCGGAGGTTTATGGTTGAGCGTGTCTGCCGGTGTCTGCAAGCTGAGCAAAATGTGTTGTTGTGTGGGTTGCAGAGTTCTGAGTACTAGTACTGGTAGTAGTAGTAGTAGTAGTAGTAGTAGTAGTAGTAGTAGTAGCAGTAGTAGTAGTACTAGTAGCAGTAGCAGTAGTAGTAGTAGTAGTAGCAGTAGTAGTGGTAGTAGTAGTAGTAGTGGTAGTGGTAGTGGTAGTGGTAGTAGTAGTAGCAGTAGTAGCAGTAGTAGCAGTAGTAGCAGTAGTAGCAGTAGTAGTAGTGGTAGTGGTAGTGGTCGTGGTCGTGGTCGTGGTCGTGGTCGTGGTCGTGGTCGTGGTCGTGGTGGTGGTGGTGGTGGTGGTGGTGGTGGTCGTCGTGGTGGTGGTCGTCGTGGTGGTGGTCGTCGTGGTGGTGGTGGTGGTGGTGGCGGCGGCGGCGGTGGTGGTGGTAGTAGCAGCAGTAGTCGTGGTAGTCGTAGTAGTAGTAGTAGTAGTAGTAGTAGCAGTAGTAGTAGTAGTAGTAGTAGTAGTAGTAGTAGTAGTAGTAGTAGTAGTATTCGTCGTAGTCGTAGTCGTTGTAATAGTAGTCGTAGTAGTAGTAGTAGTAGTAGTAGTAGTAGTAGTAGTAGTAGTAGTAGTACTACTACTACTACTACTACTACTACTAGTACAAATAGGGCAGACGCAAGTTAGTTTAGACATGGAAAACAAACCTTTTATAGGGTTTAGTTAGTTTAAACACAGACTAACAAACTTTCGGCGAGTTAGTTTAGACATGGAAAACAAACCTTGTATAGGGTTTAGTTAGTTTAACCACGGAAAAACGAACTTTCGGAGTACCGGGTAGGCACAAGATAGTTTAGACATGGAAAACAAACCTTTTATGGGGTTTAGTTAGTTCAAACACAGAAAGACAAACTTTCGGAGTACCGGGTAGGCGCAAGTTAGTTTAGACATTGAAAACAAACCTTTTATAGGGTTTATTTAGTTTAGACACAGAAAACAAGCTTTCGGGAAGTTGGTTTAGACATGGAAAACAAATTCTTTATGGGATCTAGTTAGTTTTTTCGGAGTTGAGGGTAGGCGATACAGTATTAACTTTGCTTTCTTCGCTTTTAACCCCCCTGAAACGAATTCGTGCGGCGCTTCTTCTTCTAGGTAAGACAACCTCCACCTTCCGAGTTTGTGTATCTCCCTTCGGAGTTTGTCTGGAATTTGTTTTTTCCTAAGTTGTAGGGAAAGCAAGCTCTCCTGCACCCCCCGCACCTTCGGAGTTCGTGTTTCCTTCTGAAAACAAATCCCTCCCCCAGAGTTTGTTGTCTGTAAGAAAAACACACTCCTCCACCCAGAGTTTTTTGTAGGAAAAACGAACCCTCCCCCAGAGTTTGTCTTTGTAGGAAAAACAAACCCCTTCCCCCAGAGTTTGTTTTTTTTTGCAGGATAAACAAACTCCCCTGCACCCCCCCCCCCCTCCTTCGGAGTTTGTTTTTCTTTCTGAAAACAAACCCCTCCCCACCGAGTTTGCTTTTTGTAGGAAAAACAAACTCCCCGACACCCCCCCCCCCCCCCCCTTCGGAGTTTGTTTTTCCTAGGAAAAACAAACCCCTCCCCCCAGAGTTTGTTTTTTGTAGGAAAAACAAACTCTCCTGCACCCCCCCGCCCCGGGAGTTTGTTTTTCCTATGAAAAACAAACCCCTCCCCCCAGAGTTTGTTAAACAAGGAAAAACAAACTCCCCTGCACCTCCGCGCCGCCCCCTAGCGTCACTTAAACAAACAAACTTCTCCCCTCGAAGTTTGTTTCTCCCCGTTGAAACAAACTCACCTCGCCCCCCAGAGTTTGTTTTTGGTTGGGCTTACAAACTCCTCCGCACCCCCCCACCCCCTTCGGAGTTTGTTTTTTTGTAGGAAAAACAAACCCCTCCCCCGAGAGTTTGTTTTTGTCGGAAAAACAAACTCCTCCACCGAAAGTTAGTTTTTTCCCGAAGAAACAAACCCCGGCCGCCCTCCAGAGTTTGTTTCTGTAAGAGAAACAAACTCCTCCACCCAGAGTTAGTTTCTTCTCGGAGAAACAAACCTTGGCCGAGCGAGTTAGTTAGTTTCTCCCCCCCCCCCACACCGCCCCCCCAAAACCTTCCACCGAGGCATATTAGTTAGTTTCTTTCAGAAGCCCGACGAGTTAGTTAGTTTAATAGTTTAAACCCTGGAAATAAACTTCCTGCTAAAGTTTGTTTCTCTTAGAATAGACTAACTAGCCTCCGCCACTTGTCTACTAGTAGTAGTAGTATTAGTAGTAGTAGTAGTAGTAGTAGTAGTAGTAGTAGTAGTAGTAGTAGTAGTAGTAGTAGTGGCAGCAGCAGCAGCAGCAGCAGGAGTAGTAGTAGTAGTAGTAGTAGTAGTTGTAGTAGTAGTAGTAGTAGTAGTAGTAGTAGTAGTAGTAGTAGTAGTAGTAGTAGTGTAGTAGAGTAGCTAATATTCCCTTGTAGTCTGTGTACGAGTATCAACTCTTAAGACACGCAAAACAAAACACCACCAAACGCCCCAGAACCCAAAACCATAGACTCCTGGGCCAAGATAGGATAGTAACAACTCTACCAAAAATGCCATCCCTTACAGGCCCTAAACCTAGTAGTAGAGTAGGCAAACTTTAACACTGTTTGGGTAGTATAGTCCCTATATAATCCCTATATAACCAAAAAGGTTAACCGTTAGTTCCCCATGATACCCGGCAAGTAGGTAAATCGTAACCCAACTACAGCCTAAAACCTGAACCCTCAACGGCCTAAATCCTGTACCCTTCGGCCAGGTGCGGCCTCATTGTCCCCTCCTCGACGCACCGCGAGTTCGTGGAGTCTCTTGTAGCCCAGGTCTGGTTGGACTCGGGGCCTCATTCCAGGTTTCTGGTCTATCTAGACCCCCAACTACCCTCTAATATCCTTTAAATGCCCACCATTCAGGGCCATAAGGGCTCCATTAAGGGGGCCCTTGGGGGTCCTGGCAGCTTAGAGCTTAGAGTTTGACCTTAGGTTTCCCGCTTGGTTCAGCATTGGGTTTACCCACAGGCCCCAAAGTAGTTCCTTTTTGGGATTACCTTACAGGATTCTATATATGAACCTCCAAAAGGAACTACTTTGGGGCCTTAGGGTAGTGGTTTTTCGAGTTTCGGTTTGCGACACTTGGAGCTTCTAGTCTGTCTTGCAGCTTGGAGCTGACAGTTCTACGGTTGATGATATAAATCCTGCATTACCTTAAGGACCCCAAACTATGGGACCCTAAACTATGGGAATTATGACATATTCCTTATTATGGGTAATGCAGGGTTTATATCATCAACCGTAGTGCAGTCTGCTTAGGTCTAAACCCTAAGTCCTAATCCACAAACCCTACCAGGACACAGCAAGGGCCCTTCAAAGGAGCCCTTATGGCCCTCAAAGGTGGGCATTTGAGGTATGTTAGATGGGAGTTGGAGGGTCTACTTAAATAATATACGGGCCTAAATAATTACCGATACTATTTTAGGGGGTCCTTATTATGATTATAGTATAATATAATATACACCAAAACCTTGTTCTAATTATCTAGGACCTGGAGTAGGCCCTTATTCCTTTTTTTTTAGGGTTCAGGTTCCCTTATAAGACCCTTTAAACCAAAAAGGGCACCCTTTTTGTTCCTAGGTTACTCTTGGGTCTAGGTTCTAATTATTAAGGCGTAAATGAACCGTTTGTTGTTAGAGGATCTCGGGTCAGGGTTCCCACGGAATTGCCTGAGACAGGCCTAAAGCCGGCGCGTGAGTGACCGTGAGTTCGTTGCTGCGCCTGGGGGCTTCTCTAACCATTGGTATTGGGGGAGCCAGGGATGATGATAATCCCTACTAAATAAGGAGCTAAAGAGCCAATGGAACCCCAAAACCACTGGTTAGCCAAGCAGCTTTGGTGACAGCCAGCGGATTCTTTTCTTTCTTTTTCTTACATGGCCTTTGAGATTTACTTGAACCCTAATTATAAGCCTACCTTTTTGGGGCTCCTTGTTATGATTTTCTGAAATAAGTCCTTCAGAGTGTAGGTCTCGGTGGTTAGGGCAGGTGCTGAGGTGTAGGGCTCACGAGCGCTTCTGGTGTGGGGCCTGTCCTCTGTATAACATACAAATGGGTGGTTGTCGAAATTCTGGTCCCTTTTTGGGTCCCTATTATCATACGGCACCTATTATTGAGAGTTTTCAAAAAGGGGACCTTAATTTTGACAACTACCCAAATAGCTGGTGTATGTTTGATGTTCAGGATTCAGGGAGCCTAGTGTCATAAACCAAAGACTCAATAGGATCTTGTTCGTAGAGACTCTCCAGGAACTCCCATTGTTATGAAGCCCCCCGTACGTTCCAGGGCATACTCAGATGGAACATCTGTCTGTTGCTCAGCTTTCTGTTTCACCCTGCATGCCGCGCCTCCCCACCTCGGAACCCCCATGAAGGTTCATGTGTGTTGCTAGCAGCCCCATGGCAATATCTGCAGGCCCACCGAGAACCCCTCCCTTCAACTGCCAAAGAACCTAGAAGTGTTAAACAGCATCAACCTGATCGAAGCCTTCTGCCAAACCCTAAACCCTAAACCCTCAAGATTCATGACCCCTGCGGGGTCTGCATCATGTCTTGGGTTCAGTGCTCAAGGTCCGGGACAACTAGCTTAGGGATTAGGGTTCAGGGGTCCAGTTCGATGCTTTCCGGGGAGCTCAAGGCTTAGGGTCTAAGGGTAACCTGAAGCCCTGAATGCCCGAACTACGATGCACAAGTATCCTGCACCTTAAGCGCCAACGACGTGCAAAATAGGGAATGCTTGCACGAGCCTTAATATTCAGTCCCAACATGAAGTAGTTGGTTAGCCAAACAAGCAACTACAATGGATACTACTTGGAGGGGCAGGGGACTTAGTAAGTAGGTTGTAAGTTAAGTAGGGTTATAATTGGGGTACCTGCATTTAGGGTACTTACAACTCTACTTATAACCTACTTACTTAGCAGTCGTAGGGTGGGTTTCCTCCAGGTGAGGAGCGGCGTGTGTAGTGGATGCGGAGACCCCAACCCCTCCACCCGATGTAGGATCTAGCGAATCTAAGGATTCTATGAGGGAGTGATAGGCTTCTATAGGGTTGCATCTGGGTTTCCTGCACCCACAGCCTGAAGAAAGGCCCTAAACCGTAAACCTCAAACACCAAAAACTCCAGATCTCAAGGCAGCCACCCCGAAACAAAAATTGTCACAACATTCCTGGGATCCCATCTCCCCGCAAGGGAGTGCAGGAAGTATCTAAGCGTCACAGGGCTCGAGGCTTTAAGGTTAGACGGTTTGAGGGCTTAGGCGTTTAAGGGCTGAAGGGTTTGAGGGTTGAAGAGCTTTGGGTTTAGGGTTTTAGGGCCGGCCCAGTCAAGGGTTTACAGTAAACCCCATTGAGTTGGAAACCGGGTTAAGGCCAAATAGCGCTGGGATTCCCTATACATTACTCTTAAAGATTGAGGCTATGATGTTTCCAACTTTTGGGCTTCTACTGTAGGAGTTTAGGGTTTAAGATTTGTGGTGCTTTTGGCTTCTGGGCTGTTAGGCTGTGATGTCGAGGCAAACCTACGCGAATCATGATCGTACCCAAGGGCAGGGTTCGTGATGTTTGCATGAATCCGTGTCCTGCTTTAGACCTTGAAGTTCAGTTCCGATTATCGTTAACATGTCATTACGAAATTGAAAATGACTAAGTACAAGAATGAGTTCTTGTCAGTACGTGTCAATTGCTGTTGGAGCGCCATGGCTGGCACTCTCACATTTATGCATAAGCACCGCGCATAGCATGAGGAACCCGACATGACTCCGGCAATTAGTGGGATCACCGATATGCCGATCGTCTCACCTACGCGGAAGCGCATGCCACACGCGGAAACCAAAACAACGCCCGGATGCACAGCTGCACTGCTTCAAGAAGGCGAATCCTCCTAACCCTAACCCTAACCCCTAACCCTAAACCCTAAACCCTAAACCCCTAACCCCCTAACCATAAACCCTAAACCCCAAGCTTAAGCACTATAAACCCTAAACCAACCCTTAGCAATTGCACCCCAGAGCCATGAACCTCTATGCAACCAATGGTAATAACAGCAATAAGAACTTTTTCAATGATGGTAATTATAATAATAGCAATCATCATAGACCAATAGTCTGGTACTATCAGGAATAGTAGTAGTATTACCAATAAACGTTGCGGGCCCGACCCTCTGAATCGACTTAGTACGACATCTGGACCTCTGAAGCAAAACTGATGTCTATGGGTTGTTCAATTTTGGGTCTACTTTAACTTTAGGGCTTGGGATTCAGGCTTTGAACTATAGGGGTTGGAGTTTGGACATGTGGGGATACAGCAATCGCGTCGTGACTGAACAAGTTTGTAGCTATCCTTAGCTACTAATCCGTAGTCACTGTTGGCTTCAGAACAATGTAGGCTTCGCCTTTAGCGTGTAAAGTTTAGCAGTTTAGGGCTTTAGGGCGCAGGGTTTAGGGTCTATATATGAGTTCTTGCAGGCTTCAGGGTCTTCGAAGGTTTATATGGTTTCCTATGGGGTTCTTGTAGAGGTTGCTAGAGGCCTATCTAGAGTTGAAATCATCGTAGAATGCTTATCTTTTGCAGGGTTTAGAGGGGCAAGGTTTGGGCATCACACTGGGCAGGGTTGAAGTGAAGGGCTTGGATATCCATACTGAAATAATGAAAAAATGCTTATCTTTGCAGGGCTTAGAGGGGCAGGGTCTGGGCATCACACTGGGCACAGCCGATGGCTCGTGGACGTATCTACGGTGGAGATATCTGTGTCGGTCAGAAGCTAGAATAATTCAAACCATTGAGCACTCGGAACCTCCTCGGAACCTTTTCGGAACTTCGTCGGACCTCCTCGGAACCTCCTGGGAACCATCTTCGAACCTCCTCGGAACCTCCTCGGAATCCCCTCGCAACCTCCACGAAACCTCCTCGGAACCGTACGTAGGGGATCACTTGCTGGCGACCCCTACTTAAAGAATTGGGCTCTCTAGAAGTCGTGTTTGCAACAGCTCATGTGTTTAGGCCTTGGCATCAAAGACTTCGGGTGTTCGGCTTAACCCACGGATCTTCGGGCAATTGTCGAGGGCTATCTCAGACAGCCTTACACCCCGTCAGTACCTCTGAATTGCGGAAGATGCATCAAACTGCTCATATTCTCCATGATTTGGCTGCGATGTGGCCAGATGTATCGAATCAACATTCCGCAAGGATCGACTCTCAAGCATGCAGCGGTGATGGCAAATATTCACGACAAATGGAAATCGTGCGTGGTCGAAATTAGAAGAAGGGGTGAGTAAGGTGCAGATGGCAGACAGAATCTTGGAACATGAGTCTGTGGCAGCTGTGGCAGCCTACAGCCCTAAACCCTAAACCGCAGGCAGGCAGCTAGATGAGCACCAAGACGTCTCACCAGCTCACCCGGCTTCATCGGGCTCCATTCCACTACATAGCCTTCCGATGTACTCAGGCACCACAGCGGACAACTCATGCTCATGGATCCGAAGCTCCTAAACCAGCAGAAGCACTCTAAACACTAAGCCCCTAAACTCTAAATCTGAGCCTTAAACTCTAAACCCCAGCACCCAAAACCCTGAACCCTGAAACCCTGATGTAGAGGACTAACTTCAAACCTTCGAGGCTGAGTTCGCATTGACCCTGGACATGAGGACCTTGCCCGAAGCCCCAAAACGAAGTTCATGGTTCAGGGTGTGGGGGTTTAGGGGTTCAGAGCCCCAGGGCTACATACTCTTGGGTCCACGTAGCTCCGACATCCGAAACCAGAATCGAAGAAGCCTTGATGCTAGGTTTAGGGTTTAGGGTTTAGGGTTTAATCGTGGATGCAGAGCCTGGATGCTGCAGCTTCTGCCACTTCGCTTGCCGAGGCAGCGTAGGTGTTGGGGCTTCAGGGTTGCTAACCCAGGTTTCCCTCTTTGCGCTTGAGGACTTATGTATTTCAATGGGATGGTCCTCACGTTTCAGGACGACCAAGTCTAGCTCTTGCAACAGTTGCGACGCCGTGCTGTTATCTGATGGCGGGACACGGTCATTGGTGCGATAATGACTGCATTAATCTCACTGTGACAATGGGGATTCCTCCAATATTCGCCATTCCTCTTAAGATTTCGAAATGTCCATCGCCAGTGTTGTTACTGCTTCTTGCCCGTGTGATCTTTCTGGAGTGTTGCCAATCACATGACCATCTCCCCCTTAGTCGGTTTCGGGCTTTGGGTTTAGGGTTTTAATGTTTTGGGTTTGAGGATGTAGGGTATAGGGTTTAGGGTTTCATTTTTGGGCTTCGATGTTTTGGATTTGGGAGCTTAAGAGTATTGAAGGTTAGGGGTTATCATGCTGAATGTGCATCGTAATTAAAAGCTTCCATAGCATAGTATCCGGAATAGTTGGCAATGCGCCCCTCAAGCTCACTCCACGATTGTACGACAACAGATACCAACACCTTATTCAAACTGGAACATTACCCCCCCCCTACATTAGCAAGAGCCAGATATCCGGCATCACCTCCGACGAGTCCCACGGCCTAAAGTCTACCTTGAACCACCATCACCTACGTTTCTCTGTAGCTTCCTATTTGAGACCTTAATAATATAAAGTCAATAAGGGAACTGCAAAAAAGTGGGTTGTGGTAGTTCAAGGTAAATTCTGAAGCCTCGGAACAGAAGCTCTGATGTTTGACCCATGAGATCACCTCGGGTGCGGTTGGCTTCCAGAGTCCATGGGTCTTATTGATTAGAGTTGGGGTTAGACGTATATGGTAGTATAATTGTAGTGAGGAGATTGAAGGACTACTGCTACTGCTGGGGTTTAGGGTTTAGGGTCTACGACGACGACTACGACGACGACTACGACGACGACTGCGACGACGACGACGACTACTACTACAACTGCTACTACCACTACTGCTGCAGATAGTACCCCGAGTCCGATCTCTATATTAGGTAGTGCGCGGGTTTCCTTGTGGGATCCCTTTGCCCCGCAGGTGCAGATGCCCCGCAGCTTTGCAGCCGCTGGCCAGGATCGAGAGTGCCACAGATAGTCCTCAGGGTCTCTAATATATGGGCTTCAAGAATTATACTTATACTGTCATTTTTTGTTTGCGGGGGCTCCTTATTAGAATAGTTATAGTATATTATACACCAGAATCCTGTTCTGACTATCAAGGCCCCTATGGTACTTTGAGTTTATCAATCGGAGGCTTAGCAGAGGGGCGAAAGTAACTCGCACAATTCCTTCCAGCCTCTCGTTATTGCTATACTATGCTGTACCCCAACCGTTGTACCCCAAAAGCCTACTGCAATTGCCAAAGCAACGATGCTAAACCATGGCAGATTACCTGAGCTTTATGCAGAGTCTCATACCCAGGGTCTAGATCGTCGGGTTTATGGTTCATGATGGAGGGTTGCAGCCCGGAATCGGGAGCAGAATCCGTCGAGGGGTATATGATGTTCGGTTTTGGGCTCGGGTGTGGGAGGTATAGGGCTACGCGTGCGCATAGGTAGGGCTTCGGGGCCAGAGGCTTAAACTGGCGGTTGTAGAATGGGTGGGAGCGATGGTATTCCCACTATTGGAAGAAGCCTTCCGAGGGCTGTGGTTCAGGAAAGGTCTTACATCCTAACTAGACGGAGGAGATTTCCATGGATAACCTTCGCTTTTCTTAGGGTCGCATGATACAGGACATGAAGAGATACTGTAACTATAGCATACAAATGCAAAAGGACTGCATATAACGCTCCAGGCGTGAGCTACTGCCCAAAGTTCCCATCTGACAATGGCTTCTGAATAGCTAGGACTAGCAAACGCTCCCTTTTGGTTCCTGGATCCTGTGCAGCTATATACTAAAATGCACCCCGAAGCCCTCTCCTAACATATTCCAACCCCATCAAGACAGCTATAATCCGTTCATTTAGACGCCCCCCGGGAGGGCTGTGGGTCGGGCGAAGCTAAAAGTTTTAGGGTTGTTTTCTTGGATTTAGGTTCGTGGTTTAGGTGAGTAGACTAAGTAGGGCTGGTTTTGGGTGATTTAGGTTCGAGGTTTCTGGGATTGGAGTGCTAAGTAAGGCTGAATCTGAAGGGTTGTTGTCTGGGTTTGTTGATATGGCGTTTGTGTTGGCAAGGTCAGCAATATCCGGTGTCGTGCGTGATCTGACGTGATATACATGAGCAGCTGGCGAATATAGGGGCCGTAATAATTACCTATACTGTTTTGTGGGTTCCTTATCCTAGTTAAAGCATAACTTGCCATATAACCCTTTTCCAATTGTTAATGCCTCTATAGTTTAGAACCCTACCAGATTATAACTCCCCTTTAGACCCTTTTAAAGAGGAACCCCACTCCCTTAAAAAGGAAACCCCTCTTCTAATTATTAAGGCCCCTATGTTACCCTAAGGGTCCATGTACTCATATAGCATATACTTGGGCCCCAATGTACCTAAATAGGGACTACATTAAGGCCAATGTATATGGGAGTTTCCGAAAATTAGGGGTACCGTATTCTGGGGGCCTTATAATAAGGATCCTACTATTTAAGGTACCATATTAGGGTCCCCTATTTTCGGAAACTCCCATGTATATACTATATGAGTACATGGACCCTTAGGGCTAGCAACACATGAGCCGATCTGGCAGGAACTTCAGCTCGACCCCGGGAACGCTGAGCCTTTGGCGTTGTTGCGGGCTTCGGGCTTAGGGCTTGGGGCTTAGAGTTAAGGTTAAGAGCCTAGGGTTTTAGAAGTTTAGGGTTGAGGTTTTAGGAAGGGCTTCGAGTTTAATTCGACAGTTTGGTTTGAGTGCCGCTTACAGCGGCTTCGAGTTTAGGCAGTTTGGTTTGAGGGCCGCTTGGGGTTCACGATGAGTTTGCCTCTGACTTTGTTGAAGGTTGAGGTTTTCTCAACGGTGGATTTGACTTCGAAGTTGGTCTATTTGGTTTAGAGGGTTTTGCAAGATTCCGGGCTTTGGGTTTATTGGGTTATAAGTCATAAGTGCCTGCCAGGTTTGCATGGCTTTGGGAGGCTTTTTGGGTTTGCGGCGCTTCGACCTCGGTAGGTCTTGTTGAATCTAGGTTTCAGTCAGTCGTCAGGGGCTTACAGTTGAGATTGCACAGTTTACAATTCAGGGTGTACCTACAGTCTCCCATTGTAGTCCTTTTTTCGGCTCACATGAAACGATCCGACGAATGTTAAGACTAGTTAAATAAACAAAAAGGAAGCTTCAGTTAAGACTCCAGTGAGTCTAACGAGAGCCGTGAGCATGAGTCTAAGGCTTGGGGTTTAGGATTCCGAGGCAGAGTCACACTTGGAAGACATTCCGAACACCCACGACCTACCTAAACCCCAACCTAGTAGGCATCTCAAAGCCCAAACAAGACGTAACAAAAACCTATTGGGTAAGTTTCCGATGCGTGTTTGCCAGGTTTGTCGTCGCCGCGCCACTCGGGAATTTGAGCGATGCTTCAGCGCCGGCCTCAGCAAGAGGTTCAGTTTTCGGGCTTCAGCGGTTCAGGGCTTCAGGGTTTAAGGTTTGCCTGTGGCCCAAAAGAACTACCCTTTTAAGCAACTATATAAAGAAACCATCATACGAAGCCCCGAAAAGGTAGGTCTATTCAGCTACACTGTGGGGCTGAAGGGAACTCCAGAAAGTTGGAATATGGTTTCAGGGTAGGATACCCTATAATTTACCTTAAAAGGGTTGCGATAATGATATTCCAGCTTTCTGGCTTTTACTTTAAGGAGTTTAGGTGTGTGTATGGGGCCGAAGCCGAAAGAAAAAGCTCCAAACCTGGGCTGATAGGTAGTATTATTAGGGAGACCCCTTAAAGGGTACCCCTTCTGAACCCTACTTCTGGCTTTCTTAAAAGGGGCCTAAATTTGAGAGGGTCTATATCCCCAAGGGTCCCCCTAATCCTATCTCCCAGCTGAAGGCTTCAGGGCACTCGCTGCTATTCCATGCACACACACACACACAGAGAGGCATGGAGGGCTGAGGTTGAAGAGCTTTCAACATCCTAAAACCCCAAACCCGAAACCCTAAACCCTAAACCCAAAATAGCTTTAGGAGTTTAATTTGAGGATGGAAGTTCCTGGCTCCTTGGGCGGGGGGAGCCGTCGTGCTTGTTCTACCGGACACGCTAGCTTTATCCTAGGTAGCAGTTGGGAGACCCCTTATGAAGGGGATCCTTTTTAACCCTAGTTCTGGCTCTTGTAAAAAGGGACCTTATTAGGAGGGTCTATATCCCCAAGGGTCTCCCTAATCCGAACTCCCAGTTGAGGGTTAGTGTTTTCGCCGTTTTTTCCTAAACTCTCTCAGTTCCAGGTTGAGTGAGTTGAGGTGTTGAGCTGATTGTTTTGAGGTTTCCGCTTTAGGGCAGCCAAGGCAATGCATGGTGTTGAGTCCTTCAACTCAAGTGTTGTAAAGAAGAATGATGCCGCCCGAGTAGCCCGAAGCCGGCTGTAGACTATCCCTTGAGAAAAGGAGCTGGCGGCACTGGCTGGTGCAGAGATAGTTTAGAGAGTGACGTTTCCTGCCAGACGCTGCAAGGGATGAGTAACTAGTATGGAACTTGTAAACGCATGGGGACCCTTAGGGGTGTAAGGGGGAGGGAGGGGATCGGGCCTTTACACCCCTACCAAGAACATAGTCTAAGGCCTACTTACGAAACTATAGCCTAAGGGTTCCAATGATAAACCTGCAATCCAAGTCTCAAAGAATGCGGGCCATGTCTCAGCTGACTTAAGGAGAGGAGTTTCCGAAAATAGGGGATCCTACTACGGTACCCTAAATCGTAGGATCCTTATTTTAAGGACCTCAAAATAAGGGACCCTAATTTTCGGAAACTCCCATGTCTCTGCCCTCAGCTGACTTGAGGAGAGAACCATCTCATCCTTGAAATGCACGGGCCCTCAGCTGCTTTGAGGTTTAGGGTTTAAGGTTTAGGGTTGGATGATAGGGTACAAGGTTCCTAAGTGAGGTTAGATGTTAGAGTACAGGGTTCCTTAAAAAAGGGCTCCTTAAAGGGCTCTATAAGGGATCTATAGGAGTTTAGGGTACTAGGTTCCTGAAAGGGCGCTTTAAAGGGCTCTATAGGATATCAGGGTACGAGGTTCCTGAGTAGCGCCCTTTTGCCCTTTTTGTTTTTTGGGTTCCATTACGAAAACCGAATAGTAGGAACACGAATACGCTTATTGCTGTACCAGGGCGCACCATACTGTATTATAATGGGGCTAATTACTCAGGAACCTAGGTTCATATAGGGGCCTTGATACTCATAATTAGTATAGGGTTCGGGGATATTATAGCATATTAGCAAGGACCCCGAAAAAACATTCGGAATTACTCAGGCCCGCGCAGTACTGCAATCCATCTCTCGCAAGCACGAAGATCATACGACCAGCCATTGCTACATATCCACAGCTTCTTCACCAGAGCGGAGACAAGTATCTCACTTGCGTGCACATGGTCTTTGTTCATGGATAGAAGCAACAACTCTGGTGGCAGGCATACAACGTACAGTCCGAGGCAGCACAGTATGAAGCAGGATCTAATAATCGCGGATCTCTAGATCAGGGCATCCACTAGCTGCCCTTTATGCTTGAAAGCTACGCCAGGAACCGCAGGCAGAGCGCTTGTACCACGTAACCTTGTCATAGGGAGTCGCGAGGTCGGCTACTATAGGAACCTGAATAATTTACCTATACTGTTTTTTGGGGGGTTCCTTAATTTATTGATAGTATGATGGGCCCCAAAACCCTATTCGAATTATTAAGGCCCCTATTTACAACTACTATGTTTCATTTTCCGGTTCCTTTTCGATTCAGTGGCATGCCCCAGAAGTGAGCTGGAAATTGAGTTCAACATCGGTTCGAAAATGGAATAGATGTCCTTTGTATTAAGAGCCAGTACCTCCCTAACCCCTAAACTCCTCGGCATCCAAATAAAGCCAAAGGAACCCTCCACGAAAGCCCTTCACACCATATGGCACATAAGGATCTCACGAATTGTTTCGTCTCCGAAACCCCGAAATCTATGCCCAACACCCTGAAGCCTAAACCCACAATCGAAGACACCCGTGGGTTCTCTACTTGGGGAAACTGTGTAGCCCAGTTGCTCACCGAATTGCCGCGGAGAGCATGCAGATCGCCGAGGCCATACGTAACCTTTAGCCAAATGGGTAAGCTTGTCTGTATGTATGGGTTTAGGGTATAGGGTCTAGGGTCAGGGTTTAAGCTTTAGGGTCTGGGGCTTATGCATGCATTCATGCATGCAGGTATGCAGGCAGTTCTACATCATTCATGCCACCCTCACAGAAGCTTTTTCATTTTGGGGGAAGGAGTTCGCCCTGCAATGCTTGCAGGCAAAGACTAGACGTACAGTTTAGCGATTCCGTTTGGAGGGGGCTGGCTTAGCAGTGCCGCCGAATCAGAAGACAGGTGACCCAGAAGGAATCCCGCAATAAAGCCGTGAGAATCTTGGATCCAGCACGCAAGAACTCAAACTCCCCCAAGTCCTGAGGATCCAGGCAGGCAGGTATGAAATTGAAAAGCATAGTTTTAATGTATCATCTGGCTCAAGCTTGACGAAAGCAGCCCAAAGGCCGAAAACTCCAAAATCGCCTCGACCGCTGAGCTGGGCCGCAGTGTTGTGTCAGGCTTTGCTGCACCGGCCGTCTGCATTGGAGGTCGAGCTCATGGGATAGGAAGGCTCTTTAAGTTAATTCAGTTGCTTGAACATTACTCGTACAAGTAATCCCTCAAAGGCCCTATAGCTTTAATCGTAGAACTGTACAATAATGAACCCCCCAAAATCCTACAGTACTCTACTGTTTTCCTATACTAGGAAGTTTCTTGAAGCTAGGAGTTTTGAGGTTGCTTCAGGGGATCTGTAAGTTGTCCTCTATGGCATGGGATGATCCGGTTTAGGATTTCGGGTGTTCATACGTTGTCAGGGCTTTTGTTCTTGCTAGTTTGCGTCAGGGTTCGTCGGGTTTAGTGTTGCTGTGTACAGATTCGCCCTCCGCCCTAGTCACCCTACGCGTCCGCAGAAGGCAATTTTTTGGGGTTCGTTAGGGTTCAAAGTTTGGGGTGCATATAGGGTCTAGGTGGTTCGCGCGATTTATACCGTCTGCGACGACGAGGGTTTAGGATTTGGAATCACATGGGTGGTTGTCAAAATGATGGTCCCTTTTTGGGTCCCTAAAATAGTACGGCACCTAATATTTAGGGTACCCAGAAAGGGACCATAATTTTGACAACTACCCACATGGCCTCTCAGGCATGCTGGACAATTTTTGATAGCTTGAGCCTAAAGCCAAACGCGCAAACCCTAAACCCAAACCCCTAAAACCCCTAACTCTTACAGCCCAAGACCCTAAGGCAAAAGCCTGAAAGTTGGAATATGATTATCCTAACCCTTCTATGGTAAATTATAGGGTATCCTACCATGAAACCATATTCCAACTTTCTGGAGTTCCCTGTAAAACCCTAAACCCCTCAACCTCTAAACCCTAAAGCCACTTGGAGGCTCCCGGCCAACCTCTGGTCTGCAGTTTTCCTGACTGAGCACTTGAGAATAGGGTTTATGGTTTATCGGGTTTAGAGATTAGGGGTTTAGGTGTTCAGGGGTTTAGGGGTTTAGGGTCTGGGGGTTTAGGGTTTAGGGAGCACTTGAGACTTGATGTCTGCGCTTTTGCAGTGAGCCGGCGAGTTCCAACTTTCTGTGGTTCACTATAATCCCTACTTGCAGCCCGAAAAAACTTACGAATTTAGGCTTCCTTACTTTCCTTTCTTCGTTTTGTTGCTACAACTCAGAGAAGGTACTGTAGGCCTGCTGGGCTCCGAGGGGTCGATTAACTAAGGGTTCTGTCTACCTCAAGTAACATGCCCCCCCAAAAAACACGAAACCTGTTCTAATTATTCCCTAAACCCTTTCAACCCTAAACCCTAACCGGTTGTATTATTTTTGGGCACCCGTGCTCAGCCAGCCTCCTGCAAAGGCGGTCGCCACGCCCAAGCTGGTGTCTTTCTACGCCCATAACGAGGTCGAGATAGCGCTCTGCAATGGTTCTACAAGAGCTAGGGTTTAGGGATGTTTAGGGTCTAGGGTTCTATGATGGCTCCATGATCAGTTAGGGTTGTAGGTTTATCTCATGGCTCTTTGTCTAACGAGTTCTGTAGGGTCTCATAAGGGTTCGAAACTGATACTAGAATGATTTGCACTCAGCCCTCCAGAATCCGATAAACCCAGCACCGAAAGAGCTTGAAAGCTCCCCTTGTTTTCCTGTGAAATATCAGACGTGCGGGTGAGCAGGGGAAATGATTACTGATTATTCAGACCCCTTTTATCAATGTCACTCACTTCGTGCTCTGAAGGGGTTATGGTAAACGGATTGTCAAAAGATGAGGGGTTTAGGTTAAGGGCGTATGCAAGTACAGTTGAACAGTGAAAACTGTTTGGTGGTCGTGCATTCTCGGGAGTCGGACCTCCACGGACACTAGCAGTAAGCACAGAAACACGAAGCAGAATCAAGATCAGAATGCAACCCGCTTGGATTGCATTTGTAGCGATATAACTCAGAGAGATCGGAGTGGCCCCCTCGTGCTCGGCTTCTGAATCTTAACCCCAGGGTCCCCAAAACCCTATCGCCCCTCCAGGCCTTAGGCTCCAAACGAATCCCTTTTGGAAAGTTTCCTTGAACCATATATAGCTTAAACCCTAGCCCTTTGGAAGGTTCATGTAAGATAGCGGTCGTGATAAACACTCATATTCCCCTCTTCCAGTTCCCATATATATATATATATATATAGATATGCTGGATTTTTCCTAGTTGTTACGGCCCCTATATTAACCCGTCGTGCTTAGAGGCGGAACGCACCAGCGAACTTCTCAGTGCCCTGCGGCAAGGCGAGGATGCCTGGCGCTTAGGCTTGCAGGTTTGGGCTTTTGGGGTTGGGGTTTAGGGTGTAGGGCGCAGGGTTCAGGATTAGGGTTTCATTTTAGGATGTAGTTATTGTCTTTCATTTTCGTGATCGTAGTGATCATGGCAATAATAGTACTATTGCTGGTATGAAGATTTGCAGGTTTGAGATTTTAGGCTGTAGTTGTAGTTATCGTAATCGTAGTAAATTGTAATACTGGCTGGAATAGTAATAATGCTTATTCATAACCGTCATAATAGCAACTATAGTAATGGTAGTAATACGAATGGTTTTCAGTGATAGTGGATGGTCTAACTGTGACCATAGTAATGGTAATACTAGTCTTGCACATGCTTGCTTGTTTGTGGTTGTCAGGTTTACATAGGGTATTGCGGTCTAGGGCTTGGGGTATAGGGTTCAGTGCTGAAGGTCAGGTTGTAGATTTGTTTTAGTGTTGGAGTTTGGGTTTGCGGCTTTGAGTCTTGGATTCGACAAGAGCTTGTTTACACCCTCCTGGGACAAACGAACGCCCTCGAGCCTTTACTACTTCCTAAAGCCCAGACCTGAATGCCGCTATGCCCCTTCGACACTTCAGCGACCATCAGCATATTGGTTTTATACGAAACTTAAGCTATTCCTCAAAGTCATTAAGGCCTCCCTATTACATGAGGTAGCCATCGTTCCCCGTGCGGGAACACCTGCAGTTTGCGATCCAGGCCGTTTGCCGCGAGCTCAGACAGCATCTTTACAGCTGCCTTTCGGGTGCTTTCAAGTGAGCTTTAACCTGGAATTCAGCAGACGTTTGTAGGGCTGTTCGGGGCTTTGGGTCAGGGTAAGCCCTATAGAAGCTTGTTATAAGCCCTAATATGGCTTTGTCTGGCTTGCTAAGGGCATTCCGGGGTTGAGTGTGCTATGTTTCAGAGGTTTGGTCCTCAGGGAGGCCTTGTTGCGCATGGCGAGAAACCGTCAACTTGTCGTGTCAACCGCAAGTTGCCTGGGTACGCCCCGCCGCTGTCAACTTGTCATGCCCACCGCGACTTGGGCTGATGAAACGAGCACCAGACTGGCAAACACGAAGCAGGCATCAGCAGGAGCCCTGCATCCTCAGCAGAAAGCTTTAGAGCTTAAAGGTGCTTGGTACTCCTGCCGAGTCAGCCTAAAGGCCTAAGCCGGCCAATCTTGAGAATAGGTACTGCGTGTATGATGTTTCTGCGCTCTGTATTGAGTGTCGTGGAAGGGTCTGAATATTCGCAATACTGCCACATATGAATGACCCATATAGGCATACTGTGTACTATGATATTCCGCAACCTCGATTCACGATTACGGCCCTATTTTCGGGGTTCACAAAGCGGTAAAATGCTCAAGCTTGTACCAAGGGCACAAGTACTTCAATCAAACACTTCCTTGCACACTGACCCCACTGACCTACAAGTACTGCGCGCCAAACCCAAGTACGTAGTTGTTGGGCCCTCGGATCATCTTTGAGTTTGCCTCTTGCGCTGACCTTGTTAGAACTGTTCCCAAAACCTCTGAAGGCCAGAACCAGACGAGCCTTAAGCATCCGGAACTCCTTCTTTCCAAGATTCTTCCCCCCTATAGAAACCGACCTTTTCAGGAAGTTTTTGAGCCGCTCCTCAAGCAGCACAATTCCCTAAACCCTAGCCCCTTTTAAGGAACCGTTTTAGCAGCCCCTTAAGCCGCAAATTCCGACTCCCTTGATGGAGCGACTGCCTCTCGAGGCTTGTGCAAGCTGCGCACCGGGAGGGCTTCCCAGCCCACTCCTTAGCCAAGCCTTACGGGCTCTTTGAACAGTTCTTCTAGGACTCACCTGTGACCCCAAACCCTGCCAAATGGCGGGGAAATTACAGAGAGATGATTTAAATGACCCCCAAAATCTTAGGTTGTTGGAATCACCGGCAGGGTTTAGGGATAGCCACTGGTTCCTTGAAAGGTCCTGTTTATTCAGGCATCTAGGGTCTTCCTGGTTAGGGCGTACCTGCGGCCCAAAGAACCTACCTTCTGCGGTTGCTTATCAAGGTTTCTTCACATAGTTCCTTCAAGAAGCTGATTTTTCAAGTGTACCTAGACCCTCCATCTACCCTCTATTAGACCCTAAATGCCCCTTATTTGGGACCATATACCCCTATCTGAGGGTACAAGGAGGGTCCTGGTAGCCTTGGCTTGTTAATGGGTTTACCCAGAGGCTCCATAGTAGTTCCTTTTTGGGATTACCTTATAGGAGTCTATATATGAGCCCCAAAAAGGAACTACTTTGGAGCCTTAGGGTAAGAAAGGGTTTTGGAGGGACCGCTCCCCTGGGCCAGCGGGAGTTTCAAGGCTGTTGTTCTGGTGAGAGTTCGTATAAGGGGGGGGTTCCTTTAAGGGGCTCCTTTGAGGGATCTTTTGGGGGTTTAGGGTTTAGGGTTGATGATATAAATCCTGCATTACCCATGATAAGGAATATACCATAATTCCCATCGTTTCGAGTCCTTAGGGTCAGGCAGGATTTTGTCCATCAAGAGTAGCAGTACCATACATAAAGGTTTTCGGGCTTGGGCTGGTGTAATGCTTTGGGATTTATTTGCGTGTTCGAGCCTAAGCCCTCGACCCTAACTTCCGTTTTTTTAAGGGCGTGGTCATTGGCTCAAAGAGCCCTAACACATGAGTCCTGATAGCTTTCGGCGCAGGAGAATGTTTTTTAGGGTAAGCCCGACGGCCCGACGAATGCAGCTTGGACGTGGGGCTCACAGTTTAGGGTCTGGGATTTTAGGGTTTAGGGTTTTAGGGTTTCAGGGTTTAGGGTTCAGGGTTCAGGGTTTAAGGGTTTCGGGTTTTAGGGTTTAAGGGTTTAGGGTTTTAGGGGTTTAGGGTTTTAGGATTTAGGGTTTAGGGTTTTAGGGTTTAGGGTTTAGGGTTTTATGGTTCTTGGTTGAGGGTTTAGAGGGAGAGAGCCATTCGAAGGCCTCGGCCGGTCCCAGCGCGGAGAAAAAAAGCCGAAAGCCTCGGCCCAAGAGGCGGACATCGCGGGCTCCAAGGCCCAGTGGAACCGCACCTTAGGGTTCCTTTAAAGGGTTACTCTAAGGGTACTATAAGGACTAAGGATTCTATAAAGGGATTAGGGTTTAGAGGTTTGGGAGTTTCCGAAAATCAGGGGTACCTTGAATTTAGGTGTCCTTCTAATAAGGATCCTAAGATTTAGGGTACTACATTACGGTCCCCTATTTTCGGACTCCCAGTTGGAGCCGCAGCATTCCAAGACGCGAGCGCATCTTCCAACCTCTATCACTCATCGATCCAGCTGCGGGTCCCAACTCGGTTTCGTCGAAGCAGTCTCATGTTCGAGATCGGCTGCTTGAAGCCACTCAAAGACCTTAGAGAGTTCACATCTCGCGGCGATCAGGTGCATGGCACGTGACGATGCAAAAGACTCTGCTTGGAGGTTGATGGGTAGTTATAATTATAAGTAGGGTAACTATACTTACAACCCATATTAGGGGACTTACAACCCCACTTATAACTACCCCTGAACCTCCAAGTGGTGCGTGTGCAGCACCAGCTCCTCCGGATAAGTTTAGGGTTTAGGGCCTTCAATTTTGTACATCTCAACTTCTCCATGTCGCTTCTGCAATGTGTTTGCCAGGTTCGTTCGGGAAAAGGTACAGTTTTGGTCGGTTGAAGGCTTGGGGTTTCATTGGGTGACCACGGTGTGTTTGAGAAGCATTTCTTCATGGGATGAGCATAGCCCGGAACTTCTGCTCAGAACTGCAAAGACCCGTAGGGTGCTAGAGCACCTTGAGGTGAAAGCTATACCCGGGCCTTGTAGCCTTGTGGCGGCGCTCTCGGCGAGTGGCCGTGGCCTAATTTTCGGCTGAATCTGTTTTTGGATTAAAATACTTACTGTTCCGGGTTCAGGGTTTGTGCCTGTGCAGACCTTGCGATTTCGTGTTGAGGTTGTCTCGCTTTAAAAGGAGGATCTCGCAGGGACCTTTTTGCGGTATCCATAGCAGGCTAGGACTTCTACAATGGACGGCTACCTGAAGCCCCCCACATGCCTGATAATGCAGCAGTCGCATGGCAGTGAGGTTCAGGGCAGCTGAAAGAATCCGCGACTTCGAGACCTGTACCTTGCATAGACAGAAATGGGTTTAGGGTTTAGGGTTAACCGCAAACATTAAAACGCGATACCACCAGCACGGTTCGGCGCTGTACAGCGGAAAATCCGACGATCCTTCCCACTGACAAATTGATGATCCTGTAACTGAATCTTGGGATACCCTAAACCCTAAACCGTGACGGTTGTGCTGTTGGTGAAGGTCCTTTTGTGAGCTTCAGCCGCGAAGCATGTAGCTTCAAATATCCGAGTAAGAAAGAGGTTTTAAAGCTTACCTATCTTATTTTGGTGGTACCTTCTTGCAACTATAGTAGAATATGCGCCAAAACCCTACTCTAGTTATCCAGGCCCCTATCTGTATATATATATATATATATATATATTATGTTTTTCGGAAACAAGTTTGCGACCGTGGTTATCCGCGGCATTGCTCTTGCTGCCACCGCTGCCGCGGCTGCAGACGTTGTTCGCCGTCCTCAACACTCCAGCTGCTAAACTGCTAGAGGGACGGCATTGAGTGTTGCTGCGATGCGATCTGTGGTGTTGTCCATGGTCCAGTCAGCGGACGCAATCTCATCACATGTACTCTCCTTCGGCTGCCCTCGGCTCCCATGCATCCAGCTTCGCTTGACACCGCGACAGTGCATCCACCCGAGACAATGCCTAAACCGCAACGGTCCCAAACCTTCCGCACTCTAAATGACCCATCCTCCATTACACTGGAAGCTTGCGAACCTCAGCTGGATTTCCCGAAATATGCTCAACACACCGAAAAAGACGGGTCGCAGAGATGAGATTGTGCGAGTTTATGGATGTGGAACTCCAAACACGAGCAGAACTTGTCTTCCTCAGGCTCTGGCCGCGGCCAGTAAACCTAAGCTCATAAACCGGAACACTTCAACCCTATACCCAAAAAACAACCAGCTCCCTCCCCGCCGACGCCTTCGCTGTGCCGTGCCAGTTCTGGCCATGGAAGGCAGGAGGTTAACCGGTCTTCTGCAAGGTAGACCCCTAAACTCCAAACCCTCAAACCCTGCAGAACATGTGAGGCCTTTCGACCCCAAATAGTATAGAATTCCAGGGCCTACTTGGGCAGTTTCGGCCGAGAAGGGTTTGTGGTGACATGACTGTAGCAGGTTGGGGCATTTTAATCAGCAGGGTTTGGGTTCAGGCTACATTTGGGGGCGTGCTCTGCTCTTTGATTTGACACATGGTAAGGGTCGGAAAACAAGCACTAAGATGTACAAGAGTTTCCTGCCCTTTAGAATGAAATAACCGCCCCCACTCCCCAAACCCGTGCTCAGTACTCCGAGTCTTTACATGCCGATCGTGGAAGCGACGGACAACGTCCTAAACCCGAGACCCTAGCAACCTAGACCCCTGGAATCGTTGCAGCCGGAAGCACTGAATAAAGACCGACAATGCAAGCCCACGAGCTTCCAGCGGCTTTGAGACAGGCGCCCCTGTGGCGCTTCATTCGGGCTGGCTGCAGGCTAACCTGTCCTTGTCATGTCAAATCGAACCCAATCGGGCCTCAGGGGGGGGGTCTTTACGATTCGAAACTACGGTGGGTGAAGAGCTTCAGAGTCGCTGCTTTCATGTATTTGGCTTTCGAAGACTGGGGTGTAGAGGTTTAGGCCTTCAGGTATGTAGGTCGATCCTTAAACCCTATCCCTACAACCCCGAAGCCCCCCCAAAACACTGCCCGAAAGCCGTAACCCGAAGCCATGTGCTGAGGGAGACAGGGTACTACCTGAAGGACCAAATGACCCTTAAAAGTAGGGATCCATATACTATGAATCCCTATATGGTATATGAACCTTAAACCCTTTTAGGGTTAATTTCGGCCTTTAACAATCTCAAGCCCTAAATGCTTCAAAAAGACCACAAGCAGTCGGCCTACGAGACTGAAAAGCTTCATGGGCTTCTGTACCTAAACCGTACCTATAGTGTCCATTGTAGTTCCTTTGTTTGGTTTAACCAATTTTATATTAAAGATCCTAAAAGGTAACCCCCGAAAAGGAACTACAATGGAGACTATAGGTAAAGCCCCGAACCCCAATCTACTGTGCAATCGGGCTTTTCTGACGGATTGTTTAGGGCTTTGTCGGCGAAGGGCATCCTTGAAGCAATTAGAGCGCACGACTCGAAACGAAGCACTTCGAGCACTTTGGGAGTTTGGGGTTTGGGGTTTATTATATATGTCACTAGGTATCGATTTGGGACAATGTGTAATTTCTTCAATGCTTAATATAGAGCCCGAATTCCAGATTCTGTTTAAATCGCCACGTAGTATACTTCAAACCTTGAACCCTGAACCCTAAACCCTAAATCCCAACCAAGGTACACTGGAGTTCAGTGTTTCGGGTTTTGGGAGGTCATTACAGTAGAAGCCAGAAAGTTGGAACATCGTTTGCCCCATGCCCTTAAAGTAAAGTATGTGGAATTCCAGCATGAGTCATCCTAAATCTATGTTCCAACTTTCTGGGTTTCACTATAGTTGAAGACACTTGAGTTCAAGATCTCAGACTTCGAGGGCTTAGCTTCAACCCGGTCTTAGTAAGATTCCTAAATTATGTACCCTAAACCCCAAACCCTAAACCCTTACAGACCCCTTTAAAGGAGCCCTAATGAAAGTCCAAAATCTCTCAATCAGACCCCGAGGGTTCAGCTTCAACCCGGCACACCAGTTCTGAAACCCGAAACTAGGATGCCCAGTAGTATCCTTAGTCCTAGGTTCCGAATAAAGTTACCCAATACCAAAAAGGGGGCTTGGGGTTTAGAGTTCCCTATAGTGACCCACAAAAACTTGGAAACCGGATTAAGGACAACATTACTCTTAAGGATTGAGGCTATTGGGCTTCCAACTTTTGGGCTTCTACTGTAAACTCATTGTCATCATCATTCTGATTATTGAGTCGTTCAGTCTGGTTTTCGGGAGCCGTAGGTTACTACTTTCTATGTTTTATTCACCTTAGGAAGACAGCCCGTGTGCTAGAATCAACAGCTTCGAGCCGAATGCCTTGGAAGACCTCGCGACCTGCAGGACCTCGCAGCTTGGTGCGATGATGTCTCGCTTCCAAGCCTATGGCAGCTGGCTACACCCCCTAAGCCCTAAACCCTAAAGCCTGACGAGGTGCTCTGCTTTGACGAAGCTTGGAATCGTCCCCTGTGGAACCAAAGCTATGGCTGCTGTGTGAAGTGGAAATCCCGAGCGGGAAAGCCGTGAAACTTGAATGATGCTGCTGGGGCTGCATTGATGCTCGGCTTGACCATGAGTTGACTGATGTTTTGATAAGCCAACTCATTGACATGACTGGACTTGTCACTGTGCATCTCGCGAGAGCCTTCTCATCATCATATCATTATTAGTAACAGTAGCCATTGAGTCAGAGTCAGTGGCAGTCGCAGCAGCAGCTGTCAAACTCCGAGTATTTTAAAATTCCTCCCGATGCAGACGTGTTCAGCTTGCATGTCGCAAGCAAAGATTGCATATCTGATGTTCAATGCTGAGCAAAACTCGTTCTCATTGTCATGTCTGCATTCATTTGGCTTGACGAAAGCGTTGTTGTGGGTGTCCTCCCTTTTGTGGCAGGTCCTCGAAGCTGCTTCCTGGGAGGATCGGTTGGGAGCCTCATTCGTGGTAGGCTTTAGGGTTTAGGGATTCAGAGTTTTGGGTTTTGGTAGGCTTTAGGGTTTATGGATTCAGGATTGTGGATTTTGGCAGGCTTTAGGGTTTAGGGTTTGGGGTTTTGGTCGTGGTAGACTCTAGGGTTTTGGGTTTTGGTCGTGGTAGGCTTTAGGTTTTTTTTGCTTTGGGATTTGGTCGTGGTAGGCTATAGGGTCTAGGGTTTTAGGGTTTTGGGGAGAGGAAGGTGCTCTGACTCAGGCTCGGAGTGAAAGAGCGGTATGATAACGAGATAGCAAACTGCTTTGGGGATCGGTGGCTTGCCTGCGGCCCTGTATTCCTTTAATTAGAGGGCCTGGGGTGAGGGTTTGAAAGTTGAGGTTCCGTAAACCCCAAACTCCAAGCCCTGTAGCGGTTCCGTTTGGATAAGCCTTCAGTTGGGCTTCTTGCAGGATCCTGCGTCGCTCGGTGGAGATTGGAGCGATCAGGGTTTAGGGCCCATAAAAGGCTTGATTATTGAATGTCTGGGGTGCTTGCGATGTTTTTAACAAAAGTTTTACCCCCGGACCCTAAACCCTGAAGCTTGAACACTGAACAAGACGAGGCAGCCAGAGGGCTCTGAACTCGTCCACCCATCATGGCTTGATGACAGCGGCCATTCAACAGAAAGGCGGTTGAATTCCAACGTGGATTTGAACAAGGTTTCGGTGAAGGAGTAGGGCTGGGCGGTAACGAAGCATACAAAGAAGGTCTCCGTGATGGCCTCCTGCGCGGCCGGGAGATAGGCATGGAAATCACTACAAGAGCGGCTTCGCCCAGGGCCGCAGCGAGCCCAGAGACTCCAACATCCCTTTATTAAGGAATATACCTTGAATCATATTAAGGATCCTACTATCATTTAAGGTATATTCCTTTAATTAAGGGATATTGGAGTCTCTGGGAACCTCGTGGCTGAGCTGAAACTCGCACGTCGGGGTCTGCAGCTGCGTTCAGGCGAGTTGCAGCTCTGATGCTTAGCTGTTGGTGAGCTCTCGACAAGACTTGCAGCATGAGCCCTGCAAAGTCTTGCTTGTAGGTGCCAAGGCATTCAAGGGCTTTTGGTTCTTATCAGGGTTGTGATGGGTGGCTCTCGGATCGTAGATCGTGAATCTTACTGTCTGGGTAGTCTGAAGACTGCCACTTGTTGGGTCTTATGGGTTACGACCACCCTAAACCCTAATCCGAGACCCTAAACCCTCAACCATAAAGCTTAACTTGGACGAGCCCGAAACCAGGCGCGTCAGACCTACGATTGAAGCGGCAATTTGATTTTAGCTCGTACAAAACCCTGCTGGGTTCAGGGGTTTGGGGTATATACCGTGTGAGCTTTAGGATTCATGGCTTATGTTGTTTGCTTGACGTCTGTCACGATCCTTAGGGATTGTCGCAGATGCATGCTATTTGGTGACATGACCTCACAGCATGTGTTGAAAATGCGCTCATATATATATATATATATATATATATATATATATATATACATACACACACACACGCAGTGCCACCTGCAGGTATGCAGACACGTACAGGTTTACATGTACGTGTTTTAAAATGTATATCGGCTCCCGCCGACGCTGTACCCGGTGACCCGAAGTTGCTCGAGCATCACTGCACGCACTGTGGATGCATCTTGAGGTGGTGCATCGTGCGCAGTGGTGCTGGGCACTTGGCACTGCATGGCTGTAAGGGTTTCGGGCTCTCGGATTTGAGGGTTTTGGGTTCTCAGGTTTGAGGGTTTGGGTTCTCGGGTTTGAGGGTTTTGGGGTTGTTTGTGCTCTTTGATCCAGACTTGAGGTGCTCATACACATTCCTCGAGGCATGTCACAGCGGGGCCCTCCAAAACGGCGGATTTTATAGACACCCTAAGGCCTCAAAGTAGTTCCTTTTTGGGGTTCATATTTAGAATCCTATATGGTAATCCGAAAAAGAAACTACTTTGGGGCCTATGGGTAAGCCCTAGGGAAATCCACAGCTCCAGCTCCAAAATCGTATTGTGCCCGGCAACTCCCAGGCTGTAGGCTCCTGATGCAAGTGTTTTTGAGGGCCCTGACCGATATCCTAAACCCTACAAGACTAAAGCTAAGCCCCTAAACCTCTGAACCCTAAACCCCTAAACCCTAAACCCTAAACCAAGACTAAAACTAAGCCCCTAAACCTCTGAACCCTAAACCCCTAACCCCTAAACCCTAAAACAAGACTAAAACTAAGCCCCTAAACCTCTGAACCCTAAACCCCTAACCCCTAAACCCGAAAACTCGTCCGAAACTTCAGATGCAGCTGGGACTGAAGCTCTGGCAGCTGAAACATCCAAGGCCAACTCCCCACGACGGTTGATGATATAAATCCTGGGGTTCCTTTAAAGGGACCTTTAAGGGGTGGCTTTAAGGGGTTCCTTTAAGGGATCTACAGGGTTCATAGGGTTGAAGGTTTAGGGTTTGGGGTTGATGATATACATCCTGCATTACCTGAATGACCCCTAGACTGGGCTTTGAAGTACCGTACTTTAATACTTTTTTCTTAAAGGAGCCCTTATGAAAAAAAAGTTTATACTTTTTCTCACCCTGGTTACTTAAAAAGCCCAGTAGACTATGGGAATAATGGTATGTTCGTAATTATGGGTAATGCAGGCTTTACATCATCAACCGCACCCCAGATAGTAGCCCTAAGCCAGACAAGTGGAGAAGCGCGACCCAGCTCTCATGGAACGCACTCAGAGATCCCTGAAGCCTACCTGTAGCCCCAAAGACCTACCCTTGTCTGGACATGTATATGTATATATACACACATCTGTATACATAGATAGATAGGATGGATTAGATAGTTAGATAGATAGATAATAGATAGGTAGAAAGATGGACACCGTTATAAGGAATCGGATGAAGGTGGGACCTGTAGGGTTTCTAACCTATACCGCAAGCACTCAAGGAAAGCGAGCCCTGAGGTTCTTGAGCTCTTCGACGACGAGACATGCTCTCGACGTCGAGGCATGCTTAGGGTTTAGGTAATCGCAGCGCTGGTGGATCGTTGTCTTGATCTCAGCCCCCTAGTATCTTTCGAGCCAGTAGCTAGGGTTTAGAGCTTAGGGGTTTAGGTTTGTGTTTGGGGTTTAGGGGTTTAGGGATTCCGCGCAGGGCAACTATATTCTACGACTAGTGTGAAGAGCTCCAGACCCATAAAGCCACACTGCCAAGAAACCTAGACCCGAAACTCGCGTACTCTACGCCCCAAGCCCTCAAACCCTAGGCCAAAGCTCATCCGAGGGTTCACACGGCATGTTGGCTTTCCTTTAGGTAGTATCATTAGGGAGACCCTTAAATGGTACCCCTTCTGAACCCGATTTCTGGCTCTGTTAAAGGGGGCCTTATTGAGAGGGTCCATGTCTATATCCCCAAGGGTCCCCCTAATCCTAACTCCCATCCTTGTTCACCAGCATTGAAATCTGTTGAGCTCGCTTGTTGTGGCATGGAATGGGCCGCCTAGGCTGAATGTGGGGTGAGTCGTGGCTCCAATATCCCTTAATTAGGGCTTATACCTTAAATCATATTAAGATTTTAAGGCATATTCCTTAATTAAGGGATATTGGAGCCTCTGGGGTTTAGGGTTTAGAGGTTTGGTTGAACTGAGCTGTCATGGGCCCCCCTTTCTTGGGAGGAGTGCAGGATCGCAGGTGCTCATGTACAACCCCACCTTGCCGGAAAGCCCAATATCCCTCAACTGCAGATAGCTCCCTCACCTAAAGAGAGATCCTTGACATCATGCTTGTATATGACTTAATTGAGGGGCATTGGGCTGTCTTGCTTTCGCGTTGAGGGTCGGAATCTTGGAACCACTGGGACAACTGAATCTCCGAACTGAGGGGCCGACAGGCCTGGGGGTTCCCAGAGACTCCAATATCCCTTTATTAAGGAATATACCGAAAATTATAGTCGGTTCCTTGATCAAGGTATATTCCTTAATTAAGGGATATTGGAGTCTCTAAATTTAGGGTTAGGGATCCTTCGTCGGAGATGTGTGGACGCTAGCTGAGTCGAGCTAGTTTCATGTGCTTGCTGGCCAAATGTGCTGTTCTAGTCCCTACTCCCCTGTTGTTGCTCAAGAAGACACAGGTTCTGTGCCGCTGGGACCTTCCAGCCACGTATCCAGCTCCTTGGCGTGAACTTGTGTCACTTGTTAAGCACACTTTAGAGTGTTGTGCTGTTGAGGGTTTGATGAGAAGCAATCACCAGACCTTGCGCCTCACCCCCACAGTTGATGATGTAAATCCTGCATTACCCACAATAAGGAATATTCCATAATTCCCATATAGTTTAGGGTCCTTAAGGTAATGCAGGATTTATATCATCAACCGCAGTACCATGGCCGTATCGTCATCCCCACTACATTGAAACTGGCACGGACCCCATGGCCCAAGCACTCCCTGAGACTCACAAAACCGAATCCCTCACCTTTAGCAGCTTCAGTTGCCGATGCATGCTTCGGACCAGTCCTGCTGCTTGGCTCGTGACCGAAGAGTCAAAGCTGGTGAGTGTTGCAAACCGTTGTTCTTGATGTGTGGTTATGTTTGGTAGTTTTCACTGTTATGCTGACAGCTGGCTTTGATATTAGCAGTAAGTCGGATCCAAAAGAACTAATGATCACAAGAGCAGGTACAAAGTGAAACACAGTCTAACCGAGTCAAGCGGTCAGTATGATTCATGCGGTGGCACAGGTCTGGGGATGAATGGTGGTGGCTGCCATGGTAAAGGTAAACATGGTGAAGACGATGACGATGGTGGTGGTGGTGAAGATGATGATGGTGAAGGTCACGATGATGATGCTGCTGCTGATGGTGATGATGATGGTGATACGCTGGTTGAGGCGAGGATAATGATGATGATGTTGCAGATGATGATGATGATGATGTTGCTGTTGATGGTGATGTGGCCAATATGATGACCAATGACGACGATGATTGTGATGTTAATGAATTTCTGAGATCATGGTCTGTTGAGGTGATGTTGTGATGATGTAAAGGTGAAGATGATGGTGATGATGACCATGTTGCTGATACTGGTATATGCTTGTGATAATGATGATGATGATTATGATGATGATGATGATGATGATGATGATGATGATGCGTTCATGATGATAACGGTGATGGCATGAACTTGATGTGATGATGTGATGGTGAATAAAGTGGTGGTGATGGTGATGTGATGATGATGATGATGATGATGATGATGATGATGTTGATAATGTTGATGCGATGCCGGTCATAACGACGATGATTGTGATGCTGTTTATGACGAGGATGGCTATGATGATGATGTTGATCGAAATGAAGATGGACATGAATACGATGACGATGATGGTGATAGTGCTGTTGCTACACATTGACGCATGTTGGTGAAGGTGTTCATCTTCATTTTGTTGACGACCGCGCGATCATTCTGGTGAAGCTGCCGTTGTTGATGGCAGAGATCCTGAAACTGCTGACGGCACTTGTCATGAACTCTTGGTAGTGACAAGGACGAAAACCCGATGCTGATGATGGCGGTGGTGTTGTTGTTGTCGTCTGCTGATGCTGATGATGGCGGACCTAGATCACGAAGTTCATGTTGCTTTGCTGTTCGTCCGGCTGGTTGTGACGTTGTGCGTGGGCGGTGATTCTGGCAAAACCATTCCTTACAGGCCCAGACCACTGAACTGGTGGCTTTAATAACTCAGCAAAGCTACTAAACACCAGTAAAATCACTCAAACCCCTAAACCCTCAAATCCTAAACCCCAAAACCCCTAGAGCCCCTAGACCCTAAACCATCCTAAACCGACGATTATCACTTCAAGGGGCCCAGAAGCCTCTTCTGAACCGAGGCTTCGACCTCTCCAAGGCTTGGGGTTGTTTAGGGTTTAGGGTTTAGGGTTTAGGGTTAGAAGCCAAAAAGTTGGAAACCCAATAGCCTCAATCCTTAAGAGTAGTGTGTAGGAAATCCCAGCACTATTTGGCCTTAATCCGGTTTCCAACTTTCTGAGGTTTACAATAGAGGAAGGAGGGCCCCAAATTTAGGGTTTGCAGAGATACCTAGGGTTCCTTTCAGGGGATCTATAGGGGTTCTTGTAATAGGGATCTGTGGGGTTAAAGGTTTAAGGGATTCCAATATCCCTTAATTAAGGAATATACCTTAAATTATAGTAGGATCCTCAATATATTTAATTCAAGGTATATTCCTTAATTGAGGGATATTGGAGTCTCTGGGTTTAGTCCTCACAGGGTTTAGGATTTGGGGGTTTAGGGGTTTAGTATTCAGGGTTCAGGGGTTTAGGGGTTTAGGGGTTTTGGGGTTGGGAGCCCCCCAACGGAAGAAATGAGCTTAGGGTTTGGGGCCGTGGGTTTGTACCGCAATTTGTACCGTTTCAAGAAGCCTCCCTGGAATTTCCAATGCATTGTTCAGTAATTCTTCAAGCCGAAGAATTCTTGCCCCGTGCCCTCAGACCCCAAAAAACCCTCATGCCGCAGGGCGCTTTGGCTCGCAGGCGTTCTTGCCGAGCCTCTTCGTGGCTCAACGTTAACCCAATCTCAAGCACAAACTCGCAATGCAAACGAAGAACTTGCATCAGACAAACAAGACAGGACTCTGTGGACTCGGAGTTCTGTCGCTTTATTGATTTCCCTCCATGGGCTGCGCGACCAGCCAGCACGGACAGGGCGGCACGGGACGACCGTCTCATTCTGCGGTGAAGCCCAAGGGGCACAGGCCGCCAGGCGAGAATAATATGGGTGGTTGTCAATATTAGGGTCCTTTTGGGGTCCTTATTATAATACGGCACCTAATATTTAAGGTACCCCCAAAGCGACCATAGTTTTGAGAACCACTCATATGGGGGCCGAAATAATTGCCAATACTGTTTTTGGTGTTCCTTTAAAGTGGTCTATACGGGCAAGAATCAGGGCTATCATAAGGATTTAGTATAGGGGCCTAAATAATTACCACTACTATTGCGGGGGGTTCCTTGTTATAACATATAGTGATACAGTACAATGGGCCCCAAACCCAATTCTAATCATTAAGGCCCCCTTTATTAGAGGGCTTGCTGCAGGGTTTAAAGTTTGGTGTGGGGGCTTTCGCTAAGTAGCAGGTCTGCTTACAAGATCACACAAGTACAGCTTATAGTCATAAATCAGGAGGTGCTAGTACAATGCCTGAACACACTTACTTCGAAGCCCCGAATTAGGCAGCAGTGAAGTTCTGTCTCTAGTTGTCGAACCTGGGTTTCGGGCTGTTGGTCTCAAATTTGGGCTTACTTCGGGGTTCCTGGTTGCTGCTCTGTGTCTTTCGGTTTTCGCATTTGGAGCTGGACTTGCCGTTTGTAGAGGAAGGCGCGCGATCGGAGATGATGTCAGATTCGGATACGACCTTCTTGACTCCAAGGGCAAAAGGAGGGACCCTAAATGGGGACCCCTACCCTATCTTGGACCATATAATGGGTATATAATAGCTATATATTAAGGTTCCATACCTAGGGGTCCTTATTAAGGGTTCCTCCTTTTGCCCTTTGACTCACGGTAGTCGTTGATGAGGAGCCGTTGTTTCTGAGTCAAAGACGTGATGGTCAGATCGCAGGCAGTGGGCGATGTGCTACCTGCTACCTACCCATGCGGTTTATGCTGGTGTTCGTAACATCGTTGATTGCGAATATTGAGAGCACTAATCGGGAAGAAACCATCACAACAATCGTAACAACTATAAAACCATGTTTAGTAAAGGTAGTCATCAAGCAATAGTAGCAATAGTGAAAAATAGTGGAATGAAGAAAAACGACAATAACAAGAGCCATGGCCCGTAGTTAAAGACTGGTGGGACAGAGCCCAAGGCGCAACAGTGGGGGGAAGATGATGGGGATCCTCAGGAGGGGTAGGTGGGAGGGGGGTAGCGGACTATGTTTCCCGTTAATCAGCCTTGTTATGGGTATTTAGGCACCCCCTCCCCCTACCCCCTACCCCCCGAAGGGTCCGTATGAGGAGAGGATGTTGGAGTGAGGGGAACATCAATTGCAAGACCCATGAACCTTCAGCGGCTCATGCTTCAATCCAACGAAGGGAAGGAACCTAAAGGACGAAATGAACCCCCGAAGGGTTTGAGGTTCATATGCTTTATAGGGATTCATCGTATATGGGTATAGAGCCCCTACTTTTAAGGGTCATTTGGTCCTCCAGGAAGTTTGAGGCTCGGGTGTGAGTGTACGGGTTTGAAACGTATACATGTGGGTGGTTGTCAAAATTATGGCCTTTTTTGGGGGTCCTTATTATAGTACGGCACCTAATATTTAGGGTACCCAAAAAAGGACCTTAATTTTGACAACCAGCCCAGTGTATAGGCTACCCTAAACCTTAAATCCTAAACCGTGGATAAGGACTATACTAGGGCCCTAGTATATTCCTATTATACTACTATTACAGGGTGGGGGCCCCTTCTAAGCGTAGGTCTTTGGCGTTGTGGTTTGGGCTCAGGGCGCTCAGTAGATGGATGTTGGGCCTCCGGGTTTCTTTGGTTCAGCTCAGGGTCGTCGGCTTTTTCGAACTGAGGGCTTGGTTTAAGGGTTTAGGGTTTAGAGGCTTCGGTTTTTGTGCTGCCAAGCTTCATGGTTTACCGCTTCGGGGAAGCTTTGGACGGTCGGTGCTAAGAGAGTCTTGAACTTCCCTAAACCCCTAAACCCTAAACCTCTAAACCCCTGAACCCCCCTACATCACACCCTCAACCCTACAAGCCCTGCAAACCCTGCTAAGGAATCCTAAACCCTCAACCATCCTGAACCTTAAACCATCCCAAACCCTAACCCCCAAACCCTAAACCCCTAAACCCCTAAACCCCTAAGCCCTATACCATCCCAAACCCAAAGCCCCCCAAACCCTAAATCCTAAACCCCCAAAACTCCTAAACCCTAAACCATCCCAAACCCTAACCCCCCCAACCCTCAACCCCTAAACCGCTTAACCCTAAACCATCCCAAACCCTAAGCCGTCCCTGAGCCGTCTCAGGATAGTGGACTCAGGATCGGAAGGGTTTTCCACGCGCTGCCCAAAAGCACGAGCCAAATCAAGAGCAGCATTGAAGAAGCTTTGCGAGGTGCGCTGTTGCTAGGGTCCCTTTTTTAGGGTCTAGGGTATTGAAGAAGCTTTGCGAGGTGCGCTGTTGCTAGGGTCTGAGGGTTTAGGGTTTAGGGTTTGAGTTGTTCACACTTTTAGGGTCTAGGGTTTGAATTGTTCAGGCGCTTTTGCTGTCTGAGTTTGGGTTTGCGGTTTGAGCTGTTCTCACAACACGAGCCTGATGTAGATGCTAAACTCCGACATGTTGCGTTGTCTGGGGTCTGTTGCGCCATACTTTAAGGTTTGTTGAGACCTGTTCCTCAACGGAGCAATCATGAAATGAAAGCTCATACGCTTTTCTCGTTGGCTACTTCAAAGCCCAGTTTTCATTGACATACTCACCATGGATTAGGTACGGCCCCCTTACAGTAAGAGTCGATAGTAGGGCTACTAGTAAGGTCCTAATATATCTATATTATGAATATTATTCAACTATTACTGAGTGGGGGCCGTACCTAAACCGTGGATTCTGGACCTGCGCCAGTCTTGTCGCTATCAGTGGGATGGTTGTGTTGTTGTCCCATGTATGACTATGTGTTGCCACGGTTACTCGCCTACTTTCGACATGTCGTCACCCCATACCTTCAACTATGCTTCAAGCAAACTACCCCCCCCCCCTAGCCTCAAGCCGATCGCCAGAGCTTCTTCGGAGTGTAGTCATGAGCCTGGTGCTTTGCCTTTCTCTCTCTTCCGCGCTTCAGCCGTTGATGTCACCCGTATCATGACCACGGCACTTGAAGAAAAGCCTCCCCCCTTATGGTCCCTATAGCTAAGTTTAGCAGCATATGGGAGTTTCCGAAAATTAGGGGTACTTATTTTGGGGTCCCTATAGTAAGGATCCTACTATTTAGGGTCCTAAATTAGGGTCCCTATTTTCGGAAACTCCCATATACACCAAGGTACTTGTCCAATAAATCATAAGGCCGAAATTGCGAGTGCTACTCTTGCCCTTACTTGCTGCTGCAACTGTCTGTGTTTGGGGTTTAGGGGTCCTTCCGAGTTTTGGTTGCATTCCGTGACACCGCCAATGCTACTTCTTTAGTGACCTTGCTGCTGTGCTTGGCTTTACCTGTATCGCGCCTTCGGAATGGATGCCATCTAGCATATGAAAACAACTGACTACAGCAGCTTGGCAGCAGGCCAAGCTCTCTCTCCAGCTTGGTGGAACACTTTACGACCCTTAACCCTAAACCCCGAATCTCTAAACCGAAACCCCGAAACCCTAAACCCCTAAACCCCTAGGCCCCCAAACCCAAACCCTAAACCGCTGAATCCCCTAAACCCCCAACCGTGGCTTTGTTCAGGTACTACCGCCAGAATTACTCTACGGATTCTTTAGGGGAACCCCTATAGATCCCATAAAGCAACCCCTATAGATCCCTTAAAGGAACCCCTATAGATCCCTTAGAGGAGCCCCTATAGATCCCTTAAAGGAACCCCTAAACCCCTAGTGTTCAGGTACTGCCGCCAGACGTTCGGGGACCAGCCCCAAGACCGGTGCCCCACAGTGGCGACTGCAGGACTGCTTGTGCTGCTGGTTGTTCTTCGGGGTACTTAGAAATACTTTTTAATTTTTGGGTTATTAGAATCCCTAAGAAACAGCTAAAACTATACTTTTGCTAGGGTTCTAAGTTCAGTATAGTGTTTTTGAGTTTAGTGTTTAGGGTTAAGGGTTGAGGGTTTGGGGGGATCCTTAGAGGTTCACGGATTTGAGGCTTCCTTTAAGGGTTTTTCTAAGGATTACTATAAGGCATTTATAAGTGTACTGTAGGAGTTTAGGGGTTTCGGGTTAAGGGTTTGGGGGTTTAGGGGTTTGGAGTTTGAAGTTTTGTGCTGTAGTACAGGGTGTTTGTTATTTCGTTGGTTTTCGAATCTGTGTTCTCTGTTGTCTGGCAGGGTCTGATGCCGGATGGCTGTCAGCGACGATTTGTTTTTTGAAGTTGAACAAACCTGAGGCCTTCAGTCGTTTTAAGACCTTGCCAATTGGGACTTTTTCGTTGTATTTTACGTATCACTGGGCAACCGATCCCAAAGGGTCCAAGTACCATTATAGTAGGTACTTAGTAGGTATATGGGCCCCCAAAGTATATACTATGCTAATTACTTGGACCCTTTGGGGGTCTTTGGGGGTTCGGCTTGTGCTGTGAAGACAATCACCATCGCTTGGCCCTAACTTCTTCGCCCTCTTCGCTTCTTTTTATTCTGGGGCTTGGACTGCATCTACAGCCCTAAATGAGCTCATATAGCTTATACATGGGTCCGAAACTACCTTTATGCAGTGACGACATTTAAGCAATTTAAGCCTGAATTATGAAGTTTCAGTATATGAGTACATGGACCCTCAAGCCTTAGGGTAGATGTTGATGTTTCATCGGGAGAGGGGTATCGGTTCCAGGGCGCAGGATTTGGGGCCAAAGCTTCCGGGTCGGGGCTGAGTGTGTCGGCGGGGAATCAGAGTTTAGGGTTTAGGGAAGACTCTGTCGAGAAATCTCAAACTGAGGCCTGCGTTCGCTACGGTTGGACTTGTAAGTCTGAAGGTTGCAGCGAGGGCTTAGTGTATCGGGTTGACTTTGTCGCGTGTGAGACCTTTGTTTGTGGTTCTGCTGCTTCCAAGGAAAACCGCCCCTTCTGTTCCATTCCATTCCAGAAAATTTATGGTTTAGGGTTTGAGGTTTAAGGTTTAGTCTTGGTCCCAATGCTATGCAGCGAGCAAATGGCTGCCAAGTGCTTTTATTTCTTTTGCGTTGCGTACCCGGGAACCCTACAGCCTGAACCCCGTCTACATGGCCTCTCCATGTATGCAGCCAGGCCCCAACCTGCGAAACCGACCCCGTAGGCACTGAACCCTGAAATTCAAACCAAACTGCCACCCACCCTCCCGCCCACCCTCCCACCCACCCCACTAATTAAGCACACGCGCACACACACACACACACACACACACACACACACACACACACACACTCCGTGAACCATAACCCTCCGAGAGCCTGCTTGTTAAGTGTAGCCACTTGAGCCCAGACTTTAGGGTAAGTGGAACTAGGGTTCTGGACCCTGGTTGTGTCATCCCGAACCCTTCACCCAAGTGAAGCACAAAGCCATCTACTCTACGTATAAATATGTCCTTCAACTGTGCGAAAGAGCTGACGGCTTAGCGTTCATTGGGCTTAGGGCACTACCATATGCGAAGCCTTGAGGCCCAATCTCTACATCCAGAAACAAGAAGCCTTGTTTCTTAATTTTTGACCCAGCCTATTCGCGCTGCACCTGCTTTGCAGGAGTCCCACTGAGAATGCGCACCAGGCCTTCAATACAATACTACAGTAACTACAGATGTTCGTACGGGGCTCTGGGCCAGAAGGACGGCAGAGATGATAGGAGAAACACCAAGTTCACAAATTAGGGGACATGTGTCCACAAACTAATTCGAAGCGGAAGTACTCATCGTTCTGCGTATTTGTCGTCGTCGCCGCAGCCGCTTCATATCTATCTATATCTGTATATAGTCTTTTAAAATAGATATCAAATTGCGCAGCTAACCTCTGGTCCCCGTAGGAAACTCCGACTACCGCAAGCCTCACATTGCTAAGGTGACGGACTCGCCGTCCACATAGTTTGGGTCGAAGGGTAGTGGGCTATAAACTCCGATGAAGCCCTCCAAAGCCTTTCTGAAGCCCCTACAAAGTCCAGTAAAGCCCTATACCAGGTCAATCAGCAGCTCAGGTTGCAGGGTCTTGGGATTTTTGTGTGAGCCTGAGATCATCTTCGCGAGAAGCTTGACACAACAGCAACGAGAAGGAGCCATCCGAACGATATCAATGGCCAAGGTGGTTTTCATGCATCGCAGTCATCACAAGCAGCAGACGGGTCAACACAGTCAGCATCATGCTCATCATCATATTCATCCTCATCATCATCACCATCAATATCAGCATCATCGTCATTGTTATCGTATCATCATAGCAGTGCTCATCAATCATGCGCGTCTCAGCATCTACATTACAACCCCAAACTAGAAGCCCCAAGGCCTAAAGCCTACAACCTCCAACACCAAGCCCCCCCGAACTCGGAAGCCTAAAGCAACGTCTCATCGCAGTCAACTGCTATGCGCACGCATCCGCTGTTTGGACCGGACTTGGGCGATGATGACCCGGACAGCTGCCCGATTGCACAAAACGTTAGTAGTAGCTGCATGCTGTAGTTTTCCACTTCGAGCTATACTAGAAAATACCATGTTGCAGTACAGTCTACTATAACGTGCTATACTTGTGCTATATTGCCCAGTTACTCCAAGCCCTGTTCCAATTATTGGTGCCCCTAAATTAACTGGCTTTGCAGTTGTACAAGTTACGGGATGGATGTTTCTGCGCAAACGGTGTATATATAACCAAAGGAAGCAATACAGCTGAACAGGTAATGACCTGCTGTGCGACGATATATCATGTGTTATGGCGTGCGGCGTAAGGTGTACCAGAACAAAAGCTCAACCATGCACTATAGCTCAAGCAAGACCTTATGACTGGCTGCAAACCGCTGAAGCTTACGTGTTGTATCGGGTACCTTCATGCAGGCCGGAATTGCTGCGAGCATCCAATGTGGGTGCTTTGCGGACTCTGCCCGGCGTAGGCATGTAGCAGGACCTTCGGAGTACAAGAAACTAGGGCGATGTCCGAACCCCTCAAACCAGGATTCCCCCAACACTGTGGCCTAAACCCTCTGAACCTTGCGCAAAGCAGGGCTGACGGTCGAGGGTTTAGGTTGATTTGGTTTTTGCATGTCTATTTTCCGAATCAGGGTTTGGGCGTTTTATGTTTGGGTGTGTTAGTGTAGTGTTGGGCGTGAAGTTCTAGTTTCTGTGTGGTATTGGGCCCACACTGATGAACTGGAGAGGGGGCCAGCAAAACTGTTCCCGAGGCAGAATCGATGTCGAAGAGCTGGAGCAGTCTGCCGACGCTTGCATTTATTGCTGTGAACATTGGTGTGAGTTTGACATAGGACCCAAGAACTACCTGATATTGTTGCTGAGGTCTCCTCACAAAAGCCATACTGTAATGTACCCCCCTTCAAGCGCTTTTCTAATCCCCTGTACTACGGCTTGGGAAGGAGGTTGCCGGAGCTACTTGTTGATCTCCTTCTTCAATCGCGCATCGATGTTCTCCTGAACTGTAAGCCCTAGCTATAGTCTCCCTTGTAGTTCCTTTTTTGATTAACCAAAAACTGTATTACTAATTATAGGATCCTAACCATAGAAAAATTGGTAAACCAGAAAAAGGAACTACAATGGAGACTATAGGTAGTCGTTGATCCTTGCAGCTCAGAGTGTCAGGTTTGGATTTCAATGATTTCGTTGCGGGATTCAGGGCCTAAGCCCTGAAACAAAAGCCTGCGTCCCGCATATAACAAAGGGGAAAAGGAGGGACCCTTAATCGGGACCCCTACCCTATCATGGGCTGTATAATGGGTATATAATAGCTATATTAAGGGTATATACCTAGGGGGTCCTTATTAAGGGTCCCTCCTTTTACCCGTGGAATATAGCACGTCAAGTAGTAGGGGTGAAGTTCAAGGGTTTTAGGTTTAGAGTTTAGGATTCTGGGCAAAGCTAGAAAATCCCGAAACTAGTCGAGCAACCTTGGCTTTCTTTGGGGAAGAACCCAGAGACTCCAATATCCGATAATTAAGGAATATACCTTAAATTATAGTAGGATCCTTAATATGATTTATGGTATATTCCTTAATTAAAGGATATGGGAGTCTCTGGGCACCCTCAGCTCTAAACCGTTTGGCTGAGAAGCAGATACGACTGTGGAGCTCAGTTGCGGGGTTTTGTGTCTAGGGTGTGGGGCTATTAGGGTACCCATATAGGCTCCATAGCAGTTCCGTTTTGGTGTTCATATCTAGAACTTTATGAGGTAATCCGAAAACGGAACTATTATTTTGGGGTTCATATCTAAAAGTTTATGAGGTAATCCCAGAACGGAACTACTATGGAGCCTATGGGTATAGGCTGCATCGATACCGCAAGGTTCCTCGGCACCCGAAGAAGACTTTCCCTACGCCCCAGAATCCGCACCTCAGTCCCTGACCCTACGAGCCTTCAACCCTGTACAGCCCCAGAGACTCCAATATCCTTTAATTAAGGAATATACCTTAAATCATATTAAGCATCCTACTATAGTATCAGGTATATTCCTTAATTAAAGGATATTAGAGTCTCTGGGGCCAGACACAAGCCCAAATATCACGGGTTGCGGGTTGCACTCTACGAAGCCCCAAAAGCATTGGACGCAAAACGACAAAACTCTGAACCCGAAGCGCTGAAGGGTGTTTACTCTTCAATGGATTCTTCAGCCTGGAAAACAAGCGCCACTCACTCAGGACCTGTTCAGTGCTGAGTCAGGTTTGTTTGAATGGGTTTCAAGCCGAAAAGACCCTAAGTAATCACCTGGCCAAAGCTTGCACCATTCGAAATTGTCATTCGGAATGCGACACCCAGTTTCTTACAAAGCCAGTACTTGGATCTTTTGGCTTGGTGTCCAGTAGCCTAAACCCTAAACCCTAAACCCCACTTCAGGGTTTAGAGAGCTCAAGGCACGGCTCAGGGTTCAGAGGATGTCGTTCCTGACTATGTACAAAATTGGGCGTGATCTTTCGTCTTAGGGTTTAGGGGTTCAGGGTTCAGAGGTTTAGGGTCCAGGGGTTTGGGGTCTAGAGTTTTGAACTTTGTGTTGGGGCGTAGGTTTGGTATTAATTGGTGTCGTCAGGCATTGCCACGTGCCTCCAGGGACACGGTTTTTTCCCCTCAGTCTCACCAAAGACCCTCCCCCCAGAGCAGCATCTGTGATGGGGTAGTTCTGGGTGCGATGGGGTCAAGGCTTTGTGTCGTGTTTCGTCACGTTGCTGGGATATCTAAGTTTGCCAGTATTAGCAGAAGGTGGATGCCGTAATATACTGTACCTATGATAGGTACGGCTGCCTGTCTGACGATAGCAGCGCTACTGTGAAGATTGGCAACAAGTGCTAGTAGTAGCCGTCGTCGTCGTAGTCGCAGTCGTGGTAGTCGTGGTTGTAGTACTAAGGTAGTTGTAGTCGTCGCTGTCGCCGTCGTCGCAGTCGCAGTGGGAGTCGGGTCGGAGTGAGAAGCAGCAAAAGGAGGAGGATCGTCGTAGTCGTACTAGTCGTAGTAGTGCTGGTACGCGCTCTGCGCGTATTTTTTGACGCCGTGCTTTTTGTGCATTCACATGCAGAAACACACGGCAGAAACGGCATTTCAGCATTCACACGTTGCTCTGAGCCGAGCGTCCTGAAACGTTGTTTTTTGGTAAAAGTGGAAGTCATGCCTCCAGCGAAGCATGCTTGCCGGGTGTGCGGTCAGACGGGACACCGTCAGGAGACGTGCCCCAGCATAGCTGGGCAAATCATCCGTCCGTGATCTGCGCTCAGCCCCCCCGCCCACCCCACCCCAGGTCAATGATGATGTTGATGAGTATGATGATGTTGTTGAACATGCTCGCGATTACCCACCACCCACCCCCCCACCCCAGGTCAATGATGATGTTTTGAGTATGATGATGTTGTTGAACATGCTCGCGATTACCCACCACCCACCCCCCCACCCCAGGTCAATGATGATGTTTTTGAGTATGATGATGTTGTTGAACATGCTCGCGATTACCCACCACCCACCCCCCCACCCCAGGTCAATGATGATGTTGATGAGTATGATGATGTTGTTGAACATGCTCGCGATCAGCCCCCGCCCCCCACCCCAGGTCAATGATGATGTTCATGCGTATGATGATGCTGATGAGTATGATGTTGTTGGTGAGTATGATGATGTAAGACAGGTGGGTCGTTAAGGCGCTCGGGTCTGCATGGTCTTTGTTCCAACGAGATAAAGACGTATACACACGGAAATACTGTAAATACCAATACATCCAGGCCTCCAAACAAAGTCGTGGAAGTGCTAAAAGCAGGGAAAACATGGAGTCAAATAAGGCCTCATGCCCTAGTAGTAGTAGTAGTAGTAGTAGTAGTAGTAGTAGTAGTAGTAGTAGTAGTAGTAGTAGTAGTATTTTGTAGTAGTAGTAGTAGTAGTAGTAGTAGTAGTAGTAGTAGTAGTGGTAGCCGTAGTAGTAGTCGTCGTAGTAGTAGTAGTACTAGCAGTAGTCGTCGTCGTGGTGGTGGTTCTGGTGATGCTGGTGGTGCTGGTGGTAGTATAGTATAGTATAGTTGTGGCGGCAGTGCTATGAGTGGTTGCAGAGAGTAGGTCGTCGGTCCTGGTAGGTGGCAGGCAGAAGCAGCAGTAGCAGTAGCTGTTGTTGTAGTGGTTGTTGTTGTGATAGCGGTAATACAGTGGATGCCAAAGAGTCGCATCACAGCTATCAACCTGGTCAGTATGTGACATTTACCATTTGCTCACGAAATTCCCATGTTTTTTGGAACGGAAAGAAGTAAATAATATCGGGGCCTAAATGATTACCGATACTATTGTATGGGGTTCCTTATCATAATTATAGTATAATATAATTATTAAGGCCCTTAAATTATGCATGGACAGGGAACATCTTCAGCTGGGGCTGTTTCCATACGAGTTTTCTGAAGCGCTTTGACGGATAGTTACCAAGTAATGTAGCGGCCTAAATATTGCCAATACTATTTTGGGGGTTCCTTAGTAGAATTGTGGTACAATGGGTCCCAAAACCCGATTCTAATCATTAAGGGCCTGTATTAAACGACATAGAAGTGCGAAACGCTGCGTCCTTGTTCGGGTCATGCACCAAAAGGTTGGGTTGGCGGTTTACTTTGGCTTAGGGTTTAGGGTTTAGGGTTTAGGGTTTAGGGTTTAGGGGTTTAGGGGTTTAGGGTTTAGGGTTTAGGGGTTAGGGGTTTAGGGTTTAGGGTTTAGGGTTTTAGGGTTTAGGGTTTAGGGTTTTCTTTCTAACTCGCTTCTAATGCGTTGTTCGACATTTTCTTCAGGACACCATCTAAGGCATGCTGCATGAAATCCCGACGCATCTGTTGCTGTGTGCGTACCCTCCGTGACACGAACAAGCACAGCTAAGGTGAAGAAGATTGAAATCTTGAACAAACTTGCACGAACCAGCGGACGGTTTGGTCGTGGTCTTCATTCAATACTTTGTACTATGTATTATACTATACTATACTCTACTGTACTATACTATACTATATATATATATATATATACATATGTAGCTTTTGATACAAACTATGTCTAGCACCTCATGCTATGTAACTTACTTTTTTTTGCATATTTTACGAGCAGGACCGGTGCCGCCGGATCGACGGTTGCATGAGCGACACATTTTGAAGCTTGCCTGAATAATTCCTAGGGTTCCTTCAAAGAGATCTATAGGGGTTCCTATATATATATATATATATACATATATATATATATATAAGGGATCTATGGGGTTTAGGGTTTAAGAGACTCCAATATGGGAGTTTCCGAAACTAGGGACCCTAATAAAGTACCCCAAATAGTAGGATCCTTCTCATAAGGGCCCCCCAAAAATCGGAAAGTCCCACATCGAGGCTTGAGTGTTTCGTGACAGTGATTCAACAACAGTAACACAAATGCAGAATATTGACACCATTCCTTAAGTAGGGTTTTCGAGTTCCAGAATACATGTACTCTCTAAACGCACCGATCCCCCTTTTTGGAGCCTCTACCCGGTTTTGGGGGGTCCTTGGGGCGAATTAATTAGGCTTTGGGTTTAAGGTTTAGGGTTTAGTAAGGGAGGGGTTTAAGCCTCGAAGGGTCCGGAGGAGGATTGATTGTGGCGGTTACCTACAGTTTTCAATGTGGAACCTGTTTCGGTTCAACCAAGTGAATATTCAGGATCCTAGAAGGTAGCCACATCGAGACTACAGGTGGGGTTTAGGGTGATGTTAGGGTGCGGCGTGTGTCGACATGAGGATTGGTGGGGCTTCTCAAGCTTTGGGGCCCTCGCTATAGTGATTGATTGATGTTGAAGACTCCCAAGATTCACGCTGCTTATAATGAGGGTTTTCGAAAATTTGGCTTACCATTTGGCGATCCTTGCAACACGGAGCTATTTGGGGTACTTTTTTACGGTCTCCTTTTGTCGGAAACCCCTGCATGAGGGTCCCCTCTCTTTTCAAACTCTAATCTAGCACCTCGTGAACCCTAGCGAAGCCCAGAAACAGTTTCTTGGGTTTGTGGGGTTGGGTTTTGGGGTTTTGGGTTTAAGGGCTAATAGGATTTTAGGGTTGAGGGTTTTAGGGTTAAGGCTCTCAGGGTTGAGGGTTTTTGGGTTAAGGGTTCTGGGCTTTAGGGTTTTAAGTGTCAGGGTGTAGCGTTACGGTACCTACTGCTGATGGACCACACACTGCATGATCCGGCTTTAGTAATACCCGATATTCCTTTGCATTTCTACGGTCTAAAGGACACTTCATAAGGAAAGCAGGTTGCTGTCCATCCGAGGCAATTAGGATGCTTCTTGCAGCGGGCTTTGAAGAGCACGATTACCAGTATGATCCCTGCACCCTAACCTAGCAGTATGTGACTCATCCTCCACGGACCCGCACTCGAAGTGCATGCCTGGCCTAAGGAAGATGGACAAGTTGTGGGAAGATGTCGGTTGCTCAGTTTACTCGGGGGCTCGGGAAGCTAGATCTGAAATTTTCATGTCATCTCTAAACTCTTGTTGGCTGTAAGCTCAACTTGTCAACTTTTGGGGTTCTTATAAGGTAGTCGAGTCTAAAAGTTTCAACTTTGATTTCCTTGGGTTTTGGGCCAGTGAAGCTTTGAGCATGACTTGACTTGGCCACAAGCTTGAAGCCACTGGACTCGAAATGGGAGTTTCCGATAATCGGGGACCCTAATATAGGACCCTAAATAGTAGGATCCTTATTATAAGGACCTCCAGAAAAGGTGCCCCTATTTTCGGGAACTCCCAAATGTATCACCACATTCAACACGAGTTTTTTGCCTTTGTCATGATGACCACGGTTAAATGCTATAGTTGATGCTCGGGTGTAAAACTTAACAAGGAATGCAACTACGTATTCGAAAGGCTTCGGATCTCAAATAGGAGGATGAAGGAGTACCTACAAAACACTGTCAAGATTCCAGGCAGTCGGTAGGAGGTCGGGGGAAGTTGGGTTGGCTGTTGTGCTTGCGCTGGTGCCCGTGGTCCTCACCCTCGCAATGCGTAGTGGGATGGTAAGAACGAACGTGTTCAACTGTGCTTGCGGGTGTTATGGCTTTAGCAGCCATACGTGAACTGGCAGGAACAAAAACGGTGGCAGGGACAACCAAAGTGTAACATATGTAACTAGGTAACGCTGCTATTCATGTCAATGCTTGTCTGCCGCCTTGGTCTCTGTCACACCCAGGTTTTTGCCGTTAGAGCCCGGTACCCAGTAAAATACAATGCGCTTTGCCCAGAACTGCAGAGGATTCCTGAATGTGATGTATGGCATTTGATGGTATACTGTCTTGTTAAGAGGTCTCGCACTTAGTGGGTGCTTCCTTTGGGTGTTTCGCGTGTTAGAGCCCTGGTCCCATGCTCGCTCGGTTGCCACACCAGCAACGACAGTAATGCTTAAAGATAAGCATGAGCACGGCAAAGAGTGAAAACAGCAGATCAGCAATGCATAGATGATAGCAACAAGGAAGCGATAAGAATTCGAGTCATGACAAGAAGACACCCTAAACCACCGACCTCAAGGTTAAACTGCAAGCCAATTCCCCGACTTCCATGCCGCCGCGCAAGGTAGCTCAGGCTCCTCGTACGTTCGAGGCCGGACGTCCCAGTAGGGATGTTTTGGAGAATCTGATTGAGAAGGCTCTTGTTGCCACTACTCTGAATGAGTCTGTCGCTGCCTTGCGGTCATGCCTCGGTTTGTGTTACACACATTACCTCGCTCGATGCTGCTACTATATGTTTGTTTTGCTGAGCAGTACAACTACATAGACTATCTGGACCACCTCTTCTCGAACCGCCTTCCTTACTGACTTACTGCTGGGAGCTTTCTGTTCTCAATACCCCCAGACCCCAAATTCACACCGCGAGGGTTCGTTTACTAGAGGCAGCTGTGCCAGTACTGATGCAGTGGTTGTCCTTGTCGCTGCCCCCACCGCCCAGCCCCACCCCCCCCCTGTCGTCCTAGCAGTAGCCCTTGAGGCGGGTTAAGGATTGGGCTCGGGATTTCAGGGTGTTTGCTTTCGCCCCTGGCTGACATCAGGTTCTCCCAAACTTTTTTCACCCGAAGCCCCAACTCACCTGGTAAGCCGGAAGACTCCAGTGCTTGAATCCCTAGCCGTGCGGGGCATCCCTCCTGTGTACCCGACCCAAGACACCCATTCCTAAACCTTGTGTATGATGTACATGCTTAGTCGTGCAGGAAATTGTATCAAGCCGACGCACCTACAGCTCCAGCCAGACGCCAGGCAGCATGAAGTCCTCATTTCACTTCAGGGCTACGGTGCAGGGTATCGGGTTTGGGGTACTTAAAGATTTCGGTTGCACTTTAGACCCCATGATTTGAGCTTTGGTAAGGGCTCTGTGGTAGCCAGCTTTAGGAGAAGCTCAATTAGTTAGTAGCTGAGCGGATACACTTTACACTTTTTGGGATACGATTACCCACTATAAAGCTAAAAGTGTGCAGCTCCGTGGGCTTATGAACTCAGCAACTAGAGGGAACTCCAGAAAGTTGGAATATGGTTTCAGGGTAGGACCACCCTATAATTTACCATAGAAGGGCTTAGGATAATCATATTCCAACTTTCTGGCTTTTACCTTAAACCCTAAACCCCTAAACCCCTAAACCCCTAAACCCCTAAAACCCTAAACCCTAAACCCCTAAACCCCCTAAACCCCCTAAACCCCTATGAACTCAGCAACTAAGATTAGGGTTTAGTGGTGGAGATACCAAGTTCCAGGTTCTACCATCGGCGCTTGCATCAAAGGTTACGGACGGAATTTCTAGGATGCCCAGTAGTACCCCTTATTCCCTTTTTGTAGTCCTAGGTTCCTTATAAAGTTACCCAATACCAAAAAGAGAGGCCTTTTTATTCTTAGGTTACTGGGTATCCTAGAATTTCTAGCTGCTAGGGTTCACCAGCACTACTCTACTACGAGGACCAAGTGACTCACGCAGCCCCCAGCAAGCCTCAAGCATTCCCGGCTTTATGAACCTGAATATGAGCTGAACACAACTATGGTACAAAACACACTTTACCAATCTGCAAACATATTCTAGTATAGTTAGTCATAACCCTAAACCCCTAAACCCTAAACCTTAAACCCCTGATGCCTTGCATATTAGAGCCCCTCGAGCCTGACAAAATCCTGCATTGCCCATTATAGGGAATATGCCATAGTTCCCATAGTTTACAGTCCTTAGGGTCATGCAGGATATTGTCCATCAACAGTTATAGTCTCCCCTGTAGAAAGACGACCCGACTTGTCAAGGCTGCATATACTTAGGGCTACTTAGAAATAGTTTCGTCGTCGGTTCCTTTAATCCCTAGGAAGCAGCTAAAATTTCATTTCTTGTTGGGCGTCTAGGTTCAGTAGAGTATATTCGAGATATGAAGAAACCTAGCTGGGTATCTTCACCATTATCCTTGTACACAAAATACCCGACGCCCTAGTCTAATTTACGGGCATTCGCAACTTCATCTTCAGCCCTTGAGCTTGTAGTGCTTCATAACACGCAGTTTTATAAAGTCGTAAAACCTGGCTTTCCGGAGTCCAAAACCTAAATCTGAAGCCTCCCATCCTCCCCAGCAGCCGAGGCTTGTAGCGAGGAGTGAGCAATCCACTGGAAACATGCTCTGCTAAGTACGCTCGTGCGGGTTTCGGAGTACAGGGCAGGCTTTCAGAACAGCTTCCCAAGTCCGGCCACCCCAGCTAGAATGTCCAGTTTAGGCACCCGAAATCTGAAGCCCAACGTGAAGGTTCGTGGATAGTTCTACATATCTTGGAAGTTTTGAGTTTTAGCTGTAAAGGAAACTCCAGAAAGTTGGAATATGGTTTCAGGGTAGGATACCTTATAATTTACCATAAAGGGTTTAGGATAATCATATTCCAACTTTCTGGCTTTTACTTTAATATGTTAGGTGAAGGAACTCTTGCTTAACTCTGTGTACTGACACCAACTCAACTCAAAACAAAACCCAAACATGAGAGCGCGGTTTAAGTTTCACGAGGCTCGTGCCAAGATGTAGCTTTTCGAGACTATCGGAAGTTTTGCAGTGTTATAGGTTGTTTTGGGTATTTGAGTACCCCTGAGCCGCGAATCCTAAGCCGTTTGAGTCTAGGGACGGCGACATCGGGCTTGGGGTTGACGGCCTTTCGTCTGACAGTTTAGGATTTGGGTTTAGGGTTGAGTCGTCTATGCCGGTCTTCTATGTAGACAGTTGAATTCACTGTTCGAGGTTGGTTTAGTCAGGAATCACGTTTCTGGCGAGGTTCGGGGTTTGGGGGGTTGCTTGGTTGTTGAAGGACTCTGGATAAGCTATGGTCTTGACAATTTCTAGAGGGTCTAGGGTGTAGCTTGGCACATTTTGGTTGCGAGAAGGATTAGCGTTGAGGATATCGGCTTCGGCCGTACACAAATCCCCCCAACTATCATCTTTTATTATGCCCCCGAATTCTGAAGGACAATAAGAGTTATATTGAGGGGAGCTTGAAGGGGGGGATCCTGTTAGAAGCCCGCCAACTTTTTTCCGGCCTCCGCAACTTTAATCACCTTAAACCCTAAACCCTAAAACCCTAAACCCTAAACCCTAAAACCCTAAACCCTAAAACCCTAAACCCTAAAACCCTAAACCCTTTAATCCCTGAACCCTGAATCTTCAGCCTGGCTTCCGACTGAACCCCATGCGCTTTGTGGCACCTTGTGCCTAGAAGGCCCGAGCTGGCTATAGAGAAGCGTTAATCATCAGACAAAGATTTCCTTCGGGTTCTTGGTTATAGTTGTAGTATGATATGTCCCAAATCCTACGTATTCTAAAACCCTTTTCTAATTTCTAAGGCTCCCATCTTAGCCAAGTGAGTCCTGTTAAAGACGGGTTCACGAAAATAGCTGTAGACCACTACACAGACCTGGCAGAGGCATAGAGAGAAGGGCTTGCTATAGGGGCTTAAATAATTGCCAATACTATTGTGGGGGCTCCTTATTGTAATTATAGTATAATGGGAACCGAAAATCTATTCTAAGTGTCCAGGCCCCTATACTAGGGTGTTCCCCGTACAGAACTTCCAGTTGATCGTGGTTTGTGGCAGCATGAAGTTGTAAGGAAGCCGCGATTCACATAAACTATGAAGCAGATCGAGCTCATGTCCTTTCACCGTTTGGGGTACTGTAGTTGAAATTGTTTTTCTCTCTCTCTCTCTGTCTCTCTCTCTCTCTCTCTCTCTCTCTCTCTCTCTCTCTCTCTCTCTCTCTCTCTCTCTCTCTCTCTCTCTCTCTCTCTCTCTCTCTCTCTCCCTATACATATATATATATATATACACTCCCAAAGGTCGACCTTTTGTACCCCTAAGATACTGGACAAGTATGCTATGTCGATAACATGCAGAACGGTTCCCAACCGGAAGTCCCAGTTGAATGTTCGCGGTTGGGGCAGATAAAGATACGTAGCTCGCAGGGGAGGGGCTCTGGAATCCCTGTTCCTCCATCCTATATCCTAAGTCCCAAACCCTAAGCCCTAAATCCGAACCCCTAAACCTTAAACTCGAAATCCCTAAGCTCTAAATCCGAAACCCTAAACCTCAAACTCAAAATCCCTCAACCCTAAATTCACAATCCCTAAGCCCTAAATCCGAAGCCCTAAACCTCAAACCCTAAATCCCTAAGCCCTGAATCCGAAGCCCTAATTCCCAAGCACGGCCCGGAGACCCCAAAGCTAATATCCTCGGTCTTTTCCCAAAGGGTCCAAGTAAGGGTTTAGGGTTTAGGGTTTAGGATACCATAACCCAAAGGGTCCAAGGAATGGTATATTATATACTTTGGGGGCCGATATACCTACCTACTAAGTAGCTACTATGATTCTACTTGGACCCTTTGGGGTTTGGGGGCTGACAGGTCTGTAGATTCACGGTTTAGGGTTTTGGGTTTCGGGCCAGGGTTAAGGGTTCAGGGTTTAGATGTCTGTAGTACAGGGCTCGGTGTTTTCAATGGAGAACAGGGGGGGTGCGTGCTGCGGAGCTTTGACATTTGTTGAGTTAGCCACTCGGGCCTTAAAGAGTTCACACACGTTCTTTCAGCATGCTGCTGCCAGGAGCTGCGGATGACCAGAGATGCTAGTCAGTCCACCCCGCCAACATGTTTTGCAGAATGGTATCGCCATAGTGCGCGATCCGTTGTCAAGGATTCTAGTAGTACTCGTGCAGGTCTTAGCGTTGGAGTTCTGTCCGTGAAGACGACCGTGACGATTGGTTTGGTCATGCTGATGACGATGACGGCGACAATGATGGCCATGAGGAGGAGACGGTGCTAGAGGTGCTTCGATGCTGTTGTTGACGAGAAGGGTGATTGTTTTCGATGAGCGACCGCGACGATCCTAGTGATCCGAAAGCCCTAAGCCCTGAACCCAAGCCTCTGCAGGCTTCTGATTATACGGGTGGTTGACAAAATTATGGTCCTGTCTTAATCGCTGGAACGCATACTGCTGTAAGGGTTGCCATACAGATAGCTGTGGCTGGAAGTGCAAGGTTGATAGATGTCTCGTTCTCTAAGGGCTTCTTCCCGCGAACTTCCGCAGCATCTGGGCTGAGCTCAGTCTTTGGGAGGTGATCCAGCTTGCTGCATCGGCCTCTCGAAGAGAAACTTTGGGCCGTGGTATATGGACAAACTCCACAGCCCAGTAGAATGTTTCTCGCGGGGCGGGACAAGTTGAGCCCCAAATCTGCGACACTGGTCCATCTAGGACCTTTTGGAGGTCATAGAAAGGGCCACAGGTGCCAATCCTAGAAGCCCAGGTAGTTGGCAGTATTCTTGGTGTATTGCCTTCGTGAGGAGCCGCCCAAACCCTAAGCCCTAAACCCATAACTTGGCCCAGCCCCAAAGGCCCTAAACTTAACCCTTCAACCAAGAAGCCTACCTTCCAGCAGTACTGGGTTATCTGCTTACTCCTGTTCACAACATGGGAAGTTCCGAAAATTAGGGGTACCTTAACTTGGGGTCCTTATCATAAGGATCCTACTATGTTGGGCCCTAGATTAGGGTCCCCTTTTTTCGGAAACTCCCACATCAGAACCGTGCACATCATGGGAGTGGTGGGACCCCTTGCAGACGCTCCCAAACCCAAAGCCTGGTCAACCCAGAGCACTAAACCAAATCCTAGGTTCGTAGAGTCTAAGCCTAAACCACGCTAAGCCCTAGACCCTAAACCTTAAACTCTAGACCCTAAACCCTACACCCTAAACCTTAAACCCTAGACCCGAAACCTTAAAACCTAGACCCTAAACCTTAAACCCTCGACCCTAAACCCTAGACCCTAAACCTTAAACCCTAGACCCTAGACCTTAAACCCCATAGACCCTAAACCCTAGACCCTAAACCTTAAACCCTAGACCCTAGACCTTAAACCCTATAGACCCTAAACCGTAAACCCTATAGACCCAAAACCCTAAACCCTATAGACCCTAAACCTTAAACCCTAGACCCTAAACCCTAGGCCCTAGACCGCAATGCCCTTTCGGACTTTCTCCCTTGGCCTTGTTGGGCTGAGCCATCTTGCCTTGTCGAGCGGCCCGAAGCTTGATCCACGGGCGCCAGATGCCAGGTGCCTGAAGGACCAACTGACCCTTAGAAGTAGGGGCCCTATACCCATATATACTATGAATCCCTATATGGTATATGAACCTTAGACCCTTTTGGGGCTAATTTCGTCCTTAAGGTGGCTCAATCACTAAACCCAAAACGCTCAACCCCAACCCTTGTCCATCGCTGAAACTTGAGCCCTGAACACTTCAACTTAACATCGTCCCTCGACACAAGTCTCATCCTTTACCAACAAATGGGAGATTCCGAAAATAGGGGTACCTTATTTAGGGGTCCTTATAATAAGGATCCTACTATTTGGGGTACTATTTTAGGGTCCCCTATTTTCGGAAACTCCCAAATAAATCCTGAACTTCAATCCCTACGAGATTTGGTTTGGGACTTCGCTTGCGACTCCTCGTTCCTACATTAAGCAGTAGGGTTTGTTTGGGAGCCGTGTTGCCTCGAAAGTGGGCTACGGGGGTATGTTTGCTGTACTGTACGGCGTACATAGCGTGTAAGGAGTTGTTAGCCACTACATGGGTTGCGCGCTCCTGGGACTAAGCACACCCTGCCCTTTAGTAAACCCGTCAACTGCAACCAACCTATATAGGGGCGGACATAATCACCGATACTATTCTGGTAGTTCCTTATAATAAAGTATAGAATGATGGAGCCGAAAACCCTATTCTGATTCTTAAGGCCCTTAATATATAGAACCCTGCTAAAGATCCCCTAGACCCCTTTAAAGGACCCCTTAAAGGAACCCCTAACCCTAAACCCTAGGCCCTGAGCCTGAAACGCCCTAAACTTCTGCCGGCATTCTGGGAGTCTTGTACTCTAGCTTGGCTTCGCTGCTCTTACTCGCCGCTCAGAGCTGCAAATCCGAGGGGCCGTTGGAGTTCGATCCCCGACTTAGGGGTTTAGAGTTTAGGTGGGGGCGGTTTGAGTTGGGTGCCAGACTCACAGGTGGGGTTTAGAGTTTAGGTGGGGGGCGGTTTGAGGCGGATACCAGACTTACGGTTTAGGGTTTAGGGTGGCGAAGCTGTCGATGTGTTGGGTTTAGGCTGTAGGGGGTCTATGGTTGAGGGGGTTGATCTGATGGGCCCTTGGTGGGCTTACGCCTTCGTCTTCCTGCCTGTGGCATCGTCATTGACGGCCATTGGCACTGGTCGCTGGTCTTGATGCGGAGCTGCGCTGTCCACCAAAGCTTCGAGCCCTACATACAACCTGAGCTCTAAAGCATAGCTTGAACTGAGCCCTGGGGAGGTGGCACAGTTGGGTGTGGGCCGAAACGGTTAGGGTTTAGGATTTAGGGGTTTGGAGTTGGTGTTTTTTGGTTCAGGATTTAGGGTTTAGGGTTTTAAGGTTTAGGGTTTGTGTGAGCATGGTTGTCATTTCGGGGAGTGGCTGGGTAGATGAGGGTTGGTGTAGTGGGTTGGCACCTCGGACCAATGGCTGTTGCCGCGGACACCCTGCTGCTCCCGTTTTCCCAATGTCAACTTTCCTGAATACCATGTCAGGGGGGCAACAGCAGCCTCCCCGGGGAGGGGGGTCATGCATGTTTGTACGGACTTATGCATGTATGTGTAAACCTTGCTCTGTGTGCATATGCTTGTAGTTTTATGGAACCTGTTACATATGTATGAGCATGTGGATTTGCATGCGTGTAGGTATGTATAAGTGTATGCATGTAACTGCATTTAAAAATTGTGTGCATGCATGTATGCATGGACATATGTATGTAAGTAAGTACGTACGTATGTACATATGTATGTACCTTTGATTATCCGCATGTATGTACGTATGTATGTGTATATCTATATATAACTTTAATATACACATATGTATATATACATATATCTATACATATATATATATATATATATATATAAATATGCAAGTATGCGTGCAAGGAATGACGGAAGCGTATATGCATTTGTGAAAAATGTATGCATGTATGGGTGGTTGCGTATGCTCTTGTACGGATGCATCCATGTGTGTATGTACGTATGTATGTAGGTATGGTATGCACGCATACATGAGGGTGCGTTTGTATGCATGTTCGTCTGTATGATTGAATATCCGACTTGGTGCCGTAATCTTTGCTGGGTGGCAGCTGCGCGGCACATCGGCAACTTGCCAGCTGACTTTTTGTCGACCAAGCTTGGGTATTCTAGACTATGCTCAGATGGGCTGAGCCCCGGAGCCAGAAATTTTGAGCACATATGCGTTCAGGCTTTGGCCTAGGCAGGCAACTCTAAGCCCCAAGCCTCAAACCCTAAAGTAAAAGCCAGAAAGTTGGAATATGATTATCCTAAACCCTTTATGGTAAATTATAGGGTATCCTACCCTGAAACCATATTCCAACTTTCTGGAGTTCCCTTTAAGCGGTTTCATCTGGGCAAACCAACCTTAGCTCATACACAAGTTCAATCCCGAGGCGGCAACATCTCTTGAGGGCTACACAATTGTCCCAACAGCTCAATGCGGGAACCTGATCAAGAAACCGTTGGGCCTTTGTTAGGGTTCCTTATTTCGAATCCTATTATTTTGGAGTTATAGGACCAGGGTGTTGTAATCAAGTTCCTGCATTAGGATTTCGGGTGTGCTTTTTGAATGAGCAACAGCCAGGGACAGACGGACGGAAGATAAAAGAGCAGTCATGATTGAACGCAGGAGGAGTAAGTGCCGCGAAGCAGCCAAAATGCCCATAGCCTCGGGGTCCTTAAAACCCTATCCCCTGAACCATCCTAAACTCTACACCCTAAATCCCTTAACCGTAGTCGAAGTATGCTACGTATTTGCATGAATTTACATCCGCTGGCCTCTGGGAAAGCCGTTCTGCCCTTGCTTGCGCATATTCTTCGATGGACCGCCACGTCACAAGAAAGCAACTTCGGCGTGGGGTCAAACTTGATCAAAGACTTTGGTGGACCCGCTAGATTTGGGTGCCACCTAGTTCGTCATACTACCTGAAACGCCATGGTACTATGTCTAAAGGTTTTTTTGAACCCTGAACGCTGAGCTCATGGGAATCCTGGGGGGGGGGGGGGGGGGGGGGGGGGGGGGGGGTGGGGGGCCTTAATGCCCATAATCAGGACCTAATGAGGCCTATTTAAGGAAGTCTAGTCCCCTACCCCGTCCCCCTACCCCCCTAAAGGTCCCTACGATAAGCCGTTTCAATGCTAGCAGAGTTCTTAGATACATTGAGCTCGGTGCAAGCCATAGCCGGTTTGGGGTTTACAGAACTCGATTTGGGGATTCAGATTTAGGGATGCTGTTTGGGGCTTAGGACCAGGGTTGAGGGTTCAGGGTAACCCTGAACCACAAACGCGTGCACCCTACAGCATGCAAGTAGTAAGCCTGCAAGACATAGCGTGAAGGCCCAAAGCCCCAGCCCCCAACCCTCGAGCCCTAAACCCTAAACCGACCTAAAACCCTCAATGGCAAAAAAACTTCGAAGCCCCACCACGCTAGGGGAAATGAAGCCTAAGCACGCAGCATTAAGCCTAAACCCTAAACCCTAAACCCCTAAACCCCTAAACCTCTAAACCCTAAACCCCTAAAACCTAAACCCTAAACCCCGCCTCAACCCTAAACCCTAGACCATAAACCTGGGCACGACACCCTCCTCTAAACCCTGAACTTATGGTGTTGCTAAGCCTGGTTGTTGCTATGGGCCTAATTATTAATTTAGGGCGTATTATATCTATGGTATAATGGGCCCCAAAACCCTGTTCTAATTATTAAGGCCCTTATAGTATGGTTGAGAGTTCTGGGCTTCAATGGAACTAATAAAGGAACTTAAAGGGCTTGCTTAGGGGTTCCTTTAAGGGCTATCTGAAGGCCTGGTTGCCTTGTTGCAGGGGATCTATCAGGGCTATGCATGTGATCCATCGGGATTTGCTTACAGAGCCGCTTGATCGAGTCTTCTGTTTATTTCAGGTTCCCTTTAATGAAGGGATTAGGGTCCCTGTAAAGGGGCTTAGGATAGCTTTAAAGGGGCTTAGGGTGCCTTTGAAGGGGCTTAGGGTCCCTTTAACGGGGCGTAAAGGGGCTTAGGATGCTTTTAAGGGGCATCACATTCGGCCCGAAACTGTCGGGTCGAAGACTTTGGCAGCATTGCGTCTTGGGGTATGTAGGGTTTGGGGTCCAGGGCTTCAGGGTTTAGGGTCATCTTATCCTGCTTGAAGCTGCAATTCGGGGAGTGGGAATTGGCGCGTAGGGTGTGCATTGGTGTTTGGGGTGTATATGGGCACCTGCGACAGGCAGGCTGTTGTGTGACTCGCGCAAAGTTGAAGCTGCGTGTCTCTGTAGTTCAGCCACTGCTCTAAGGGATGAATTCCTGATTTGAGTGGCGAGATGGTGCCAAGCCTGCGAATCAAATCGTTCGTACGTGTAATATCTGAATGTAACAGCCGTGTAAACCTTTCAGAAAATCTTTCATCTACTGCTTCGACTCCACCCCCCACGCCGGGGAACACTGTTCTCCTAGCTTATGTACAGCTACCTTCAGCAGAGGGTGCTGCCACTGAGTTTGGTGAAGCTTGGAAGCTTCTGGTCAAAAGCTATACACAGCTCTAGCAAAATACGTTCAAGGGGCACAAAATGTCCCTGCAATGCCATGTCCTGCCTGTTCAAAAGTAGCAAATTAACTTTTTGGCGATACATCGAAAATCTTTCCACCGTAGCGGCTCATTAAATCGAGTTTTAGAGGCTGACTTCTCTGTCTCAAACCATACTAAGCCGTCGTCGTGCAAGCTTCAATACAGGGTCGAAGTAGTTGCTACTGACGTTACCTTCTTAACCCTCCATACAGTTACGTTGTATCCATGAATCAACCCCGAAATCCTATCAAGACAACCAAGCTCGAGGCAGCTCCGGATTTTGCTCAGTACTTGCCGGTTTTCGCATCTGCTGACATGATCACCGGGGGATGGCGCATAGCGTTTCGGGTTCCGGGCGAATTACAGTATGACCATGAGGCACTTCGCTGCCCTTGAACACATGATCGGGGAAGTTGTGCTACACGGTGGATAACATTTCTGTGTTGTGGAATATTTGCAGCGAACCCTGCGCCCTAAGCCCTAGATTCGGGTCACAATTTCGATCATTGCTCGGATACCCTGGTCCCCTAGTGCAACGTGAAGATGCTTCACAGACCTCCGTGCATGGCACGTTGAGAAAAAAAACGAACAGGGCTTTGGCTCTGACTTTTAGGGTTTTGACCTTCCATGTTGCAGCCATGAAACCCTAAGGCAACGTAATGAAGGCCCCTGATTGATGAAGCCTCGTTCTTGTAAGGCCCGGATTAATCATCGCGGGCCCGATTATCGCCCTTCTTAAATACTGTAAGAAGTAAGAGGAGCTTGTTGATCAGGCTCTACATCATTTAGTTGACATCCGATCCTCAAGCCCTAAACCCTAAGGTCAAGCCGTAAATCCATGCCGTTACTGTGGAAACATCGGCATGCTGGACATCAAGTCCCAGCCCTTGGACATAGTCCCTAAGGGTCCTGGTACCCAAATAATGCCTAGTTTGGTCTTTCAGTGTAAGGACCCTCAGACAAGTTTCCATCATAACCTACCCTCTCTGCCCCGGGTAATTGTTCAGACTTTGTTCAGAGTTTAGCCTAATTAATGTGGAAGCCAGAAACTTGGAGCATCATTATCCTCATGCCCTTAAACTACGAAGCTATGGGGGATCCCACGCCAGTCATCCTATCAGTGCTCCAGCTTTGTGGCGTTCACTATAGCTATATAGTAAAGCTCCAGCTGTAAACCCAAACTGCACCGCTTAAAGGATGGATTGGGGGTCGGTCTCCCTCAAATTATCTCAAAATGGAGCCAAAGAAACCGAATAAAAGCAAGCGCAGCTCAATTACTTAGTGGCAAAGTAGGTGTCCTCGAAGCTTTTTGGTGTGCTGTAGTCCCTTTCCTGGAAATCTCTAGTTGTAGTCCCTTTATTGAAAATCTCTAGTGCCCTAGGAGTAAGATGAGGATGTGGGATTCTTGCTTGCCGGCTGCAGGACTGGGTCAACCACCACCACCCCGACCTCCCTAAGTACCCACTACTACCGGACCGTAGGCCTCTTTTGCAGGGTACTTGGGGGGGTGCTGGTACCCCCACCACCTAATTATAGGATCCTTAAGGGAGGGTGGTTCAAGGGGGGAGGGTATAAGGAATCCTCCGGGGACTGCAAGGGAACCTTAGGGAGTACTAGGATCACTAGGCTATATACCCCCCTTAGACCCCCCTCCCTTAAGGATACTATAACCGTCAGGGCTTGTGGTGACTCCGGAGCCTCGGCGAATATCAAAGCCGGTACATCGAAACCCAAAGCCTCGAAGCCCTCATTACAAACCCTCCTGGCCTTTGGAGCAATTGATTTAGAGATGGGAGGCCAAAAGGGGGGTTCAAGATTCTTGGGGTAGGGATTCCTGAATACGAACTCAATTATGGGAGCCTTAATCCCTACTAAAACCCCATAGGCTAGAGCCCCTTTTGGGCTCCTATCATTTATAGAACCTTGATTCAAGGAACCCCGTTCTAGTGATTCAGGCTCCGATGTGACACCCTAGACAACCCTAGGCCTCGAGATCGTCATACCTGGATAAGACCCTCCGAGCGCAGGAGGATACCTGTTAAAGTCATTGAGGCACCTCCACGCTAGAACCTTCGTTGAACCTTATGGATACTGTAGCGCATCCATACATGATTAGAGCACCCCCCCCCCACCAACAAAAAAAAAAATGTAAGGAGGAAGCTAAGGCCTTCAGCCATCTAACAACTACAGCATGTAATGTCGCCGCATCAGGTTAGGACTGAAGACTTACGGCTTCGGGATTGAGGCTATTGTTTCGACTCCTGGCTGGAGGGTTTAGGGTTAAGGTTAGGGTTTAGGATGGTTTTAAGCTTTAGGGTGTCGTTGAGGTTTGAGGTTTCAGCGGGTCTATGGGTGCACGGGGTTTCCCAGAGAGCCCAATACCCTCAATTAAGGAATATGGCCTAAATTATATAGGGCTTCATATTATGATTTAAGCCATATTCCTTAATTAAAGGGTATTGGGCTCTCTGGTTTTGCAGAGGCCCAAACCACCCGAAATCCTGGAACTCCCAGCCCTGAACCTCGAAATTCTCGCGCCCGGAGCGCCTTTTGGGTTGAGTGTTATCGAGGACCCAGAGTAGGCCCTTATTCCCTTTTTTAGGGTTTGAGGTCCCTTATAACACCCTTCAAACCAAAAAGGGCACCCTTTTTATGCCTAGGTTACTCTTAGGTCTAGTTGTTGTTTTAGCTCTTTCAGGGCTTTGGGTTCAGGGTTTGGGGTTTAGGTGTTGACGGCGTAGACTCTCTAACCCCTAAACCCTAAACCGTAAATTATACTAAACCCTAACCCCTAAACCTTAAACCCTGATGCTGCTATCATCAAGAAATCAGGCCCCAACCACCGGCTCCTCCTAGTACAGGAATTCTAACTGTTCTGCAGTTCGAAAAGGGCCCATAAAAAAAAAAAAAAAAAAAAAACAAAAAAAAAAACCTTAAACCCTTAAAGTGTTGAGCAGATGATTGTTGTGAGGCGCCTTGCCCGCTTGAGGGTGCGCCCGGGGCGCAGGATCCAGGAAGCCCATAGTATGAGGGTTCCTAGGGTTTAGGGTTTAGGGTTTAGGGGTTAGGGTTTAGGGTTTAGGGTTTAGGGGTTTAGGGTTTAGGGTTTAGGGGTTAGGGGTTTAGGGTTTAGGGTTTAGGGTTTAGGGGTTTAGGGTTTAGGGTTTAGGGGTTTAGGGTTTAGGGAAGGATTGCTATAAGGGTTCCTAGAAGGATTACTACAAGCGTTCCGGTAAGGATTACTAGAAGGTTTCCGAGAAGGATTACTATAAGCTTTCCTATAAGGATTACTATAAGGAATCCTAGAAGGATCACTATAAGGGTTCCTATCAGGATTAATATAAGGTTTCCTGGAAGGATTATTACAAGGGATCCATTCAATAATTATTGGGGGTTCCTCAATATATAAAACGTTCCTATAAGGATGACTATAAGGGATCCACTCAATAAGTATTGGGGGTTCCTTGATATAATAATCCCTCTACATAATTGCTAAGGCCCCTTCTTTAAGTTCGGGGCCTTAGTAGGTGACTAGGACGGGACGTTGAAGGGGCTTCCTTTGTGTCAACATGGGACGGAAGTCGGGTAGTGTCGCATTAGAGGGCTTCCCAGAGACTCCAATATCCCTTAATTAAGGAATATACCTTAAGAATCATAGTAGGATCCAAGGTTAATATGATTTAAGGTATATTCCTTAATTAAGGCATATTGGAGTTCCTGGGTTCTTACAAGTTTGAAGGTTTGAGGGGCTCTTGGAGTGTTCTTAACCTCTCCAAACTGAGGGTTTGGGTTGAGGGCTGTAGGAAACAAGATCTGTGCCCTGAATCCCCTATGAAGAGGCGGGTGGTCGGTTTAGGGGCTGGGGTTCAGAGTTTAGGGTTTGGGGTTTCGGGGCGCTTCTGAGGGCGGCTGAGGTTGTATCGGAAGGGGTTCTGAGCAGTTTTTGGCAGGGTATGTTTACAATTTTTCTATCAGCATACCGAAAATCAGTCTAAGGATCGCACAGTAAGGCATGTTCTTTAAACGGGTTTAGGTTGTGTGCAGTTTCCGTTTCTTGACCACCACTGCCACTGCGTGCCCAGTCCTCTAGAAAAGGCAGAGCATTTGCTGAACCGACTGCCGAGCCCGCGAATGAAGGCATTGGAAAACAGATTCCGTTTTGGCTGAGGGAACGTGACCCTAAACCCTGAACCCTAGGCCCTCAACCGTAAACCCTAAGCCCAAAATCCCAATCCGGGCCTGGCTGTGATAAGCAGAGCTCGGGTTACAGCTTCAGCTACGGCATGTCCGACTACGTCAACAACCGCGTCAGGTATGGCGACGTCCCCAGAGACTCCAATACCCCTTAATTAAGGAATATTCCTTAAATCATATTAGGGATCCTACTATAATTTAAGGTATATTCCTTAATTAAGGGATATTGGAGGCTCTGGGTATGGCGACGTCACCCGGAAATTCACCCAGAAGGATGCCCACAAGATCCCCGTGACCGCGGATGAGGAAAGTCAGCTGCGCGGCGTCATAGCCGTGGCCGCTCTGAACTGCCCGGAGCCTCCAAAACCCCTTAATTAAGGAATATACTTTAAATTATAATAGGATGCCTAATATGATGTAAGGTATATTCCTTAATTAAAAGGGGTTTTGGAGGCTCTGATCTGGGATTCCATATAAGGCCGTCCTGATGCGTCCGCAGCAGCGAGCATCCTAGCAGGATGTTTTCCAAACCCGTCAAGGCCGGATGTTGTAGCAGTCAACCAGGTGGTACAGCTTGTCAAGGCCAAAAGATGCACTGGTTGTCAAAATTATGGTTCCTGTTTGGGTCCCTATTATAATACGGCCCCGATTATTTAGGGTACCCAAAAAGGGACCTTAATTTTGACAACCACCCACATAACCCACATAGAAATAGAAGTGGTGATCCTCCCCATTGCCGAGGACCGGATCCGCCACGTCGTCATTCCGGACTCCGCGTTTGACCCGACAGGCAAAACAAAGCCTCAAAGCGGGTGGCGGCAGGGCATTACGAGCCCTACTGGGTTTAGGGTTAGGCCCTACACCCTATCTACAAGAAGGATCTTACTTGCATACTTATATACCGTTTGAGGCTTTAGGGGTGTAGTAGATTTAGGGGATATGAAACCGTAAACCCTGAAGCCCTACACATAAATCAGGAAGCCCTGTTAACCCTAAACCGTGAAGTCCTAAACCTCGAAAGCCCTAAACTCCTAAACCCTGTAACCTTAAAGCGTTTAAAGCCATAAATATAGCTATAATGACGTATATCTCCATTTATGGCACTTTTTACCTAGCTTACTAATCCCATGATCCTCTAAGTGTGCCCCAAAACCCTAAACCCCTATAGATCCCTTTTGAGCACCCCTTTGAGGAACCCCTTTAAGTCTCTAACTCCCATGATCCTCGAAGTAGCCGCTCAGGTCTAAGAGCGGTCTGTCTCTGACGCTTTGCGAGGCATCCGCCAGCGCAGCCTTCGTGTGCAAGGTTTACTTAGGAGCCTCTACTTAGATCGGGGACGACAAGAGGTTCTGTAATGGGTTGGACCCTCTACTTCGTAATGGGGTAGATAAATTTCAACCGCTGTGGGGGACTATGAGGTGTTCTGCAAGGGTGCCATAAGGGTTTACAAGCCTTCTTCGTCGTAGAGGAGGTGGCTTGTAATCCAGATGCAATCCGAAAGGTTAACCTGTAGTCTGCTTAGGATACTGGCCAAGTAAGTCTGTAGATCTGTTCCCATATCAGGCTACAGACATGTTAGAAGACGTGAATGATCAGATTCCTTTCGGTGTTCAGGCCTTTGTTCAGGGGTTCCGAGTGCTTTTCTTCTAAGGGCTTGCCGATGGACAGCGCAGTGTTTGGTTTACACTCGTAGGGTCTAGGATTTAGGAAACGAGCCGCGAACCTTGATGCGTCCAGACGATTGTGAACAGAAGCAGTATACGCTGCTTTTGATGTTTAGCAGCATAGCTTCTTTTTCCCAGGGGCAGTATTGTACTGCAGCTATGTGCTCAAAGGCCCTGGTGCGGCGGTCGTTCAGGATTTGGGGCTTGAAAAAGTTCAAGCATAGCTACTCCTTATCCTGTGCGAACGGTAGTATGGCATTGTAGCAATATCTACCTCTACCCCGAAGCTCTTCTCCAAATCTGAGGCTCCTTTATCAAGGCTTAAGCCTGAAGCGATGCCCCAACCGATAATTCCTCAAGCCTGACCTCTAAATCCCGGAGCACGACCAATCTAATCTAATATAGGGGCCTAAATGATTACCTATACTTATTAAGGCCCCTATATTAACTTGCCGTAACGGGAACCGTAACCCCAGTCCGAAAGCCTGCATCCCCAAACCGCCCACCCTTCCTACAGCCACTGATCAAAGAAAGGAGTCGAAGCAGCATTAATTGCTCGCAAGAGTCAGCAAAAGTCTAGAATCCTAAACTCCTCAACCCAACCCCGAATCTCGATCCCAAACCTTACTGAAACCCTAAACGGTCATGCAGGCACCGTCCGTAGGTGACAGCCGTGATCCTCCCGTGCTCCAAAGGCCTTGGTCCGGTTGAGGTACTTGTAGGTTATTTTTTAGGGGTTTAGGGTTTAGGGGTTTAGGGGTTTGGGGTTTAGGGTTTAGGGGTTTAGGGTTTTTGTCAAGTACTTGGAGGTTCATGGGTAGTTATAAGGGTTCCTTCAGGGTTCCTTTAAAGGCATCTATAAGGATTCTATATGGGTATAGGGTTTAGGGCATACTTACTTGGAGGTTCAAGGGTAGTTATAAGTATAGGGGTTTAAGTACGGTAACTATACTTATTGCCCATATTTAGGGAACTTATAACCCCAGTTGTAACTAATTAGGCTTCACTGTCTGGTGCTTAATAGGGAATGGGAGAATGGATCCTTATAGCAATAATGGTCCCCATAACCCATTCCCCCATTCCCTACTAAGAACCAGACAGCCTACTAAGAACCCTAAATCCCTATAGTATTACCCTTATAGTATATATACCCTTATAGTCTAACCTTTATAGCAATCCTTAAAGGAACCCTAAACCTTCAGGGTCAAGGGCTCATCATGTCGGGATCTCGGCGTCGTTGTAGTTCTCGGCCCTGAGATGGATTGGCCTGCCTCCTAGGCCTACTTGGAGGGTCGGGGGACTTAGTAACTGGTTATTTTAGGGACTTATAAGTACCAGAATCCCAATTAGGGTCCCTTTTAGGGTACTTATAAGTCTACTTACTACCTACTTACTAAGTCCCCCGACCCTCCAAGTAGTAGTAGAGTAGGTAACCTTTAACCTTGTTTGGGTAGTATAGTCCCTATATAATCCCTATATAGCCCAAAAGGTTAACCTTTGGTTCCCCATGATACCAGACAAGTAGGTAGGGTGTAGGACATACTTGCTCCTAACCCACATGCTTAAACCCTAAAACTATCAAACACAAGACTCTAAGACGCCCGTAGTCATGGCTTTGTGGTTTTCGCCCCTGTATATGTCCTTCATAGAACCCATGAAGGAACCCTTCCCGGAACTTTTCAAGGAACCCTCGAAGATCCCTTGAACAAAACTCCTTAGGCTAGAGGAACCTTATTTACCCAGGGTCCCAAGTACCCCTCAATGGAGCCCTTAAAGGAACCCTAAACCCTGAATCCCTTAATTCAAAGAGCCCTAAACCCTAAACCCCTTAAAGGAAGCCTAAACCCTAAACCTCTTAATTCAAACAACCCTAAAGAACCTACACTTTAAACCCCTTCAGGAGGACCTTATTATAGCACCCTATAGTACCCTTTAAAGGAGCTTTCTTGGGTTCTCCAGGTTCGCGTGTCCTGACGGCGCCGTGGCCGCGTGGACGTCGGCACTGACGTCGGCGAGGGCTCCGGAGCCGGAGGTCGGGAGGGTTCTCCTTTAGGGCTCCTTTAGGGTTTAGGGTTTAGAATTTAGTAGGGTTTAGAAATTTAGGGTGTAGAGTTTAGGGTTTAGAGTCTAGAGTTTAGGGTTTGGGGTTTGGACCTTCAGGCTTCCTGAAACGGGTCCTTTTAAGGGTTCCGTTAAGGGCTTTGAGGGTTCGTATACGGGTTGCGGGCTATAGGTCTATACAGGTTACTATAAGGATTCCTCTGAGGGCTCCTTTAAGGGTTGCATATAGCTTAAGGTTCTGCAGGGTTGTTCATACGGACTTATTGGGTCTTGAAAGTGGTTTGTATTTGGTCTTATAGCTTGTGACGGATAGAGTTCTATACAGATCTAATCAATGCCCTCATCGCTAATCCCTACATGAGCCCTCAACCCTAAACCCAAAGCCCATACTTGGAGGGTCGGGGGACTTAGTAAGTAGGTAGTAAGTAGACTTATAAGTACCCTAAAAGGGACCCTAATTGGGGTTATGGTACTTATAAGTCCCGAAAATAACCAGTTACTAAGTCGCCCGACCCTCCAAGTAGGGTTTTAGGTGCAAGACGTGGAGCTTTAGGTTCCCTCGAAGCTCCATGAAGCATGAAAGGGTAATATTCAGGGCACCTGTCGGGTCGTGCTTAATGGTTGCTATTGTTTTTTGTGGGATGCAAACAGGTTGATACGGTGTGTGTTCAAGTTTACTCGGTGTTGCAAGGGTTTGTGTTGTTTGTTGTTTGTTTTTTTTTTCTGTATGGGTGTTGTTTAAAAACTCTAGGCCCATCTGGGCATCTATGGCAGTATGGTTAACAACGGGTCTTTAGACGTAAAGGGCAGGGCAGTATTTCGGATGTTGGTCTTCAGGGTTTTGGGAATCCTGGAGTTCGGGGTTTCGGGCTTCAGGGCTTGTAGGTCTTCAGGGGGTTTAGGGCTTAGGGTTCAGGTCTTCAGGGACTGCTGAGCATGTTCCCCGTTCACATCTCGATCTGCCCATCCACATGCCAACATGGGTGGACTTGAGCCCGCCAGAGCATCGTTCCCTTGACACTTCGTTACAGGAACAGCACATGGTGCCCATACCCCTTCAATTCCCCAAGCCCTGAATGGCCTAAAAACTGAAGCCTGAACCTTGTAGCCGCAGTACCCGAAACTCACGCCCTTTAGTCGTTATTCGTCGGGTGATGGAGGCAATGCCGATTGACGATTTCAGCGACTACGAGGTGCTTTGCTCCAGAACCTCTGCTGCGTACACCTCAAACCTCAAAACCCCTCAACATCATTGGGGTTGGAGGATTTGATTTGACGGCACCGAGAGACCAAAAAGCCCAATGCCGTAATGTGTGAACCCGAAACCCTAAACCTCTGAACCCAATTGGGTGGAGGATATGATGGTTTAGGATTTCTGTCCCAAGCCTTACTCTTGAGAGAAGCAAGAGCCCAGGAATGAGGCTCATGGGTTCAGGCAATTTGCTCAGGTTTCAGGCTCAGGATTAGGGTTGAGGTACGCCCCTAAACCCTATACTATACCCTAAACCCCTAAACCCTAAACCCTGTAAGGTAATGTAACAGTATTATGAGTTCAGATCTCAAGAATTGGGTTTAGGCAGGGTTCAAGGTGCTTCGTCTTCACGTTTTTCCGGCATGTCACCTTCTTCTCGAAGCCGGAGCCCTTAACCGAACAAGAGGGTCAGGAGCCAAACTTAGCAGTGTTTGGTTGTGTTCTGTTCACAGCCGTGGTGGCCTTTGTGATTTCGGTCTGGCTGGTGATGGCTTTGCCGGTGAAAGTAGCTGGTGCCACTGCCAGTACCAATACCAGGACCATCAAACACCATCGATTTTTGAAAGAACCTCGCACCAATTTCAGCTTGATGCTTGACGGATGGAGGGTGGTTCAGTCCTCTAGAGTCTAGGGTTTGTCTCATGATCGGGGTATTCAGCATGCAGCATACTGTATACAAGGCTGCGGCGACTATTTCAATGCCGGCCCAGCCCACGTACAGGATTCTTCACAAAGAAGAATGAATAAATATGTGGACAGGGACTTGGGAGAGGATTCCGTCAGATGTTTACCCGGCTGTGCTACAGTCAAGGTTCACTTCAATCCCGAACCCTAACCCTACAAGCCGTGTCGCACAACTGTCACTGACCTCGTTCCCATGAACCCGAGATTCGGAAAGACCCTGCTGCAGTGGCAGCACTGCACAAGTGCTGAAGGGGGTTTGAGGTAAGGGACGGGTGTTGCGGCTTGAACGACTTTTCAGCACATGGGCGCATGTGCACCGGATGGGATGTGAACAGCGACAGTGAGCGCCTCCTCAAAAGACCCTGTGCTGTGGAGATCCTTTGATTTTGATCAGGACACCCTGCTGTGGCAGATGTCATAGAATGTATCAGCTGGTCAAGTAACTCCTGCCCCTGGAAATTGGGTATGGTCTTTGTCGCTGAGCATTATTTGTGGACAAGATATCACGAGCCTCATTGGGTACAGCAGCAAACAAACGAAGGCAGCTGGCGCCTGTGCCGAGAGTTTCTTGAACTGGCTCAAGGAAGTTGGGATGGATGATCTTGAAGACCACTACCGGAACGTTGTCATGACTGTGGCAGCCATGCTGGCCACCCTCAACTCCGGAACCGAAACCCCACGCCCTAAATCTGTAAACTTACACCCGCCGGCGCTCTAAATCCAAGATCATAAAGCCTTGAACAAAAATCCTAAAACTGAAGTCCTGACGTTTTAGTTTACCCAAGGTCTACCCACAGTCTCCATTGTAGCTGTCTTTTTGGTTCACCTTAAAACTGATGCACAATGGAGCCTGCAGGTAAAGCCTCAAGACGCAACCCTAAACCCTAAACCTGAAGGACCAAATGACCCTTCAAGGTAGGGGCCCTATACCCATATACTATGAATCCCTATATGCTATATGAACCTTAAACCCTTTTAGGGTTCATTTCGTCCTTAAGGAACCGTAAACGCTAAACCCTAAACCCTCAAACCCTAAACCCTAAACCCTGAACCCTAAACCCCGAAACCCTAAACCGTGCAGATCCTGCAGGCCTGAAGCCCGCGAAAACTTAACGCGCTAAGGTTCTGGAGTTCCCAAGCCTGGTTCCTGAAGCCAAAAACAAAGGGTCCTATGTACTGATATGGGAGATACTTCCTTAAGTCATAATCGTAATTACGAACATGGAAACCCTACATTCTACTATATCGGTGCATAGGACCCGTTGTCGGGTTTAGGGGTTAATAAGGAAGCTTTAAAGGAGTCCTTCAGGGAAAAAACTAGCACCTCTACAGTTTTCTGGGGAGGGCTCTTAGCCCCAGAAGCCCGAAGACGATCCCTAGGTTCCGTGAGCCCCATAAACTCTTACAGAACCCCAAGCGAACATTCTGATAGTCTGAACTTTGGGGTTCGGGGTTTGGGCCGGGCCGCTAACCCCTAAACCGAAAACCTTCATACATATCAATATGTCTGCTAGTCCCCTTATCAACAATTATTGTATATCGCCCCAAAAGGACCTAGACCCAAACCCGCACTTTTCGTTTCCTGGGTACAGGACGCGGCCGCCGAGCCCTCGCGCACCGGTCAGCGGTGGGGACTCCCAGAAAAGAGCGGTTTAGGGTTTAGAGTTTAGGGTTTATGGTTTCGGGGTTAGGGTTTTGGGGATTCGGGTTGCTTGCATTGAGGGATTCTAGCAGAGCTTTGCATTTCAAGGGTTTCGTAGGGTTTGATTGGGTATATGTCGTGGGGTATTAGCCTTCACATAAAGTTTCACAGGGTTTGGAAGGGTTCCAGGGAAGCAAGGAAGCTTCGCGGGCCGCTATCCGGATTGCCGACGATTTCATAGAGTTTCCGGTTTGCTCCTTAGTCTTACCTTTGGTTAGTAGGGAATGGAGGAATGGGGTACAATTAGAACTACTCTTACTACCATTCTTCCATTCCCTACTAACCAAAGGTAAGTAGTTACATATTTGCAGGGGCATTCCATTTTGAAGGTGTTCTTTAGCGGGCTGTGGGATATCTTGAGGATCGTTTAGTGTCCTGATTAGGTGCAAGTGGGGGCCCTATACCCATATACTATGAATCCCTGCATGGTATATGAACCTTAAACCCTCTTAGGTTCATTTTTGCAGGACTATGCTTTTGAAAAGCCTCTGGGTGCATGTGTTAACCCCAGACTTTATGCCAGGCATGGATTTGGGAATACAATACAGGTGCACAGTTGCGATCCAGACCGGCTCGTCTCGTACAGGGCCCCTGCAGAGTTGCCGAAGCAGAGCCGTCAAGACATGCAAACCTCATGTACTACCAAAGTCACCTGACTACGGTGAAGCTATAGGCTATAGTGACTCTACTATAGTGCCGTTTCTAGACCCTGACGCCTCAAGGATCTTTTTGTGGATACCTGCGTTATAGGGCCGAAACATAAGGTTGGATAGCCAACACAGAATCTGCAGTGGTGGAGACTATGGCTGGGGCTGCGGGACTTTGGTTTGGGGCCCTTGTCGGCGATTAGGATATAAGGCACAAGTCTACTAGTAGTGTTATAATCGGATGAAGGAGGGACCCTCAACCATTGTCAGTTGCGGTCGATTTGTAATCGTACGTTGGGGTCTGAACAGTGCTTTAATGCACTTTGCATTGCCTAAACGAGCAGATGGGGGTCTGAACAACGAGTAGCCGCCCCTATACCCCAAGAGTCCAAACCGAGTACCTAATTATTGGGTCCTTCGGACCCTTGGGGATGTAACTTTTAAGATGATGTGCCACAGAATCCCCAGAGAGCCCAATACCCCTTAATTAAGGAATATGGCTTAAATCATAATATGAAGCCCTATATAATTTAGGCCATCTTCTTAATTAAGGCCAAGGGGTATTGGGCTCTCTGGGTCCTACTCCAGCTGCTAGGGCCGCTAGGGCGCTTGTTTTGAGTTCTTCCCTTGGAGACGAGGCTGGAGCAGAGAGGCTTTCCGGAGATGGAGTCCCCAAAGGGTCCAAAGGACCCAATAATTGGGTACTCTTTAGAAGCTGCCCCCACCCTGTAATAGTGGTCTAATAGGAATATAATAGGGTCCTAATATAATCCTTATAGTCACTATTACAGGGTGGGGGCAGCTTCTAAGGTACTCTGTTTTAGGATAACAGTTATGTAAGATTTCGGAGGGTATATTATTAGGTACTTGGACTCTTGGGAGTCCCCAAAGCAAGTAAGCCCTGGGCTAAGCCTGAGCCTGGCTTTTCCCACACCCTCAACTGGCTCGAAATGGGCGTTTCCGAAAATGAGGGGTACATAACTTATTGTTGGGTCCTTAGAACAAGGATCCTACTATTTAAGGTGCTATATCAGGCTCCCCTATTTTCGAAAACGCACAAAAAAATCAAAGAGCACGGAAGCTCCTGAGCCTGGCGTCCGAAAGCGCCGCTCCTTGGATAGGTCCCTGCAAGACCAAATGACCCTTCAAGGTAGGGGCCCTATACCCATATATATATATATATATATATATTATGAATCCCTACATGGTATATGAACCTTAAACCCTTTTAGGGTTAATTTCGTCCTTAAGGTCCTCCCTCGCTGAGCGCTTCGCTGCAGATTGGACCACTGCCGGAGACGCTCAAACAGGCGGAGATCCGGCGACTGGGTGGCCCTTGGGGTTCTTTGGGGTTTGGGGGTTTTAGGGTTTAGGGCTATTGGGTTTGGGGTTTCAGGGTTCAGGGTTTAATTAGGCTCTTGGTGTTCAGGCTGGGGGCCTTGCTCCGGTAGATTTTCAGACAAGTCTTATTCCAGATTGATCTGTTTAAGGGTCGGGAGTTTAGGATGGTTTCAGGGTTAAGAGGTTTTTGGCTTGTTTCTCAGAAGTTTCGGGCCGCTTTGTAAGCAAATATCTCGCTATCTGGGTTTCTGTATGTACTAGAGTCAAATCAAGCTGCTGACGCTCCCGAATGATGACAACCACTACCACCACCGCGATAACGAGGAAGACAACGACGATTAAGACAACGACTACCTCTGCTGCTACTACCACGACTACCACTTCTACTGCTACTACTACTACAGCTACTACTACGACTGCTACTACTACTACTACTACTACTACTACTACGACTACTACGACTACTACGACTACGACTACTAGACTACTACGACTACTACGACTACGACTACGACTACGACTACGACTACGACTACGACTACGACTACGACTACGACTACGACTACGACGACTACTACTACTACTACTACTACTACTACTACTACTACTACTACTACTACTACTACTACTACTACTACTACTACTACTACTACTACTACTACTACTACTACTACTACTACTACTACTACTACTACTACTACTACTACTACTACTACTACTACTACTACTACTACTACTACTACTACTACTACTACTACTACTACTACTACTACTACTACTACTACTACTACTACTACTACTACTACTACTACTACTACTACCTACCAGCTACCAGCTACCAGCGACCAGAGCTACTAGCTACTAGCTCTTAGCTGCTAGCTGCTGTTCTGCTTCCCATTATCCCGGTGCCAGGTGGGGAGGGCGTGGCGCCTGGAGCTCTGCCACAGAAAGATTCGGAGCAGAAAGCCGAGGCACCTCCAAGCATCTCGCTTCCCAAAGGGTCCAAGTAATAGTATGGTATAGACTTTGGGGGGGGGCCTAAATATCTATTAACCCTTTGGGCTTGCTTTGTATCGTCGAACGTTTTGGGAGATCCAGCAGGGTACGGGACACCTTGAAAAAGGGATGACCCTGAAAATCGTGCGAATAGCTTGTAGTTTTCAAACGGAAGGACCCTCCAAATCTTGAAAATAACCTCTAATGATCGGATCCTGAGTATCAGCAGCCCTTTAGCAGGCTCCCTTAAGGGTCAGCAACCGCCAGCTTTGGCCAGAAAGCTAGAGTTTTTGGAGAGTTGTTGAGGTCAAGATTCCGCATGGCATGGGGTTTCAGGCCCTCTTAACGAATCGGGCCCATGGTTGGTTCGAAGGAGAGTCTGCGGTGCAAAGCATCTTCTTTGCACGAGATGGTACCAAGGATGCTTCATCCTCGTGGTGCGGGGAGTGGGGGGGCGACCAGAGAGAGATTTGGCAGGTCTGATGGGTGTTGAGGCTTCTTTCTGATTAATTAAGCAAAACCAGAAGACAGATGTTCCTTTAATGTGCGACCATGCGTGTGCGACCTGCGAAGAGCAGGGGCTTCTGTACCAGGAGATGGATGGCTTCACCGGCGTCGGCTGCAGCTTTGTAGCTAGGAGTTCGGGTGCTTGTGCAGACCAGCCGCGCTACAGACGAACCGCCACGAGCAGCATCCCTGCACCCTAAACCCCGGCTTTGCCCTGAACCTTAAGCGCCACCCTATGTCCTTGAGACCGCAGGCACTCGGTCCCATTGTTCCAAAAATCCGAAGTGATTTCTGCTATCGGCCGCCCCCCAAACATGGCTTTCGCACCTCTTGGAGAGCCGGAAAGCTTCGCTGAGTCGTCGAAAGGCAGCTGGGGGGGTTGGGGGTTCAGGGTTTAGGGGCTTTACAGGTTTAGTCTTAGGGGTTTAGGGTTTAGGGTGTCATTCAGAACCCGGGCCTTCTAGTTTTTTGTTGGGGGTGTTTCGGGTCTGTCTGCTCAAGCTGTTTCGGATTCAGGGCTTGGGGTTGCCGGCGTTGACATGTTTTTTGGATTTTGGGACGTGTGCAGTCGAGCTCCGGTGTTTCAGTGTGACCAGCGATCCCCCAAGCCATCAATTATTGAACAAACTTCACTTGATGAAGAAGTCCTTACTATATTCTACAGTGTTGACGGCACCTCGATCAAAGACTTTCGTTGTTCTTCAGAGTGATCCTGACTACGGTTTATAGCAAGTTCCATCGCGGAGGACTTGTTTATATGTTTTGTGCTTGGTTTGCGCTCTGTTTGTTCGGGCTCCCGTTGATGTTGCTTCCAAGTGCAAGGCTTAAGGTCTCAGTTCAGGGTTGCGAGGATGCCTCAAACTCCCAAATAGTGAGCAGGGTATTCTAAGCCCTGAAAACGAGGGCCCTGAAACCAGATTCCGATTAAGCCCAAAGTAGGACAACCCTGAATCCTCAACCCCAAACCCTTTCGGCGGGAGGGAACCGTTTTGGACATGTTACTATATATATATATATATATTTTTTGTATCAGTGTTATATCAGTAGATATCCCTTCTGAAGCCGCTCGTTTACCATTTGCCACGTCAATGCCTCGTGGACTAGACCTGGTCCCGCGGTGCTTCTTCTGCTACACGGGTTTAGGGTTAAGGAACCTCAGTCAAGACTAAGACCCTTAGGCCTCGAAGCCCTCAAAACCTTGTTGTTTTGTGAATGGGTCTAGGCATCGAGCCTTGCATGCCAACATTACGAAATGCCAACACCTCCGTGATCTACAGGGCGCCCTTCAATTTACATTTTTATATTTTATAATATGGTTATTCTTACTATTATTCTTAGTAGTAGTAGTAGTAGTAGTAGTAGTAGTAGTAGTAGTAGTAGTAGTAGTAGTAGTAGTAGTAGTAGTAGTAGTCGTAGTCGTAGTCGTAGTCGTAGTCGTAGTCGTAGTCGTAGTAGTAGTCGTAGTAGTAGTCGTAGTAGTAGTCGTAGTAGTCGTAGTAGTAGCAGTATTATTATTTAAGGTGAAATTCAAGGGGGTCTGCTGACTCTTAGACCGAGCTAGACAAAGAAGAAGGATGTCAGCGAGCGCTTTCAAGTTCTTTAGATGTCAATGGAAAGGTCGGTGAATCCAGGAAGCCGCAGGCACCAGGGACACAAAGGACGTCATAGGTATGCACACACAACCTTGAAACACCTTGAGCTTTGACATCCAAGAGCAGCCACAAAACCTCCCCCAAACCTTAAACACACTTTAGGGTGTCAGGGTTTTTTCGGGTCTCGGGTTGCAGGGCTTTAGGGTTTAGCTAGGATAAACCCTAAACCTTAAAACCCTACAACCCCAAACACTTAAACCCTAAAGCCCTAAAACTCCAAACGCTAAACCCTAAAGCCCTAAACCCCAAGCACCAATTAAACACTAAAGCCCTACAGCCCTAAAGCCCTAACCCGCCGGGATCGGCAGCCCTTGACCTTGAGCTTACTTTTGGTTAGTAGGGAATGGAAGGATGGTAGTAATAGTAGCTATAATTGTACCCCATTCCTCCATTCCCTACTAACCAAAGGCTACCCTAAACCCTAAACCCCTACACCCCTAAACCCCTACACTAACTAAAGCCGGCCGGAGGCTTCCGTCTCGCGGTGCGGCGCTGGGTGCCTTTGGCCGGACCTCCGGTTCCTTAGGGACGAAATGAACCCTAAATAGGGTTCCTTAAAGGGGGCCATAAGGGATCTATAGTAGGTTCCCATTCAGGCCCCTATATGAGCGACGGCTTTTATTTGGGTTTATACTGCAGTACTTTGAAACGAGATACCTCCGTGCAGTATTTTTGTTGTCGGAACTAGCCCTACTAAGGGAACGAGATAGGGGCACCGCTTCAAACGAGATCAAGTATATCTAGTACTAACGATACTTGAACGAGATCGACTTTTTCTGCCAGTACTTAACATGATGAAACGAGATAGGGGCACCGCTTCGGGATAGCGTAATTAGCCCAAGCAATAAGCAAACGCAGTGGCTCATATCAGGGTTTTCATTACCTTAAGGACGAAATGAACCCTAAAAGGGTTTAAGGTTCGGTGGTTGTCAAAATTAGGGTCCCTTTTTGGGTCCTGATTACAATACGGCACTTAAAAATTAGGGTAACCAAAAAGGGACCATAATTTTGACAACCACCCATATACAATATATAGGGATCATGGTGTATGGGCATAGGGCCCCTACTTTTAAGGGTCATTTGGTCCTTCAGGTTCCGAGGGTGCGCTGTCCTTGCAACGACCGCAGTTTGGGGGTTAGACTTAAGGGTCCAGGGTTTGGGGTCTTTACGGTTCAGGGTTTAGGGTCTATTAGTCCAGGGTATAGCGTTTAGGGTCCAGCGGTTTTAGGGTATAGGGTTTAGGGCCTATAGGGCTCGGGGTTTGGGGTGTAGGGTCTGTAGGGCTCATAGGGTGTATGTTTTGGATTTATGGTCCAGGGTTCGGGGTGAGGGTTTACCCGGACCCCATGAAACCTGCCTGTTTTAGGGTTCGGTATTATGATTTCCTTGTATAAGTCCTTAGAATGGTATATAGGCTATTTGTGGTGCAGGTAGGGTCTGTAGGGCTCATAGGGTGTATGGCTATGGGTTTATGCAGATTCTCGGGTTCAGAGGTAGGGTTACCATGTAGATTATGCTTTGGCCTCAACGGGGTTCTCTTATCCTTTTGGTTTAGGTCGCAAAGCTTCAACTCTGTGTCAGCAAACAGTAACCCTGCCTGGTCTGGTCTTTTGGAGTTTAGGGGCCAAGCCGAACACATCGCAAGACCGTGCTGGCTTTGGTTGTTCAAAGTTGCTGGTGTTCGCGCACTTTCGGGTTGAAATGCTATGGTCAAATTGTTCAACCCTACATGTAATAGTATACTGCTTTGGGGGCTCCTTGTTATAATTACAGTATAACGGCCACAATACCCATTTTTTTAATGATAAAGGCCCCTACATGTACACGCTGTAACAATGCCGCCCTCCTGCATGCCCAAAGGCCCCATGTACCCTTATAGTAGATACTTAAGCCTTAAAGGGGTAACCATAGAGATACTTTAACCAGGACCCCAAATAATGGGCATTTAGGGTCTCATAGAGGGTAGATGGAGGGTCAAGGTATATATTATGTGGGAGTTTCCGAAAATAGGGGATCCAAATCTAGTACCCGAAATAGTAGGTCCTATTATAAGGACCCCCAAAATAAGGTACCCCCTAATTTTCGGAAACTCCCATACGGGTACAGGGAGCCTTTCACTACCTAAGGGGTCACGGGACTTAGTAGCTAGGGTTATAAGTAAGGTAACTATACTTACAACCCCAATTAAGATACTTATAACGTTACTCTCTAAGTCCCATGATCCTCCAAGTGCTCTTCCTGTGGTAGATGGAGGCTTAGGGATGGTAGCCCCAAGCCCTAAACCCCTGAGAATGGAATTCAGGCGCCGGACCCAGCCATGAATCGCGGTTTAGGGCTTATGGGGTTTGGCTTAGGGGTTAGGGTTTAGAGTTTAGAGGGTTTAGGGGTTTGGGGGTTTAGGGTTTAGGGGTTAGGGTTCAGGGTTTAGGATTTAGTTTAGGGTTTAGGGGTTGGGGTTAAGGGGTTTGGGGGTTTGGGGGTTTAGGGTTTAGTTTTAGGTTTCGGGTTAGGGTTCAGGGTTCAGTCTTGAGGGTTTAGTTTAGGATTTGGGTTTTAGGGTTTGGCGTTTAGGCAAGGCAGATTCGCACGTGCTCAACGCTCTGAAATATCAAAGATACCCTGAACTGTCAGCCAATTTTCATCTAGGTTGGATTTTAGGACATTTTCTATTTTCCTTATTTGGGTTTATAAGGGACCCTATATATACATATTTTTCAGGGTGTTAAAGGCCAACCCAGTCATTCACATCTCAAGCCCTCAACCCTTAACTCCACATCAGAAGAACCCCAAATAACCTACCTTTTTAGGGACTTATGTACAGAAATTATCTTAGGGGGTCCTAAAAAGGTAGGTTCCTTAGGGTCCAGGTAACTCCACATCATAAGAACTGAACGCTTCACCCAGGCCACAAAGGCGCAAGCCTTGAGATTACACCCCTCCGAAGACTACGACATGATTATGCCCGACACACGGGAACCCCAAACGACCACTGCCCTGACTCCGAAGAGGCCAATACCCGTTAATTTCGAAATAGACGGAATGTACCTTAAAATTGTAACGGGCTCTGCCTCATATTATAATGTCAGCTGTCTTCCTTAATTAAAGGATGTTGGACTCTCTGAGACCCTCTGCCCTAAAGGGAACTCCAGAAAGTTGGAATATGGATTAATGGTAGGATCCCCCTATAATTTACCTTAAAGGGGGTACGATAATGATATTCCAACTTTCTGGCTTCTACTATACCAGAGCTTGGAGGCCCTTTTGACTTAGTAAGTCTACTTAGTATCCCCTAGAAACCCTATTATAATCCCCATAACTTACCTTACTAACCCTACTTACTAAGTCAAAAGGGCCTCCAAGAGGAGACTCTGAGAGTCCCAGGTGCCGTCCTCACCCAAGGCCGCCGTTATCCTCGTGCACGGTGGATGCGGTTGGCTGGGGACCTAGTGGGATCGGGTTTTGACAGATCGGACTTGCGCGGTTTAGTGTTTAAGGTTTCGGGTTTGGGGTTTAAAGTTTGGGGGTTCAGGTTTTTTGTGCTAAAGCCGAAACCCTGCCACGTTTTGAGTCCAGGGATTCGACAGATCGGGGCGACGTAGTACCGGAGCTCTATAAACCACCCAGAGTAGCAATCCCAAAGGGTTCAAGTATCATCATTGTATATACTTAGACCCCCAAAATGCCCTATAAGTATATACCAGAATGATACTTGGACCCTTTAGCAATTACAAGTTTGGTTTTCGAAGGGATGGTGTGCCACATGATTGTGTGATGTCGTCCTAGAATCCATGTCGCTCCACAGATCCCAAACTCTATTCTCATTAAAGCTTAGGATGCCCAGTAGTATCCTTATTCCCTTTTTGTAGTCCTAGGTTCCTTGTAAAGCTACCCAATACCACAAAGAGAGGCCTTTTTTTTCTTAGGTTACTGGGTATCCTAGTATTGGTCCTGTTCCTACTCCTCGTATTTATGGTTCTTATGCTTATTCTGGTTCGTATTCTTGTTCTTATGCTATTATTGATGATTCAGGCCCCTATGCCTTGGTCTAAGAGCCAGCCTCACGCCCAGGCCGCGAACCCAGAACCCTAAACTGCGAGCCCCGGGCGGGTTTGAGCTCAGTGGATTCATGGCTTAGCCCAACAAGGTGAAATCCGTAATCCTAGATGAACCTAAACCCTGTAGCCGATAAAGCCCTACCTTATTGGAGCTCCTTTGACTGATTTCCCTATATGAGTTCTTCAAGTTAAGCTACAGCAGAAGCCAGAAAGTTGGAACATCATTAGCCTCATGCCCTTAAAAAGTAAAGTATAGGGAATCCCAGCATGAATCATCCTAATTCTATGTTCCAACTTTCTGGGGCTCACTATAATAGGTTCTTCAGGTGCAGGTGCCTGAACCCGACACCGTCCCTACGCTGTAAGTCCCAAACCCTGCACCTATCGCTTGCACCGTGAATCCTAAAATCTAAGCTCTAACGTGGGGGGCGGTTTTGCCGCATGTCTTGCAACTTCAAGAAGAAAGCCCCAAAACTTTATTCTAACCATTTATCAGGCCCCTATATTAAGCTTTCCAGCCCAGGCCCTAAAACCCTAAACCTAAACCCCCAAAGCCCTAAACCCTATATACTTGGAGGTTCATGGGTAGCTATAAGTAGGGTTATAAGTAGGGTTATTATACTTATAACCCATATTAGGCGACCTATAACCCTACTTATAACTACCCCTGAACCTCCAAGTAAAGCTAAACCCTAAACCTAAACCCCAAACCGGCCTAAACCGTGCACTTTAACAATGAACACTACGGCTTCCTGCATGACCACATCTTCGATGGCTACAAGTACTTCGGCCTCAACCTCAAGCAGGAACCTGTCGATGTCTTCGACGACCACGTGCCCTTTGATGTCAACCTCAAGATGGTCAATGGCTGCCACATCGTGCTCACCCACGCCTACAATGACAATGGTGGAGTCTCTATGGCTGGTGCCTACCACTGTCCTATCGACATCCTCTACCTCGATGCCGGCGACTACGACACCTATGCTCAGCTCTTCGCCGATGTCATCGCCTATGCCATCTACGACGTCTACACTCAGGTCTTCGCCGACCTCGTCGCCTATGCCATCTACTACGTCCATGATGAATGAGACCTCCTGACAGTCAACGGAGAAAGTCCAAACTCAGTCCAACGAACAGAAAGAACAAGATCGCGAACGAGATGATCATGTACGAGAACGACTACAAGATGGTTTTGCCTCACTAGCGTGTGGCTGTATAGGTAGACACCCGTCAGCACGCTTCAAAAAAGAAATCCCTAAACCCTCAACCCCTAAACCCTAACCCCTTACCCCTGAACCCTAAACCCCTAAACCCAAAGCCCTCAACCCTAAACCCTAAACCCTAACCCCTGAACCCTAAACCCCTAAACCCTAACCCCTGAACCCTAAACCCTAAACCCAAAGCCCTCAACCCTAACTAAACCCTAACCCCTAACCCCTGAACCCTAAACCCTAAACCCAAAGCCCTCAACCCTAAACCCTAAACCCAAAGCCCTCAACCCTAACTAAACCCTAACCCCTAACCCCTGAACCCTAAACCCTAAACCCAAAGCCCTCAACCCTAAACCCTAACCCCTGAACCCTAAACCCTAAACCCAAAGCCCTCAACCCTAAACCCCTAAACCCAAAGCCCTCAACCCTAAACCCTAAACCCAAAGCCCTCAACCCTAACTAAACCCTAACCCCTAACCCCTGAACCCTAAACCCTAAACCCAAAGCCCTCAACCCTAAACCCCTAAACCCAAAGCCCTCAACCCTAAACCCTAAACCCAAAGCCCTCAACCCTAAACCCCTAAACCCTAACCCCTGAACCCTAAACCCTAAACCCAAAGCCCTCAACCCTAAACCCTAAAGCTTTCCAGCCGAGGCACAGCGGATACTTCGATCTCGTAGGACAGGGCTTGCGCACTGCTGGCTACGCAGCGGTCGCCTACGACCAGGCCTGGTCCAATACCTACACTTGGAGGCTAACCCTACTTGGAGGGTCTTTTGGGGACTTAGTACGGGCTCCTTTTTGGGGGATTCTAAGGGTTCCTTTAAAAGGCTCTATAGGGGTAGTATAGGGTTTAGGGTTTAGGGTTCAGGGACTTAGTAAGTAGGTAGTAAGTAGACTTATAAGTACCCTAAAAGGGACCCTCATTGGGGTTATGGTACTTATAAGTCCCTAAAATAACCAGTTACTAAGTCCCCCGACCCTCCAAGTAAAGGATGCCCAGTAGTACCCTTATTCCCTTTTTGTAGTCCTAGGTTCCTTATAAAGTTACCCAATACCAAAAAGAGAGGCCATTTTATTCTTAGGTTACTGGGTATCCTAGCCTATAAAAGGCCATTATTCTACATACTTTGGGGGTCCAGGCACGCAGATCACCACAGGAAGTGCCTTAACCTAACTTAATACTATGGGGTCAGGGTTTAGGGATTTGGGGTGTAGGGTTGACCCTAAGGCTCTAAGGACTCATAATTTAAGGCTTGGTGCGGCCTATAGTAGAGACCATATTATACAAGGCTTTTGGTCCATTTGAGCCTTAGGGTAAGCTAAAACCTTGAAGCACCCTAAGCCGCAAGTCCGAGATCTTGAACAAGAGTCATTGAAAGAGGACTTCCAAGACTCTCCTCGTAGAGGTATGGCCCATAGTGTGAGGGTACGCCAGTCCTCGACATCGTAAGCCTGCAAAGGGGTGTTTCCGAACCTATTTGGGGTCCTTATAATGAGGATCCTACTTTCAGGGTACTGTATTAGGGTCTCCTATTTTCGGGAACTCCCATATATCGACGTGGGTTTTGTTTCTAAACCCTAAATCCTTAACCCTAAACCCTACAATGCTTTCTGCACCCGGGAATCCCGACCACAGCGCCCCACACAGGAAGAACCAGAAGGCAGAACCGCCCTAAATCCTTGAAGGGTTTAGGGTTTGTGGCTTGGGGTTTTGGGGTTTGGGGTACCGGGTACCGAATCATCATGAAGGCCACGGTCTCACCATGCACAAGCCGCAAGCCTGAACTCTAACCCCCTATCAGCCCAGCCCTTTATGCACCCTAAGCCCAAAATCAAATGCGGTAAAAGCCCCAGATTCACCGAAGCCCTAAACCCCTGCATGCTAAACCTGCCAGGTTGGTCAAGGCTATTCCGAAGCCGGCCTCCATGGAGTTTGTGTGGTTCAGATGTTCTTCGATAAGGGATTTGGTGCAATGAGGATGTTGAAGAGTCTTCAGAAAGGCACCCTATGGTCAATAGTTTTTCTTTGAAGGAGCTTAGTAGGGTTCAGTGGTTTGGAGGGTTTGGGGGTTGCGGATTTAGCACTGATGGCTTTCAGGTTTTACGGGTGTGTGGTGCAAGGCGGATTTTTTTCCAAGGGTGACATGCCCTATGTGTTGATGTGTCTCAAAAGTAGGTTTTGTGCCTGCTTTCTTTTTTGGTACACCGACGCCCTTAATCTCCTATACCCTAGAACCTGCACCCCAAAACCCTGTTCTCCTTCGTAATGCAGAATATAGTGCTCTCATATTACTGGGACAGTTGGGGATTATCCCGCGTCAGTGTTCTATGTTTTGTTGTAATAGGATTCCGGAGAACCCTAGCATAGAGTACCATATTAGTTGTGCACTACGCTCCAACACCCTATGAAAAGTTCGTACCCCAAGCACTTAAACCCTGCCGTACCCAGAAGAGAGCACCAAAACCCTACTAAAAGTCCCTAAGCCTTAAACCATAACCCTAAACTCCACACCTCAAAGACCTTTTTTTAACTTTTAGCATAATATACCCCCAAAACATTATTGTAACTAAGGCCCCTATATTATAGTCCCCTGATAGAAGGAAGCAACACTCAGGAAGGCGAAGCCCCGGGCTACATTGACAGCTACGGAGATGTCGTCGGGGATCTGCAAAAGCTGGCGGAGGAGGACCGGAAGCGGCTTAGAGTGTAGCGCTTAGAGGGTTTAGCGTTTATAGGGGCTGAGGGTCTAGGGTTCATGGGGGCTTGGGGTTTGGGGTTTATATTGGTTTGGGGCCTAGGGTTCATAGGGGCTTAGGGTTTTAGGGTTTGGGGTTGAGGGGGAGGCTTCTGACAACAATGGGTCTATTGAGGGTTTTAGGAAGGTTTGGGTTTTGGGGGGTTTGGGGGCTTGAGGGGACTCAGGCCTTGGGGTTCATAGCGTTTGGGGGTTATTGGTGTTACAGTGTTGGGTTTAGGGTTTAGGGTTTAGAGTTGGGGCTATGAAGTTTGGGTCTTAGGCGTTCAGGGTCTTGCGGTTGAGGGTTTGGGGGTTAGGCGGCTAATAGGCGGGTGTAGGCTCAGGGTGTGCAGGCTTTAGAGCTTTCAATGATCATGACCGGGGTGCTGACCAAGACGCTGGTAGTCAAGGTGACGCTGATGATGCTGGTGAGGGGTAGAAATGGCAAATGCATATAATGCAGCTGCTCTGGCACAACACTTGGCGCATGAACTTGCGGCAGTTCTCGGCATTGGCTGCCCGAACCGAGCAGGCAACACGAACTCTTGTTCTTTCGCCCTTTAAACTTGTTCTTCCATCCAGCAGTCAGCCTGGAAGGGAAGAAAGACGACAGTTGTCACCAATGCACCAGTGCTTCTCTTGTGCGACATGCACTTCTCGAGGTTCGTAAAGTCCGAGCATGGCCGTACGGAATACACCTATATTCCCGGCCTCCTAAGCCCTTAACACCAAGTGGGGGTTTCCGAATATGGGGGACCCTATGGTAGTATCCTAAATAGTAGGATCCTTATTAGAAGGACCCCCAAATAAGGTCCCCCTAGTTTCGGAAACTCCCAAGTCCCTGGATCCGAAGTAGCACCTTCTCCCCAGAGACTCCAAGATCCCTTAATTAAGGAATATACCTTTATAATTTCAGGTATATTCATTAATTACGGGATATTGGAGTCTCTGGGTCCGTCAGCACGACAGGTACGAGGTCAGGAGAGCAAAGAGTGCAGTTGGACACGCGACAAGTTGTCGAAACTACATACAGCAAGAGAAGCCTCAGCACCCTTGTTTGTGATTAGGGTTTAGGGTTTAGGGGTTCAGGGTTTAGGGCTGTTTAGGGTTTAGGTCCAATGCTATTGCATTTCCGCTTCTGAGTTGTTGTTGCCCAACTTTATGTTTAGGCTCCTATATGAAGCTAGCAATGTAATCCGCCAGCCAAAGGAACTGTCGATGCCCCACGCATCCTGAACAGTTCACCAGCTAAACCTAAACCCCAAACCCCTAACCCTCTGTAGACAGACCGCTGGCCTTGTCAGGAGCAAAAGCGCTACCCAAGGCATGCGAATCGATGCTTGATATCAGTCATAGGATGCGGTGACCCCTCTGTTTCTTATTAAATTGAAACTGTGACCGTGTTCCCCAACCTGTATTGTTCTTATCAATACGATTGGTACTGGCTGTGTTGTTTTTATGATTGAAAATGTGGTCCTGGGCACGGCTACTACTATGACGCTTGCCACTACTGTTACTAGTACTATTAGTTGTTACCGTTACGCATGCTGACACTATTCTGCTTATACTATGTCACTTCGGCTTCCACTAGCATTACGCCTTGTTTTATATGTTTCGCTACGATGACGGTGATTAGCATGCTGTTGTTGTTGCCGTTGTTTTTGTTGCCGTCTGAAGTGGCGGTTTTGTTGGTGGTGTGTTGATGCTGCCGATTTGCTGTTGGTGGTGGTGTTGTTGTCGGTGCCGTCGTTGTTGCTGCTGCTGTTGTTGGTCGTAGGGGAGTTCTGACGTCCTTCTGGTTGAATGCGGCTGCTGCATCACCAATCGGAGGAAGGGTTCTTGGGCGTAGGAAAATTCCCCAGAACCCTGCTTGGAGGGTCAGGGGACATAGTAACTGGTTATTTTAGGGACTTATAAGTACCAGAACGCAGGGTCCCTTTTGGGGTACTTATAAGTCTACTTACTACCTACTTTCTAAGTCCCTGAACCCTAAACCCTAAACCCTATACTACCCTTATAGAGCCCTTCAAAGGAAACCCTTTAGAATCCCCTTTAAAAGTAGTCTCCGACCCTGCCAGTGGCAGTCCTTAAACACGTACGGAAACTCAAACTCCAGAGACTCGACTCCGGGTCCGACAGCCTCGCCTCCATATGGGCATTTCCGAAAATTAGGGGTACATTTAAAGGGATCTATAAGGGTTCCCTTAAGGGTTCCTATAAGGGATCTATAGGGTTTAGGGGTTAGGGTTTGGGAGTTTCCGGAAATTAGGGGTACCTTTTTGGGGGCGTCCTTATAATAAGGATCCTACTATTTAGGGTAGTATATTAGCGTCCCCTATTTTCGGAAACCACGATATAATGCTTACCTAGGCCTTCCTAGACCCTCCATCTACCCTCTATGAGACCCTACATGCTCATTCTTTGGGGCCATATACCCCTATTTGAGGGCACAAGGAGGGTCCTGGTTAAAGTACATCTATAGTTACCCCTTTAAGGCTTAAGCATCTACTATAAGGGCACAAGGAGGGTTCCGGATAGCAGTGGTCCAAAAACCACAAAGCAAAAGCCTTCAGCCTCCGGGTCTTCGCGCTGGGCGAGTCTGCCGGCGCGCTGCTCATCCTGCGGCATGGCATCGGAAGGCCCCGTGGCTTTTTGGTAAGCATATAGGGTTTTGGCATCGGACTGCTCCGTGTTTTTTGTTGTAAGTCTATAGGGTTTTGGCATCGGAAGGTCCGTGGTTTTTGTAAGTTTATAGGGTTTAGGCATCGGAAAGCCCAATGTGTTTTTTGTAAGTTTAGGGTTTCGGGCTTGTGGCGCCATTGGATTGATAGGGCTTATAATATATGTGGTTGATAGGGCTGGTAGTGCTTGTAGGCTTAATTAGAAATTATAGGTTTAGAGGTCAGGGTAGGGTTGGGGTTTAGGGGAATTCGTTGCTGGTCTTTAGTTTCAGTGTAATTATATTTATAGGTATATCTCCAAACAAAAACATTCTTGTATTTGTGTTGCGTTGCATAAGTGTTTTGACGGCCATAAGCATACACACATGTGTTTGCATATATACATGTATGTATGTTTTGATTTATATATTTGTTCTATGTACACGCAAATGTATGTGTATGATGCATATGCAGATGGATATACATATGTGGATGTATATGTATACAAAGTGCAGGTAGCTGGATACACAGATAGATTTGCAATTCTGTCTACGCCCTCTAACGTGCAGCGCAGGGCAGTGGAAGGTCTCGCGCCCGGGCCGATCGCTGGGTACCTCCTCTGCGGTCCGGTTGTGCGGCTCGGCTTCTTCGTAGGATTTAGGGTTTCGGGTTTTTCGTGGGTTTTGGGGTTTTGGGCCACGGAGGGTTTTTGGTTTAGGGCTGTTGAGCATTTTAATTCCCCTAAACCTAAATTCCATGAACAAGGACAACAAAAATCTCACCCTGAGCAGCATATCTTAGAAGGGGCCCCCACCCTGTAATAGTGGTCTAATAGGAATATAATGAATATAATAGGGCCCTCTTGTAATCCTTATAGTCACTATTACAGGGTGGGGGAAGCTTCTAAAGCATATCCTACATCCGCAGCAATCCGGAACGAAGGGTCGGATTTCGTTTGGTCGGAGGCAGAAATTCCGGAAATGGCCATCCCTAATTCAATGGCATATTCAACGCTGGAAGGTAACAGTGATTCGCAGTGCAAGGCGTGTTCGTTAAGGAAGGGGCTCCTAGAGCCCTCAAGAACCCTCGATCTAGCCCTTTTTGCGTTTAGGGTTTAGGGTTCAAGCAGTACACATCAAGTTTTGTGGATATCGTACGGGAGGATTCTGATTATGATTTCGGGGATATTGCTCGAAAACGGGGGCTTGGTTTCTAGCATTTGGTGATCCCCAGACCACCCGACCGCGCATTCGCGCAGAACCGCAGACTCTGCACCCAAGCCAGCCCCAAACCCCGGCCCCTCCCAATTCCCTGCCACTCAGACCCCTGACCCCTGTCCCGGGTTACCGGTTCCAAATTAATCAGACCAAGACTTTTTGGTTTGGGGGGGGGTACCGTCCATTAAACCGATTAAACCGGCCGCCACATTAACGCATTTTCGTTTCCTGAACTTGCAGGGTGTAGGTTCTTTGACCTTTGACTCGGGTCATCTTTTTGCCCTTGTCTGCACCATGCCCCTGAGTATGTAGGCTGACACTTTTGTACGTACGTATGTCTGTACGTCTGTTTGTGTGTGTGTGTGTGCGTGTGTGTGTGTGTGTGTGTGTTGTGTGTGTGTGTGTGTGTGTGTTTAAGCAGGCAAGCCTACTTGACGGTCATAACCCATCAGTACAACAAAACGAACACAAACTGCCCCTATGTGTTTCGATCTATCTGTATTCATAGATTCTTTGTATATGCGCACACACAATACATATGTACACGCATATTCTTATAGATACATATGCATACACACAAACACCCAATATTCATGCACGCATGCAGGTCGGCATTGATTCGTTCATCTACCCACTGATTGCTTCATGCACCAACGCATGCAATCCTTCGTTCGTTCATGCATTCATTCATTGGTTCATTCATTATTTCATTCATTCAATCACTCGTTCCTTCGCTCCTTCGTTAGATCATTCATTCATTCATTCATTAATTAATTCATTCATCCATCCATTCATCGTTCATTTCATGGTCTTCCTACATGTAGGCGATCTAGGCATGCATACGGACAACACTGCATACTCTCTCAAGTATGACTCATGTGTCAGGAATGCTATCGCAGGACAGTCTCGTTGTCCAAGCTGTTTGCTGCATACTTGCATGCACTGTCGGTGCTGCTATGCGGTTTGCTGCGTGGAGCCGGAGTTTAAGTTTGGGGCCTCAGGGTATCTACCGAGACCCTCCATCTACCCTCTATTAGACCCTAAATGCTCCTTATTTGGGACCATATACCCCTTTTTGAGGGTACAAGGAGGGTCCTGGTAGAGTTACTTTGGCAGGAAAGTCAAGAAGGAGATGCCTCTCGTCCTGGAAGCTGCACGGGTTTCAGATAGTTGCGGTTTAGGGTTTCAGCAAGTGCGGTCAAGGATCCTGACTAAACCTACCTAATCTCCCAATATCCCGGCATTTTGAACGGTTTTGAACATGCCGGAATTTCAAGTTCAACCAAAACATAAGTTCTTGGCTCCTCGAATCTACGGCTTTGAGACTGTCCTTGTGCCAAGCTTGCTTACTCTTTGGTGTTGGGATTTCTTTGTTGTTTACCAGGACCCTCCTTGTACCCTCAAACTGGGGTATATGGTCCCAAATAAGGGGCATTTAGGGTCTAATAGAGGGTAGATGGAGGGTCTAGGTCGAGATCAGAGACTGCTTCGAAGCATTGGGAATAGCCGGTGCACGTGCAGGCCAGCATCAGCCTTTGGCTTGCTCCGCAGGTTTGTGCTTCGACGGGGGATTTAGTAAGTAGGTAGTAAGTAGACTTATACGTACCCTAAAAGGGACCCTAATTGGGATTATGGTACTTATAAGTCCCTAAAATAACCAGTTACTAAGTCCCCCGACCCTCCAAGTGTCCTTCTTTCAGTGTACGTATGCAGGCCGTCGGAAATTGGATACCTTGGGGACATTTCATATCAAAGTTCACCAAAAAGCCCCACAAGACCACGCTCCTCAAAATGGCTCCCCTCTACGGATTGTCGCACCTGCAAAGCTAGTGAAGCTAGCGCGCTTTGAACCGAGGCTGCCACCACCCTGCGTAGCTCTGCCCTCAGCAATTGCTTGCATAGCAAAAAGTTATTGTTTCGAAATGTATACACCTTGCCATCTGTCTTGTTGTGTAGCACACACTCGTTTGTGCGAAGTGACAACATATTATCTCACTTGATCACCGAATCGGTCAGGGGATTAACTCACCGATTCAATTCGAATGATTGTACACTCCGTGGCCATTTCTCAAGCTGTTCCAGCTTGAGAAAATTTTGTTTCAGTCCCCTCGGATCACTCCTCGGTCATAGCCGCTCTGGGCGGCCAGTACCCCGAGTCCTACTACGACCGCTGCTGGCGGCCAGTACCTCGAACACTACGGCTTCTCTGTCAGTTGTTGACAGTTTGAAGGAATCGCTCGAGGAATTCAGCCGCGAGCAAGTTCTCGAAGATTTTCAAGTCGAGAAACCCGAGGATGTGACGTGGGGAGCTTGGAACAAGCGACAATCCCGACAGATCCGAAAGGCCATCGATCATATCGCCCAGTGTCAGACGGCCAACGACATTGTCAACTTAGCGGCGACCTTGTTGAAACCGCCCAACCTCGAGGCCTTCTTGTACCTGCACATTACCAACCGCGACGAGTCCGCGGAGCCGTTGACGGTGCCGTTCGAGATCGTCGAGGCTTCCCTACACCCCGACTCCGATCATGCACCTCTACCGGCTGACACCGATGCTGCTCTTCTTGTGCATGAGACCGATCTGCATAATCAGCATTTGGCAGACATTTTCCGTGATGATTTCGGCATTGAACTTCATAATCCCGAACCCGCTGCCTCTACAGCTCGAAAGAGAAACTTCGAGGGGCGCCTTAAGCCCTCTAACACGACATCTATCGACTTGGATTAGCAACTTCGAAGCCATGGCAGTTCCTCGATCTGACTCTTGGTTCGATTTTCTTTGCGAGGGCTCAACGCAGAATATCACTGCACCTGTGCCGAGTTCCATGCTCGCCGAGTTCCCCGAAAAGGTGCACGACCAAGCCCGAGTCCCTTTGTCTGCGATCAAACGACAGATTTGCCCCCGAATCCTCGATACCAAGAACTGCAACATGCACAACTGTGTCTACTTGCACCCCGATTTCCTGAACAAGAAATGGGTGGTGCCTAACCTGATTTGCCACAAATGGTTCCAGGGATGCTGCGAGTACCACAACACTTGTTGGAACCAACACGGACATACCTTCGATGATGCCATGCATCGAGCCGTCGTACTGCAACGACAACTCCGACGCGGTGAGCCTCCGTATCACTACTCATCTCGAGGTGCTTTCCTCGAACAGGTGACCCGAGTACAGGCGCAAGAGTGGATCATGGACACCATGGCCACCTTCCGACACACCGAGATGCGCAAATTCAACTTCGGCACCAACTTCTCCAAGTACTACGACTTCGAGGCATGGGACAAGTCTGCCGCTGCAGCCAAACTTCGACAAGAAATAGCAGATGGCAATCATCGAGGACGATCCCCTCGACGAGCTCGCGACGACTCACGACCCCCAGCAACATGGGGACAACCACCTACTCCACCACGAGGGAACATCTTCCCCACTTCGGGATCTCAATTTCCTCCGGCAGCTACACCGTCGGCGGCTCCTTCGAACCCTACACCATCGACGGCACCCTCGACAGCTTCTACGAGCACCACACCGAGACGACCATTCTTCCAGCTGAGCACGGACACGGACTCCGATGCCCCCAACTTTGGTCGATCCACCCGAGGCGATGGAGCAGCTCGCGGTTCACAACGACCATTGTCACCGGCGAGATTCCCGCGACGATCGACATCACCGGCCAAGAGATGGCTCGACAACACACCGATCATCGTCGAGGTCCCAGATGAGATTGCCGCCTCAACTCCAGCCCCGACACCGACGGCCCCGCCTACTACCACCGCACAACAGACTCGACCGGCGTCTCCTGATCCTTGGCACGAAGACGACGACACCACAGAACCGCCGACTCCCCCTATGGCAGCTCCGGCGACACCTCCGATCTCGACGCCTATGAGCACTCAGGTGACACAGCCGACGGACCCAGCGACCGCTACGGCGTCTAACAACCCGAGTGACTCCGAGTGGATCAACCCAGCCTTCGGTACACCGACTACTACGACCATCGTGGGGGCGAAGACAAGAGCCATGTCCAAAGTGGTCCCGCCGAGGTTCACGGTTCACCCGGCAGTGGACCTCTCACAACCGGACCCGAGACAGGTCCTTACACCGAACACGACCCAGGCTGGAGCTGCCTCCTCCTCGACGGTCGCGACATCAATGCGGAGTCCATACACGAGTGTACCGATCGCGGTACAGCCACAGCCACCACGACAGTCCTGCCTCGAAAGATTCCGAGTACAGTGGCTCGACACACAGGTGGTTGACAAGGGCAGGACGTCGATCGACGATGTCCGATCCAATCCATCGGTATCACACGAACCTGTGTTCGGATTCCAGACTTTGAGACACTTCGACAACTTCCCGATGATGTCCCCGGACTTACAGGCGATGACACCGGTGGGCGGACACAATGTCGCGATGCTTCCTCCAGGCAACCACCCGTACTCGTCCTTTTCCTTCGATTCCTCATGGGAAATCACATATGACGGCGTCATTTACCTCGAACAGGTTCTCCGATGCCCGACCTTCGGGAGCTATCTGACACAGTTTGGGCTGTACATCGACCTCCCGATCCATACCCCGCAGGACGACACTCTCCAGGAGAGGGTCTTGCTCCTGGGTGTCCCGAACAACTTCGTCGACCCCCGGACTACACTGATCTACTCGATGGTCTGGCACAGCATGACGGCGTCCCTCTCCGACTTGAGTCATACATCGGTGGAAGACCGCATGCACCGACTTCGAATGTGGTGCCACACAGCCCACAACCTCAACCTTTTCGCGACACAGATGCCGAACTTCGAGCCGATGACGACCTTCTTTCGCGAACAAGCATCTGCGATCATCTCGTGTACTTCGAAGATGCTAGATCCGGCGATGCGGAGTGCTTTCGCCCAACACGAGAGAATGCGACCCATCATCGCCGCAGAGCCACCAGCCTTCATCCTACGATTTCGAGAAGGCTCTCGATCTTTCAACTAGACGTTCCCGAAGCCCACCGGTCTCACATGGTTACCCCGTTTCCGCCTCGGCGACGCACGGGAGTGTCCGGTGTCACCTCGATTTCGGGCTCTAGGGGGGAATTCCGCCTCGGCGACGTGTCCCACTCTACCCGACAGTCTACCTCGACTCTCGCTATGCCCACACGAGAACAAGAAGTGAAGCCCATTGCCCAGTACAACCACTTTGTGTTTACCACAGGCTCTACTAGTTGTAGTGGGGCCTGCTCTCTCCTTGGAGATTGCTTGGCTTCCGTAGACTTCGACCTCTCAAGCCCTGTTTGTACTCCCGAACCTCCCGACCCACCCGACGCGATGGCCAGCCACCGTCAGACCTCGATGGACATTGATCCGATTGAACAGTTTCCCGAGGTTCCCACGACTGCACCCGATCCAATTGAGCAGTTCTCCCAAGCACCCGCGAGTAGCTCCGGGGCAGTTCTGCCGGCCGCGCGATACTTGGAGGGTGTTGACCCAGACACCGATGCGGGCCGTGCTCTCAAGATGCAACGAAGACTATACGACGATCAACACACCCAGGGAGCCCTCGAGGTAATCGCTTTTAAGCGAGCTTCCGAGAAGACTGCGATGGCATCTCTACGTCGACAGTTTCCTAACTCATCAGACGCCGAGCTCGCCACCATTTGGCGGCGACAATTGACCGGCGAGGAAGTCGACGATAACGGGATGCCCATCGAACTCATTGGTCGCGATGGGACTTCGATCGAAGACCAGCACAAGAGGGACGTCGATCGTGTAGAGAAGTACCTCCAGTACTTCAGCACCCCGAGCACCGACAAGCTCCACGACGGCTCCCTCGATTGCACTTTCTGTGGCCTCCTCTTCCCCCCCTACTACCTCCTCTCGGTCAACCCCGATGGCGAAGACGACTGGCGCAACATACACTACCGATGCTGTTACCAGTGCGCGACAGGAGCCAACGAGGACTTTGTGTGGTACGCGGAGCACTCCGACCTCTCTCCGGCCAAAGTCGGGGTACGCGATAATCTTCGAGATGCTCCCTACAACCAAATGGATCGCCGAAAGCTTTATGACCGCGATGATGACCACGAGACAAAGCCGCCGGGTTGGCACATCGCCATCGACCGGACACACGGTTTCTACTGCAAAGTGTTCTTCGACAACTACTGGGACACCTCGAAATGCCGATGGATCCGCAAGCCGACTTTCGTCCGCAAGAACACGACCCGCTGCGACACCATCAGCATCCCCGACTGGTACCTCATTTGTCAAAAGGTGAACTCCGTCAGAAAGCGAATTACACAGGAAACCGCGAGACAGCGGAGTGCTTCGTGGAAGCAAATGTGCGAGGACATCGAACGCGAGCGCCCAGGGGAGTCCAAGTCGAATGTGAGACGCGAAGTCCGAGCACGAATTCTACGACTCACGGACATTTTCGTGGCGGACCTCGCTAAGCTCGACGAGTCCCAGAAACAACGAGTGTTCCAAGCCTTCGCCCAGTGGGAGATCACGACGATAGCTCGAGCCATCGACCCTCAGTGGAACGCCGATGAATTCTGGAATATGGTCACCAACGAGGCGCCACTCACCGATTGGTTGTTTCGAGTCTCCGACAGCATCGACCAGCACTTCATCTGTCGATCCAAGGGGTGCACTTCGGTGATACACAATCACCATTGGCTTCGACAGATCTCTTGGGACTACTCGATTGCCTCGCAACACGGACGATATTCTTGCCCGAGGTGTTTGACCGCGTACAGACCCTGGGCACTTCGAAACAATGCGTCCTCCACGAATTCCCCGACTTTCGTCCCGGCCCAGAAGGCTCTCATCATCAACGGCGATGGCACAACGCTGGACTTCGACACATCCTCCGCAGCACCGACGGGTCAACGACTTACATCGAATGGGGGTGACTACAGTTACATGCTCTACCTCATGGAGTGGGAGCGCAAGGACGACGACGCCTTGGTCGGCCGTCTCAAACAGATCATGAGCGGCATCCGCGCAGACTTCGGAGACGGCGACATCCGCGACAAACTCACTGGTGCTCTCCGAGACCAACAGATGAAACATCAGACCCTCGATTACTTCGAGTCGGTCGCGTGGACTAGTTCGAACTTCCTCGAGATTTCCAACCGCAATGCCACGACCACGAAGAAGTACAGGCTGGACCTGCTTCCCACCGCGGCCAATCCCACCAAGCCCTCCGAAGAGACCCTCAACACCCAAGCACACTTCGAGTCCTACGACATCAACTCCTTCAGCGCGGATCCCCCCACTTACCAGTTCGCGACCTACCACTACGATGAGGAGGACACGATCATCATGACCCAGGACGACTTCCTGTGATTCATGAGCTTGGCCTACACGCGATTGCGCCTGGGACAGTATATGGTCGGCGACTTCTCGTTCACCGAGGTCGACACCGACCACTTGGAATTGCTCAAAGGACGCCGACGGGATGCACAGGCGAGCAGCGCCTATTGAAGCCCCGCGATCCCGAGGGATACAGACACTATTCCGCCACGGCGATGTTAGTGCTCTGAGACCCGATCCTCGGACACGCAAGAGGAACTCGAGTCCTCGGCACCCCGATCGGTGCCCAGACAACGACCCGTCCTCTTTGGTATCGCTTTCCGCCTCGGCGACGTGCGACTCCGGAAGGGACGCGGCTCGATTAGCAATACACCCGACTCATCGAATCTGGCTTAAAGCCAGAGCATGACACGATACACCCTCGAAGAAAAGAAGACATTGCCGACCTCGAGAGGTGCCAGCATCCGCAAGTGCTTTGGCAACAGCATCACGATGACTCACTTCCCACAGTTCGGTGGATGTTCTGGTCCGAACCCGTAGCCGTTTAGAGTAGGAGACCCCGCACATGGCCCGAGGCGCCCGATGTCCTTCTCAGATGTACTTGCTCTGTTACGAGCACACGACCTCACATCGGTAGCCCCCGATCTAGCCAAACGCGGGATTACGACACCCGATCAACTCCGAGGGACCTCCGAGAATGTCCTCGTTGAGATTGCACCCAGCCGACTCGACCTCGACCGACTGCTGTCGGCACTTGGCCGCAGACCGATGCCACGCGAAGTCGTGCCGGTGCGGAGAAGAGACCTTCCCCGAAGTCAACCATCTACCCGAGGATCATTAGCCAAAGCACTCGAAGCAGCGAAACCCGAGTCACGTAAACAATCTTTGGAGGATCTCGACATCAATACCTACGCGATGACGACGCAAAGATCCCGAGACTCCAGGTGGAGACTCTGGACCGACGCTTGGGACCTCGACCCCCTCCCGTTATCGGTCCGGCTGGTGAACGCGATTGGGGCGAGTCTCCGATCTGGGGGATACAAGTCGGCTAAACAGATCTTCAGCCAAGCACGACAAGAACACGTCGCTCAAACCCGAACACCAGTACCCCCCGAAGTATGTCTGAAGATGCAACAAGTCGAACGAGCTGTTGAACGAGGACGAGGTCCCACAAAGCTCAAGGACTCCTTCATCGTCCAGGACATCGCACGACTACCAGCACAACCCGAACATGCTGACTTCGAAGGTCCCCACGAATGGGCACGACGACTCCGACACAGAGTGGACATGATGATAATCTGCTGCTGGTGGTTACTACGAGGCATCGAAGCAGCTTCGGTGACTCTGGGCCAAGCATGGGTGGAGATCACACACACAGGACGCACTGCCTTTATCACGCTTCCATGCACAAAGGCTGACATAGTTGGATTGTGTGTGACACGATCACACCCGTGCTGCTGTACTACATCACCCCGACTCTGCCCGTTCCATGCACTACAACGACACCTAGACCTTCTTCGATCGCTGGGATGCCCACGAGATGGTCCGCTCTTTCCCGGGACTGACGGACACCCACTCGACCATCATCAGACCATCGAGATCTTCCGGTCGGTCATATCAGCGACTGGGACTTCGATGACTCGCATGGGACCTAACGGAACACTCCTCGACAGGTTCTGCGAGCATGTCTGTCGAGTTTCTGGGTCTCAAATGCTTACTCGACGAGGCTTTCCTCTGGACACCGTGCAGCTCATCGGCCGATGGGGCATAGTCGCGCTAGCAATCCCACGCATCAAAGGATTCATGGACATCTGCATCGTCGGAAGGCTCTCCCACTCACCTTGCCGCACCTCACTCGCCATGAGTACGCTGCGATCGTGAGGCAGATCACTGAGGCTCGAGAAAAGACATCTACCCCGATCTACGGCATCCGAAGCTGTAGGCCATCTGATTCCCTGAGCAGCCGTTTCGGCCATCCTCCGGATTGCATGCTTCCGAGAATGCAGCTCAACCCCCAGCCGCCGCTCCAAAGACAGACGCAGTGCCTGAAGCGACACTGCAACACCATCAGAAACGTCCAGCATTGCATAACTGACCAAGTCCTGGGTCAAACTGGTCAGACCGTCCTCACAGAGAAAGCTTTCAGGGTCTGTTTGCCGCAGACCGAAGGCAGCATCAGAGGCCATGGCGTTCCACAATTCCCTAAGGGCGATTTCAGGTGGAACTGGGGCACAACGATTTTCCGGCGCAGTTGCCGGCGATTCGAGCCCTGGGGACCATATATATATATATATATATATATATATCTATATATCTATATATATATATATATATATATATATATATATTTAGGGACCCCTGAAGTTTTTGTTTCTTGCGCCTTTGGCTCAAGTACTTGGGCTTTGAACCCTGACGAGTTGCTCAGTCCTGGAGTTGAGGTGCCCTTGATGGCAGTTGGGGACATCGATGCCGCCAGCACCGCGTTCATGATGGTGTGCATGGCGCTGGTGCAGTTTATGACGCCGGGTTTGGCTTTCTTTTATGGAGGCTTAGTGAAGGACACCAGTGTTCTCACTATGATGATGCAGAGCTTTGTGTCAATGGGAGTTGCCAGCATCATCTGGTTCCTTTTTGGGTATTCTTTATGCTTCGGGGAGAGTCTCTACTTCATTGGGAACCCCTTCACGCACTTTGGCTTCAGGGGACTGAGTGTCAACGAGGCACTCATGACCGGCGCATTTGCGGACCGTTTTCGATTCAAGCCGTACTTGGCATTCATTGCCCTCTGGCTTGTGTGTGTTTATGCGCCGTGGTGCCACTGGGTCTGGGGCGGATGATGGCTGGCGCAGTGGGGTGTGAAGGATTTTGCCCGAGGCATTGTGGTGCACGTCACCGCGCGATTCTCCGCCCTGGCAAGCCTCATTGTTGTGGGCAAGCGCCAAGTCTCGGAAGAGGACCTAGAGGACCACGACCGACCTCACAATGTCCCCTTTGTTGCTCTCGGAACTGCCATGCTCTGGTTTGGTTGGTTCGGCTTCAACGCTGGATCAGCACTGGCAACTGGATCGGTGGCTGTTGGTGCAGCTGTGAACTCTGAGATTTCGGCTTCTGTAGCCTTCCTCTGGCTCCTCATTGACTGGGTTCGCAACGGCCGCCCCGGCTTGGTTGGACTCTGTGTGGGTGCCATCGCCGGTCTTGCCACCATCACGCCGGCTGCTGGATTCATCCAGCCCTGGGGTGCCTTCATTCTCGGCATCGTCGCCACTTTCTTCTGCTACGCGTGCTGCGAACTTCGAAAGCAGCTGGGCTTCGATGATGCTCTCGATGTGTGGGGCGTCCATGGTATGGGCGGCTTCATGGGCACGGTCTTGCTCGGGGTGCTTGCTGATCCGGAGGAATGCGGTCCCGGGGCTCTGGAGGCGGCCCCAAGCTACTGTGTGAACCCCGGGCAGGTGACAGCTGGGATCGAGCAGGTCGGAAAGCAGTTCGTTGCAGCTCTACTTGCTGCCGTTTACTCTGTACTCGTGACGTTCGTGCTGCTGAAGGCAATCAGCTTTTGCATGGCTTTGAAGCCGATTGGGACTGGAGGACTTGACCTCACCGAGCACGGTGAGATGGCATACCACAGCCCTGTCCGCCAGTATATTCAAGAGCCCATAAAGCTTCGGATGACGACTCGGTGGTTTGAAACGCTTGAAGGCATGGACGCTTCTTTTGCAGCCGCATTCCGGGGGACAGGGTGCCAACAACACCCGTAAAGTTTTGGCGGATGAAGGAAGCAGCTTGGAAAAGGAAGCCCTTTCTCAAAGCCGCTTGACCCACGGCTTCACTGATTGACCCGCAGCTGCGCTTTCATCCGTGTCGCAGTGGAGCTGCACCCCCTTGGCCCTTCCAATTCACGGCAATTTTTGGAATTTGCAGAAGCAGCCAGAGGGCTGCCCCATGTCTCGAGGTCTTGACCTCCTGTAGCGCCTTCTGCAGGAGACGGTTCTGCTACAGGATATCGACGCCATCAAGGTGTACGTCCAGGAGTCCCCACTACATCGAGGAGACGAATTTCATAGACCCGAGACCCCGACCAAACCCGAACAGGTCCGCGAGATGGTGGCACAGTATCTCGAGACACTCAGGACCAAATTTTGGGTAGTAAACTCTTTAACCAAAGTTATTCATCTCCCAGGAGTCTCCGAATCTTCCTGCGACAACACACATTGGCACACGATCTGTGGATGGCCATACGGTTTTGCACCACATCGCCGCGAGTATCGCGAGCCCGTAGGCCCGAAGTGTAAACGTTGCTTTAGGTTACGCGAAGCACAAGCCTTCGCTGATGCACAGCCCGACGAAGACGAAGACTAAACCCCGACTGACTTCCGCCCCGGCGATGTGTCAGCGGTAGATCTTCGCTTAGGTCACTCCGACAGATTGCTTCGATAAAGTACAAGTTCTCAGCCTCTTGACACTCGAATGTATCCCACGATGCACTTACTTGTACCAGAGCAATTTTGTCCAAGCCCGATTCCTACGTCAACATGAGCAGCCCACTCGCGGCCGCCGCAGACTTGGCAGGGATTGACCTTGCCACGGACGTAGTCGCTAGGTACCTCGCTATGCTTGGCCTCAAGTCACACGCGACTATCAGCACTTACCTCAAGGACGACGCGAGCATCGCCGATGTGGTCAAGAAGCTTCAGACAGGAGCCACGGCAGGGGGCGTCGAATTCAAATTGGCCGACGATACTGACGAGGACGCCCTCACCGCCCAGTGGATGGTGCTCACCCAAGCAGCCCGACATGCCTACCATTCCACGATGACAACCTCATCACCTTCGAGCGCACCGACTGCCCCGACTGCTACTGCTCCCTCACACAAGGACTACAACAGCATTACTGTCGACGGAGAGCGCCGACAATTCCCGGAGAAGAACCTCGTGGGAGCGGAAAAGGTCCTTGCACGAATGTGGCACGAACACCACAACTCCAAGATGTACACCGCAACGGCCTTGGGGGAGATCGTGTCACAACGAATTTGGACGAGCTTCAATACGATCAATTCCACTAGGAAGAAGGACACCAACGAAAAGAAATTGGTCCTCGATGAACGCAATAACATCACCGAGAAGGCCAACGAAGAGTGGGACGTGAGGGGACAGTGGATGCTCATCGATGCCATCGAAGCAATCCGATGGGCCTGGATACTCATCAAGTATTCCTCCGAGACGATTATCAACAAGTACGTCGATTGGTTCATCCGACTGGTCCGCAAACATTCACAACGCATCAACAACGTCAAGAGCCTTTGGGAGGAGTTCTCCTGGGACATCGCCATGCGGATGCGATCCAACGATACCTTCCAGATGATCACCGAAGACCTCATGAACGATTTGACACGAGTGAACGACGTGATGCAACAGCCATTATCCAAGCGACCACGAGTCGGCAAAGGCTCCGAACAACCCTACAAAGGCAAGGGGAAAGGATACCAACAGAAATGGTCTCCGCCTGGACAAGGACGTCGATACCGACAATCCTGGAACACTACGACGACCCAGTGGCGATCCTGGCAACCGACGACACAACCATGGAGCCCCCCTTCTCTTCCGACCTGCCGACCACATCGATGCCTTCCTGGACCCCATCAACACCATCCACCTTTAATACACCGACACCCGCCCCGACCATTCCCTTCAACCCGGCTCCACAAGTATCACAACGACCCCCCTGGAACACAAAGGGAGAGAAAGGCACGAAAGGCGCCGGCAAGAAAGGCAAAGCCGGCAAGTCCGGGAAGAAATAGGGACAGCACGGCCCAGAGTCCGCGGGCTCTGGAGCCGACCATCGAATGACAGACCCACACGACAGGATTTGCACACTTTGCCATGAGCTGGTGGGCGCCTTGCCGGTAGTTCACGTGTCCTTCTTCGATGGTATCGGGATCGCCTCCGAAGCACTCCGACGCATCAACGAGAACGTCATCCTCACCCTGGCGTGGGAGATCGACGCCGATTGTGCCAGTTTCACATCGAAAGTATTCCAATCCGTACACCTGGGAGACGTCGGACAGTTCGACCTCGAGATTGTCGCAAGACACATCGAGAATGCAACGAACAACCGAAAGTACATCATGGTGATCACGGCAGGTCCTCCGTGCCCGGATTTCTCCGGTCTACGAAGCCAACCCAAAGGATCCGACGGCACCTCAGGATGGCTGTTCAGACACATGGTCAGCATCGAACGTCAAATTCGACAACGATTCACGGGCGTCCCGATCGAGACGATCTTCGAAAATGTGGTACCCCACCCCGATGTACGAGACAATGTCGTGGAACTAACATCTCCGATGAGCATGGACCCGATCATCATCGACGCCGCAGACTCCGGAGTTATACACCGCAAGAGACTGTGGTGGACATCGATCCCCTGGGACACCGTCGAAGAGAGACTACCTCGGCTCACACCCTGGTCCCTCGAATGGCAAATAGATGGAGAATGGCATCGACTACACAACCCGATTGGCACCGACTTACAACCCCAGATTTCCGCAAGAGGCTTTTCCTTACCACCGTGTCTACACAACGACAAGAAAATGTTTCACTGCCTGACCACACCATCCACGTCGACGTTCGGACGAGAACCTCCGAGACAACTCCGAGACCGCACGACTTCACAAGACGCATGGAATCGATGGGAACAAGATAACCGACGTTACCCGGTTTGGCAGTACGAAGAACAATGCATCGTCACTTTGCAGGACGGATCATGGACGACAGCTCCTTCATCTTTGCGTGAACAACTACAAGGCTTACCATTGGACTATGCGGCGACACTCGGAAATGGCGATGAGACAAAACGTTGCACTGCTTTGGGCAACACTTGGCACCTGCCTACGGCGATTTGGATCATCTTCCTGCTCCTGCTGGGGACTGTCGATGCATCCATCCCGGAGACACCTCGAGTGTCCCCATTACAACAGATCACCTCCTTTTGGTTGCAGTCTAAGGTACCCTTTGGTCCACCACCCCGAACACCGAATCACGACTATATGCCACAATTCTCCTGGACGGATCACCTCGAATGGGCACTACACAGAGACACACACTTATCACCCAAGATACTCGATCCCACACTTGAGTGGTGTCTACAACACCGACACATTTTCCACCCAATGGATTTCCAGAAGGCCGTCATCGCCGACATTCGTGAACTCGTCGAAGACATGGAAGAACACACGATGGCCTGGTTCAACACTCTTTCCAGAACACGTACAACGAGCATATCGTCACAAGAACTCGGCAACGCAAATACCTGTCCTCGTCCACCTTCTTCGAATGATACAATACCCCCAGACCGAGCTGATCTACCGCGAGCTCTCCGAAGGCTTCCCCCTTATGGGGAAGTTGACTCCAGGCATCAACTGGCACGTGCGACAAGACAAGAAATACCTCGAGCCCACTCCCATTGAAGAGTTCCGCGAGAACAATCGACAGTACATCAAAGAGAAGATCGACAAAAACTCCGTTGACGATCATTGGGAACTCATGCTCGACGAAATCTTAGCGGAGGTTGACCTCGGACGAATGAATGGACCGTTCGAGGCACCGGATTGGTGGCCCCGGACGGCGACCGTCCCGCCTAAGGGACGACACCGAAAATTATTACCATTGCCTCACTCCGACCCGTACATTGCCATGGCTTTCAGCATCGAACAGACGGGCAGCGACGGCAACAACAAAGTCCGACGAGGAGAAGATTGGCGACGAAGCGGACACAACGCGACGTGCACGATGCACGACCAACCATACCATCACACACCAGATCACTTCATATCCCTGGGACTCGCGACAATCCGACAGGATCGACTTAAACCCCTCTCAGTCTGGGGACATGACCACGATGGAGCTTATCGACAACTTCCACTACGAGATCCTCGCGAAGCATACGTGATGCTACTCACACCGGACGGCCCGACACTGTGGAGCCACAATGTCCTGCTCTTTGGTTCGGCAGCCAGTGTCTGGTCGTATAACCGATTTGGAGACATTCTGGTCGCGTGCAGTCGCACGATGATCCTGTCACCGGCGATGCACTACGTCGACGACTATGGATCCATGGAAGACTCCGATCTAGCCGAGGGCAGCTTTGAATCCTTCGAGGAGTACAACGGTTGTCTACAAATCTCGATGAAACCCAGCAAGAGACAACCACCTCAAACCGCACATCGGATCCAAGGTGTCATCATCTCCTCCGACAACGACAACTTGGTGTTGACTCCGTGTCCCAAACGCGTCGAGAACATGTGTAAGCAGATCGACGTGCACCTGGAGACTTCGTCATTGTCACCCGAACAAGCCAGGAAAATGGATGGGAAGTGCAATTTCCTCACAGGCCGACTCTTCGGTAAGGTGGGCCGCGCGGCCCTGAAAGCATTATATGCTCGCGCCCATTCGTACTCACACGCTCTCGACAAACCTACCCGATCGTCACTACTTTCACTCAAGGACATCATACAACATTGTCGCCCGATGACGATACCACGACAGATGACTCGAACTACATACAGTGTCATCTACACGGATGCGTACTTCCGCCTGGGCGACCACACCTACAGGCCGGGGGACGACGACATCCCGAATTGGGACTCGAAGTCTACATCCGACATCGAGAACGGATGGGCTGCAGTTTGCTTCCACCACGGTGATGTGCAAACGGCAGCTTACTTCCAGGGTCGTCTCCCCTCACTACTCGTACGACAATTTTCCTCCGACCAGGCTTTCATTTACCTCCTCGAAGCTTGGGTCGCCATTTTGGCTCCACTGGTCTTCGAGCCATGGCTCGACAAGTTCTACGTCCAGTGCTGCGACAACGAAGCTTCTCGACACGCCCTACTCAAAGGCGTCGGCAAACATCAGCCCCTGAATTGCCTCATTGCAGCACACTGGACTTGGCATAATCGACGAAGTCTTGCACACCGACTCGAACGTGTTCCCACCAAAGCCAACATCTCCGACGGGATCAGCCGCTTCGAACATGTACCAGAGTCTTCGACTTGGACTAAACTCACTCGACTTACCTGTACACGCTTTGACCAGTAGGGCTGCGAAGATTATAGGAGATATTCATTTTGCTTCTTCTACGGGTTTTTCCGAACTACCCGAAATTCGCAGATTGCACGATCAGTTGACTATGATGCTCGTTTGATCATACTTCGAGTGGCGTTCGCCTGCGATGGGAGGACGCGACCACCATCGATGGGAACCAGTCGGTCCTCCCAACAGAAAGAACTCTGTCACATCGATCTGTAAGATCGATGACTGCGATCTGTAAGATCGAAACGCAGACATGACGCCACCGAAGCGGAAGCAGTTGGAAAAACTGCTCCGTATTTGCCAGGGATTCATGGCCTTTGTGTGAGATCTCCGTTGTCGTGTAGCACACACTTGTTTGTGCGAAGTGACAACATATTATCTCACTTGATCACCGAATCGGTCAGGGGATTAACTCACCGATTCAATTCGAATGATTGTACACTCCGTGGCCATTTTGGCGAAAAGCTGTTCCAGCTTGAGAAAGTTTTGTTTCACCCACCCGTCCCGACCCTCTTTGGACTACGATATTTTCCTCTGCTTCCTGTCTGCGAGTACCGCCTGGGAACCAGTCGGTCCTCCCAACAGAAAGAACTCTGTCACATCGATCTGTAAGATCGATGACTGCGATCTGTAAGATCGACTACGATCTGTAAGATCGAAACGCAGACATGACGCCACCGAAGCGGAAGCAGTTGGAAAAACTGCTCCGTATTTGCCAGGGATTCATGGCCTTTGTGTGAGATCTCCGTTGTCGTGTACTTTTTTTGTTGTTCGTTCTGCATAAATGCTTTCGCGTTGAGGGGGTTCGGCGTTCGGTCTCGAGATCTAGGGTATAGCCCTGATCCGTACATGTGTATGTATACCTACATATATTATGTACACACTACAGGAGACACGCATCTATTGCAAACATATCCACAGATGAAGACGGACAGATTGCAGGTTTATACAAGAATGCAAAACACTGTGCGTAGGTATCAGGTGCATGAAGCAACAAGCAAGATTTTCCGAATCCGACATCTCATATATGTAGACATACGTAGTGTATATGTTTGTGGGTGTGTGGGTGTGTACCTATCTATATATATATATATATGTATATGTGTATGGCTCTTTTTGGTGGTTTAATCGCAGTAAGGCTGTAGTTTCCAATCACTATACTCAGGACCTTTTTAGAATCCATGTTATGCTTCTTCAAATTCTGACCCTACGGTATACAGCAAGCAGGTTATATCATATGATAGGTAAAGTAGACCCGAAACCCCTCACCGGAGGTTGGGATCGCAAAGATCCTGCTGGAGCCTTATCCGGGAAAGACGGCTCAGCTGTTTGCACGGGCCACACTCTCCGACGCGAAGCCCGAAGTTCCGGTTTGGGGTTTCAGGGGGGAAGGTTTCAGGTTGTAAGGTTTGGGCGTAAGGGTTTAGGGTTAGGGTTTAAGGGTTTCGAGTTTGAGCTTTGGAGTTTGGGCAGGACCGAGTTCAAGCCCTCGAGGAAAAAGGGTCTCCCAGTGGGCTGGTGGGCCCTGTTTTTCACTTTTCCTTTATTCTATGTGGTCTGGTAGTTTTTTTCGAAAATAGGGGACCCTGGCATGTAGGATCCTTATTGTAAGGACCCCCAAAATAAGGGACCCCTTAATTTTCGGAAACTCCCATGTATATAGGTTGCTGGAGATTTTTCGGAACTGCAGAGTACACCTGGTACCTAACGCTACAGTCTCCTTAGGAGTGGTTTAGGGTGTAAGGTCTTTCATTTTTATTCATATAAAACTTAAGAGATATTAACCAGATTTCTTTATTATGGTTCTAAGGGGGTATAGTGGTACCTAACGTCTCCGTGCACCATGTAGTTCCTTCGGTTTAACCAGGGTTTCGGTCTATTTATCAAAGGGGAAAAGGAGGGGCCCTTAATGGGGACCCCTACCCTATAATGGGCTATATAATGGGTATATAACAGCTTTATTAAGGATATATACCTAGGGGTCCTTATTAAGGGTCCCTCCTTTTACCCTTGGAGTTTGGGATCCTAGCCACAAGTGGAATTACAGTAGAGGCCCGCAAAAGGAAACCCCTAAACCATCAGCCCTACACTCCAAACCCTACCTTAACCCCAAATAACCTACCTTTTTAAGGACCCGCATTGTAAGGAAAACATAATAGGGAGCCCTGGAAATTAACTTGCCTTTTTAAGGACCCATATTATAAGGAAATCATAATAACGAGCCCTAGAGATGTATATAGGTTCCTTACTTGGAGGGTCGGGGGACTTAGTAAGTAGGTAGTAAGTAGACTTCTGAGTACCCTAAAAGGGACCCTAATTGGGGTTATGGTACTTATAAGTCCCTAAAATAACCAGTTACTAAGTCCTCCGACCCTCCAAGTAAGGTCCAGGTAAGCCCTGAGCGTTTGACCCAAACCCAGAGCCCCGGACGTCGTGGCCCACTTTGGCGACAATGTACGTTGCGGTGTCTTTTTTCGGAAATCCACAACATGTTCGGAAGCTACCTGCATTGAACGGAGTTCAAGGTTTTGGGGTTTAAAGTTTTTGGTTTAGGGTGTAGGGGTCCAAAAAACGGTGGACCATGTGGTCTTCTTTTATTGGGAGGGGGCGCCACGTCACTTTCGAAGCCAGCGGTAGTCGATTTCCGTAAACCTCATATTAATGCCTTGAACGTTACGCTCTAGAATGACTCTAGGTTCCCAAACCCATGACCGAAGCTTAGGCCAACAATGCACAGAAAATCATGGCACAAACGTTCCTACGCAGTAGTAGTGGCAGTAGTAGTAGTAGTAGTAGTAGTAGTAGTAGCAGTAGTAGTAGTAGTAGTAGTAGTAGTAGTAGTAGTAGTACTAGTAGTACTAGTAGTACTAGTAGTACTAGTAGTACTAGTAGTACTAGTAGTAGTAGTAGTAGTAGTAGTAGTAGTAGTAGTAGTAGTAGTAGTAGTAGTAGTACTAGTAGTAGTAGTAGTAGTAGTAGTAGTAGTAGTAGTAGTAGTATAGTAGTAGTAGTACTAGTAGTACTAGTAGTACTAGTAGTACTAGTAGTACTAGTAGTACTAGTATAGTACTAGTATTACTAGTACTAGTAGTACTAGTACTAGTAGTACTAGTAGTAGTAGTAGTAGTACTAGTAGTACTAGTAGTAGTAGTACTAGTAGTAATAGTAGTAGTAGTAGTAGTAGTAGTAGTAGTAGTAGTAGTAGTAGTAGTAGTAGTAGTAGTAGTAGTAGTAGTGCTACTAGTTGTTGTAGTTGTAGTTGTAGCATCAGCAGCAGCAGCAGCAGCAGCAGCAGCAGCACCAGCAGCAGCAGCAGCAGCAGTAGCAGTAGCCGTAGCCGTAGCCTTAGCCATAGCCGTAGCCATAGCCGAAGCCGTAGCCGTACCCGTAGCCATAGCAGTAGCAGTAGCAGTAGCAGTGGCAGTCGGAGGAGGGGTAGTAAGTAGTTGTTGAAGCAGAAGCAGCAGTAGTAGAAGTCGCATGCTAAGCAACCATTAACCGTTTGGGGATAGTTTTATTCCGACATTTTTGTCCCCAAGGTTATGAACTTCAATCTCGAGTATGTGATGTTTATCATACACACGAAATGCTTTAACACACTCTCTCGCTCTCTCTCGCTTTCCCTATCTCTCTCTTCTCTCTCTCTCTCTCTCTCTTTCTCTCTCTCTCTCTCTCTCTCTCTTTCTCTCCCTATTTATGAGTGTTAAGAAGTGAAACTCATCTCTGAACATGCTTCGATCAAGCCCCTACTCGAGCCCAGGTCGCGCTTATTCCCGAAGATGCCTTTGCCGGGTATGGATGTCAAGCACGCGGCCTAGCAAACTGCGAGCCCACAGCCATTGGGTTTAGCATTCAGGCTTCAGCGTGACTCTTGTCGCGATACATAGTGAGCCATTCATGCACAGCTGTTCTGTTCCCCCAAGGGTCCGAGTACGTAATTATCATACGCACTCCAAAATCCTAACCTCTACTATCCTAAGGTCCTAAAACGAGTACCCAACCATTGGGTTCTTTGGACCCTTGGGGTTCAGTTTGGGTTGGCACTTCGAAGCGGTGAGGTTTTTGGGTAGTATATAGACCCTATATAATCCCTATATAACCAAAAAGGGTTAACCCCCACGATACCCGACAAGTAGGTAGGGTTTAGGGTCCCAAGACCTTTGAGCCACCTAAATGAGGCCTTCAATCCAAAAATGCAGGTGCAACATGCTAGCACCTAGGGTAGGCCCTTATTCCCTTTTTTAGGGTTCAGGTTCCCTTATAAGCCCCTTTAAACCAAAAAGGGCACCCTTTTTATTCCTAGGTTACTCTTGGGTCTAGCATGTGAGTCCGAAGGAAGAGCCCCACAACCAATGCAAATTTCAACCCAAAGAAGACTTAAGCTAGGATGCCCAGTAGTACCCTTATTCCCGTTTTGTAGTCCTAGGTTCCTTACAAAGTTACCCAATACCAAAAAGAGAGGCCTTTTTATTCTTAGGTTACTGGGTATTAAGAGAGACGCAACACCAAGACAAAGCAACTAAAGGAACAAGCACGACATTTCCCTAAATCCTTAAACCCTGAAGCCAATCTAGCACTCAAATCCTAAAGCATGTATATTTCACAGACCCCAAGCCCGAAAAGCCCTGAAACATAGTAAACCCTAGTAAGCCCTAGACCCGTGAACGGCCAACATGCCGCTTAGGTCGACCTTCGACCTAGCCTTCGGCGATCCGCGTTGGGCGGCCGCAGGGAAGGCACTGGCCCATTTCGGGAGGGTACAAATTCCATCAAATTCCTATTCAGGGTTTAGGGGTTTAGGGTTCAGGATCTGGGTACAAAGTACCTAACCTCCCGCTCCAACAGAGATATACAATAATGGCCCGACACCTATTCTACATGCTGTTGGGGTCCAAAGAGGCGTTGAGGGTTTAGAGTTGAATCTGGGAATTGAGAGTTTCGGGTTTTGGGGCTTTGAAGAACTGTGTGGGTTTCGGGAATATGGGATCTGTTGAAAGTTGGATCACTTTTAGGTTCTTCTTGGGTTATTCCAGAACGCTGAGCGAGACTTCTGACGCCCGAAAAGCCTCGTTAACCAACCGACGGAAGCCGCTGCACCTTCACGCAGGAGGGTCATGGTAGCGGGCCAAGGAAACCCTAAAGGACGAAATGAACCCTAAAAGGGTTTAAGGTTCATATACCATATAGGGATTCATAGTATGTGGGTGCAGTGCCCCTACTTTTAAGGGTGAATGTAACAGGCCATACAATGATTTTTGTTCGACACAGCTGTTTCCAGCAAAGCACGATGGTTGCAGGGCTCAGGGATCCCCGGAGCCCACCATATCACATGAATGATGAGTAGGTAGTAGGTGCCTGGTAGGTAGTGGGAGGTAGTCAGTACCTGGTGGGTAGTAGGTAGTAAGTAGTAAGTACCTATAGTAGGTGTGATACCCAAAGCCTCCGTCAAATCAGGAAGGCCTTATACTTATACCACATGTTTGGGAAACGCCTGAACTCCACAACCGGCTTTCGGATTTAGGATCGGGGTTGTGTAGAGATACGTCGAACAGGGGCAAGTATGCGGCATGTAGGCGTGCCAGACATCCTGCCAGAGAGTTTGCATGTTCTTGATGCTTACAAATCTGTGGTGGGTCGACAGCTTAAATCTTGATGAAGCGAGGGAAACATAACATCCAGTGTAGGGTCGTGTCCCTTTTGAGCTTTCTGCTAGGTTTCATACACCCACAGGGTGAACTATAGGAGCTATGAAAAGTTCATTTAGCACCTCTCCAGCATATTGATGTATGTGAATGGTTCTTGTAGTTGCCCAATTTAACATATCATATAGCCGACGGGAACCGTGAAAGGCCGATCCTGTCGTGCTCCGCGTTCTGGATGCAAAGTTTCACGTGAGGCACGCAGCCACGATTCAGGGCTCAGGGTTGTGGTCGTACTGCTGATGGACAAAATCCTGCATTACCCATTATAAGGAATATGCCATAATTCCCATAATTTAGGGTCCTTAAGGTCATGCAGGATTTTGTCCATCAACCCAAACCCTAAACCCTATAACCCTATAGATCCCTTAAAGGAGCCCCTTAAAGGTACCCTTATAGATCCCTTTTAAAGGAACCCTTAGGGCCATCCAAGAGGCAAACCTTTTCGAAAATCCACAGGGTTCGGATAGGGTGCCCCCCACGACCAGCCCCCCAAAGTAAGGGAGTTTATGAATCCTTTCATCCGTTTAACAACCCCCCAACTAATTATGAAGAATTATTTGGGGCTTTTAATTTTAAGTATTATGGGGATTTCGGTTGGTTTTAGGCTTGATTTTCAGAAATTCGAGTCCAGAATGTTCTTCTCCCAGGCAAGGATGCACGGCTAACGAAAAGCATGGGACAGGGCCGGTATGGCGAGAGCCGGTTTCGAGACAGCAAGTACTCGCCCAAGCCTGGGAGGTCCGTTTAGGGTTTAGGCTTTTTAGGGGTTTAGGGTTTAGGGTTCAAAAAGGGTTTGGGGGTTTAGGGTTTAGGGTGCAGCACCTGGTTTAAATAGGGTTTAGGGGTTTAGAGTTTAGGGTTCAGGCCCTGGGGGTCCCTGATCGAGACAGTAATGACCACCCAGTTGCCTTCCCACAGGCTCCGATACGCACCCGGTCCAAAATAGCCCCCCCAAATATTTAAAATTCTGTTGTTTGCAATGGGCCCAGCCTGCGAACATCCAATTCTCCATGCCGGCCGTTCCCATTCCAAATGCGACCCTGGCCTGGGAATTCCAAATTCTAGACCGCTAAACCCTGAAATTTCCACATCCGGACGCCCTCGGACCTCCGTCGGACGCCGCGTTCCTACCTCAAATGCCAACTTGCCACATTCTCTACGCGACGCTAGCCTGGTAGTTCCAAATCCGTGATGGCCAGCCTACCTGTCAACATGCCTTTAAATCTGCTCATGTTTGAACGTTTTGCTCGAAACTGGAAAATTTTCCGGCCGGGGAATTCTTGTATTTAGGGGGATTTATTGAACGGCTGATGAAGGGATTCATCAAGGTTCTGCATCGCTGGGCTTTTGGCTTTCGACTTGTGGCGCCCGCCTCAGGACTGGCGCAGAAACCCTCACGGCAGTCCAGTTCGTCAATGATCCGGAGACTGGGTATAGTTTCTTTGGCGTAGGGCTCTGGGATTTGTGCTCAGGGTAGGAAAACGGTGTTCAGGGAGGATTCGGACGAGCATCCAGGGGCGATGACAAGGGGGATCTAGACAGCCTAGTTTAGGGGTTTCAGGGTTCTGGCGTGTTGCATAATAGTATGCTTACACATTGACTGCGGGGGATATTCCTGCTAATTGTTCGAGCCCTATATTGCATCACGAGTCGGTTTGCACCTCTCAGTGATGATTCGTATTGCAGGATTGATGTTCCAGCTGCACGGAGGGTCATGAACTAAGACATTCATGACGTTGCTTATTCTAGTCCTAAGGGAGTTCCTTACTACAGCTTTCAAAGACTAATCTTTTGTGGGTTCCATATGACACTTATAGCTTAAAGTATAGTTGTTCCCAAGGCTTGACTCTGTTTTTAAAGCCCCCTTTCAAAGAGGTAAACGAGGGACCACTAATGGTGGCCCCTACCCTATGATGGGCTATATAATGGGTAAGAATAGCTATATTAGGGTATATACCTAGGGGTCCTTATAAAGGGTCCCTCCTTTTACCCTCGGACCGTTAGCCTAAAACCCAGAAATCCTAAAACCCTAAACCCCTAAACCCGAAATCCCTGAACCCTACACCCATAAACCCCCTAAACCCTGTGGGTAAACCCCGACATCTCAAATCCTGCCTCCGAGCTGTGGCGCTCTTCAATGCCCAACTTTGAGAGATACCCTAAGACTCCGTACTTAGGCCTTCACAGGGTCCCTAGATATGGGCACTACCGACTACTTGCGGCATGGAGCCTTTGGGACAGAGGTACTATGGGGGTCTAGGGTTTGAGGGTTTAGGGTTTAGGATTTAGGGTTTAGGGTTTAGGATTTAGGCTATCGAGGCATCAACGGTTCTACAAGGCTTGGTAATTATGGCCCTGGCTGTTGCAAGGTGTTCCAAGCTTTGTAGGTAGACAGGTTCGGGGTGTAATTTTTTCATCAGCAGCACATGCGGTGGGATGCATATGCAAGGTTGCAGAAACATAGGTTTGAACCCTATAAGCCTTATGACATGACATCATTCATGGTGCTTGCCGCATTGGTCGCCCTACTGTTCCTTCTGTGGGCGAACAAACCTGTAAACTTCTTTAGCCCTACATAACATGCTGGTCGCACTATTAATTTTGCAATATTCAATATTATTGTTGAGGGTTGTTTTTTAGTTCTCGTCCGAAGCCCTGTCTTGATGAAGAAGAATAAGAACTAGATCGTCCTGCGCAGGAAAACCAGAAGAAGTTCCAAGCTCCCTTTGCCATGATCGTAGGCCGCAAGGGTTTGAAGAGATGATACCTCGACCCTCAAAGTATGGCGTTTTATAGGTTTTGGGCCATCATTTTACCTACTTTTGGGGGTCTTGGTACATCTTTCGAGTCTTGGATTTTGTCCGGGCAATCCACCACGAGAAAGCCTAGTTTGATCGCCTCTAGAGCCATGTAGGGCCTGTAGGGTGCGGGGAGTTTGGGGTTTAGGTGTATGGGGTTCAGAGTTTGGGGATTTTAGGGTTTACAGTTGATGAGTTTGCTTTTGGGGTTTTGGGTCTCATAGTGCGCGTGGCGTGCCTTCGGGTTTTTGCTACTGCTCTTCGCGGAGCTTCATATTCAGAAGGCTTGCGTTGATAGGAAGGGAAGCCCGGAGGTTCCGTTCGTACGAACATGAGTAGTAGAGTAGGTAACCTTTAACCTTTTTGGGTAGTATAGTCCCCATATAATCCCTATATAACCTTTAGTTCCCCATGATACCTGACAAGTAGGATTGTTAACGGAACTAACTAAGCCCCAAAAGACCATCACATCAAGAGTTTGGGGACCCAGTCAAGTGACGGGGAGTGGCAGCTCAGCTTGTTGAGGTTGAGGCCCTGGGCACACATGGGATGCCTGCTCTACCAGGACCCTCCTTGTACCCTCAAACAGGGGTATATGGTCCCAAATAAGGGGCATTTAGGGTCTAATAGCGGGTAGATGGAGGGTCTAGGTAGGCGACGGAGTAATAATTGGTACTGGTACTGTCCTCACAGCTTCTTAGGTTAGGTGAAGTATAGAACCCCCCGACAAGCCCAGTCTACCGATTTAGCCTCAACGCCCGCATCCTCGCCCCTCACTCTTGAAGACTTACTGATTACTGGGTCCTAACATCAAAGAAGCCTACCTGAAGGACCAAATGACCCTTAAAAGTAGGGGCCCTATACCCATATAGTTACTATGAATCCCTGTATGGTATATGAACCTTAAACCCTTTTGGGGTTCATTTCGTCCTTAAGGTACAGATCCTAAACCGCTACAACGCAAGGCTTCCGTACCAAGTAAGTCCTATTGGTCGCTTGCTTTTCCGGGCTCGCAGTTGCCGTGCAGGTGAGAAGGAGGTCCGAGTGCGGACCCTACGCGCACCATGAGTGTCCTCAATCCTTAAGGACGAAACGAACCCTAAAAGGGTTTAAGGTTCATATACCATATAGGGATTCATAGTATATGGGTATAGGGCCCCTACTTTTAGAGGGTCATTTGGTCCTTCAGGATCTTGGCATGTGCAGATTGTCTTCAGATGGTAGCTGAAATGGTAGAGTAAGTTATGTTTGCTCTCTTGAGTTCCTCTGAGAAGCTCGTCCCTGTAATCCCCGTACTGATAGGGTATGTATACTTCAGCCTTACCAGGGCTCCCGGAGAGTTATTAAAGGGGCACCGATATACTCTACATGGATACAGTGCCATCATCAATCTGAAACCCCTTAAACGTCATGCCTCTGTCTTAAATGGTTCCACCTGAATAATCCCTAAACCCTAAGCCCTAAACCCTTAGAAGGAGTTCGCTTCCCCCGAGTCCTTAGTATTAGCCATGGCTCCGCAGAGCATCGCCCAGGCTCCCAAACTCAAAGTCTCAAGCGTGTGGGTAGTTGTCAAAATTAAATCCCGTTTTGGGCGCCCTAAATATTAGCTGCCGTAAGGTAAAAGCCAGAAAGTTGGAATATGATTATCCTAACCCTTCTATGGTAAATTATAGTGTATCCTACCATGAAACCATATTCCAACTTTCTGGAGGTTCCCTGTATTATGTTAAGGACTCCAAGAGGGACCATAATTTTGACAACCACCCATGTGAGACTATGCCAGGAACCTCCAAGGCGCCCTCAAATAGAGCCCCTACTTGGAGGGTCGGGGGACTTAGTAACTGGTTATTTTAGGGACTTATAAGTACCATAACCCCAATTAGGTTCCCTTTTAGGGTACTTATAAGTCTACTTACTACCTACTTACTAAGTCCCCCGACCCTCCAAGTACAGGGAACTCCAGAAAGTTGGAATACCCAGACCTTCCAAAATCCCTTAATAAAGGAATATACCTTAAATTATACTAGGATCCCAAATATGAATTAAGGTATATTCCTTACTTAAGGGATTTTGGAAGGTCTGGGTATGGTTTCATGGTAGGATACACTATAATTTACCATAGAAGGGTTAGGATAATCATATTCCAACTTTCTGGCTTTTACCTTATGGTCCTTAGTAGTCGGCTTTTCCTGGTATGTTAGAAGGCTATCAGGGAAATCCTAAAATTTCAACCCCACCATGCTGCACCCAGGCTTCGCGGGGTTAGGCAAGCCTACGAAGATTCCAGTCACGGCGCTGACAGCCTCCAAGGAGGTTCATATACCATATGGGGATTCATAGTATATGGGCATAGGCCACTACTTTTAAGGGTCCTTTGGTCCTTCAGGTGACAGTCCTTAGGAAAGGCATGATCAAGCGAAGGTGCCCAATGCTAGAGTTAGTGGGTTTCTGAATTAGCCCCCCGGACCAAACCCTAAACCCGAAACCCCCAACCCTAACCCCTAAACCCCAAACCCTAGAGGAGCCCTCTATCTTACATAGCCCCTTCTGTGCCCAGGTGGACACAGGCGCGGCCTTTGAGTTTTTCCTAGCCGCCGGCTCGGAGGACAAGCGTTGGCCTCGGTACGTGGGCGTTTTTTTTCAAGGGTTTAGGGTTTCGGGCTTAGGGGTTGGGATTCTTGGGTTACGGGTTTAGGGTTGGGGGTTAGGGCCAAGGGGGCTTAGGGCTGAAAGGTTTAGGGTGTGTTGAATGTGTCTTTCAGTTTAGGTATAGGGCTGGGTGTTGTCTAGAGAGGTATTTAGACTGTTTTCATAGGTGGGGTCTTGCGATCTTGTGGAGTTTAGACCGCGTCTTACGGGGTCTCATCATATGAGTTCTGTAGGTTTTAGATGGTTTTAGAGGGCTGCTAGAGGCTTGCAGGGCTTATGCGGTTTTATACGGTGTGTCAGTGCTTGGTTTATAGTTTTGCTGCAGGGCTAAGGGGTTTCCAGGGTTTGAAGTTGTTTGTTTCATCAGACTGGAGCAGCTACCCGGAGGCTCCATAGTAGTTCCTTTTTGGGATTATCTTATAGGATTCTATATATGAGCCCCAAAAGGAACTACTTTGGAGCCTTAGGGTAGGGCTTAGTCTGATGATTTTGAGGTTTGGGGTGGCTTTGTGGAGTTGGGGTCATTGAGGCGCATGTTCAGTTTCAGGGTTACAAGGGGCCCCCACCCTGTAATAGTGGTCTAATAGGAATATATAGTAGGGCCCTAAACCCTAAACCCTAAACCCTAGTTTAATCCTTATAGTCAGCTCCTAAGTTTCGGGCTTTGAAGATGTTGAATTTTCTGAATACTTGAATCCTAAACCCTTCGACCCTAGACCCTGAAGCGCCCAGACCCTACACCCCGCAAACAATGCCTTCTTAAAGGGAACTCCAGAAAGTTGGAATATGGTTTCAGGGTAGGATACCTTATACTTTACCATAAAGGGTTTAAGATAATCATATTCCAACTTTCTGGCGTTTACTTTAGAGCTTGGGGCGTTCAACTGTACTTGCCTACATAGTTTCTTGGTTTCAATTTGAGGTTCAAAGCGGCAGAGTTTGAGGATTCTAGGCTTGTAGGGTTGGGAGTTTAGGGTTTAGGTTTTTCAGCTTTGGCATTTAGAAGTTTAGGAGCGCACCCGAAGAGGGTTTGGAGTCTACTGTAACCCTTTCAAAGTTGGACTTGGGCAGTGTAAATTAGGAAGGACTGTAATATTCTGACCCTAAGCCATAAACCCGAACGCCCTCTAAACCCAAAGCCCTATAAACCTGGACCCTTGAAATCCAAATTCCAGAACCCTAAACCGCAATTCTGGAGAGAGAATCAGTGCACTTCAAAAAACCGTAGTTCAAAATCCTAAACCCTAAACCCTAATTCAATTCCCTAAACCCTAGTTCAACACCCTAAGCTCTAATTCAAACCCTAAACCCTAATTCATGCAAAACCCTAACCCCTAATTTAAACCCTATGCACCCTCTCAGAGCAAGGCACCTGAAGGTTTTGAAGGGCGCGTACCACCAGCTTTTCCAGGCCATCCGTTTCAAGGTCTAGGGGTCTAGGGTTTTACTAAAACACTATTCTAATTCTAACGCCCCTATATTACGGGTTTTACTGTTCAGGGATTTGTGGTTAACAAGCACATTATCCCTGAACAGCTTAAACCCCAAACGTCAGGGTTTAGAGGTGCCGCATTCAGGTGTTAGGGTTCGGGTGCCTATGAAAGTTATCCCGCTTGTCCATGTTCTTTTTGTAAGACTTCTTTTTTGGGCTAATCTTGCGCTTTGAAATCTCTGGCTTGCGGTATCTTGAGTCGAGGCTGTATGGCGGTGTGGGTTTACGGGTTTAGAGACGAAGTGGATGTTGGTCTGGTTTTGGAGTCTTTCCAAGGATAAAAGGAGGGACCCTTAATAAGGACCCCTAGGAGGTATATACCCTTAATATAGCTACTATATACCCATTATATCGCCCATTATAGGGTAGGGGTCCCCATTAAGGGTCCCTCCTGTTCCCCTTTGAGTCTCTGAGGTCCAGAAGATTGTGTCGTCCTCCCTCCTCTCCTCTCTTCTCGTCTCCTCTGCTCCTCTCTCTCCTCGCCCCTCTCCCAGCCCGGGGCTCGAATGCAGCCCGACAAACATTCAACATCATATTCAACATCAGGGTGCAGGGGAAGCTGGGCAGAAAGTCACGAAAGCTGGCTCTTTGGGAGCTCAAATGAGTTGTAGTTTATTGGTCAAAAGACTTTGCTCCTGATATATCAGGGATCGAAGCGTCAGAGCCGGGCTTCTCTTCCGACTCGTTGTTAACAAGCACATTGACATGCATCGACGAAGTCGTAGGAGAGTACACGAACTTTGCAGAGTATAGACCAATGTATATGACTAGGCGTTTGGGATATGGCTTAAGTATCGTGGCCACTCTGAATGCTCATGCCTTTCCCTTTGCAACAGAACCTAAAGCACTTGAAGAGAGTCGGCCGCGAGTCCTATTCCCATAATCTCCTTATCTCTGATAGCGACGCCAGGAGAATACAATCAAAAGACGTAGTAGCACTAGTAGTAGCACTAGTAATAGCACTAGTAGTAGTAGTAGTAGTAGTAGTAGTAGTAGTAGTAGTAGTAGTAGTAGTAGTGGTAGTAGTAGTAGTAGCAGCAGTAGTCGTCGTAGTAGCAGTAGCAGTAGCACTAGCAGCAGTAGCAGCAGCAGTAGTAGTAGTAGTAGTAGCAGTAGTAGCAGTAGTAGCAGTAGTAGCAGTAGCAGTAGCAGTAGCAGTAGCAGTAGCAGTAGTAGTAGTAGTAGTAGTAGTAGTAGTAGTAGTAGTAGTCGTAGTAGTAGTAGTAGTAGCAGCAGTAGTAGTAGTAGTAGTCGTAGTCGTAGTCGTAGTCGTAGTCGTAGTCGTAGTCGTGGTCGTGGTCGTGGTCGTAGTCGTAGTCGTACTAGTAGTAGTAGTAGTAGTAGTAGTAGTAGTAGTAGTAGTAGTAGTAGTAGTAGTAGTAGTAGTAGTAGTAGTAGTAGTAGTAGTAGTAGTAGTAGTAGTCGTAGTAGTAGTCGTAGTAGTAGTCGTAGTAGTAGTCGTAGTAGTAGTCGTAGTAGTAGTAGTCGTCGTAGTAGTAGTCGTAGTAGTAGTCGTAGTAGTAGTCGTAGTAGTAGTCGTAGTAGTAGTAGTAGGAGGAGGAGGAGGAGCAGGAGGAGTAGTAGTAGTAGTAGTAGTAGTAGTAGTAGTAGTAGTAGAGGAGTAAGTGATCCTATAAATAACTTTGCTGAGGCACCATAATCCTTATAATTCTGTACTCCCAAAGAACCCTAAACCCTTAGTTCCCCTGCGGTACTTCACCATTAGTAGGACGAAATTAAACACATCATTAGAGCGACGGGGCTTTGGGGGTTTCCAGGTGCACATCCATGTTTAATAGGTTTTGAGGTTTAGGGTTCAGGGCCCTTTGCCTAAACATTCCTCAGGATAGGGCTTCACACAGCAAGCTGCCAGGACCAGCCGGAGGTAGCGCAGCAGGCTGTCCGTGGCCCAGAACAAAACATGGCATAAAGCCCGTAGCCATAAAGACCTGCAAACCAGTGAACTTTTTGGCCTGGTCAAACTCTTTCCGTCAGAATGGCTAGTGTCTAAGAGCACGAGAAGCAGAAAGTCTGTAACGCAAGAGGCTCAGACTTGTTTACAGATGGCAAAACCGTACAGACCCGACGTTTTTGTTTGCTTCGGGTTTCAACGTTCTGGGGTTTTGGATTCATATCGTGGGGTATGGGTTTTGCGTAGCAGTGGTTCTTCGCCCATGAGTGCTACTGCCGCTGTCTGTGTTGATCGCTACTGTAGCTAATCGGTTTCTATTATGGACCTGTTTTTCTCGGTGGCTACAGATATGTGAGGCTGACGGCTGTCATCATTGTACTCCCAGTGCCATCGGGTTCCCGATAATGCTACAAACGTGAGGTGGACGGCTGTCATCATTGTACTCCGAATGCCAACCTGTTGCCGATTGTTATCAGGTTCTTGTAGGAACCTGATCAAGAAACTCTGGCCCTGCAACCCCTAAACATCCGCAGTAAAGACCCAGGATGTCACAATCGGGCTCCTGCATTAATGTAAGCCTGACGATCCCGAAAGATGTGTCAATGACGTAGTCGAAGCCCGGCCGTCGTTGGATCCGGCCCACCCCGTATAGCAACATCTACGTGCTGGTTTGAATCATTTGTTTCCGGGTTCCGTTTGATGAAGGTTCGCAGATAATAAGCCAAAAGCAGAAGTTTTGAACCAAGCACCCGACTGATACATGGGTGGTTGTCAAAATTGAGGTCCCTTTTTGGGTACCTTAACTACTAGGTGCCGTACTATAATAGGGACCCTGAAAGGGACCCTAATTTTGACAACCACCCACATGGACGGTTAGGCCTACATGCGCGACAGGCACTGCATGTGTCTTCAGGTCCTGTGGACTCCCGGTCGACATTCACAGCCTTACATCCAAGGGGACAAGGAGGGACCCTTAATAAGGACCCCTAGGTATATACCCTTAATATAGCTATTATATACCCATTCTTATAGCCCATTATAGGGTAGGGGTCCCCATTAAGGGTCCCTCCTTTTCCCCTTGAATTACAAGATAAACCCGAAGCATTGTACCACGTGTCCACACGTTGGCCTTTAATGTAGGAACCTGATTAAGAGACCCTGGCCCTATAAACCCCAAATTTACTAGGATCTATATAAGGAACCCTAATAGAGGCCTGAGGTTTCTTAATCAGGTTCCTACATTAGGGTTTACCCCTGGGAACCTTGCAGTTACAACACCGTTAAGCTACGAATGCCTGGGTTTGGGTTTCAGGGAGGACCACCTTCTGGAAAGGAGGCCTGCATCCCACCCCAAACCTAGCGTTGTGCCTCAGTTAGAGTTTCAGTGTTTAGGGCTTAAGCTGTGTGCCACGGCCTGCCAAGGTGCAGGAAGTGATCTCGTGGCTGAATGCTCGTGTCTAGACGGTGGATGAGTCTTGGTGGGCTTAAACCTCATGCCTTGTACCGAAGCCGTAAACCATAAAGCCACAAGCTGCAAAGAATCAAGAGTGCTGGTTTGCCCGCTGAAGATGTGCTGTATGTTTCTATGTGTCTGGGGGAAGAGCAATCATCCTTTCGTGTTGGCAGCAGGTTTTTCTCGCAATGGTTGCAGGGCTTTCGGCCATCGATGGTTCGGAATCTATAACTGACATTTCTACAGTTTTGCTCATGTAGGGCGGACTTCACACCTCACCTGGATTGCGCCATGCTTCTGCGAGACGTGCAGATCTTCAGAAGTTGGCATCATGAGTTGTGTTCGTTTACGTCTTGCCGGTGAGCTGACATACCTGTCTACTGCCAAACAAGTCGATTCGAATGGCAACCTGCTCTCAGCGTAACATGACGTAGAGACCATGCACGCGCAGCGCTCTGTGTAGCTGAATGTTGTTATGATGTGTGGTCGGAGAAGACATGGAAGCAGTGCCGGGTGGATACAGTTTGGAGAAAGGAGGTTCGACGGATACAGAGGTGATGCAAAGTCTTCCGCGGAAAGACATCGTGGCTCTAGATCCCTGTGCATACAAGGATTAGTTTCCTGGTTCAGATTCCGCAGAAGTGACTAGAAGTGTACAATATCCCTGATATCTGCAGGAGCCTCCATTCTCCTGAAATGTTTGTTGGCTTTCGAGCCTCCGCTCCACGACTTGAGACAGTCGAAACGAGATCCATGCACGACGTGGTCGAGAGACTTTTTTCCAGCACTTATTTTATGGTGAGTGGTTGGGTACTGCCCTCACTCAGTCGTTGATAATATTCATAATACAGATATATTAGGCCCTTAAAAGTAGCCCTATTATACACTGTTGCTGTATGGGGGCAGTACCCAAGTGAGTGGCATTTTCGCAGATCCATTTGAAGAAGAGAGACGCCAGATGGCAGTCGGATCGACTTGGCAGATCGTCAGCTTCCTTGAGACTACCAAGACCCCCAAAAGTAGGTAAAATAATGGCCCACAACCTATTCTACTACTTCGAGGGTCCAGGTGCCAATGGTTGATATGAATACGATTCTGGGCTTTATCCATCCGCTGCTACGTGTTAGCTTACCGCCACAGCTACCATTGCCACCAGAGGCATCTTCAACTTGTCAGCATCCGTGACTGCAAAAACGCGACGACATAGACGACCAAGATAACGATGACCCCAGCGAGTGCGCAGGTCGTGGATGTGATTGGCAGTTCTTTCTGGTCGTCAGTGTGTTCTAGCTTTGTCTTTGCTGTGGCTATCACGGCTGCGTGTACGAGGCTGTCAGGACACTCTGAGCAATTTAGTTTAAATTACCACAAATAAGGAAACCATTCTATTTACTATCGGTAGCTATTATGATAGCGTAAATTAAGTTCCTTAACAAGAACCCAGTAAATCGATGCGATGCAACGCCGAAAGCGCCTTCGCAGCCATGTGGACCCTACGGGCCATCTCGGCCAGTCTCTTTTGCCTGCCACTCTCAGCCGCATCCGAAACCTTGATGGTCAAAAAGTTTCGTGAAAAGTCAACATGCTAAGATCCTGAAACCATAATCTTAATGCTGAGATCCCAAACCATATTCCTGTTGAGCTCGACACCCAAGGCTCCTGACCATAGGAGCCTAAGTAAATACCTCTACTATTTTGGGGGTTCCTTATTGTGGTTCTAGTACAATACGCCCCAAAACCCTATTCTAATTATTAAGGCCCCTACATCATAGAACCCTACTTTAGATGCCTTATAGTAACCCCTTTAAAGGACCCCTTCAAAAGGAACCCCTGGTCTAATTATTAAGGCCCCACACTACAGCACCATTAAAGGAACCCTAGTCTAATTATCTCAAGGCCCCTATCCTTCTAAAGGAACCCTTACAGATACCCTTTAAAGGAACCTTATTCTAATCATTATAAGGCCCCCTACATAAAATCCTGCTATAGATCCCTTATAGTAACCCCTTGAAAGGACTCCTTGAAAAGGAACCCCTTTAAAGGACTCCTTTAAAGGACTCCTTGAAAAGAAACCCTTTTAAAGGAAACCCTATTCTAATTATGATAAGGCCCCCCTACATAGAAAGCCCCTCTTATAGTGACCCTTTTTAAGGAACCCTGAAATTATTAAAGATACCCTTTAACGGAACCCTATTCTAAATTATTATAAGGCCCCCCTACATAGAAAGACCCAAGTTCCTGTAACCTCGCAGCTTCCTGGGGCTCTCTACTTGGAGCTCCTCAAAGGGGAAGAGGAGGGACCCTTAATTTAGGGCTCTTAGAGTTCCTTTAAAGGGATCTATAAGGGTTTAGGGTTTAGTAGGGGGAAAGGAGGGACCTTTAATGGGGACCCTTACCCTATAATGGGCTATGTAATGGGTATATAATAGCTATATAAAGGGTATATACCTAGGGGTCCTTATAAAGGGTCCCTCCTTCTCCCCTTGGAGCTCCTTGGGACTTAGCACGGTTTAGGGTTTAGGGGTTTAAGGTTTGGCGTTTAGGGGCTTAGGGTTTAGGGGTTAAGGTTTAGGGGCTTAGGGTTTAGGGTTTAGGGGTTTAGGGTTTAGGGGCTTAGGGTTTAGGGGTTTAAGGTTTAGGGTTTAGGGGCTTAGGGTTTGGGGGTTTAGGGTTTAGGGGCTTAGGGTGTAGGGGCTTAGGGTTTAGGGTTTAGGGGTTTAGGGTTTAGGGGCTTAGGGTTTAGGGTTTAGGGGTTTAGGGTTTAGGGGCTTAGGGTTTAGGGTTTAGGGGCTTAGGGTTTAGGGGTTTAGAGTTTAGGGGCTTAGGGGTTTAGGGTTTAGGGGCTTAGGGTTTAGGGGCTTAGGGTTTAGGGGTTTAGGTTTTAGGGGCATATGGGGGTTTCCGAAAATAAGGGGTACCGTATTTTGGGGTCCTTATAATAAGGATCCTACTATTTCGGTTACCATATGAGGGTCCCCTATTTTCGGAGACTTCCATATAAGTACCTTCAAGCTGGTGTCAAAAGTAACTATACAGTGTAGTTACCTGTACATAAGCCTACATAGTTACTAAGTCCCAAGATGCTGTGATATGTATGTATGTATGCATGCATTTATGTGTGTATGTATCTATGTATGTATCTATGTATGTTCGCAGAGGCTCCAGAAGAGCTTCCCATCGACGACTTCAGCGACTACGAGGCTTCGGTTTCGCCACGAGGGTTTCTTCGTGCTCTTCCCCCAGGGTCCAAAGGACCCAATGATTGGGTACTCGATCTTAGGATGGTTATGTAGGTCAGGATTTTGGAGAGTATGTAATTATTAGGTACTTGGACCCTTGAGGGTTCTTTACGATAGTATCCTTGGGTTTTTGTTATTGTTGTCCATATGCAACCCGAGAGGACATTGACAATGATGGCTCTAACGGGGGTTTAGTTTAACCCTAAGGTCTCTGAGTGTCCATGTACTCCTAGTGATTTCATTTAGTCGAAGGGTAGTCCCAACATAGGAACACTGGAGCCATACTGTTTGGGTACATGAGCTAAGGCTTTAGGGTCAGGGTTGAAGGTTTCGATTATGTCTCTCAATGCGCAGCACAGGCCCAAGACGTCCTAGCCCCTAAGACCTGGAACTATGAGCCTTTGGGCCCCTCGATGCGATGGAGTCTGTAAAAGACGCACGCCTAGCACAAGTGAATTCAAACTACACTCAATTAGAGCTGAGGGCAGTATGCACTCACAAGGTATGTGGCGCAGAAATCTGCCGACACTCCGATGGCCGGCCAAACTGCTCTATGCAAGACCGAAAAGCCCAAAGAGTGCATAAACTAAGCACTGCAAAACATTTGTAGGTAGTTAAAACATGTAAAAGCGTGCTGTACAGAGCGGCAAAGCCCAAGAAACATGCTGTTGAAGCTCTGAGGTGTAATTCAACCAGCAGCAAGTACAGAGCCAGAAAAAACTGTACTCTCACGTGCCCGTCACAGCACGACAAGTGAACCAATCGGCAGTGCAGCGGCGAAGCTTTCCCTCTACCCAGATACTGCCAAGGCCTCACATGCATGTACTTTACAGCATGCTCCCTACGCGATGCCGTTCACCAGCTTGCCACCGGGATCCCACGAAGCACCGAACTCAGCACTGACACAACCCCAAATGTCAGGGCTAAGGACTTGCAAGACGCACTCGCCGGTCAGGGGAACTGCGTAGAACAGCACCTTACGCACGATGCGACTGAGCTCTCCGAAACTGAAGGCCGCATCATCCTCCTCGACCATGCCCTTCACGAAGTCAGATGCCTTGATGGCCACTCGCCGTTTGCCTGCAAAGGTCAACCGGTGCTGATCTGCGGGGGGCTTTATCTGATCCTGGCTCATATCAGTTACCGTTGCGACGGTGTCCAAGACTGCCATAGTCGCGCTAGCAATCCCGCGTCAAAGGATTCATGGACATTTGCATCGTCGGAAGGCTCTCCCACTCACCTTGCCGCACCTCACTCGCCATGAGCACGCTGCGATCGTGAGGCAGATCACTGAGGCTCGAGAACCCCGATCTACGGCATCCGAAGCTGTAGGCCATCTGACTCCCTGAGCAGCCGTTTCGGCGATCCTCCGGATTGCATGCTTCCGAGAATGCAGCTCAACCCCCAGCCGCCGCTCCAAAGACAAACGCAGTGCCTTAAGCGACACTGCAACACCATCATAAACCTCCAGCATTGCATAACTGACCAAGTCCTGGGTCAAACTGGTCAGACCGTCCTCACAGAGAAAGCTTTCAGGGTCTGTTTGCCGCAGACCGAAGGCAGCATCAGAGGCCATGGCGTACCACAAATCCCTAAGGGCCATTTCAGGTGGAACTGGGGCACAACGATTTTCCGGCGCAGTTGCCGGCGATTCGAGCCCCCCTCGGAAGAAAAACGCACACTTGGGGTACGTCCCTAACGGATCGACGTACAGTACAGCCTAGATTCAAGGACCTAGCTGTTAACGTGCTTGGAAAATTATATGAGCAACCCAGCCGCGTATGCACGTTTCCAGAAATACGGGGCCCTTGCCCCAAGGGTCCAAAGGACCCAATGATTGGGCATTCGGTTTTAGGATAGTAGTTATGGGGTAGGATTTTGGAGAGTTTTTGATTACTAGGTACTCGGACCCCTGGGGTCACTATGGACCCGAAGCCTGATTGTTAGTATGCCTTTTTGTGCTCACAAATCCGCGTAGTCCTTAAAACCTGCCCTGGTTACAGCCTGGAGCTCATGCCGCCCACACACGAACCCCGAACTCCGAGGAGGAATAAAACCCTAAACCCTAATAACCTAATTTCAGTCCCGACCCAAAACCCGCACAACTTGTAGCCCTATAAAGCCCACACAGGGACGCTTTAAAGGAATCCTTTTCGAATCATTGGATGCCCCCACTTGGAGGTTCAGGGGTCGTTATAAGTGGGCTTATAAGTACCCTAATATGGGTTTTAAGTATAGTTACTCGACTTATAACCCCACTATTATAACTACCCATGAACCTCCAAGTAGGCCCTAAACCCTATACCTTTATAGAATCCCTATAGATCCCTTTCTACCCATGAACCTCCAAGTATGATAGCCGAACTTCGACCCCTGCTGGTCCTACCCGTGAGGACGATGCACATGCGCGCCGCTCCTCGCTGGCCGTGCCAACCTCAGAAAAGAATTACTATAGTGGCCAAAACCGAAGGTTTTAGGGATTAGGGTTTATAGGAATTAGGGTTTAGGGTTTTAGGGTTTAGGGTTTATTAGGGGCCCCAAAAAGCACAGAAGCAGAAGCATTTTATAGGGATATCCCTATCTTAATGGGCTTCATTATGAGTTTATATGGGATATCCCTATCCTGATTTTTGCTTGTGTGCTTTTTCGGGCCCTATTACAGACCCAAAGGGTCCAAGTAATAGTATAGTACATACTTCGGGGGCTCAAGTGGGTGGTTGTCAAAACTATGATCCCTTTTTGGGTCTCTAGTATATTACGGCACCCGTTATTTAGGGTACCCCAAACGGGATCCTGATTGTGACAACCACCCAAATATGTGTACTACTCAGTATATACTCTAGTTACTATTGTTTGGACCTCGTGGGAGAGCTCTGACTTACGCGGTTTAGGGTTTGATTAGGGCTGTTTGGGGGAGTATACGGCTTGGGGTTCTTATGCTTGCGGTTCGTAAGCTTGTAGGGTATGCTTGCAGGGTTTAGCATTAGGATCGTTAGCCCTCTGTGGAAGCATTTTTTCAAGGTGCGCATAGCATCTATACTTACAGGGTTTAGGCTGCTCCACATGTTGGTTTAGGGTGTAGGGCCTCTACCCCTAGGAAGCTTCGCAGGGTGGTTGCATTTTAGGGCTGAAGCCCGAACAGCACATACAGATGTGGGTGTGTCTGAAAATTAGGGATACCTTATTTGGGGGTCGTTTAACAAGGATCCTACTATGTAGGGTGCTATAGTAGGGTCCCCTATTCTCGGAAACTCCCATATTGCATTCAGTGTCCAGCACTACTTGCCTAAACCCTAAACCCATTCACTACCCGTCAGGACTTAGGCACACTTGAACCTAGTAGTAGAGCAGATAACTAGCCTTTTTTGGGTAGTATAGTCCCTATATAATCCCGATATAACCAAGAAGGTTAACCTTTAGTTCCCCAAGATACCCGACAAGTAGGCTAAACCCTAATCCCTAAGCCTTAATCCCTAAACCCTAAACCCTGAACCCCTAAACCCCTAAACCCTAAACCCGTAAACCCCTAAACCCCAAACCCTAAACTCCTAAACCCCTGAACCCATAAACCCCGAAACCCTAAACCCGAAACAAGTCCCGAAACACACACTTAAAGCCTGGAGCCCTCAGCCTGGCCCCCAGGACCTGGAAGAGAAGGACTGGTCGAAGGTAACCAAAGGCCTCCGGCCAGCTGGTCCTACGGAGGGATCATGCTGGCTTAGGGTTTGGGGTTCAGGGTTTGGGGTTCAGGGTTTGGGGTTTAGGGTTTGGGGTTTAGGGGTTTAGGGGGGGTCTTACTCCAGGACCCTCCTTGTATCTTCAAACAGGGGTATATGGTCCCAAATAAGGGGCATTTAGGGTCTCATAGAGGGTAGATGGAGGGTCTAGTTATTCTGGTGCTCTTCTGGGTGGCTTGTTTGGTGTTATGTTGGTGTTGTCCCGGTTCATGGTGCGGCTGTTCGGGAGGTGTTGATCTGGGGATCGTGTTGGGGTTCCAGAATCCAGGGGGCAAGGTTGAGGGTTCGGGGGCTTCGGAATTCAAGCAGGTTGGCTCATTTCCCCGAAGGATCCAAGGACCTGAACTGTGTGGCTCGGGTGTCTTAGCAACGGTCTTTGGAGGGTTGTACTTGGATCGACGAGAATATGCTATATGATTATGAGCCACGGTCTAGGGTTTGAAAATTAGGGTCTTCATCTTTGGTGATGCAGCACAAGCAACATGGTGCAACATGGCACTGCTGTCCTAGCCCTAGTCGTTTGTAGAACCCCACGTCGACGTACATCTGAGGAAAGTACACTTAGGGGAACATATGATTGGGCCATTGTATGTGGAGCTTGCGACCCTCAGGCTTCTTAACCTCAAGGGTCCAAAGGACCCAGTAATTGGGTACTCGGTTTTAGGATAGTAGTTATGTAGGTTAGGATTTTTGGAAAGTATATGATTATTAGGTACTCGGACCCTTGGGGTTAACTTACCGAAACACTCTTTGATATGTTCAACTATGATGGCAGGCCCCGAAACCCTTACCCTAATTTGCAAATAGGTCAGGACTTGAAGGCCTACAGTACAGCCGGAAGCTGGGGCTTCATAGGAACTCCTGGGTTTTGACGAAATTACATGGATTCGGTGGTACGGGGCTTTGGAATTAGGGGGTTCAGGACGTACAGGTGTCAGGAACTACATGGCATGGGGCTGGAGGGCTTAGGAATTGCAGGGTTCAGGAATTACAGGGTTCAGGAGTTCGGGATTACGGTTTTGCTGTGTTGGGCCTGCAAAACTCGCATGGCAGGTGGTGGTCCTGGTGAGGGCGCTTCTCCTGAGGAAGTCTGAAAGCTGTTGCTTTTGCTGTTTCACTTGTAGACGAGTTGATGGGCATCACCTGAGTTCAGGATTCTAGTTTTCAGGTTTAGGGTGTAGGGTTAAGGATTAGGGGTTTAGGGTTTCGGGTTCAGTATCGTAGGATGCAGCCATGATCCTAGCGATTTTGGCCATGCTGCTCGAATGATCATCGATTTGCGCAGAAAGTCTGCTTGCGCTGCTTCTCAAGCTGACGTTGGGCAGGGGGCACCAGGGCCCTAAAACCTTAAACCAAACACCCAAACCCCCAAGTCTAAATTCTTGCAAGTCCAAACCCTTGAAACTGCCAGAATCACAAGTGTCTCACGGTAAGCCTGAGTCCCAGCCCCATTTACTTACGGCCCGATGGTTTAGGGTTTAGGATGCAGTTGGTTTTCAAGACGGCATCTCAACAACTTCGCACTGTCATAGACAATGGGGGAACTGGTGCTACTGAGACTTTGTGGGTGCAAATCTCAAGCTGCCCTAAAAAACTCACTTCGGGAATCGACGAGGGCTTTGTGTGTAGGGTTTGGGATATCAGTAGCAGCAGCAGTAGTGCTAATAGTAATAGCAATAGTTATGCCAATCGTCAGACTAGTTTATGACTGGCTTGAAAAATGAAATCGGGCAAACAAGACAGACGCTACTCAGTATAGTTCCCAAACCCTAAACCCCAAACCTTAAACCCTAAACCTTAAACCCTAAACCCTAAACCCTGAACCCTAAACCCTGAACCCTAACTCCTAAACCCTAACTCCTAAACCCAAATAGAAGCCCAGAGGTCTCCCAGGAAGCCGATTCCTCTTCGACGGCTACTTACCGGCGCTTCGCAGCGCGAGGGGCCCAGTACTTCAGCTGGTTTTAGAAAAGTAGGAGTGCCCTATTTTGGGGGTGCCTTAAAGGGATCTACAAGGGCTCCTAATTGGGATCTCTAAAAGTTCTATAAAGGGTTTAGGGTTTAGAGTTTCCGAAAAATTAGGGGTACCCTATTTTGGGGCTCTTATAACAAGGATCCTACTACTGAGGGCACTGTATTAGGGTCCCCCATGTTCGAGAGTTTAGTGATAACATTGGGCACCCCTTTCTAACAAGAGTACTGACTTTGAGATTTCTCACATATTGGACGGCCGCGCCTTCGTCGTAGTTCTGGAGATGGCATTTCAGTTGTTTTCGGATTTGGGCCGCACAAGGACCCGGCATACAACATGGCTTTTCAATTTGAAGGTTTCTACTTTCCCCACAATAGTATAGGTAATAAATAAGGCCCGTATACTAAATCCTGAAAATAGCACCAAAAGTAGCCCGGGTCTCGGTACGGACACTAGAAGATCAATACCTGCTAGATCATAGAACACCGGCATATCTTGATTGCGAGCCTCCGTATCCACTTGTCGAAATGACTGGTGCTTTGCACTTGAGGCTTTGAATTGAATCCATGTCCGGGCATGTAAGAAGCTCCGACGCCTAAACCCTAAAATCCTTCACCTTAAACCCCCTAAACCCTAAAGCCCTGAAACCCTAAAACGCTAAACCCCTAAACCCGTAAACCCAAACCCTAAAATCCTTAACCCGAAACCCCAAAACCCTAAACCCCTAAACCCGTAAACCTAAACCCTAAAACCCTTAATCCGAAAACCCCTAGACCCTAAACCCTAAACCCTTGAAACCCCTAAACCCATAGATACCTTATAGAGCCCTTATGGATCCCTTTCAAACCCCAAAACCCTGGCCCAAGGTCCGGCGAAGCCGATTTCTCCGGGCTGCGAAGCTCGCGGAGCGCATTTAAATCCCATGCATACAAGGGGTACCTTAACCCTGAATAGCCTACTTTTTTAGGGTTCCTTATTATGATTTCCTTATATAAGTCCTTTAAGACGGTGGGTTATTCAGGGTTAAGGGAGGGTTTAGGGATCAATTACGGTTTAGGGTTTGGGGTTTAGGATTTAGTGTTTCCCACGGTGTGATATATAGAAATGAAAAAACATGCAAGCCAATAACTATATTGAGTAAATAACTATCAGCCTTGAGCCCAGGAATTTTCGAAGGTCTTAGGGTTTAGGCGGTTTAGGGTTTAAGAACTTCCGATGGCCAACCAGCACATCACGTCAGGCATTATCTACTTCCTCGTCAACCGGCCTACCCGTCGCCTCAGAATGTTGCTGTGTTGACCACTCTTGCAATGAACATGATGCGCGCCACGCCCCCAACCCCGGTGTTCGTCGAGCCTTTGTCTCCTTTCTCGGCCTTTGTAGAATCTTCGCGACCTTTGTCGAGCTTCGTCTTGGCCCATGGGTGGCCCGGGTGTTCATCGGGGTCATCATTCTGATGCGTTTGCCCCTTTATGACTGGATTCACTTTTTGGGTTTTAGCTTTTTGGTTTTATGTGTGTATATACATATGCCATATATATATATATATATGTATGTGTATATACATATACATATACATATGTATATATATATATATATGAGAGAGAGAGAGAGAGAGAGAGAGAGAGAGAGAGAGAGAGAGAGAGAGAGAGAGAGAGAGAGAGAGAGAGAGAGGGAGAGAGAGAGAGAGAGAGAGAGGCGCTCACAATAGGTTATGTATGAAAGAGTGGTTTTGCCGGCGTGCGGCGTTCTACGTTCAGCGTTGAACGCCACCCCATCAAGCCTCCAAGCCGCCCTAAACCCCAAACCCCGAGCCTTGCAACGCCTCAAGAAGGAGCCTCAAGCCCCTCTGGTGCCTAGAACCCCTGATCTCCCCAAAGCCCCTACTTAGCAGGATTTTTTTGTTCACCTCCCAAAGACCCAAGTCCCAAACCCGAAACCCTAAGCTTCAAACCCTACCCCTAAGGTTGAAAGCATACTTGGAGGCCCTTTTGACTTAGTAAGTCTACTTAGTATCCCCCAGAAACCCTATTATAATCCCCATAACTCACCTTACTAACCCTACTTACTAAGTCAAAAGGGCCTCCAAGTATTGGTCTCCCTCAGGAGGGCAGCGAAGGCCTGGGCGCCCGGCGTCTCAGCTGGGGCAAGGGCTTTCGATTTAGGATTTCGGGTTTGGGGTTTACGTAGGGTGCTCGGGGTGTGAGGCTTCTTTAGTAACTTGGGAGGGTTAGGGCTGAGTATAGGGCGTTAATGATTAGCAGGGTTAGGGTACAGGAGGGTGGAAGGACAGGCTCACAGCCCTTTGTGTTGGTGTGTGTATGAGTAAAGATACAGATGTATGTATGTATGTATGTATGTGTGCATGTATGTGTATATTGTATGTGTATATATATATACACACACACATTTTCACATATACAGATATATATATATATATATATAGAGCGCTCAAAGTCGAAGCTTCCACAAGCAGGATGACCGGAGCACAGCTGCCCCCGAACCGACAGAAAGTGAACAGCAGGGAGGCTGCTGCATAGTAGGACAGCAAGCTCGAAATCCCTAAGCCCGGCACGCCCCAAAACCCTATTAGTTATTAAGACCCCTAAATTATTGTACCCGATAGATCCCTTATGGTAACCCTTATAGACCCCTTTGAAGGAACCCTATTCTAATTATCAAGGCCCCTATGTTACCTGACAATTGGAATCCTGAACCTTAAGTAGCCGAAACCCGATCTTAGCCTTCTTGCCGCCCCGAGCTCAAATTACGAGTTTGTCTTCAGGTCGGAGGCATGCTTCCAAAAAGCCCCCATACTACGGCATGTAGAGTGCACGACCCTGCAAGAGAGTCTCCTAATTACACTCGGTGGCTCTGTTGTAGATTTTAGAAATACCCCAAAAACCTGTGCGGGGAGAGACTCTACCCCACAAAACCATCAGAATATGTCTTCATGGCTTCAGGACTAGATGTCTTTTCCACCCGCCCTTGCCCTCAAACGCAAGCATCAGATCATTGACAAATTGGAGAAGTACTAGAATTTCAGAATGGGTTGTTGCGATTATTCATCAGTTCTTACATTCAGTATTTGTCACTCATCGGGCGTCGAAAGGGTCCTCTGGCTACATTGGAGCTGAGGCCTTGAGCGTGGTATTTTGCAGCGAGGGTGCCGTGCTGGGAGCTAAGGCTGGGTTCAAGGTTTAGTGCCCTGAACCCTGAAGTACTACGGTTGATGATAAAAATCCGGCATTACCTTAAGGACTCTAGACTATGGGAATTATGGTAGATTCCTTATTATGGGTAATGCAGGTTTTATATCATCAACAGTAGTACTATTTTTTGTTGGGGGGTGGACCAGCGGAGGGGTCCTTATGATAATTATAGCATAATGGGCCCCAAAACCCTCGCCTAATTATTAGGGCCGATCTTCCTACAGTTCTGAGTTGCAGATTTCAGGTCTCTTTGGGGTTTGTAAGGGCTGAGTCTGGTAGGGTGTGCATCATGGGTAGTTGTCAAAATTATGGCCCCTTTTTGGGTACCCTAAATATTAGGTGCCGTATTATAATAAGGACCCAAAAGGGGACCCTAATTTTGACAACCACCTCATGTTCAACTCCCACAACCCCGAGACCCCGGCTGGCCGCCACAGTCAGAATTAGTAGGGTTCAGGGGTTTAGGGTTTAGGGGTTTAGGGTTTAGGGGTTTACGTTTTAGGGGTTTCGGGTTTAGGGGTTTAGGGTTAGGGTGTTATCGGAATCTGGAAATGGGAGCGGTAGCAATGATTCGTCACCTTTGCTTTCGCGCTTTTGTGGTTGCTGTCGATGCCGGGGTCGTTGTCGCTGCATCAGTTTCGATCTTGCTAGCTGCTTACTGCAGTAAAGCGACGCACATGCTGGATGATGCGCCCCTTACATGGTAAAACCTAAGCTCTACACTCCAACTATCTCTAATTCGTATGTCCGGGACCCGGCACTTCCTACTGTAGGAACCGTATCAGCCTTGTGAAGACACGATTACTTCCTGATTAATTAGTTGTCCCCAACGTATGAACGCTCATGTTCAGAACTCTGCCCTCAGGGTTCCTGTACACATTTCGTGGAGGTTCTTCTCCGGAAGTACCTGCATAGGGGACCCCATGAATGCCGAAGTAATTGGGGTACAGGGACCCTAAGGCAGTAGATGTGGAAGCTCAAGCCACGATCCACTGCCTGAGGTTAGCAGAAGTGTCGCGCTCAGATTTGGTCCGTTTTCCTAAGAATCGGGGCTTCCTGACACCAGGTCTTAGGGTTAAGCGCTATGCTTTTGGAGTTTGGGGGTCAGTTCACGGTTCAAAGGGTCTTTATGCCCTGAACCCTCATACATCCTCATACATTCGGGCTTGTATCAGGGCTCCGTTGTTTAAGAGTTTTTTGAGCATCTGGCATTGGGTCGTGGAGGGTGTTGTGCTTCGGGTCTTCTGGGTTTTGAGGTGTTGTGGCTACTTTGGGGTGTCTGCTTGAGGGGTTCCCTGAACCCTAAGCCCTAGGGTTCAGGTTTTTTTGTTGGCTTCTGGGTCGTCCTGCTGCGAGGCCGTAGCTCAGGCAGCTGCTGCGGCGGAAGCCACAGAGGAGGAAGGGTCCCAGTTGTTGCGCCTTCTGGCGGCCCGGAACGCCTGAACTCTAAAGCCTGTCACAGCCTTGGTGCCTGCAAAGCCTGCAGAGCCTGTATGCAAACCCCAGTGAAACATGCAGTCCTGAAAAACCTGACTGTGCCCGCGTAAGGTAGCAATCCCTCAACCTGCAAGCACCAAATACTCCAAAGCCAAGACCTTCAAACACTACCTATAGTCTCCATTCTAGTTCCTTTGTTGGTAGCCAAAAAACTATATTATAGGATCCTTACCATAGAACCGGTTAATCAAAAAAAGGAGCTACAATGGAGAATAGCTACTCCCCAAAGGCCCAAGACTCTTCAAAACGCCGTGAAGCCAGAGCTATTCAACATGAACTGCCAAAATTCGAACGAACCTCCTAAATCCCAAAACCTATAAACCCTAAATCCCAAACCTAAACCCTAAATCCCAAAACCTAAACAATAAATCCCCAAACCTAAAACCGATGACGAAGCGAAGCGCTACTCAGTTCCTTAAGTCCTTCCCAGCAGACCCCAAATTCCCCCAAAGAGGGAACCCTGCACCCCAAAACATCCGAAAAAGCAAAGCTTCCTGCCATCCTGTATCCTAAGCCCGAAATTACCCTACCTGGACCCCAAAGGTATGTAGAGTAATAGCCTTTTATACGTTTTGGGCCATTATTTTACCTACTTTTGAGGGTCTAGGTAACCCCCTAAATCCGCAAGCCACTGAACCCCCAGACGGAGCGAAACATCCGACACCCAGGCATTGGAAGATCTTGAGGCGACCTTGGGCGGTGCGGCAGAGCACCCGGAGCAGCCGTGTGCGCAGGTGAACTACGGTTTGGCCAAAGTTCGGGTACACAGAGAAGGACCCTAGCATGTAGGGTCTTCGCCAGGTTCCTTACTCTTTGCCACTCCCATGTAGCTCACGCCCCGTAAACCCTAAACCCTAAACCCTAAACCCTAAACCTAGCCTGGAGTGCCATCGTGTTCCATCCCCTCAAAGCGGGCCGGCGCCCGGGCATGCAGATTTTGGAGCCCAGCGGCCTCCCATCCCAAGGACTTCCCCAAGACCAGACATTAACCTGACTTACGTTCTGCTAATAACTTAGGGGTACTTAGAACTATTTTTAATTTTGGGTCATTATAATCCCTAAGAAACAGCTAAATTCATAATTTTTGCTAGGGTTCTAAGTTCAGTATAGATAATATAGGGACCTTAATATCTAATTAGAGGTTTTGGTGTATATTGCACTGTAACTGATACTGAGGAAACCCCAAAAAGTCTAGGTATTTGTTATTAAGGCCCCTGTAATCCCCTAAACCCTAAACCCTTAACCCCAAAACCCAACACCGTGGCTGGGGCTCTTCAGTCTCTGCCATGTCCTTCCTTGGAACTCGCATCGGCTGAGAAATCCACCTCCAGTCTCCATTGTAGTTCCTTTTTTTTGGTTAACCAACTTTATGGGTTAGGATCCTATAATAATAATAGCGTTTTCGGTAGTTTTTGGGTAACCAAAAAGGAACTACAATCGAGACTATAGGCAGACACCGATTCTTGATCCGCCGCGACAACTAGCACCCAATCGCTTGGGAGTTCTCGATGTGCAGCAGTACAAGAGTATGTCATAACACAGTATAGTATGTTATTAACCCTAAGGCTCAAAATAGCCCAAAAGCCTCACATAGTAGTATGGTCTTTGGGCCCAAAAGCCTTAAACTACGAGTCCTTAGAGCCTAACGGTACTTGGAGGTTCATGGGTAGTTAGAAGTAGGGTTATAAGTCCCCTAATATGGGTTATAAGTATAGTTACCCTACTTATAACCCTACTTCTAAGTACCCATGAGCCTCCAAGTAAACCTTCGCGCAAGCCCGACAATGTCTAGGAGGATCGCTCGCAAGCGGGGGGATACTTTCAACTCAGTGCTCCCCCACCCAGGTCAGCACTTGCGTCGCGAAGGACCTGACCATGCCTGACACTTAGCTGTGCAGCTGAGCGCAACTTTTGGCTTCAACCTATACGATCAGGGTTTGGGGTTTAGGGTTAAAGGCTGCAACCCAAGAGAATCCCAGTTGCAGAAACGGCTTCCCTTTCGTAGGACTTTTTTGGGGTGTCCGAGACGTTCGCCTGTAAGGAACTGTCACTGTCGCAACCTTCAGCGCTTGTTCCTTCGAGAAAGAGTTCTAGAACCAGTCAGCAGCTACCAGAATTCTTCAGACTTGTTCCTTCGCCCTACACGGCTCTACACCAAAGACTAAGACAGTTGGCAATGCCTCTACCCCAGCCCCAGACCCTAAACCCTAAACCCTAACCCTATACCTTAAACCCTACGCACGCAAGGGGTCGTCCGAATCCTCCTCGGGGATGGCCTAGGCTTATATACCGGCTTCATTTGGGAGTTGCCGAAAAAGGGGTGACCCCGATACCATTTATAGGGACCTCAAAATTCGGTACCCCCAAATTTCGGAAACTCCCATATGGTGTGGATACAAACCCTAAAGCCTGAACCCAGGCTCCAATTCCTCAACCTTCAGCCCTTAACCGAAACCCTAAACCTTAAAGTCAAGCTTCATCCCAAATCGTTTCGAACCTGCGCACCGAAGCCTGTGGAAAAGCCTGAAAATCAACCCAAAAGCCTTGTCCAGAAAGAAATATAGTCCCTCTTAAGCCTGAAGTTAAGCTGGGCGGTTTGATTATTCAAAGTGCTAAACTCCCTTCCTTATAAAGGCCCGAATTTCATTATGATCCCGAGTGGAGTCCCTCTTACTCTCGGGGGAGTTCACTATTCGGGTGTCTACGGTGCATTAGTCCTCGGTTTAGGCCCCACGTTCTGAGCAGCCCTAAGACACGGAGCTATGAACAACGAAGAACCAGGACCCCCCAATGGTCCGTAGTAGTTGGTACTTAGGGCATATTAGAGGGTAGTTTGGGGATGTGTTCTCTTCCGCGGTGTCGGTGTCTTTAGGGTGTTACTGTGGGGCTTTCGGGATTTGTAGGGCTTGAGGCTTGCAGCTTTAGGGTTTACCCTACACCACTTTGAACCCTGAAACTCTAAACCGTAGCCTTAACCCTAAAACCCTAAAAAGCATTAAACCCTGAAGCCCGGAAGCCTAAAGCACTACTGATGATGATAATAATCCTGCACTACCTTAAGGACCCTAAACTATGGGAATTATGGTATAGTCCGTACTATGGGTAATGCAGGATTTCTATCCCTAAACCCTACACCCTAAACCCCCTATAGATCCCTTAAAGGAGCCCCTTAAAGGAACCCCTTAAAGGTCCCTTTAAAGGAACCCTAGGATTTCTATCCTCAACCGTAACACTCAACCCCGACCCTCCGGTGGATCCCCACCTCCCGGGGTGCCAGGACCTATGAGAGGCTTTTCGCTGGACCTGCTGCAGAGGTCCCCATCGGACGTTGAGACTGATAGGGTCCCCTTAAAGATCTATAAGGGTTTCTACAAGGGTAGTTCTCTAAAGTGGGGTTAGTTAAGGGGGTTCCTTAAATGGATCTAGAAGGTTTCTGTAAGGGCACTAGAAGGGTAGTTCTCCAAACTGGGGCCCCTCTTGGGTCCAGCTCCCTAGCCTGGATTGGGGTTCAGGGCTGAGGGTTGGGGTTAGGGTTGTAGGGGTTTAGAGGTTTGGGGCTATAGGGTTGGGGGGGTTTAGGTTTCGGAATTGGAGCTTACAGCCCACTAGCCGGACTAGCCTGGTTGAACATCGGAGCTTACTAAAGCCTTAAACCCGAATACCCTTAAAACTGGAGCCCGTAAGCCCGAGCAAAGGGTTTGCGAGTATAGAATTGAAGGCCTAGGTGTAGTGAGACTCGAAACCCTTAAAAGCCCATAGCCTCTAAGCCTCAAAAGCACTCAACAGCATCTCCTACCCAAGCCCGAGCGAGATAGACGGCGACAGAGATGGAGAGAGCTTTGGTTGCCAGGGCTTTGATGGGCACATCCATCCTTTGGCCCTTGAATCTAGACCCTCCATCTACCCTCTATTAGACCCTAAATGCCCCTTATTTATTTGGGACCATGTACCCCTATTTGAGGGTATAAGGAGGGTCCTGGAAGTTGCTCCTAATCAGCCACAAGCATCTTTAGTCTTGGCCTGGCTTCTAGAGCCTTCAACACTACCTACAGTCACCATTGTAGTTCCTTTTCTTTGTTAACCAAAATCTATATATAGATCCTATCATATATGTATATGTGTGTATATATATATATATCTATATATATATATATATATGATCGGATCAAAAAAGGAACTACAATGGACACTAAAGCTACAGAAGAGAAAGCCGTGGCAAGATCTTCGCAGGTTCGCCGGCGATGGGGGGAGCTGGAGGCTGAGGCAGCGGCTCAAAGTTTAGGGGCTAAGGGTTTGGGGTTTAGTATAGGGTTTCTATTATAAGGGTTTAGGCTAATGGGTTTGGGGTTTAGTATATGGTTTCTATTATAAGGGTTTGGGCTAATGGGTTTGGGGTTTAGTATATGGTTTCTATTAAAAGGGTTTAGGCTAATGGGTTTGGGGTTTAGTATATGGTTTCTATTATAAGGGTTTAGGCTAATGGGTTTGGGGTTTAGTATGGGGTTTCCATTATAAGGGTTTAGGCTAATGGGTTTGGGGGCTTAGGGGTTGAGAGTTTAGGTTGCACAGTCTTTGAAGTTTAGGGCCCAGGCTTCAGCGTTCAAGGTTCAAGGGGTTCACGGTTTGGGATGTAGGGTTCAAGGTTTAAGGGGTTCAGGATTTGATATTTGGAGTTCAAGCTTTACTTTAAGGGGGTTGGGGATACCACAATGAGAGTCTAGGATATGGAAGCCTCGAGAACTGAAGGTGTTCGTGGGCTCTAACCAAGTTGTTATCTGCAGATGTAGATCGCCCCGATATATACCTCGCAGAACTTCAGGGGATTCGGCTAGAGGCTTCCGAGATTTTGCCGCAGTGGGCTACAAGCTGAAGGTGTGTTCTCATCTGCGTTACCCCCATGTCGCATGGATGACGGACAGCATATTGCTGATGAGGATTGGAGAGCAGCTGTTTGCTCGGATATCCATACGCATATCACGCATAAAGAACACTTCTTCAAGGCTTAAGCGCCTCGGTTGATAAGCTTCAACCCCAAGGACGAAATGAACCCTAATTAAAATGGTTTAAGGCCCATATACCATACAGGGATTCATAGTATATGGGAATAGGGCCCCTACTTTTAAGGGTCATTTGGTCCTTCAGGAACTGGTTGGGTATGTTGGGTGCGCAATTTCTCAACCTTAAGAGTGCCGAACACCCTAAGCCCTGAGGAAGCTCGGGATACCCTAGTGAAGGCGGTTTAGGGTATTAGGGTTACGGGTGAGGCAGTATCAAGTTTACCTGGCTTGCCGGCGGTTTCGATGTCCTGGCAAATTTCCTCGACGTGCTGGATAGAACGAGCATGTCTCAACTCCGCCTGAAATGTAGGGGTTTCAAGTCATGAGATGTGAAGGTTTTGGCTTAGGGCTTGAGAGTTGGATATTCGCGCTGCGTGTTTAGGGATTGCAGTTTTGTGGGATCTGGGGTTCGGTTCTCATCAAGCCCACGGTTTGATCTTGTTGTGTTTAGTTTAGCTCTTTGCCTTTCGCAACCTTCTAGTGCTTCCACTCTCCATCGGTGACGTGATTTGATGCTCGGCTGGAGACGCTGTTTTTTCTGCAAGATGATGTCCTGCGGAGACCCTAAACCCTAAACACTAAACCCTTTCGAAAAGGGTTTCAACTGTTTGGAAGCTCTTCTTCGGACAGGCAACTGCTGTGGTAAGCCACATCATGCTGATCATCGAAACCATAAACCCTTGGAGCCCGAAGCCCTGACAGTCCTAAAAGCTTGAAACCATACTGTAGGAGCTTAAATAATTACCGATACTATTGCGGGGTTGCTTTATTATGATTGTAGTCTGTAGTATAATATACCTCCCCGCCCACACCCTATTCTAATTATTAAAGCCCCTATATTAACAACCTTACAGCAAACCCCATAAAGTTGGAAACCGAATCAAGGCCAAATAGTGCTGCGATTCCCTATACACTACTCTTAAGGATTGAGGCTATGGGGTTTCCAGTTTTTGGGCTTCTACTATAAGTGCCGACGCTCTACTTGGAGGTTCAGTGGTAGTTAGTGGGGTTACCTGAATCTCCAAGTGAGTGCTTACACCCTACATGTCCGCCGCATGAGGCCAAGCGTGGCACCGCGGTTCTGTTGGTGGGACTTCCCCTTCCAGTGCAGGGGCCTCGAGGTGTGGAGTTTAAGGTTCAGGTTTTGGATTTAGGGTTTAAGGTTGAGGTTTAGGATTTAGGGTTTAGGGTTTCGGATTTAGGGTTTAGGGTTTAGGGTTCAGAGCTTAAGGATCAGGGTTTAGGATTTAGGCTTTTCCAGGCCATGGTTCAGGCCACCATGGGACCCGGAACCTTAACCTGATGCGCTGAAGGTGGTTAGACCAAGAGTATGTTGAAGCCTGCTACTGTTTCGGGATTCCTCATTATCTAAACATACTCGAAGAACAGGCGGGGGGCTCGGTTCGCTAATGCTGCCGTGACAATTACTGCATGGTGTGTTTTGTTGAACCGGTTTTTCCCTCAGAGGCCTCGTTGCTGTTGATGTCATTCGTACCTGGGCTTCTGGTCTTTCTGACTAAAAAGTCTAGACATTATCTAAGGATGTCAGCCTTTCCAGGACAGGATACCGTCCCCACAGCATGCATCGTCAGATTATTGTGTGGGGAGGTTGGGGGTTGTTTTCGGGGTTAAGGCCCGGATTCTGAGGCTGCTGGGCTCAATTTTCCACAGCTTTCTGAGTTTTTTTTGGACCCTTACAATCGGTACAGCTGCAGGGCCAATATCCCCAGTGCCTCGGACTACACCGTCGGCCTCGTATCAGTAGCAGTGGCAGCAGCAAGAGTAGCAGTGGCAGCAGCAAGAGTAGCAGTGGCAGTAGCAGTAGGAGGAGTAGTAGTAGTAGTAGTAGTAGTAGTAGTAGCAGTAGCATTTGTAGTAGAAAGCACTAGAACTTAGTACTGTAGCGATGATGGTAGGAGCATTTTGGTAGCGGTCGTCTTGGCTGTGGGAGTTCATACTCGTAGTCGTGATACCTCTTTGATGCTGTCATTGGCATAGGTTACTGAGAATCTAGATCTGAAGCCTATATGACGAAGAGTCTGCAGTGTCGCAGCCAGAGTGGCTCAAAGCAAATTCGTACGCACCGCAGCAACACCCTCCCACCACAGCCTGTGGCAAGCCGGTCCATAAGAAATTTGTTTGTTGCTTCTGTTCTGTGGCTTCAGTCCCCGAATAATTTCTGCTTCACATTGGATTTCCGGGAGGACACAATCTGAGTGGGTGGTTGCACGGCACGTGGACCTAAGCCAAGGCGCAAGACAGCCTTCCGTAAGACTGCCCTGCGCGGAACCATTGCTCCAAACATGTACCACGACTTTCGAGAGTTGCAGCTGTGATGCATTCAGAAATCTCACTGCCGCTTGAGATAAGGGGTTTGTCAGCCCGTAAATTATGTAAGCCTTTAAACCTGGCGGAGGCTGAGGCTTGGAGGTGTGACGCAATTGTTGGCAAAGGACCCCCGTTTGAGAAGTGGAGAACCAGCTGCAACTAATATTCTACCCTGCTGTTGAATCTAGATGTAGAACATACCCCAACGCACCTTATTCTCACCCTTAACCCTAGACCCTAAACCCAAACACATCGTTGAGGTCCCCACAACTACCCAACCCGCAAAGCCCCAATGCCTGAACCATCAGCCGCAAACTCGAACATTCCCCCGAACATCAAGCCCAGAACATGAACTCACAATATCGCAGCTTCGCAGATCTGCTGATCAAGTAACCTTTACGTGACTCCTTTTCTGTTAAATTACCCATAAGCTCCATAGTAGTTCCTTTTGGGGGTTCATATGTAGAATCCTATATTGGGACTGTAGTCCCAAAAAGGAACTACTATGGAGCCTATATCATCCCGAAGGTTGACCTTTTTTCCTATGAAGCTCGACAACTAGGGTTTAGGGTTTAGGGCTTACAGGTGTCGGAATATGCTGTGCCTAGGTGTGCACTAAACCCGAAACCCCAAATGCTGAACCCTCGACCCCAAGCCCGAGGACTTAAACGCTACCAACCCCAAATCGTAAATCCTCCACCCTTTTCGCTTCAAGACTTTAGGGTTACAGTAAACCCCATAAAGTTGGAAGCTGGACTAAGGCCAAATAGTGCTGGGATTCCCTATACATTACTCTTAAGGATGGAGGCTCTTTGGTTTCCAACTCTTGGGCTTTCTACTGTAGGGTTGCTACCTTATTGCCCTCCCCACCCACAGAAACAAACTAACCATCTATCTATCTATCCGTCCAGGCAGGGTGCAGAGCGCAGATGGTCGGTTCAGGGCTCTGGGTGTAGGCTTAGCGATTGCACTTGTGGCTTTAGGGTCTAGATTTTGCGAACTGTGCCCACTCTGTTTCAGTTAGGCAACATAATGTAGATACAATACATAGACAAGATATGGAATGTATATCTTTATATATAATATAAGGAAGCCTCTCAGAAGCTCTTAATTGTAATGCCCGTCAAAGCTTGCCGTCGACAAGCTGTAGGAAGCTTTGCACATTCATTTGGGCCTTATAACTCTTCTAATTTGCACAGGTGTGTGAATTTGCCTCGGCGAAGGTTCCACGCTTGTGTGGCGAAAACTTTTTTCCGCGAAGAAGTCATTCCAGGATGAAGGAATGCAGATCAACAGCAATAACTATATATATATATACATATACACACATGTGTAAATACATATAGCCCTTAATATGACCCCTAAGCATAGACTGGAACAGGGTAGGGGCAGTACCCAACTTCAAGGTCTAGATCGCTCAGTAACGGCCCTAGGTGGACGGAGGAGCTGCTATGGGGAATACTTCCCCAAATCATACTAGTACGGTTGATGATATAAATCCTGCATTACCTTCAGGACCCTAAACTATGGGAATTATGGCATATTCCCTATTATGGGTGATGCAGGATGTATATCATCAACCGTAGTTCCTAATACGAGCATATAGAAACCCTACATTCTACAATATTGGGATCCTTTGCAACTGGCCTAGGTGGACGGAGGAGCTGTGGGATCGGAGTGCCTTGGCTGCCACCTTCAACGGCTAATCGTGGGCTTCAGGTTTTTTGGGCTTAGGGGTTAGGGGTTTAGATGCCAGTACCTGGGAACATCACTTTCTACTCTTGTTTCGTATAGCCTGCAGCCCTGAAAAAGAAAGCTAGAAACGCACAGGCTTGAACCCCCACATCGCAAACCTGCTGCAACCTGATTATAAGACCAAAAACTTTAAACGCCCACAAATCGTGAAGCAAGAACCTTCGTGAAGAAACGCAAATCCTTCAAAACCTCAGCCACAGAGGATCACTGGCGATCCAAACACTCTAAATCTACGTGGTGAATCTGTAAGCCTGAATCCATCTGAAAGCACGCAACCATATACCCTACAGCCTAAACGCTGAAGCTCAAGAATCGCAAATCTCGAAGTCTTGCTCAGTTAAGTTCGACTCCCACGCCGGAGTATCAGAAGTATCTGTCAGTTTCCGAAAATTAGGGGTACCCTATTTCGGGGTCCTTACAATAAGTATCCTACTATTTAAGGTACTATATTTGGGTCCCCCATTTTCGGAAACTCCCGAAAATTTCGGGTTTAGGGCTTGGAGAGACAAAGCCGGCTGATGTGTTCAATCTAGGAAACTGATGAAGAGACCCTGGCCCTAAGCCACCAAAGTATTGGGATCCATATATGTTTCTTAATCAGGCTCCTTTGTTAAGCTGTACTCTCTACGATTTTGTGGTTTTTTGGCCTTCAGACTTTAGGGTGGTCGTGCGCGTTTTTGGTACAGGATGGATAAACCCTGAACCCTCAACCTTCTAGCATGAGCCCCAGAGCCAGATCGGGGCATGTTGGGCCTTCGTCGAGCAAACGCCACCAAGGCCCACCCCAAAAGCCAAAGCCTTGACTACAATATAGGGGCCTTAACAAGTACCTCTGCTATTCTGGGGGTTTCTCATTTCCGTACTGTAATCATAGCATAATGGGCCCCACAGCCCTGTTCTAATTATTAAGGCCCCTATATTAAGTCCCTTGATCCTCAGGTTTTGGGACTTCCTCCATCAGCGTCTACGAGTCCAAAGCGGACCTCTATGACTGGCAGCGGTGGGAGCCGCCGCATCATGGGCAGAGATTCGGTTCCTTGCGGGGTTTTTCTGGTTTGATAGGGTTGTATAGGGCTTGCTGTCGGGTTTGGGTTTGGTGGGGGGCGAGCTACATGTTCCGCTGTCATCAGTAACAACATGATTCACTTTTCGAGGGTTTAGGGTTTAGGGTTCAGAACTCCTTACCTGGCCAGAAGCCGAGGATGGGCCAGGTAGCGGTATTTGCAGGCTGTCGCATCCCCGGCTCTTCTGTCCCCCGGGAGGATCTCGAAAGTAGATCCTCTAATTTTGGGGCCTGTACTACTAAGGGTACTTTATAGGAACCCCCAATAAGGGATCGAATCTACTTTTTGGATCCTTTCGGGGGTCTGGGTCTTCATTGATAAAGTCCTTTTCCAACCGTGGATGCCTCGAACTGATACATGTACCGGGAATCTCGGTGCTCTGAACCGGCATTTCTATAGGAACCTCTGCGTAACACAGCGGAACTCTACACCCAGTACGTGCCTAATCGAAACCATAGGTCCTCAATCCGTGAGCCTGAACCGTGCCAGCGCTGAACCCCCAAACCCTAAACCAGCAAGGTATGTCGTGGTGTGGCTACATGGAATGCATCAGGGTCCCATTGATGCCAGCACACTTCGCAAACTGCAGCGGAGGCTTCGATTTACTTCTTCTGGGTTGCAGGATTCTTCAACAACACTGGTCTCTACGTGTATAAATAGAGGTATAATAATAATGATAATAGTAATGATATTAAGAACAATAATATATACTGTATAATATATCAGGTTTGCAAAGCTTCAGGATTCGGAAGCAACACTGGGCTCAAGTCTCGGGTTTTGGAGTGGACCGGGAGGGGTTATCATTGCGGTTTTTGTTCGGGTCAGGGGGCACTTCTGCCTTTGTCGAACCACCTTAAGGACGAAATGAACCCTAAGAGGGTTTAAGGTTCATATACCATATAGGGATTCATAGTATATGGGTATAGGGCCCCCTCTTTTAAGGGTCATTTGGTCCTTCAGGTGTAGGGTTTAATATAGGGGCCTGAATCAGTAGAATAGGGTTTTGGGGCCCAACCTAGTGTTTGTAATTATTTATTGAAGCCCCTATATATTAGCGGCTTAGGTCTTAGGTGTTTTAGGGTGCATCGGTTTCAGCAATTGGGAGCTGAAGCCTCGAACCCTTGGGGGCTGACTTTTGACTTTGCTGCTCAGGGTTTAGGGTTTAGGGAAATATCTTTTATTCTCATAGTGCAACTTAAGGGGTTAATAGGAACGGCTGAGGTTATCCTGCACCGAAACCCTAAGCCCTCACTATGTTGAACACTGTAAGCCAAAGCTTTCACCCTCAAACCCATTAGACCTCAAACCTTGAACCATCCCGAACCCGTGAAACCCTAAACCGTGATAAACCGCTGCAAAACCCTGAAGCCCTAAAGCCCGAAACGCCTTCAACCCCTGAGACAAAGAAATTTGGAAAGCGGTCCTTGAGCTTAAATTAGGGGAACGAGGCAATCTGCAGGAGGGTCTAGAGTTTAGGGCTTAATCTGAGTGTGTTGAGGTAGTCCGGGCTTGAAGAGTTTAAGGGAAATGCAGACCCCGGATCAATAAAGCCTCAACCTGAAACCCCCCGAAAACAGAGATCCTACTTTCGGGCTCTGACGACTTGACAAGTTTGACTTCAGGCGCACCGTATGGTTGGGGTCCAGACCCTGCTCCGCAGAGATTATGTTTGGGTTCCATGGTGTCTGAGATTTCCGTCTCTCACGAGTAGAGCCGGTAGTTCAGGCTTGTTGAAGTTTCTGTTGAACCGCAGGCGTTGCAGGTTTCACCGAAACCAAACTATACCAGATTCAAGCTTGAGTGCGGGCCCTTAGCTATTCAGCTGGGGATTTCCGAAAATAGGGGACCCTAATATAGTACCCCAAATAGTAGGATCCTTCTTATAGGGACCCCAAAATCAGGTACCCCATTTTTTCGGAAACGCCCAAACCCTAAACCCTAAACCCTATAGATCCCTTATAGGAACCCTTAAAGGACCCCTTATAGACCCCTTTAAAGGTACCCCCCCATTTGTTTCGGAAATTCCTAGCTGCTTCCAGTTGAGCCTGCAAGCAGCCTGAGACCTGAAGCCCTACCCAGAGACTCCAATATCCCTTAATTAGGGAATATACCGGTTTAGGGTTCCTTTAAAGGGATCCTTAAAGGGAGCTTTAGGGTTGAGGGTTTAGGGGATTCTAATATCCCCTAGGACCCGGAGTAGGCCCTTATTCCCCTTTTTTTAGGGCTTAGGTTCCCTTATAACACCCTTTAGACCAAAAAGGGCACCCTTTTTATGCCTAGGTTACTCTTAGGTCTAGTCCCTTAATTAGGGAATATTCCTTAACTCATATTAGGGATCCTACTATAATTTAAGGTATATTCCTTAGTTAAGGGATATTGGAGTCTCTGGGTACAGCAGCAGCAACAACAACAGCAACACGAAGATTATTGGTAGTAAAAGAAGCAGCATAAGTGTAGGACTACAAACACTCATAATGATACTGTCAATAAGTATCACTACGAAGAATACATGTAAGATTTCAGAACAGCATCAAGAACTAGTCGTTAGAAACTAGTGATGACAACAAAGTCAACAATACAAACAGTATGACCAATCGTAGGAGTAGTAATAAGTATACTTGATGTTATGGAAGCCTGTGACAATAAAAACCTTGTAGATCCCTAATGAAACCATAGTAGAACCCCGGCAATAAAGGCCTACACCGCCAGTAATACCACACGGGCTTGTTCTTTGGGTTTGGCGTTCAGGCTTTGGGGTTTAGGGTTCCCCTATTAAAGTATAGGACATGAACCAAAAAACACAGTTCTGATGATTCAGATGGTTCTATCAAAGCATCGCAGGCTTTGGCGTCGGGTGATCTTCGTCGTTCCGACGAACCCGGAACCACAGCGTGGAAACTTTGCACAATTCAACTGCAAAGTTCATTTGTCACCTATAACCCTCCTCTATATAGTCTATATTGGTTTGGGTTCGCAGGGCCAGTTGCTGCAAATGTTGTCGCCTCGTGGTAGTCGTGGTATTTGTCGTTGCTGTTGTTGGTGGTGGCGGTGGCGGTGCTGGCGGTGGGTGGCGGTGGTGATGGGCGGTGCCGGTGGTGGCGGTGGTGGCGGTGGCTGGTGGCAGTGGGCGGCGGTGATGATGCTGGTGCTGGTGCTTGTGCTGGTGCCGGTGCCGATGCCGGTGCCGTTGCTGGTGCTGGTGGTGGCGGTGGCGGTGGCGGTGGTGATGGCGGCGGCGGGCATGGGTTCGGCCTTTGCTGCTGACGTAGCTTGGTTTTGGTGTGGATTGTTGTGTCGGCTTATGTGCTTCGTTGTTTCGCTTGTGTGTGAGTGCTTGACTTTGTTTGTGTTCGTTAGTTCGTGCGTTTGGTTGCTTGTGTGTTCGTGTGTGGGTAGGGTATGGTGTTGTCGCTGTTTTTTGTTGTGTTCTTGCTAATTATTGTTTGTTTTTGTTGGGTCAGTGGTCTTGCGGGGGAAGGATGGAGGGAAAGAAAGGAATGCAGGCCGAAATGAAGAAAGGCACATCGGGAACGCAAGAGCGCAAGAAACAAAGACAGAAACCAAGGCATGGAGATGGAAGGCGGGAAACAACGAAAGAGCGTAAGAAAGAAAGAAAACGAGGGATGGATATCAAAAGGGAAAAGAGAAACAACCAACAAAGGGAACGGACCAATTCCACAAAAAGAAAACAAGGGATGGAAGACGGAAGATAGAAATAACGACTGAACCGAGTAATACACACAGGGCAAGAACGAAACCATAATCAAGGAACGAAAAAGCGGGCTTTGCAGAAAGAAGCGAAAGAATGAAGGAAGAAATGAGTGGGGCGGAATACCGGAAAGCTAAATAGAAAGAATGAGAGCACGCAGGAAAGAGCCACGAAGGAAGCAAAACGGAGGTGCATAATGAAAAAGAAAGAACGGAAACACACCAACAGCGAAGAAAGAACGACGTAAGTACAGAAAGAAAGACCGAACGAAGCAGGAGAGAAAGTCAAGAAGGGAAGAGTAGATCAAAGTAAGACACAAGAGAGGACATGTGCAAGGCGAACAACACAAAGGAAGAAAGATGAAAGGGAAGTAGTGGAACGGGCGTTAACGGAAGGGGAAGAATGCAAGAAACGAAGAAGCAAAGAAATAAAGCAAGAGCGCAATGACGTGCCTTTTCACGGCTTTTTAAGCCGCTCAAGCTAGCTAAGAGGAGCACTCTCAAGAACAGAACATGTAGGAACCCTTTCAGAAAGCATCATGCAGGCATTGTTTTCGCAATTGCCTCCCCTGACCTATGTTTCTTAAGCTGTGCAAGTTTGCTTTCAAGAAGTCAATAGTATGCTGCCATCAAGGAGAATTGCACCACGCACACCATGTCACTGATCGTTTCAAAGCCCGGTCCGTGCACCACTCGCCGATACAGGTGTTGGGTTGTCAGCCGTCCCTTACGAAGGGACTAAGACATGAAGTTATGTGCCTGCAACAAAGTTTCTCAGGACCCTATTATACCATGAGTCTTAGCACTAAGTCCTGAATCCTACACACTATGGCAACCCACGAAAGGCCCTAATCCAGACCCTCAGCCCTCTAGCAGCAGATGTCCCTAAACCCTAAACCCTAAACCCTAGGAATGCTTTTCAGCTGGGGATGCACCTTCACCAAGGCCCAGAACAAACAGGTGGGCGTCCCAGGGTGTTTTAAGTTCCGGTTGAGCTTGAACTCTTCATCACTGAAAATGACTCTACTGTGTCACATGGTAGTATATGTTAGTATATTATGGCTATTATGGTGTATTGTCATTAATAGTATGTAATTTGTAATTACTTTCGCTGTAAGCTCCTTGCGAGTGAGCAACTGCCTGCAGCCTGTTAGGACTTTGGGTCTATCGGGTTTTTGGGGTCTAGGACCTAGGGTGGCCCCTGTAGTTATTGCGGCAGCGTGCACCTGTGGTCATTTACTTCTTTCATGATGTGTCGCAATCGTACTACGGTCATGCGTTCCACGTCATGTCTACAGTTCTATTGAAGGCATCGAGTGATCTACTAGGAGGTTTGATGATGTTTCGAGATTTGGGGCTTAGCAGTAGGGCCCTCAATGAATCATCGCACTGAGGCATTCTTGGCTTCGGATCTCTCGCTGTGACTAGTATTAGGGCTTCGGCCCTTGTAAGGTTTCATCGATCGTCGGCTTGGGCACAATCTGGGCACGCAAGGCTGACGTGAGAAGCTCATGGTCGACACGAGACATAACGAAGCGCAGGGCGACAGAACGGTGACGGCTCGGCACAGATCAGATCTGAAGCCCAATGTGCACTGGAGGTGGGGCAATGAATCCGATTAGTTCCCACAGGCCCTGGACATCCTTGGACCATATCCTACCCTGTCCTACGTCCCTCTTTCTGGCAGTGAGTGGGGCAAGTAGCAAGGGGCTTGTCATGAGGATGTCGGAAGGCTACGGTTTCTTCGAGTCGGTAAAGGCTTACGGCACTGTGAGAACTGAGCAAAATCAGGACGAGACATGTGAACGCGACGAGAAAAGCTTCCGTGAGTCAGTGAGCAGTGCTGAAGGGCCGAAATCACATGAGCCGTAGCAAGTATGCAGGGCGACTATGAGCGCCCAGCCCTCGCTAGACAGAACGAGTGTGTTGCCAGCACTTTCTTGGACTTGGGTTGAAGGACGCTGTAGGGACGTCTTAACCCAGCAAGGATGCGATAAGACGATGACGGCTCAGCTGCAGGGCATGTGAGAACGACAGGCGTAGCCATGTCAGAGTAAAGCCTTCCCACCGCTGGGTGGGAAGAGCTGCGACAGAAGAGCTGCGAGACAGCTGGAGGCCGAGACAAGTTTTCAGCAACCTCTTGTTCTGCACAGTGCTGAGCAACCGAGATTACATGAAGCACGCTAGACACTACCGGGCCAATGTGAGTGCCCACCTTTGAAAGAGAGCTCAGCCGTGCCTTGGAGTGAAGGATAGAACCGGCCGGAGAAGCCGGTCAAGCGAGGCAGTGTGAATGATACCGAAGAGGACGCGATAAGACGGTGAAGCACAGAGCAGATACTGTATTAGGTTCCAGGGGCATGCGAGGCATGAGCCGAAGTGACGTGAGTACGTAGTAGATATAGTGCCGGGCCACCGTTCGTGTCCACCCGGGGACCACTCTTGACATATGTGAAATATGACAGAGAGCCCATCCGTGCTTTGGAATGAAGGACGCTAGATCGTGTGGTTCGCGAAGCCGGTGAAGCAGAGGCACAGTGCGAAGCATACCGAAGAGGGGAAGAGCTGTGACAAAAATCAAGACGAGGCTCGGGGAAGCCCCGAGAGATCCCTTACACACTGCTGATGAGTCGAATTCACGTGGGCTCTAGGGCTATCGGATATCGTGATTCCGCGGCACCCCTCATGGGCAATAAGACGTAGTTATGCAAAGAGTGCACAGCTTTGCCGCGGAGCTTCAGGACGCCAGAACGAGTGATCGGAGAAGCTGTGGAGGCAGAGGCACAGAGCCGGGTGGACGCAGTCCATCCGAGCTGAAGTAGAGACGTAGAATGTGTGCTGAAAGTCTGCGGTAGCCTCCATTCTCTCGACACTTGTCTCAATCGAGCAACGGCGACGCTAGACAGAGCTGAAGAGCCCAGACGTCGTGATAACGACATCAAGAGCCGAAGCAACAGACGACCGAAAGATATCGAGCCATTCGAAGAAGGCTCCTCCAGCCGTATGCGTATGGAGGGCCTGCGAACGAAATGATGTACCGGATCGGAGCGAAGACTTTTCTCAACTCCTCAGTCTCCCAAAGGGTCCAAGTACAATTATAGTAGGTACGTAGTAAGTATATAGGCCCCCAAAGTATATACTATACTATTACTTGGACTCTTTGGGTTTCCTGTCTCTATCACTCCCTTTCTTCTGGCTCGATCCCTTGCAACCTGAACTTGGCATTCAAGCTCAAGCATGAACTCCCTGCAGGATCTGGGCCACGTGCACGGTGACATTTGCAAGCCCTTCCTCTCAGCCTTGACATCGAAGGCGCGCTGGGAAGCTTGCTGGTGCGCCCTTGCTGGCTGTTCAGAAAGGCGTGTGTATGTTATGTGTGTGTGTGCATGTTATATATATATATATACATACATGTATGTATGTATGTATGCATGCATGCATGCATGTATGTATTTGCGCATGTACATACACATATGCATGCAGGTGTATGCACACATAACCAGGCGGCTAGTGAACCATGAAGTAATTATGTCATGAAGGAGTGGCTAATTCAGCCGAAAGTGGCTGGCCAACTAGCTCATCAGTGAACAGTCAGTCAGTTCCTGTCATAGTTTAGACATTCGCCGACCTGAATGCGAAACAACCGAAAGGTGAACGAAGCAGCAGACTACTTCGATGCTGAGCGAGTTCTGGTCATGGGGCTGCTAGGCTGCAGGTGAAGGTTCAGGGTTTGGGCCGAGGTTTGTGTGTTGCTTTATGAGAGGTATCGTGAATCAGATGTGTTTCATGACGTTTGGCATTGCTGCTGTCATCGCACGGGGATGCGAGTGTTGCAGATGCTGCGGTCATCAGTGCTGGGTTTCTTGATTCGTCCACTATCACTCTTCGGTCTTTCAGAGATTCATGTTGCTGCACGCAGTGTTCTCCCTCTTCCGCGACGGAGTCTAGGGCCTAGGGTTGAGGCATCTTCTCCTTGTTGTTCACAGCTGGTTCCCGTTGCACCGCAACAGTTTACGTGAGGTTCACTCACAACTGTATGTGCCATACAGTTCTCTGAGCTTTCGCAGCTCCAACACAACAGCAAGTCTATTGAGCAACATGATGTCCCTTCCCGGTGGTTCTCGCAGAGGTCGTGCCAGCAGCACTGGTGGTGGAAATCGTCGTCGTCGTCGTAGTAGTGGTAGTGGTAGTAGTGGTAGTAGTGGTAGTAGTAGTAGTAGTCGTCGTGGTGGTGGTGGTGGTGGTGTTGGTGGTGGTGGTAGCAGTAGTAGTAATAATAACAGCAGTAGCGGTAACAGTAGCAGCAGTCGTTGCCGTAGCAGTAGCAGGAGTAGGAGAAGTAGGAGAAGTAGGAGCAGGAGCAGGAGCAGGAGCAGGAGTAGTCGTAATCGTAGTGTAGTCGTAATCGTATTCGTTCGTAGTCGTAGTCGTAGTAGTAGTAGTAGTAGTAGTAGTAGTAGTAGTAGTAGTAGTAGTAGTAGTAGTAGTAGTAGTAGTAGTAGTGGTAGTGGTAGTGGTAGTGGTAGTGGTAGTAGTAGTAGTAGTAGTAGTAGTAGTCGTAGTGGTAGTAGTAGTAGTAGTAGTAGGAGTAGTAGTAGTAGTAGTACTAGTAGTAGAAGTAGTAGTAGTAGTAGCAGTAGTAGTAGTAGCAGTAGTAGTAGTAGTAGTAGTAGTAGTAGTAGTAGTAGTAGTAGTAGTAGTAGTAGTAGTAGCAGTAGTAGTAGTAGTAGTAGTAGTAGTAGTAGTAGTAGTAGTAGTAGTAGTAGTAGTAGTAGTAGTAGTAGTAGTAGTAGTAGTAGTAGTAGTAGTAGTAGTAGTAGTAGTAGTAGTAGTAGTAGTAGTAGTAGTAGTAGTAGTAGTAGTAGTAGTAGTAGTAGTAGTAAGTAGTAGTAGTAGTAGTAGTAGTAGTAGTAGTAGTAGTAGTAGTAGTAGTAGTAGTAGTAGTAGTAGTAGTAGTAGTAGTAGTAGTAGTAGTAGTAGTAGTAGTAGTAGTAGTAGTAGTAGTAGTAGTAGTAGTAGTAGTAGTAGTAGTAGTAGTAGTAGTAGTAGTAGTAGTAGTAGTAGTAGTAGTAGTAGTAGTAGTAGTAGTAGTAGTAGTAGTAGTAGTAGTAGTAGTAGTAGTAGTAGTAGTAGTAGTAGTAGTAGTAGTAGTAGTAGTAGTAGTAGTAGTAGTAGTAGTAGTAGTAGTAGGAGTAGTAGTAGTAGGAGTAGTAGTAGTAGTAGTAGTAGTAGTAGTAGAAACAGCTGCAGCAGTGGTAGTAGTAGTCGTCGTCGTCCTCGTCGGCAGCCCTCGCCTTCGTAGTTCGCCTAAATCCTGTCCGACTGCCATTTGCGTGAGCCTTTATCTGAGTCTCTGAGCCCCCAATCCTCGATCCGATCAGATAGGATAGCTTTATGTTTAGGGGTTTAGGGGGTTTAGGGCTTTAGGGTTTATGGTTTAGGGTTACAGTAAACCCCATAAGGTTGGAAACCGGATAAAGGCCAAATAGTGCTGGGATTGCCGGTACATTACTCTTAAGGATTGAGGCTATTGGGTTTTCAACTTGGGCGTCTACCTATGCACAAGGCCTCGAAACTTAAAAGTTTGCTCCCCCAAACCCCACGTCTTACCATCGACTTATAACGTCGCAACAGCAAGGTACAGCATGGGTGGCTTCGGGGCACTCCAGCTGGGTTGCCACGAACCGGAGGCACGCCGCAAGGTACCCACATTCGGAGTAGCGCTATGTGACTATGTGTTTTCGGGCTTGGTTTTGGCATGAAAACCCAGTTAAAACAAATTGAAGTTGGGAGCTGGTGATACGTATTCTGTTGCTGGGTTTGGAGATTGCAATTCGGCTGCAGCTTGTTGCTAGCGGTCGTTGGACAGGACAGTGCCGCTAAACCCCTTGCCGTAAGACACCCTCTTGGAGGCCCTTTTGACTTAGTAAGTCTACTTAGTATCCCCTAGAAACCCTATTATAATCCCCATAACTTACCTTACTAACCCTACTTACTAAGTCAAAAGGGCCTCCAAGCAGTGTCCTCTTCCAGTCAATCCTGGAAGCAGTGCTCGCGAAGGTAAGCTATAGGGGATCCTGCCATTATTTCCTTTTCCAACTTTGTGGAGTTCCCTTTAATTCAACCCCGTCTGAGTTCTTTCTGCAGTGAGGCCTACGATGCTGTGGTCTCGATCGCTGGCTATGGCATGGGTATCTCAAGTTGCAGACCCGAAGCTCCGAAACCCTGAAGCTTAAATCCTAAACTTCCAAACCCGAAGGCTTAGGGTGTATGTGGTCTGCGACGAAGTCGCAGCTCAAGGGCAGAATCAACGGGTTTCGAACTTGCCCTTCGGTGCTAGTGTTCCGATTTTTGGCCCTAAACCCTAAACCCTATAAACCCCAAGCCCCCTAAAGCCGAGCCATCTACAACCCTACTGTACAGGCAGGGTTGACACCCCGAAAGCCCCAACCCTGCACACCCTAAGCTCCAAAACCCATAAACCCGAAAGCCATAATTACACCCTAAACCCTAAACCCCTAAACCCTAAACTAGCAAACCCTAACCCCTAAACCCCTAAAACCTTAAACCCCGAAACCCTAAACCCCAGACCCCAGAAAACCCAAAATCCTAATGAGGTGTCCGGGAGCTCTGAACCCAACACCCCCACACATTACCCCAAGATACCCCAAGGGTCCCTAAGGACCCAACAATTGGGTACTCGGTTTTAGGATAGTAGTTATGCAGGTTAGGATTTTGGAGAGTGTATGATTATTAGGTACTTGGACCCTTGGGGTTAGACACCCCAGACCCGTCGGACCATAAGCCTCGCCCCCCAACCTGTCAGAAAGCCTTCAAGCCGCAGTGGGCAGGGTGAAAAATCAGGTACCTCTACTTATAATTCCCAGTTAAAGTGTTTTGTTATTGTTCTTACTACTTGGGGGTTCAGGGGTAGTTATAAGTGGGGTTATAAGTCCCTTAATACGGGTTATAAGTAGTTACCACACTTATAACCCTACTTACAAGTACCCATGAACCTCCAAGTAAGTCCCATGAACCTGCAAGTACAGAGCCGCGGCATCCCTTGTTTGCGGAATGGCCCGCCCACACTGGGTTCCTAGCAATTTGGGTCCATGTACTAGGTGCCGTTTGCTTACTTTCTGAAAATCTGTACTAAGGCCCCCTCCATGTTTCGCAACTCGTTATGGGATTCGATATACCTTACTTCAGCGTCCCTTATTCAGTGTCAGGATGTGCGTTCACATCTGACGCCAGCTGCTAGCTGCTAGATTCGTCTGAACCCTGGACCCTTGAGCCATAAACCCTACTGAACTCCACACCCGAAGCCTAGAATGTTGGCCTCTTCTACTATCCGAGGTACCTGTGAATCCACAGAGAGCTCCGGCGCCCCACAGCCCAAGGGACGTCACTGGGATGCATGCCGAAGGGACGGTTCAGTTTCGGGACTGCTTTTCTTGAGGTTCCTTAGTAGCATGGTGCTGGTATAGGCTGCCCCGACACCTTGCTTGGAAGGTCGGGGGACTTCGTAGCTGGTTATTTTCGGGACTTATGAGTCCGAGAACCCCAATTAGGGTCCCTTTTAGGGTACTTATAAGTCTACTTACTACCTACTTACTAATTTCCCCGACCCTCCAAGTAGTCTAGCTGTGTTGGGGGTTCATGGGTTAGTTATAACTGGGGTTAGAAGTAGGGTAACTATATTTATATCCCATCTTAGGGGACTTATAAGCCCATTTATAACTACCGGTGAACCTCCTAAACAGGACTTTAGGGTTTAGGGCTGAGTGATTGGCTTCGTGGGCTTGATATCGGAGAAGCCCCTCTAGACCTCTGTCGTCCCGCAGCGATATCGTTATATCATCTGTGCCCTTTCTATCTTTATCACCGAACAGAAATGAGAATCGGATACCGTTAGTCTTGAGTGGATTTTGGGGGAACCGAGTTATACAAACCCTACAGAACTAAACCCCTAAACCCTAAACCCCAAATCCCACAACCCCTAAAGCCCTAAACCCTACTTGGAGGGTCGGCAGACTTAGTAACTGGTTATTCTAGGGACTTATAGGTACCATAACCCCAATTAGGGTCCCTTTTAGGGTACATATAAGTCTACTTACTACCTACTTACTAAGTCCCCTAAAGCTCCAAGTAAACCCCTACACCGCAAAACCCCAAACCCCTAAACCCTAAACCCCAAATCCCAAAACCCCTAAAAGCCCTAAACCCTAAGCCTTCTTGTGGGGCACTTATAAGTCTTCCTAAAACCCTAAACCCTAAAATCCTAAACCCTAAAATCCTAAACCCTAAAATCCTAAACCCTAAAACCCTAAACCCCTAAACCCTAAACCCCTAAACCCCTAAACCCTAAACCCCTAAACCTTAAGCCTTCGGAAGCCCTGAGGCCGGGTTTTCGATTGGTACTTGGAGCGCGAGATCCCGCAACTCGCCAGCGTGCCCATCGTGCTGGCGGCTTCTTGTCCGAGCCTGGCTTTCGCCTGGTTTTAGGGGTTTTTGGGGTTTGTGGTTTAGGGGTTAGGCTTTTGGGGTTTTGGGTTTAGGGCTTTTGGGGTTTTGGGGTTTTGGGGTTTTGGGGTTTTGGGGTTTGGGTTTAGGCGTTTAGGGCTTCGGGTCTGTAGGTATTGGTTAAGGGTTATAGGCTAACGGTACAGGGTTTAGGGTTTGGGGTGTAGGGCTTCGGGTCTATAGGTTAAGGGTTGTAGGCTAACGGTTTAGGGTTTAGGGTTTAGGGGGGCTTCGGGTCTATAGGTATTGGTTAAGGGTTATAATAGGGCTTGCAAGTTTTAGGGTGTAAGGTTTAGGGCTTAAAGGCTTAAACATGTCGGGTTCAGGGTTTATGGTCCTGGGTGAGTCGGTTACTGGCTCCTATTTGTCCAGGAGCTGTGGTCATACATGCAGAACTGGAAGCTTCGGAACATACCCCTACATTGCACATACGACCGCTGCATTGCACATGACAGAGCGAATGAAATCTAAGTATCATTCGACTCGCTTTCTGTAGATATCTCTCGACACGTTGTTTCTCGTGGCCTTCATCGCTGTTTACTAGCATTGAACTTCTACTTGGCATGCCGAATGTTCCAGCAGTTCCGCTTACTGCGAGTATCCCGTATTGCTTTGCATCCAGTGTGTGTTTGTTGGGCGCCGTTCTTCTCTACGTGTCAGTTAGCTGGCCTGTGTTTCCGTCCGTGCTTTTTCGCCCAATACCTCATGCTGAACGGAACTGAAACCTGTAGAATGATGGCCAAATACCTAGAAAACGTCGATTATTCTACAGACTTTTGGGGTCCAGGTACGCCTTGAACCCGATTAAACCCTAAACCGATGATGTGCTCCAATTCTTGTTGCTGCCTGAGGTTCACTGCCCCATCGACACTGTCTCTAGCTTCCGTGACGTGCACCCCTGAGGGGGACTGCTTTGATTTTGCCGGGTTTGAACCTGTGTTGCAAGGTTGGTGCGAGGCTCGGCATGGGTTCAGTGTTTTTGTGTTTGAGTTTAGTTTAGGGTTTCGGGGTTGGTTTTCCGCAAGGCGTGGGTGACTGATTGATGGTTTAGAGTTGCATTAAATCTGAGTGTGATACCATGAGTATGCTTGTGCACGTGCGTACAGGGAGCAGCATCTGTAATAAGACACGGCTCCCATGACACTAGAAGCAAAGGTGGTGCATGACGTGCGAAGTTCCGAACATGTACAACCCAATCTGCAAGAATACATAGCTGCTTCCGGGAGACCGGGCGGCCTTCAGTGGGTGTTCTGGCTTCAGGCATGTTTAGAGTTTCGCGTCTGCGGCCTTAAATCTAGGATGCCCAGTAGTACCCGTATTTCCTATTTGTAGTCCTAGGTGCCCAACAAAGTTTCCCAATACCGAAAAGGGAGCCCTTTTTATTCCTAGGCTACTGGGCAGCCTAGAAATCGTTCCGGAGCTGTGTATTTACGAGGTCGGCCCAAGCAAACTCAACTCCCTGAAGCACTAAAAAATCCTACACGTTGGAACCCGTTGCCTAGTAGTAGAGTAGGTAGCCTTTGGTCTTTTTTGGGTAGTATGGCCCCTATAGAAACCTTATATAACCAAAAATGTTTACCCGACAAGTAGGGCTAAAACAAAGCATCTCCAAATGGGTTTGACGGCTCAATCGTAACATGCTCGTGAGTGGCAAGGTCAACGCCATCGTCGATGCGGTGAGCGACTCTTGTCGTTTGCTCATGTTCGCTGATTGTCTTTACGGTTCAGGATTACCAGGGGGATAATACCTCCGCTAACGCTGCATCGGGCAGAGCTGCTCATGAATTTCACAAACATTTGCGTGGCTTGGACCATCTTAATGCCAGATTCTCTGAACCACACAACCGTAAACCCCAAAGCCGTACAACTCTATACCTTGAAACCCCAAAAGGACCTCAACAACAAGCAGTAATTCTCATAAATGCAAGAACCCTAAACCCGAGAAGCCCTAAACCATATAAATGACGAACTCTACTGTAAGGGCTTACTATGGGTTACTATAAGGATCTACTCTAAGGACTACAGAGCATACATAGTATGGTAGAAGCCAGAAAGTTAGAACCTGATTGCCCTCATACCCTTGAGACAAAGTATAGGGGATTCCTGCATAAATCATCCTAATCCAGGCGTGAGGGACCGCGGGCTCGACACCAAAGGCAAAAGCCAAGGCCAGGTCGTCGACTGATGGCAGCAGTCGACGTGGCCCTGGGGCAAGGGCGGCTGCTGCAAAGGCCACTGGACGACGCCGGAACAACCGCGGACCGTCCCAAAGCGAAAGGGAGGCAGAGAGGCGCCGCCAGGATCATGACACACTCCGATGCCGCCCTTTGGGCGTCAGAGATCGCCAACGAGTGGTGCAGCGCAACACCGAGCTGCAGGAGAAGAATACTGCACCCCTACCCTTTTGTTCCAAAGCCCGGCCCAATCTCTCAAAGGGGAAAAGGAGGGACCCTTCATGGGGACCCCTACCCTAATGGGCTATAGAATGGGTATAGAATAGCTATACATAGACCTAGGGGTCCTTACTAAGGGTCCCTCCTTTTACCCCTGGAATCCCTGGAATCTCACCATCTGATTGGTTGTCAAAATTAGGGTCTCTTTTTGGGTTCCCTAAATATTAGGTGCCGTATTATATTACGGACCCAAAAAAGGTACCATAATTTTGACAACTACCCATCTCAAAACGGATCCAAGGAATCCGCCCACCGCTCGAGCAAGCGCTGCTACGCTCGCATGGTGGAGGCCATTTAGGACGTTTAAGGGTAAAGGATTTACCTATAGTCTCCGTTGGAGTTACTTAATTTTTGTTATGGTTAAGCAGTTTTATGGTCAGGGCCCTATTATAATAATTACAGGGTTTGGTTAACCAAAAGAAGGAACTATAGTGGAGACTATCGGCAGGGTTTGGGGTTTAAGGGCGTTACTATTTGATATCAACGTTTTGGTGACGAAGCGCTTTCGGCGAAACCCGAAGTTCGAAGCCAAAAGCCCTTTCTTCAGTGCACTTCGAAGTTCTTGAATATGCTGCGATTCATGTTAAGATAGGGGCCTAAATGGTTTCCCATACTATGTTGGGGCTTGCTTGTTGTAGACTTATGATTAGTATAATTGGCCGCTAAACCCTATTTAAATGATTAAGGCCCCTATCGATATGCTGCTCCGTACAGGGTCGTGAGTACAGCTTTTTCGGGAGCTTGGGTGAGTTTCTGAGGGTCTCGCTTCAAGAAAACTAATGAGTATGTGCGTTTTGTCCTGTTGGTTCCAGGAATGTAGGATACACATGCTTGCACTTCGGTCTTGTGATGGGTGGTGACGGATGCTCAGACTCTTTTTCAGGGATTCCGCGGTATCAGACACGCGTAGAGGAATCTCTATTAACACGCGGCCAGTCAGTGTCTCCGTCTCGGTTCACATCTCTGCGCATGTGTGAGTGTGTGTGAGTGTGTCGATGTGTGTTTTCTGCTCCTGTCTCCTGTTTACAGTCAGCTGCTAGCCCAACACGGCCTGCTATGTCCATGTAGTTGTAGTTGTGAGCTTGGTTGTCTGTCGTGCAGGTTTCTGATGGATGGGGCTGTGCCGTATTTAATTCATGGTCGTTTTTTTTGCCGTGTGCTGCACGCAGCTATTGTCAATGGTCGTCCACTCTGATTGCAGAGATGATCCACGGAACTGAAGCTCTGCGGCCCAAGCCAGCACAGACATCCCCCAAGCCTTAGACCCTAAAGCCTAAACCCTAAACCCCTAAACCCTAAAACCCCTAAACCCTAAAACCCAAGCCTATAGGGGCCTTAATAATTGCCTATACTGGCTACAGCGAGGATGCATGGCATGGTGGTTTGCATGGATGTCTTCAGGTCAGTAAAGATGTTACAATGGGTCGTTTTTTCAGTCTCGCTGCTCCTGACAGCAGTGCCCTTAAAGGGTTTAGTTTCACAATCCGCCATTTTGGTGGAAGGAGCCTTCGAAGCCATAGATTCGGAGCTCCAGGGCCACACGATGGCCCACAGATCACAAGAGTGGTCGTCCAAGAATCCTAGTTATGTTCGCGAGCTCCAGCAGTCAATGAGTGCCTGGCATTCGCAAAGAGAGGTGACGAGAGGAACAGTGTATTCTGCAGGACAAGATCTCTGGTTTGCGAATAGGAGGAAGCGCGCAGCACCAGCTACACCGCTTGGCTCAGCACTTTCCACACCCTTGATGGATGTGGATGCTGCTCCAGGGGGCCTCAGCTCGGCATCTGCAGCCTCCAACAACACGACCAGCGACTTGGACAACACGCCACTTCTCAACCCGATGCCGATTGAGGAAGAAGCTGCATACGCAACGACAGCTTCCCACCAAGGGATAGACATGAACGATGATGCTGCAGTACAAGCCTGGATGGATCAACCCATTCGAACCCGTCAAGAAGTTCTCAGCACAATCCGAGCATATCATGTTGGCGTAATACGGTCTGAAGTATACAACGTCGTGGCACAAGTTGAACAGGCCATGACTCGCATACACGATCAGGTCCTACGCCTCCAGGGCAATTTGGACTGGATGCAGAGCGAAAACCGTCAAAGTCAGAAGATCGCATCCGGACTGCAGTGCCTGTTGACCGGATTCCCGTCGACCATGGACGGGGAGCAACGCCTGTTCATGATCAACTGGATGATAGGTCAAATGAGTGAGGCGAGAGCTTTCCTGAAGCATCGCGGTTGGACCGAGTCAGACCAGAACGAATCGCCTTACTGGTGGCTCAACTGCCTTCAGCAAGAACCGTCCACTCCGCCAACCTCTGAGGGTGCCTTCTCAAGTGTTTCAATTTTACTGTTTAAAATCTGGGAATTGCGTAAAGCATTCCTAGCAGAGTACGGCGGCACAAGCGGCACGCCATTGTGGAAAGACAGTCGCAGCCCAGTGCCTAATCGGCACGTGCGGGCATCGCCCGCATCACCGCAATACCAACGCAAGTTAGAGTTGCCCCTACGCGTCTTACTTGAAGTCATTAATCATGCCGACAGTCTTCCCAGCAATCAAGTCGTCATTCTGTGGCGCACTTTGACCATTATGAGTCCGCAAACCGAGCGCACGTTTGACGAAGCCGCAACGGCATGCGCGCGTTTGCATTATTATGAAGAGGGTCATGTTTTCCAGGGCCTGTTGGAGGTAGATGAAAGCCTACACGCGGCCATGACTTCGACCCCACCTGCAGCTTGGAATGTCGAAGAGCCAACGCTGTGGGCTTGGGCATGGAATCATGTAGCATTTGGAGTCCAACACGAAATGGACCTGGCAGAGAAAGCTCTGTTTCGTGAAAAGGCCAAGTCCGCCAAGGGGGATGGCAGAGGCCTTTCCCTTGGCAAGGGTGCCCGTCACTACGCCGCACCACTAGTGTACAATTCTGACATGGACCCATTCCCAATTCCATTGAGTATCCGGAAGGTCCCAGACTCAAGCATTGCGTACGTTTGGGATGAGTATTGTGACAAGCTAAAAGAGGGGGATCAGAAATGCGGCGACTACAAAAGGGCCACGTACAGGGGCCGTCCAGGTGGTGCGATTAGGCGGCCACGCCACACAGGGAAGCAATCCCCCGACGGCAGCCTTCGGCTTTCGCAAAGTCCGCCCCCCCGCGAACCTCGTGACGGTGTTGCTGTTGTCGCATAGACCTTCCCGTTAATCACCGGAATGCCGCTGCGGTGGGAGCGCTGTCCTTTGGCGAAGCTCTTAGGACCACTCCGCTGTCGCAACCCGGTCTTTGCATGTTTCAAGTCTCATCGGCCGTACCGTTTCAAAATTTTAATCAGCTGTGCCCAGGCAGTTTAAGGCTTTGTCAAGGCCTGGAGACAAGCTGCGGGGGTGGGACAGGCAAAGGTTCTCAGTACTATGCTTCAGGATTTTTGGACAGACTGCGCACAGTCCGTTTTAGGGTTCGGTGCTACGGGTTTTTGCAGGCACATCTGAGTGCACCGGAGCCACAATGCTGCAATTTTGTCTGCTCTTTTGGCCAGCAATTGCGAGTCACCACTGACGCTAAAAGCATTCAGTGGGACATGTCTAAACCTAGGCGTAAGAGTTACAGACGTAAACCGAGGAAGCATAAACTACGCCGCCCCGACCTTTCTAGACCTTTGTGCTATTTAGCCATTGCACTGGCTTGTCTCTACTACTACACAACTCCGACTAGAGGAAGCCCTGCGGTAGTATTGCTAGATGCTCTGGTCGTCCGGTACAGCCTCTACTCAGTCTGCTTAGGCATGAATCGTGCTTTTCAGGTAATCCTTCAACAAAACCGTAACAGAGCAGTGCATTCTATCACTGGTAACCCACACATTCTAGCGCTAGATACCGCCAATGGAAGCGGTCCTCAAGGGAATCTATATGTTTAAGGTCCTTGGGTAAGACTTTAATCAGGGAGGATAAACCCCAGAACGCAGCCAAGCAGAAGCAGCGAACAAAGCTTTCAACTGCAAGGATATTCCGCGAAAGAATCCTACAACAACATCACCCGCACCCACGAAAGACACCCGTCCCCAAATTAGCTACCCCTCAATTATCGTATGGAAAACTGGTCAAAGTAGCTACCCAAAACGTGCAGCCCCTTGCCGAGATACTTAAACATCAAAGTCTGTTGGACATTATGACCACACGCAAGTTGGACATCCTCTTCATCACCGAAACTCGAACTACATCATATCATTCTTATATCTCCAAAGGTTTCTGGTTTATACGCAACGGCAATACTCGAGACCGATACGGAGGAGTAGGGGCTATAGTAGCTCCTAGCTTCAGGCCATTTGTGAAAGATGTTATTCAGCACAGCAGCAGACACCTTGAAATCGTTGTCGCTATGAAGTCCGCGCCCGCGCATTTTCATGGAGTTTATGCCCCACATGACAAAACGGATGAAGAATTGCAGAAAACACCATTTTGGACTCAACTGGAAGAGATCTGCTCGGCGACTCCTGTCCCGGAGCCTTGTTATGTTATCGGCGACTTTAATGTAAGGTTGCAAGGCCGCACATCGAAGGAAGTGGATTACATAGGACCTCACATCCTAGGCCGAGGCCCACAATATATCAATCCTAGACCAGGCTCCAACCGTCAATTGTATTTGCAGTTACTCCGCACTATCGACGGGGTTGATGTGATGTCCTTTAAACAACCAGACCTCAAAAAACAGATCACTTACAAGGACAAGCACCCACCACCGCTGTGCTGGTCACAATTCGTTCAGGACCCATTTGAGTGGTTACAGCTTTGGGATAAAATATACGGCATTACAAACACAGGTGCGCAGGAAAAACAGTGTTCTATTGATATAGCTGCCAACATCCGGCAGTACTTAACTACAACTCCCCTACTCGACCCTCCTGATGCCCCCCTTGGAATAGACCCACGCCGGTTTCAAGCTCTGGACAAGCTTATAACCCGATCCAAATGGCTGCCCACCGTCCACAAAATATTTGCAGTCCACTCCGCAGGTTTCCCTAGTGATCATTATCTTCTCGAAGCCCACATCCGAATCAAACTTGCTGCCCGCCCCCCGAAACAACCGCCGCGCTTCAGACCAGACTACTCCGCCATTACGCAGAACACCAAACTCGCACTGCAAGAAACAATCAGGGCCGAACTAGGTTACGCACCACTACCAAGTGTGCAAGTTCTGGACGGTGATTGTTGGGAAGTTTACACAGATGGCTCAGGCACATCCGGAAAGTCAACAAAAACCACTCCAGCGGGATGGGGTTTTGTAGTTACCAAGAATGAACAACACGACCACTCCGCGTCCGGACCAGTCGAAACCGATGACAGGTCTGTTTATTACTTAGGAGCACAAGTCGGCAGCAACAATTCGGCCGAGCTCACCGCAATTCTCGAAGCAATACTTTATCTTTTGAGCCTTCCCACTTTGCCCTCCCAGCTTGTTTTCAACCACGATAGTAAATGGGCGGCCAACGCCGTCCGTGGCACCGCACGACCCAAACGCCACACGCACTTAATCGGCCACGCACGCTCACTGCATCATGAACTTCAAAAGCGATGTAGAGTCCAATGGCAGTGGATCAAAGGCCACTCCGGCAACAAGTTTAATGACATGGCGGACCAGCTAGCGGCTTATGGCAAAACTTCTAGAAATCATGAAGGAGGTCGGTCAAGTCTCGCTCACCTGGCTACTCCGCAAACATTTCACCAACCTGAGTTTCACCATGACAATGCTTTGGAAGAACAAAACCACACACTGACTTCCGCTTTTCTTAAGGCTGAAAAAGCACACCTCCACACAGCAAAGCACGTACCCACGAAACCGTGGATCACAGATGAACTAGCAGCTCAAATAGCGCAGGTCAAAGTGCTTCGTGTTAATCAGGACCCCCATTATCACACGGAGTACAAAATGTTAAAGAAGCAGGCACGCAAACTTAAACGGCATTGGATGAGAGATCAATTTTTAGCAGACAACTGTCCATCCAGAACATCCATTTGGCAAAAAATACGACGGCTGAAAGGTGGTTTTCGTGAAAAACGCCAGCGTCTGAAAATCAATGGAATTCCCGTTCCATGGTCTAGAACACATGAGGCATTTCAACAACATCTCGCGCAGTCACAATGGGCACCCTCCCAACTCTCTCCAGAAGAAGTCGATCTTTTAAGGAATAGTCCCCAAATCTACCCCCCAGATCACTCCGCCATAGAGCCAATATCAATGGACGAGCTTCAGCAGGCCATTCGAGTACTCCGCCGAAACCGTGCACCAGGTACAGATGGAATTACACAAGATTTATTGAAAATGCTTGATTACTCCGCCGAAAAGCAGCTCTTATCTCTCTTAAACCAATGTCTCAGAGAGCGTAAAATACCTAAGGATTGGAAACAGGCGCGCATAGTGAGTATATTTAAAAACAAAGGATCCCCGTCCCTTCCCGAAAATTACAGACCAATCTCGTTACTAAACTCCTTTTATAAGGTTTATGCGTCTATACTTCAAAAACGCATCGCCCTTAGGCATGACCACAACATTCGTAGTACACAATACGGGTTTCGAGCTCATCGTAGTACAACGGATCCCATATTCTTATTGCGTAGAGCGCAGGACTACTCCGCCAAGACGGGCCACCCCATACACATGTTGTTCTTGGATTGGAAGATGGCATTTGATAAAGTAGACCACTCCGCCTCCGCGATGCACATTGCACTACAAAGGTTTGGCGTGCACCCACACTATTTAGAAATCATACAAGATATTTATACCAATCCGGTTTTTTGTGTCACTTCACCTCAAGGCGACATTGTATGGGACACTGCCAATACAGGAATACGACAGGGGTGCCCACTTAGTCCGTACCTATTCGTTATTCTCATGTCGGTTCTGTTTACGGACGTAGACTCCAAACTCCGAATAATGGGGTACTCCTACTAATACATGGTCAGTTGGCAAGCCCATTTACGACGTAGAGTACGCTGACGATACTCTTTTACTTGCGGTTACTCCGCCACAGTTCGCAGAATTATTACAAGCCGTTCAAGTAGAAGCCACACTATACAATCTTACGCTAAATTTTGATAAAACCGAGGTTCTGCAACACCCGAACACTCCGCCCATAGCTATACATTTTGCCGATGGCACACCTGTTAATACAGTTGACACAGTCAAGTACCTTGGCACCACAGTCAGTTGGACCCACACTACTAAGCAAGCTATTGAAGCACGAATGCAAAAAGCTCATTCTGCCTATATGAAGCTACAACACTTGTGGAGAAGCAGAATTTGTCTGAAGTCCAAAATCCGCCTATATCACTCATTTGTTTTGCCAGTTCTTCTTTACTCCCTTCAGGAACTAACTTTGGAGGACAAGCACCTCCGCACAATTGACGGTTGGTATTTTCGGTATCTACGCAGGTGCATGGGTATTAAAGCGTCGTACTATTCTAGAATACCCAACCAACGAGTCTGGATTAATGCTGGACGCCCTACTTTACCCACACAAACCCTTCTCTCCCAGCAACAATCTCGATTAATCAAAAGCACGCTGGCTACTCCGCAAGATCCTTTACACCATGTCATTTTCAGCCCAGGTTACAAAGACAGAATCAAATTCTCGAAGTCCAAGAACAGAGGCCACCCACGACAGTATTGGTTCGATATAGTCTCCAAGCAGGCGATTAAATTGACTGAAAGTTTTGACCACTCCGCTCGGACTCAGGATTTTCTTGGTGTAAAACACCTCATACATAAACACGAAAGCTTTCGCTCGCATCTGCTGGCTGCGCCGACGCGCAACGCTGAATCGTTTAAATTTCTTAGCAGAAGTGTGGGTGGCGCATGGCGGACTTAAAAAAACCCCTAAACCCTAAAACCCCTAAACCCTAAAACCCAAGCCTATAGGGGCCTTAATAATTGCCTATACTAGTTTGGGGTTCCTGATTATAATTATAGTTCAATGGGCCCCAAAACCCTATTCTAATTATTAAGGCCCCTATATTAAACCCTTTGACCCCAACTCTTCAACATAAACCGCTAAACGGCAGATCCCAGCGGAGCTTGCGAACTCGGACTACCCAAAGAAAAGGAGGCAAGGCTTGGCTTCTGTATGGCCAGGGCTTGTAAGGATGTAACTAACTGCTAAGCGAATTCCTAGGGATTTCTTTTTGGATTTTACTGGAATGTGCCCCCCCAACCTTGTTCTAAGTTTTAATTCCTACGGACCATGAGGGGGGGTGAGGGCTTTGGGAGTTCGCTTCTGTAGTATGCTGTTGCGGAGAGTTTGAGATCAAGCTTTCGTGTCCATGGCTGAGCTTCTGCTTCCAAAGGCCTCATAGGTTTTTAGGGTTCAGGGTAGTGCTGCAGTGGTATCCTTGAATGAGCTATCGTGCTAAGCCCAAACCCAACCCTCAAATCTCGAGCCCTAAACCTTCATCCTACACCCCAAGCCGGACTTGCGGGAACGGTGACGGTGGGCTTGGCCATCGCTGAAGCGAGGCTAGCCTCATGGTCTATACAGACATTGGGAATATTGAAATCTCTCAACCCTAAACCCTCAACCCTGAACACCCTTCACCGAGGTGGGTGGTTGTCAATATTAGGGTGCCGTTTTGGGTCCTTATTATAGTACGGCACCTATCATTTAGGGTACCCAAAATTTTGGGTCTCTAGGTACAGGTTCGGAGAAGCCCTGTCGTCGAAGATCTTTCAGCCCCTGAGACGCTGCTAAATCCTAAGCCCCAGGATCTCCTCCAGCCCGAAACTTCTGAAGCCCTAAGCGGTTGCCGAAAACTGTAACCCTGAACTCGTAAACCCTAAGCCCTGTAGATCCCTTATAGAGCCCTTATGGATCCCTTTAAAGGAACCCCTGTTCTGAACCCTAGACACCAAACCTTAACCCTAAACCCCGAAACCCGAGCTCTGTTTCAGTAGTGCGCCGAGTCAGTTAAGCAGGCGAGAGAGAGGCCACAACAACCTGAAACAAAACCTTCAATCGTGCGTGTATAACATTATGTATATGTGACTTTGTATAATATTCTATAATATAATATTATGTCATAATATTTTGTTGTATTATTTATATTTAACATTTTTTACTTAAGGTATTTTATATAATATATCACATATATCATATATATATATATGTATATATATATATATATGTTTATCATAAAATCTATATCATATGAATTATTACTGTTATTATCAGATATATATATATATATATATATATAACTGTTATATTAAATATGTATAGTCATATACAAAACATATGATACAAAACATATAATAATACAAATTGTATATAACATAACAAGATATAGTATAATATAACATAACAATAATATATATATATATATATATCCAGAAGCCATAAACCCGGAAGTCCAACAACCATCAGCCCTTAATTTTTTCAACTCTTCCAATTGAGTCCCATGCTTCCAGGACCGTCTTGACGGGGTGTAGGGCTTTCAAGGTTCGTATGGTTCTTTTAATACGGCGGTTTAGGGTTTAGGGTTTAGGTGTTAGCAGAATATTATAAAAACTTTGGTGGGGATGTGTACGGTTTGTATTGGGGTTCGAACGCCTAGTATGATTTTGTTCCTGAAGCCTCCCTATCACGTGTGCAGTCGCGAAACCCCCCCAAAGCCGAGTCTCATGATTTAGGCGTCTCCCTTAGGCCCCAAATTTCTTACAATACCTATAGGGTTTACAGTTTAGGGCTTTTTTGGGGGTACCCCACTCTTTTAGCGCCGCAAGATAATACCGACATCCTCAAAGCATGAAGCCTTGAAGGGCGACGGCCTCCGGCCACGGCTATTTCAACGTGTCCTTGCTTAAGGACCCCCACCGCCGCCGCGAAGCCTGATCCGGGCTGTAACGTAGGGGCTCTGTTTGTTGAGGGTTTAGGGTTGCATTTTAAGGGCTTAGTTTCCAGTCTAGAGGCTTGTTTAACGGTTCAGGGTCCTAAGATGCAGGGCGCCTAGAAATTTACAGCCGTGATTTTTGCTCCCGCTACGAAACAAGGGAGGGTTTATCCGAGGGTCTTAGTGAGTGTGCACAGGGCTGTTGGGGAGTATTGGCGAATGTATGTGTTTGTATCTACAAGGAATTCGCCCACCTTGTCAAGAAAAAATGAACCGTACACCTGAATCCCGGAATCCCAGAACAGCGCCGCTACATGGTAGTGTTGAAGGTCGGATTGCTGCTTTGAGGTGCAAGATCTCATTACGGCTACATCCTAACCCGAACCTCCAACAGGAGTAACAGGACCAGGAGTCATCGTGAGTCTCATGCATTGGTTCATAGTACCCGAAGTCCCTTTCCTTAGTTCCAGTGGCTTCACACATTAAGTAAGTTTGTGTGGCTAATTACTTTATCCCTGTAAAGCTCTGGGAAACTGCACAAGAACGGCTTCTCTTATACTTTACAATACTTTACAACTGTTCTTCACAGGATGGTCCTTGGCAAAAAAGCCACTGCTAAGCCCTGAATCCTTTAAACTTCTTGAAAGCCCAAATGCCCAAACCCTTAAACCGTCTTCCGCCAAGAGCTGAAGGCCTGCATCCCTGAGAATGCAGGTCCTAAAAGTATGAAGAGGCAAAAACTCCGAACGTGCTGGCCATAAGGGAAGTTAAAGACGACCACAAGATTTGAATGCAGCAATTACCGGAGTCCTGATGCGAACCCCTACAGGACCGGAGTGAAGAGTTCATTTGGGAAGAGCTCCGCAACCAGCTGTCCCGCTCCGCGAAGCGACGCTGGGTGGCAATAAGATTCGTTTCCCAAAGGGTCCAAGTACCATTACAGTATGTACTTAGTAGGTAGATGGCCCCCAAAGTATATACTATACTATTACTTGGACCCTTTGGGTTTGCAGATGTTTGGAATCATATTGATGAAAGGGATCTGGTCGTGTCTACGCAAGACTCAATGCCTCTAAGTTCGTCGGAGAGCTTCAGACCTAAACCCTGTAAGAACTGTCATAGTGCCCCGCAAGTGCTACAGGCGCTACAAGACCTACAAACCTTTAAAAATAATAAAAACCAAAACGAGAAACCTGCTAAGCCGTACAATGCCGAGAAACGCCACCCGAACCCAACACCCAAAGCCTAGAGTCTAGAGTCCTCGAGGCCAGCGGAAGAGCTGGGACACGACAGAAGAGTCCGACAGCTCAGCAGCCAAGCTGCTTTAGAGATTTTACGGTCGTTCCAGATTCAGGGGGTCATCATCAAGGTTCAGAGTTGAGGCCTCGTGATTTAGGAGTTCAATTCAGGCTTGCGGCTTGGGGCTCATCCTTTTAGCTCTCGGGGTATTTTCTCGTTCCTGTCGCACTGGACATACCCGATTTCGGTGTGGAGTTGATCATCACTGTTGTCCCACTCTTTGGCAGGAGAGGAGGTCTTGGTCTGTCACCCAGGGCCCACTTCTTGTTTCTGGACTGACCATTCTGCCTATTGTCGTTACGATGCGCTGTATGTGCCTTGACCTGTTGTGTTGCTTGTGGTCCCTAAACCGTCAAGCAATCAAGATAAACATGATCACGAGCGGGTAGGAGGCATGTGATATTACTGAGGAGCAGAACAGATCAACACTCGTTACCGAGGCAAACTGGAAGCGCGAGCAGAACGACAATGATGCTTACGACCCACCCTCCAAGCGCTGGCGCTGGCGCTGAACAAAAAAGCGCAACATGGGTTTTATCAGGGTTTGGCTAGTCTCTGCTATTCGGGTTCCGTGGCTCGTCTCTGCTATTTGGGTTTCGTTTGATTTTATCGGAATTGGGCGTCAGAGGCCTGAAAAATCGTACTTATACGTCCTTTCAGTCCTTATAACTAGGAAGTCACCGCCCCTAAACCCTAAACCCTAAAAGTTTAGGAAACCCTAAACCCTAAACCCTAAACAGACCCCGAAGCACTCTTCAAATTGCTACGGTCCCAAACCCTGAACTCTGATCCCCCAAACCCTGTTCGAATTTGTTCAATAGTGTTACCATGAAATACGAAAGGAACCCAAAACCTTAAAGTAACCTTAAGGGATCCCTTACAGGAGTCCTGAACCCCATAGCCAGAGTACGTTTGTTTGAACCTTTCAAGGAACCCTTAAAGGAAGCCTGCACCCAAAAGTATTATATTTGCATCCTTCAAACAACCCTTAAAGGAACCCTGAACCCTAGAGTACCCTTACAGTAACCGGTAAGGTCCCCTTACTGTTGCAAAGCTCTGAACCAGAGCTTCGGTGCTCCTTAGCAAAGACACGGTTGCCAGTTTACCCGTATCCCAAAAACCTACAAAACAGTAGGGTAGGAGTTCTCACATAATATAGGACCACACCTCTGGAACAGTAGGAAATAGGGCTTCCGGTATCCGCCGCCTAGCCGGGGCCGTTCAGGTTTTCGCTGTAATCGCTTTTAGGGTTTAGGGTTTCGGTTTCAACTCTTCGAGGTTAACATAGGGGACTTATTGATTAGAATTGGGTTTGGGGGTTCCGTGTGATAACTAATGATAGACCAATTTACCCCCAAGCCCTATTCCAAGTATTAAGGCGCCTACATTATGCACTTTCGGTTTGCTGGGAGTGCTTGGAATTAGATGGCCGTTGACGGGTGTTAGACGAAGTGTGAGAAAGCTCTGGGTGTTTGAAAGGGAAGGCTGGTCAACACTCATTCACAAGCTGGGGGTCAGGGTTCTGAGTTTTAAGTGCAGGGCCTGGAGCAGGCTGCAAGGTTGGGGGGTCATGGTTCCATGCATAAGGTACTGCAAGGTTCTGATGATTTAGGGTTTGCCAAGGTTCTTCTGATTCAATGATTTACTTAGAGTTCACACAGATTTCGAAAGGGGTATGGAGGAAGATCATCGCCTCGGGAACAGTCAAGGTTCAGCCTGTCCGTCAGGGCAACGGGATGGGATTTCCCTGCAATGCAGTAGAGGGCCTCAATAATTACCACTACTCTTTGGGGGGGGGGGGGCTCCTGATTACAATTATAGTATAATGGGCCCCGGCTCCTGATTACAATTATAGTATAATGGGCCCCCTAAACCCTAAACCCTAAACTATTCTAGATATTAAGGCCCTTAGAGAACCTGCATGGCCTGATCATCGGAGACTGAAGCGCAGCATGGACGAACCACGCCCTGCTTTACTTGCATAGGCCGCGAGATAAGCCTACAAGCAACAATCCTAAATTCCTCAGCTCAAAGCATATCCTAAACCCTAAGCCCCATAAGTCCTAAGTCCCTAAAACCCTGAAACGAAAAGCCCCAAACCCTAAACTCCCTAAACCTAAACAGCATGCAACCCCCATGAACCCCTAAACCCTAAACCCTAAAAATCCTAAACTCCCTAAACCCTGAACCCTAAAGCGACATGCACCGTTTCAGCATGAGGTCTGCCTCCACAGAAGAGCAAGTGGCAGAAGGTCAGCCCCGGGGGGGGGGGGTTAGGGGTTCAGTGGGGTTCCTTAAGGGCATCTATCGGGTTCGTTTAAAGGGATCCATAAGGGATCTATAGGTTGTAGGGGTTTAGGGGTTTCAGGGTTCAGGGTTTCAGGGTTTAGGGTTCAGCCCCGGCGGTCCGTGAAGTATTACAATGAAGTTGTATGTATGGCTTAGCCCAAACTCCAAACCCCAAGCTCGAAGCCCTAACCCCTACACTCCAACAGACACCGGGAAAACTGTCAACTTCCCTACCGTTGCAAGGCGCTCGGCATCCCGAAATGCCGCAAAGTGACGCCGAGCCCACTTCCCAGATCTCGCAAGCTTAGGACATAGGGCTTAGGGGCAACTTATACCAGGACCCAAAAGTATGTAGAAAAGTTGCCTTTTCACGGGTGTTGGGCCATTTTCGGCCTAATTACAGTAAAAAGGGTCTGGGGGTCCAAAGCTATTTCCACAAGTAATAGGGGTGTTTCATCGGGGATCTAAGACTTTCATTGTCCCGAAAGGGTTCCACAACTTGGTTGCGGGTTTAGGGTTTAGGATTTTGGAGAGGGGATTTGAATCCGAAGGGCCCAGCGATTGGATATCTGGGTCTACGTCGGTTCGTCATTATTTGGGCTGTACTCGGGGGAGCGTATGAGGACTGGGGATTGAAGCCCTAAACCCTTTAACTCTAGAAGCCCTAAGCTCTATACCCTAGAAGCCCTAAACCCTAAACCCTCGAAGCCCTAGTGGGAGTTTTCGAAAATAAGGGACCCGAATATGGTACCCTAAATAGTAGGATCCTTATTATAAGGACCCCCAAATAAGGTACCCCTATTTTCGGAAACCCCCTAGTGTCAACTCCTCAGTTCAAGAAAACCGCTGACCCCAAATCTGCGAAAGCAATAGTAGGAATCGCACTCCTCATCGGCATATGTGTGTGAGCTTTCTCTTCTAGAACCCATGCCTCGTTGTTCAGCAGACTCTTACATAGACGCTGGCCGGATTTGAAACCTGCTTCGCTTGGTGTTTCGTCCAGGGGTCCTCGCGTTGTCTCTTTTGTTGTTTTTTTTTTTTTTCTGTGGTTGCACGGTTCGGGGTTTAGGGCTTTTAGGGGTCCAGGGTTCACGGTTGAGCCCGACCCTGCAACGGTTGATCCGCCGACAAAGCCGAGATGTTTTTCTTAAAGGCGACGAAACCGCACCTTGATGATCGCGGTTAAGGGGTTGAGCTGGACCGCATGGTGGCCCTCTTTCACAGGAAGGTGCCCTGGTGCAGAGTGCGGTGCCTTGTCGACTTTATCTCCGTTTGGATGATGATGCCGGCCGTGGGATTTGACATGGCAGGCACTGGCCGAATTGGCCATCACGGCCTTTCGGGATAAGCATAATGACGTAGCCACACGCCATGCATGCGACTGGCCTCCATGGGAACATGCGATTGGAACTGATGAACTGTATGTGCGTACCCACATGTATACACACATGTGTTCACATATGTGTGTGTATGTAAGTATGTATGTATGTAGGTATGTAGGTATGTAGGCATGCATGTGCGCATGTATGCATGTATGCATGTATGATATGTATGTGTTATATATATATATATATATATTATTGTATGTACGTATGTATGGATGTATGTATGTATGTATGTATGTATGTCGGTATACCGGACGTCAAAATCCACAGCGCTATACTCCATTACGAACATAACCCCTAGCAGCCTCTAGCCCTACACCCCTAAAGCTCTCAAGAATAGACTCCCACAAACCCTAACCGTTTTCCCCTCTCAACATAAAAGTTCGTTGTTCAGGGATCTACGGTTGAGAGATTCAGGGATTCAGGGGCCTAGGGATCCAGGGGTCTAGGGTTTAGGAGACTAAATTGGTACGGGGACGCGGTTGGTTGGATCAGGGGCCTAATTGAAGGGGGTTCCTTATTATATTTATAGTATACTGTTTAGATTTTTAGGTTGAGGTTGAGGAGCTTAGGCTGCATGCGTGAGGGTTAACGTAAGGATCCGCAGCAAACGACCAAAGGTAGGGTTCCCTATTGTGATTTCCTTGTCTAAGTCCTTAATCGGGTAGGTTATTCAGGGTTTAGGTAAACCCTAAGCCGTGCAGCGAGGCTTGCAACGGTGGGGAAGCTGCTGCTGAAGCATGGCGTGTCAGTCCAGAAGGTGGGAGGGTTTAGGGTTTTGGGGTGTAGGGCTCAGGGTCCTGAGGCTTTTGGTGTTGCAAAACCTACGTGTTTGAATTCGTGTTTCAGCCATAGTCATGTAATCTAGGCAGTAGATAGAGTGTAGATGTGTTCAATCAGGAGTGGATACTCGCAGTCCTTCGACAGCAAAGCTAGGCTCTACGATTGTTGTGTTTCGGTCAACCCCTAAGAAACACTTGGGACTAACCCCAACTAGGGTCCCGTTTAGGGTACTTATAAGTCTACTTACTACCTACTTACTAAGTCCCTGAACCCCTAAACCCTAAACCCTATACTACCCCTATAGAGCCCTTGAAAGGAACCCTTAGAATCCCCTTTAAAGGAGCCCCTACTAGGTCCCCTAAAGACCCTCCAAGCACTCACAGGCAGGGCTGATTGCTGCGCAGCTTACAGGTCAGCCTGTGGCCCCCTGGCTGATGAATTGTTGGCAATCTTGGCCTGGGGTTCCCAGAGCCTCCAAAACCCCTTAGTTAAGGAATATACCTTGAATTATAATAGGATCCCTAATATGATTTAAGGTATATTCCTCAATTAAGGGGTCTTGGCAATCTTGGCCCGGGGTTTGGGGTCTGGGGTATCGTAGATTCTAAACCCGAAGCTATAAATCCCTAGACTATATCCCGAGCACGCAAAGGCCTCAAAGCCTTGTCTTCAGGTAGTTATGGTATTGAACCAATATATAATTACCAATACTATTTTGTGGGCTCCTTAGGATAATTATTGTATAATGGGCCCCTACTCTAACTAATTAAGGCCCCTACAGAACGGGCGTGTTGGTTTTCTGTTGGGGGTGCCAGCCTCGTGTGTGGGTCTGAGGCTCAGCTGTCGGGGAAATGGATCCCTTTGATAGCCCCATACGGGTGATGATATAAATCCTGCATGACCCATTATAAGGAATATACCATAATTCCCATAGATTTATATCATCAACCGTACGGTCCCTTTTTGTAGTCTCAATAACCCATTCCCCCATTCCCTACAAAGAACCTGACAGTCAGGGGTCGGGGTGTTCGGCTCCGCGGTTGCGTACTGCAGCGTTTCGTCTAAACCTTAAGCTGAAAGCCCTACTTGGCGGGTCGGGGGGACTTAGTAACTGGTTATTTTAGGGACTTATAAGTACCACAACCCCAATTAGGGTCCCTTTTAGGGTACTTATAAGTCTACTTACTACCTACTTACTAAGTCCCCCGACCCTCCAAGTAAACCCTAGGCCATGAAGCCGAAACCCATTAAGGGTTGAACCATAACGCCTACACACTTATATACTACCCCAAACGTTAAGACCCTGACTAAGGAGCTGGGTGTCAGCCTTCGAGGTTTTTAATTGTTTATAAGAGGGTTTGTAAGCCTTGTAAGCTTCAAGATTTGAATCATATTTCTGGCTTTAGGGCTATGTCATAAAGGTTAGAAGTGTAGATCCTTTTCGAGTGGCTTGGGGTTGTCGTGGTGTGAATTGGCACCCGGCTTTAAAAAGTTTGGGATTTCGGGTTTGGGGTTGCTGAATTTGGGGGTTTAAGCTTTTATGCTTGTGTGTTTACTTGGAGGTTCATGGTAGTTACAAGCCCACTTATAACTACCCCTGAACCTCTCAGTAGAGTTGAGGGTTTGAGTTGAAATTTTCGGGCTGAGGGGCTACATCTCCAGACCCAGCTGTTTTCACAGACGGCCCAGTATGAACTCCTTTATGGTTCCAGGTATATTCCCTGAAGCATGAGATGAAGACCCTAAGATGAAGCCCCTCATAATGAAAGATAGGTTCCCGAACCCTTAAGGTTTATTTTTAACCCAGGCGTCATCCTTATTTAAGGCACATTCCTTCATTAAGTTATACTTCCTTATTTCTTGGCGTTCTTCTGGTTGGCGCTTAGGACTTTAATTGTTTGGATTTCTATATGAACCATAATAAGAAGGCTAGAAGTTCAGCTTTTAGGAGGGGTTCAGAAGTCAGCCAAGACTTGAGATAGGTTCTTTCAGGGGTGTTGGGCTCTCTGTTCTGTCCGAGGAGCGCGCCCACGAGGTTCTGAAGCCTTTGGCCCTAAGAGGCTGGATGTCTTCACGAGGAGTGGAGGGTGTAGGGCTTCTCAGGGTTTAAGATGCAGTGCTCTCTTGTGGAGTTTAGGGTTTAGGGCTTGCTTTTAGGGTTTAGGGCTTTCAGGGCTTAGGGTTTAGGGCTGGGCTTTCTGTTGTAGTTTAGCTTTTAGGTCTCGCCTCAGCTTAAGTGTTCATCGGGTTTAGCTCGTGACATGTAGGTTCTAGGCAGTTCGTATCGTAAACCCCGAACCCTTGCAACAGGCCTGCTTTTGAGTTGTCGGCCGTGTGAACGTTCACCAGGTGCCTTCGGGTAAGGACAGTTCCGTGCAGCTGAACTTTGACCGTTGCTAAACCCTAAACCTCAAAGGAGAAAAGGAGGGACCCTTAATGGGGACCCCTACCCTATAATGGGCTATGTACTGGGTATATAGTAGCTATATTAAGGGTGTATACCTAGGGGTCCTTAGAAAGGGTCCCTCCTTTTCCCGTTTGAAATAAACCGGAAGATCCCGAAACCCCAAACCCTAATTTCGATGATATAAATCCTGCATTACCTGAATGGCTCTAGACTATGGGAATTATTGTATGTTCCCGATTATGGGTAATGCAGGATTTATATCATCAACCGTAACTCCCAAAAGGTGTTCGTGGATCCTTCGGTGTCATGATTTAGACTTCCCTGCGATGGCGACTGGTCATGTTGTTCCACTTAAAGTAAACGCCAGAAATTTGGAATATGATTATCCTAAACCCTTTATTGTAAATTATAAGGTATCCTACCCTGAAACCATATTCCAACTTTCTGGAGTTCCCTTTAGTAGCTGAGTAGGTAACCTTTAATCCTACCATCATTGAAAAGGTTAACCTTGGGCTAGGATACAGCCCCTAAGTTCGTTTTTCCAAAACTGTTTACACCCGAAGGAGCCAACACCCACATAGGAGGCTTTTCGGTGCCATGAAGCCATTCAGAGTTCAGAGTACGGTATTTGTGATGGCAAGCCACATTGTTTGGGATTCTAGAACCCGCTAGGTCCCCTAAAACACGCGAAACCACTGGAAACATGTTAAACCCTTCCTCATAGTAAACTCTGGGTTCTAGGTAAGCAAGCAGAAGCTGAGCAAGGCGGCCACTCCCCCAACCGCGCGGATGCATCTCCTCACTCAGACCAGGCTACAAGTGTTTTGGCAGTTTGCGATTTAGGGGTGGGGCCTTACTTGGAGGTTCATGGGTGGTTATAAGTGGGTTATAAGTAGGGTAACTATACTTATAACCTATATTGGGGACTTAATTATAAGCACATGTATAACTACCCTTGAACCTCCAAGCAATGAGGGTTTCAAGGTCCCCGAGATTCGAATCCCGTACACTCGCTTTTTACCGCCCCTTCCCGAATATTACATAGACTGTCGGAGGGAGACCTAGCTCACAGTGCTTCTCCCAGAGGACGAGCCTTCAGCCCTCCGTTGGAAGCGTAAGTCATTAAGTTTCTGGCATTTTCTATTTTCCATACTCCTCCTCCTCCTCCTCTCCTCTCCTCCTACCTCCTTCTGCCCCCCGTCCAGCCGATCATCATCATCATCATCAGCAGCAGCATCATCTGCATCGTCATCATTATCATCGGCACCATCATCGTCATCGTCATCATCACCAAAAAGCATCCTCATTCTCATCATCATCATCGTCATACGGGGCATCCTCACGCGCGATCTGCGCCCAACATCACCATCACCATCGTCAACAGCAGCATCAGGCCCCACTATGATGACCATCGTCAACAAAAACCAGCAGCGGCATGACCACCATTGTCAATGAAATATCCATCACAACAGCCGTCGTTACCATCACCATAATCAGCATTATCATCACCACCACGCTAACATCAGAATTTTCACCACCATGACCAGCATGATCGTCGCCCAACAGCACCGTCTTCGTTACCCTCTCCATCATCACCATCATCATCATCACCATCAGATTCAGCATCATGCTCATCATTGCCATCTCATCAGTACCATCCGATTCATTACTTTCGTTTTCCTTTTCAGCATCGTGACCACCATAATCATGTTCTGCTGCATTTGCTTGGAGGCCGATGGGGCAGCCAAGCTGAGCCGCCCTTAGTACAAGCTTCGAACTTTTCCAGGATGCTGCTAGCGGCAATAAGCCACCTCAAACCGGAATCTCCTGGCTTAGTAGCTGAATAAGCACACTTTAACTACATTGATAAGACTATACTATTATATCCCGTATAGAACTGAAAGTTTACACTTTTCTTGGGCTTATGAACTCAGTAACTCCTACCCTGCAAGCTTAAACTCTCCGCAAAGGTTCTGAACTGTTAGAAGCAAAATGGGCTTCCCTCAAAATGAGTAGTTTGACAGTTTTCTAGTTGTCATGTACAGCAGGTATTCTTCACGAGATTGAGCTGGTGTGATCTTTGTGCGAGTGTTTTCTTCTGAGCCGTCTACACTCTGCATGCTCAACCTGAATGCTTCCTTATAATACGGTGAAAGTGCAAGGCTCGTTGAGTCCTTGAGGTTTCCCGGCGGGTTAAACGGCCCCAACACTGTAACACGGTTCTTTTACAGCTTTGGTGGCTCTCCCGCAGGACCTTAAACCCCAAAACGTTATAGGTTTGTTATTGTAACTGTAGTGTAATGGGCCCCAAAACCCTATTGAAATCATAAAGGCCCCTATAGCAGTTATGCAAGCAGCAACAGTGTGGATGACAAGTCCGGCTACGGAGTGCGTAGGATTTCAGCATTTGATGTCCGGGCTTCGGGGTTTCGCTTGTAGCAATCGGCAGCTTTTTTAGCTTGAGTCCCGAGCCCGAGGGGCCAGCCTGAGGTGGTGGTTGTTCAGCTGGGGCTCCCCAGCCCTTCTTTTCACACCCCAAATCCCTGAACCCTGAACCTCATGTCATGGTTTTGGTTTGAAAGCTCGCGGTTGGACATGTCAGAGTAAGAAACCCTGGCCCTATAACCCAAAAGTAGTAGGATTCATGTAAGGGCTTAAGGCTCTCTGCGACCGATTGTGAAAGCCCAGACCATGCTCTGGCTTTGAGATTTTCTCCGAAACCCACAACTTTGAAGCCAATACGGCAATGAACTGTGCGAAGGTTATCATTCAAGGTGTAGGGTTTAGGAGGATCTAAAGTGCGAAACCATTCTTGCAAAAAGGTTGCGAAAGCTATACTCACCTGGAACCTGGCCCAAACATTTTGTGTTTCCAAATCATGAAAGGTCCGGCTTGACACCCCCAACAAAAGCCTGAAACCCTGCGATATGCCTCCACGCTGTCAGATGATCCATCTCAGGACGCTTCATTTGATCAACATTGGGCGCTACTCGACGAAGGCCATCGAAATTGTCCTACACTCCCACCTACAATAGAAGCCCCAGTCCTATTCAACCCTAATCCCTATACCCCCGGTTTTGCGTTTGACAGTTGTTGTTACTTGTTGCCAGAGCCTTGGGGGAAGATTAAAGCGCTGAACGGCTGTAATTGCAGCCAAGTGTATAGGAACCTGATCAAGAGACCTTGGATCTTATGTAGGGCTCCTGATATGGATCCTAATGTTTTGGGGCCATAGGACCTGGGTTTGGAAATCAGATTCCTACATTGAGTACGGCCCCACTCAGTAATAGTTGAATAATATTCATAATATAGATATAGTAGGACCTTAATGGTAGCCCTATTAATAGACTCTTACTGTATGGGGGCCGTACCTAATTCCTACATTACCTCAAATGGTTCAGTGCCTCGGGTTGACGGTTTGGGGTTGAGGGTTTCGGGTGTTCGGATTTGAGATGCACGGTTTCTCAGTGAGGTGAGAACGTGAGTGCAATCAAAGCTTCCACAAGACCCGAAAGCACGAGGGGTTCAGGGCTTATGGGTCAGGGCTAAAGATTCCCTAAACCCTATAAAGCCCTAAACCCTAAACCCTTTAGGGTGTGGTGTCTGAGACTTCGCGCTCGATATGCACTCGGGCTTGCATTGCAAGCTTGCAGGGTGTCCTTCGGGTCCATTGTACGTGTTTGTTTTGATTTGTGTGTGGTGGTTCTCTAGATTGGGGTCCCTTTTTGGCTCCCCAGAATCCAGAAGAGTACGGCACCCTCAAAGAAGGACCCTAAACTTAGTAGCTGAGCCTATAAACTTTAAACTTTTTGGGATAATGAAACCCTCTCAAGACTGAAAGTTTAAACTTTTTTGGGCTAATGAACTCCGCAACTAGGTAAAAGGGCCTAATTTGGAGAACTACCCGTTTGTGGGACCTCAGAGCATTCAGGATTTCGGATTTAGGGTACCTTAGGGTTTAAGGGATTAGGGTTGATAACGGTTCCATAAGGGTACTATAGAGTCTAGGGTTCCTTAAAGGGCTACCTTAAGGGTTTTATAAGGTTACTGTAGGGTTTAGGGTTTAGGATTTGGGGTGCTCACCACATGTATCGACATGGAGGCCTAATCTTCAGAGCAGCGTGCACATACTATAGGGCTCGGAATCGGAATATTTGTCTACATTACTTACATGGGCCCCTTTAAGGGTTCCCATAGGGATTACTTTGAGGGATCCATAAGGGTACTACAAGGGGTTTAGGGCTTTTAGGGTTCAGGGTTTGGGGTTTAGGGGACGTAATAACTGCCTATATTATTTTTGGGGGAGTTCCTTATTATCAGTATCATGGGCCCTATAGTATCTCGCAAGACTACTCTACTCATTGCGGGCCCTATGCTATCTTCAAAGTTCGCCTTTTTCGATCGTTGGATTCGATCGTTGAGACTAGACCTGGACCACGCCAGACACTTCCTGCATCCCAAACTGCAAGCCCTACCGGCAGCCATAAATCATGATGGGTTTTGGGTTTAGGGGTTGAGGGCTTTCCGTGCAAGCGGCGCAAACAGATATCGTATACTCACCCTAAGCCTTAAACGATCTTCGACCTAAGCCTTTAACGATAATCGACCTGCGTGGTATCAGCTTTCTGTGACTTTCAGGAGGAGGTGACCGCCGCGTTGGATCAGGCCGTGGCAGCACGGGGTGGGGTAGAAAGCCTGCAATCCTGTAGTTAAGCAATGCTCCTCAAACAGGAAGCCTATTGTGTGTACGGATTCGGGCTCAAGGGTTTAGGGTATAAGGCGCTAATTATATCATTTCCTGGATAAAGTCCCACAGTCGTGACTGGGTACTAGGGCCTTTCGTTCATAGTGTTCATGCGTACGTGTAGAACCGCGTCGCGTGGTGCGCTTCGCCGTGCGCGTGTTTTACCCGGCGTCGGCTGATTACAACGGTTCGTGCTTGATCCGTCTAGAGTCATCTAAAAACAACCCTAAATCTTCAACATTGGAGATAATGTGCCCGAACAGAGACCCTTGACAGGGAAGCGACGCAGGAAAGGTCTTGAGACTTGCTGGGTTTTCTTGGCGTTCTTCTTGTTGGCTCTTGGGACTTTGACTTTTGGAGTTTCATATGAACCATAATAAGGATGCTGAAAGTTTAACTTTTAGGAGGGGTTCAGAAGTCAGCCAAGTTTGATAACTAGCCAGGGGGAACTTTAGCAGACATCAGCTCCGGCAGCTCTAAACCCCGCATCTCTACACCATGTCGATCGAAATCCTTTTGCCAGCTGGGCGTCCACGGTGAACTCAGCCTTGTCCGGAACTAAGATGAAGACAAATTAAATAGCTATATTATAATGCAAAGTATACAACATAACATGATATAAGTAGAAGCAGTATCAAAATTAGTAATATGAGATAGTTTAAAACAGGATAGAAAGGAAGAGAATTGAGTAGAATATAACATAACTTAATATCCCAGAGTATATCTGATATGATACGGTAATATATGACATGATGCAAAAGAATAGAACAGAGTATGTTAGAAATGGTATAATATACTTTGGAAGAACTTTATATACCAGAGTACGATCTAACAGAAAAGAACAGAGCTATGCCATATAGCAGTTTATGATACCTTTATAAAATCTAGTATAGTGCACCTCATGTGACATGTCTTGAAAGAAGGCACCGGACCCAACGATGCACCAAGCCCTGCACCATTCGGAGAAGACTCACAAGGGGGTCTGCTTACGACCACAGACTATTTGGAGGGTCAGGCGACTTAGTATCTGGTTATTTCAGGGACTTATAAGTACCAGAACCCCAATCAGGGTCACTTATAAGTCTACTTACTACCTACTTACTATAAGTCCCCCGACCCTCCAAGTATGCCACCGCGACGACGACGACCTAAGCGTACAACCATGAGCATCCTCGAGCACTACAGCGCAAGTTCCTAGACTCCCAGAAGGCCAAATAGTGCTGGGATTACCTATGTTGGGTGGTTGTCAAAATTAGGGTCCCTTTTTGGGTACCTTAAACATTAGGTGCCGTATTATATTAGTGACCCAAATAGGGACCATAATTTTGACAACCACCCATATATTACTCTTAGGGGTTGAGGCTATTGGGTTTCCAAGTTTTGGGATCTCAGACCTCAACACGGTTTAGCCTTAGGCCCTTTAGGCGTTGGGGAAGGTTCGAAAGCGTGCAGCCTGACACCCCAGCGCCCAAAACCCGAAACCTTCAAAGCTCTAATTCTGAATCACTGAAGTGCCGTAACGGAGCTGAAGCTTACAAAAAAAGAAAAAACACAACAATATTGAAATCGTCAAAGCACCCAAACCCTAAAGCCTAAAGGCCTGAAACACAGACTTGAAACTCTAAGCCCCAAAGCCTAAACCCTCAACCCTACAACAAACCCCTAAGGCAGAAACCCACCTCGGTGGTCGGATCGCTTCCTGTTGGCAGTGGAGGTTGTTTTTCTCCGATGTCGGACAGTTAACGGTTATCTGGTTGAGGATTTGGGTTATGGGTTTAGGGCGTGTTTCACACTTTTCTGTTTAGATAACGAGGGGTGTTAGGTCTGGCAGGGGGGTTCGGTTGTCGTGTCGTGATTCAGTTGTCCCCTTGTGGGATGTTTTAGGGTTGAGACGGCTTTACATGAAATTAGGTCTGCTGCAGTTATTAATGCTGAGGCTTCTTTGTAAGTTGGCATCAGAAATGGTGGTCGACCAAGCCTTCGCAGCCCGTATGATAGCACTAAAACTAAACCCTAAAGTAGCCAGCGCGGTCTCAGAGGAGGCATGTAAGCAACTCCATGGCCCACCTTTCGTCACAGACCGTCAGAGCCATGAATTGCTCCCCTTCGGGCGAAACCTCGTGCAGAGGTTGTCACCAAGGATTGCGATATTTCGTGCTGTGGTTGGGAAGATACGACCAGAAGTCAGGGCCGCGGGGAGCGTGTGAGATGGGTTGATTCTCAGAGCCACAGATTCTCTACAAAAACACAAATTCGAAGCCAGGAAACAGAGCAGCATTTAGGGAGGGGGACCGTGCCTTTGAATCGGTGAGGCGTTCATCCGGCTTAGACCGTGATCCCCACAGGGCCTCATGGTGCAGGATGGAGTTCGAATCAATGCCGACACCGGAAAAGATGGGAGTTTCCGAAAACAGGGGTAACCTACTTTGGGGTCCTTATAATAAGGATACTACTATTTAGGGTACTATATTAGGGTCCCCTCTTTTCGGAAACCCCCATATTGTGTAGAGCCCCATGGTGTTTGGGGCTTGATGCAGGATTGCTACTGCTGTCGAAGGGTTGCTGCTGTATATTTCGAGTGCGCCGACCTGAGCCCCCAGACAGTGAACCTGGACCATGACACTCCTACCTAGTAGTAGAGTGGGAAACTTGAACCTTTATGGGTAGTATAGTCCCTATATGATCCCTATATAACCACAAAGGTTAACAGGTTAACCTTTAGTTCCCCATGAATCCCGAGAAGTAGGGATTAAATATAGAAGCCTGAAGACTTTGTATTGTTATTCCCTCTCGGTCCCGTTACATATATCTATGTACTACACTGTAATTAAGCCCTATTCCCTGCCTTTTTGCATGCTCGGCTGTTTCGAGGCTTTTCTTCGATTTGCGGCGCCAGAGGCCTGTGCAAAGGGACATGTTTGTCTGGGGTTTAGAGTTGGGTTTAGGGTTTCTGGTCCAAATCAGGTGGGGCAGAGAGTGTCCCTGTATTTCCGTCTTAAGACCACCTAAGGCCATAAGGCCTCATCCCGACACTGTCAGCTATTTTCCGAAGCCGCCATGCTGAGAGAGCGCCTCATTTAACTCAGTAGGCCCCTGGCTTTTCCGGTTGGTTTCGAGGATGCCCTTAACCCTAAACTCCTAAACCGTAAACCCTAAGACTCCATGCAGTTTCCCAGCACCTAAACCCAAAGTTTCCGGATCTCAAGGTCTAGCTGCGCATGAAAGCCTCCATGTGGGAGTTTCCGAGAATTGGGGGGTACCTTATTTTGGGGTTCCTATAATGAGGATCCTACTGTTTAGGGTACTATATTTGGGTCCCCTATTTTCGGAAATACCCATGTGGTGGTTGCAGCACAAGGATTTGAGACGAGATATTAGGCTGAGGTGCACGTGCACCGCGTGGCTCTTGCGCACACGTTGGTGTTTTTTTAGGTTTACCCAGAGGCTCCAAAGTAGTTCCTTTTTGGGGTTCATATATAGAATCCTATAGGGTAATCCCGAAAAGGAACTACTATGGACCTCTGGGTAGCGGATCGGTTCAGGCTTCTCGCCAGAGACTCAAGCCTGCGACCTGCAGCCTCTTACGCGCAAAACCTAAGCCTGCTTGTTGCAAGCTTAACGAGCCCTCCTTTTTGCTGGAAACTTCGAGTATGTTTTGCTGTATTCATGACGTTTCCTGGGTAGTAGCTATACAGCCCACACCTGGTTCTCTTCAGAGTCATGACCATATAATATACTATACCAAACACTATATTACTATACCCTGGACGTCACTTTCATGGTATATTAATGGTGAGCAGGAGATCAGCAGCTCAGCTGGGGGGAAATGTTCAGCAGGGGTTTAGGGTTTCTAGGGCTGGTGTGGATCAACCGACGATGAGCCGAGCTGGATGCGAAGGTGTGGGCGAAGCAGCAACGACGCGATTGGGTGTATGAGGTTGTAGTTTACAGCTATACCTGTACCCTAAACCTTAAGCCCCAAACCCTAAAACTGTGTAGAGGCTTTACATAAGAAGTCGGACCCGGGGCTCCAGGCTGGGGATAGGTGCTGTGGGGATGGATATTAACTAGGTGGTGCCTGGCTAACACCGAACAACACGTTAAACGCTAAAGGCTACACTGCAGCCCCAAGCCCTCTTAACCTCAAACTTTCTGCTTCAAAAAGGCTTTAAAGTCCATGCAAGCCTGACCTTCGAACAGACCCTTTAAGGTTATCGGGATGCCTACAACGTGGGATCTTTGGATGCTTGAGTTTGGGGGATCTGTGGTGCCTTCACATCCAGACCCTACTCTACCTTGCAATGGAGACCCCCAGCCCTGAAAAGACCTTGAGCCCAGCTTCTACCGAGGGTGAAGCAACCCCGAAAAGCAAAACCCAAGGCTTTAAATTAGACCCCGCCTGCATGCTTAAAGCCTTAACCCCAAGTACTGACCTCTTAAACTCTCCTGCCCTCATAAATCCATCATAAAGAACGGTAGCAATAGATGGCAAGAGCCACAGCAGTACCGGGTCTAGTAGTTCTAGCGGTAGTTTGAATCGTTGCATTCCTTGCGTGCGTTTGCGTACCCGACAGCCTAAACACCTTCCCTGTGAACCCCATATTCTGGAACATGAAACGAGACCCTACGACCCTAAAGCCCGAAACCTCTAACCCTGCCTAAAGCCCGAAACCTCTAACCCTGTAGACCTAAACCCTAGAAGCACACAAAAGCCCCGTTTTGAGAGACCGATTCGAGGAGGCGAGTCGCGCACGTGTGGGCCTTAATTGGATGTAGGGTCTAAGGTTTACCTTACACCCTAAACTTGGGTGAAAAAGGGGCTCAAAAAAAAAACAAAAATTGGGACTGAAACGTTTGGGTCGCGGGGTTTGGTTCTCCATCCCAAACCTGCCTATGGAACTGAGTTACTGGGGCTCGGGGCTTGCCTTGGCATTGCAGGTTTTGGGTTTGAGACTCCACTACAGTCTCCTTAGGAATGAATATTTTTTGTTCATATAAAACCCAAGAGAATATATTAAACATATTTTTTACTATGGTTCTAGAATATTAAAACTATTACTGTTATTATGGTTCTAAGGGGGGGGGTAGAGTCCAGGAATTCGGGTTGGGGTCCAGGGGATGGGGGTTCACCGAGGTTTTAAGGATTTGGGGTTCAGTCTCAGGCCCTTGGGCTCTGGCTGTTGCATTCAGTTCCTGGTACTTACGGCTTGGGGTTTAGACTTCAAGTGCCTCAAAGGGGTTGAGGGTTTAGGGATTAGGGTTTAGGGGTTTAGGGGTTAAGGTGGGATGAAGATAGGTTGGATTAAGAGTTGTTCTGGTCCCTTCAAAGGATATCCACTGCACGAGCATATGGGGGTTCTTCCACTCAGGATCCCCTAAACCCGAAACCCTAAACCCGTAAAGCCCTAAACCTAAACCCCAAACCCCTAAACCCCTAAATCCGAAGCCCTAACACCCTAAAACCCTAAAGCCCCAAACCCTAAAGCCCCAAAGCCAAAGCACCCAATGCTTGGGCCACAGAGCCTTTATAAAACAAGTAGACACTTGGGGTGGGCGGGGGAGATCTGGAGGTTCAACATAGGGGCCATAATCGTCACCTATACTTGTTTTTTTTTTTTTTTTTTTTTTTTTTTTTGGGGGGGGGTCCTTTTATGGTTATAGTAGCGAATGTACTCCAAAACCTTATTCTGACTACTAAGGCCCCTATATTAGATACTTGGGGTGAGGTTGACGCTCGCGCGGGATAACTATCCCCTACTTGTGGTCCCTGTGAATTGGGCACCTAGGAAACGAATTCCATAGTAGAGGGCCTGTACTAAACCCTAGAAACCCCTAAGCGCCTAAACCCTAAAGCCTAAAGCCCAATATGCTGTAAATTACGTAGTTCTCTAAATGAGGGTCCCCTTTAGGGTTCTTGTATAAGGGTGTGGTACTATTCTGTGGACCTAAACAAGCACACTAACTTAGATAACTATCCAAATCCCTAAGCTCTAAAGCGCCTCCACAAAGCTCTATAACCCAATGAGCCCTGAGTCCATAAGCCCTACAGCCCCAAGCGCGGAATCCCTAAACTCAAAAAGCCTTGAAACCTCAGCTTTTACCCTTGATAAACCCTAAAACCCTAAACCCCTAAACCCTGAAGCCTAAACCCTACACCCCTAAACCCCTAAACCCCTAAACCCCTAAACCCCTAAACCCCTAACCCTGAACCCTAAAGCAGGCACTGCCATCAACCTAGGCGACTTGAGGCCGCTTGTCTTGCACTTCTCTGGGTGTGAACCAGGCTTTCGGGGTTTAGGGTTTATAAGGTTTCCTTTCAAGGTTCCTAGAAGGATTACTATACGAGATCCGTAAGGGTACTATGATGGGTTTAAAGCTTGAGGCTTAAGGTGTAGGGCGTAGAGTTTACGGTTTAGGGTTTAAGGGTTTAGGATTCTGGGCTTCGGGTTTTGAGGTGACGATTCAGGGTCCCTAAACCCTAAACTCAGGACCTGGCTTGTAGCCTTGTGGGGTTCAGCTCTTTAGGGTTTTAGGGCCTGGGCTAGTTATTGTCTTTGTTAAGGAAATCATGTCACGAGGAAACAACAAATGCGATGACCTTCCAAACTTAAGTGGGGAGTTGAGGTGTGTGAGTTGTGCCGGTGGCTTTCTGTTGTAGGACCGTGCGAAAACCTGCTCAATTTGTGTGCATGTGTGTCACCCTTATAAACTGGAAGTAACATGAGTCAAGCTCTACTGAGTAGGAAGTACTTTGCAACTTGGGTGGCTGGGACGGGTCTCTGCGTGCGGTGCAAGTAGCGCGAGTAGAAGGGGTGTGCCCGTAACCAGAGCCGGAAAGCGTAAGCCCTAAACCCCAGATGCCGAACCCTTCTGCCTTTGAAAACTAAGTGGAAACCAAGTTTACCGAGCGCAAACACCATCAACTGCAATTGCCTGGGCCTTCAACACTGGAAATGTAAAAGGTGGAATCCTGAACAGAGCGCAAACCGTAAATTCGAATACTCCCGAGCACCCTATAGCAGAAGCCAGAAAGTTGGAACATTAGTATCCTCATGCCCTTAAGGTTTAAGTATCAGACTTATCCTCCCAAACCCATGTTGCAGCTTTCTGTGGTTCACAAAAACCCTAAACCCTAAGCCCCTAAACCCTAAAACCCCTATAGAGCCCTCCAGCCTTACGGCCCTACATCAGGCTGGGTGGTCAACGCCCGGTCGTAGCCGGCTGGGCTGGGAGCTCTTTGGAGCCCTGGTTTAGGGTTTTAGGGTACAGGGTTTAGTGTTTAGGGGTCAGGGTTTAGGGTTCAGGGTTTAGGGCAAAAGTTTAGGGTTCAGGGTTTAGGATTTAGGGTTTAGGTTTCAGGCTTTAGGGTTCAGGGTTTAGGGTTTAGCCTGGTTTGGGCTAGTTCTTCCAGGTTCAGGCAAATCTTAAGCCCTAGGGGCACGAACATACGATGTTTTGCTGGCTTCGGCATGATTCGGGATTCGGGCTCCGATTGTGGCACGATCCGATTGAGTGGTGTGGCATGCATGTAGCTTAGTTAGCTTCTTCTGCATGCCAGTAGCTCAACTTGAGGTTGTAGGAGAGCCCAGAAACAGCGACACGTGAACCTCAAAGGCCTTGTTAAATGCCATCAACCCTAAACCCTAAACCCTTGTAATCTTTCTCGCGCGTGAATGTGTAGTCTTTCTCCCATGGCGATGACGGACATGGCCTCAAGGAAAAGCAGGGTCAGCATTTTACGCGCCCCGACGAGGATGAGGACGGGCGCAAAGACGGCGGCCTGTCGCCAATTTCGGAGAACAGCCATCCCGAAATGGTGGAAATTGCGGCCACGGTCAAAAATGCCGAGTTGCAGAGCATGCCGCTGGACCAGCAGCAATGCATGCCAACCTCGCGGCTGCAACTTCGGTTTGGCCTCATCACTGTAGCAGTATTGCTTTTTGAGTTTTCAGGCTCGTAACTCCCTACTTATAGCTACCCACTAACCTCCGAGTGGTAATAATAATTATCGTGCCCCTAAACCCTAACCCCTAACCCCTAAACCGTCAATCTGCACGAACACTTCTCATACCCCCCTGGAACTTTACGGACCCATGGCAAGACCCTTCCAAATCATGTAGGGACCGTATTAAATTCCTATACTGTTTTGGAGGTTCCGTGTTGTAAATATAGCATAATATACCCCAAAACCCTTTTCTAATTATTAAGGTCCCTATTTCAATCACAGCCCCGCTAAACCCTAAACCCCTGAACTCTAAACCCTAAACCCCTAAACCCCTAGACCCCTAAACCCCTAAATCCCTAAACCCTAAACCTTAAACCCCTAAGCATCTAAACTCTCAACCCTTCCAACAGACCGCCTCAAAAGCCTCGCGAGACGCCGTTGCTTATTACTATCGCGGTCACACAGCAAAGACGCCCTCATGGAAACTGCAAAGCTTATCAAGACAACCCGATGCATGAAACCTTAAGCCCCTTAAGCCCTAAACACCCCTGAACCCTAAACCCCTAACCCTACACCCTAAAGCATCCTAAACCCCTATGTAAACCCTGAACTCTGAATACCCAAAACTCTCAAACCCCTAAACCCTTAAAGCCTTAAAACCCTAGAAGATGAGGCCCGACGTGATCGCTGGCTGAGCTAGGTGGCATGGGCGGGAGAAGAGAAAAGCACGCTTTGGGGCCTTAGGTGGGGTTTAGGGGTTTAGGGTTTGGGGTGTAAGGTATAGTCAGGTCTAGTTTAGGGTTTAGTTTAGAGTCTAGGGTTTAGGGTTATTCTCATCGTAACTATGGCTTGCTCTTTGGGGTTTTAGCGCCAAAATCAACACCGTGGCAATGCTAAGCTTCACCATCATAATGTCAAGGATGGTGATCAACATGGCGATGGCGATCATGATGGACTGAGGACGACGATCACGAGGAGAATGACGGGTAGAATTAGAATCATTGGTGACGTTGCTGCTGCTGATGTCATCGGTGCTTTGACGAGTTTATGTCGCTCGCCAAATTGCATCGTCGTGTTCGACCTTGCATTCCATGGAGTGCTCCGCCTTGAAACTGGTGAGATCTCGGATGTTTCACGCCTTGTTGTGGTTCCAAACTAGATACAAAATCCCTGTGTCAGTCGTGGGGCTTCCAGAAGCCCTAAGACCGTACATCCGAAAACGGTCAAGATCCCAAACCCTCGGTAATTGCCTTGACCAGCGCCCCTGACCTAAAGAACGCGAATAGGGGCCCTTAAGCCTTAAAAGAACCCGAATAAAGACCCTGACATTGGACATAAGCCCATTCTTGACCTGCTGCCGCCAAGACGCAGATTTCCTCAAGGGAGTGCTGCGGAAACCTGAAGTGCACACATCACAACACCAGGTTCGGGGGCTTGGGGTATGAGCCGTGAACAACCCCGAAGTTTCCATCGCAAGCCATGCAGGTCCCAAACCTTAATTCCAACACCGGACGTTCATAGCCCCACACCATACAGCCTCTCAGACCTACACTTTCTGCCCCAAATCCTGAGGCCAAAGCCCCAAACAGAATTCCCCAAGCTCAAGAATTATGCCGGTCTCAGCAAATGAGCCCTGACCAAGGCTGAATATCAAACCTTAGACCCAAAAACCCTAGATTCTGAACCCTATAAACTTGACAGATTCCTTATAAAGCCCTTATGGATCCCTCTAAAGGAGCCCCTACAGATCCCCTTAAAGGCCCTAAACCCCTAAACCCTAATCCGAGTCCGAGCAACTCGGCGTCTCTTTGCGGGGATGGGGGCGAGAGCTTGGCGCTGCCCGGCGATGCGGCTTTCTCGGCTCTGACGGCCGGTTGTACCCGGGGAAATATAGGGGCCTTAATGGTTAGAATAGGCTTCCTTTAAAAGGGTTCCCTTAAAGGGGTCTATAAGGGACGTAGGGGTACTATGACTTTGGGGCCTTAGTATTTTTCTAATGACCCTTTCATGGAACCTTTATGGTCCTGAATAGTGGGGTATTTGGGTATATTACAGGGTAGTTGGGGGGTCTAGGTAGACGATCTGTTTAACGGAGAAGTGTTCTACGATGCTGTAGTGTTTGAGAGGGTAGTGAGGGGTTTGATTGCGTTCAAGCGGATTCAATGGCTTTTGAAGGGTTGCCTTGTTCGTTTACTGGTTTGGGGGTTTGGCCTTTGGGTTTTGCTTCTTTGGGATGCCGGTACTGGATCCGACCTCTATGGCCCAACCCTCCACGCTATCCACGCCCCAGCATGGGAGTGCAACGTCGGTGATGTGAAGCGCCCCTTATAATGGCCTTATACCTATAGTCTCCATTCTAGTTCCTTTTTTTGGTTACCCAAAAACTATATTATAGGATCCTAAAACCACTTAGCCAAATAAAAAGGAATTTCAATGGAGAATGGAGACAATAGGTAGTCTCTGAAATAATCGTACTGTAATATACCCCCAAATATGAGGTGTTTGGGTCGGCCCCTATAGTGCCCCCAACCGGTGAGACGACGGGTACGATCATTCAACTATCAGTCCCAACTCTCAAACTGCGGTTTAGGTCTTATTCTTCTTACACGCTGGTTAAGGAAGCTCAACAATTTCCTGAAAGCCCGAACCTTCAAGTTTAGGGTTTATGAATGGATGCTGCTGCGCTTCAGAGATTTCCAATCCCAACCCCCATTGCCTAATCCCCTGACCTTAACCCCTAAATCCTAATCCTTAAGCCCTACACCGTAGTGTTTGACTGGAAGCTTTTTGCTTCCGGGCCGTGGCTTGAACTGCACCAGGGTCCGGAGTGTAAGTAGTCCCGAAACTGAGTTTAGGCTTTGGAGGTTAGGGTTTAGGGTTTCCTAGTAGGCGAGTAGGTAGCCTTTAACTTTGTTGGGCTGGTATAATCCCTATATAACCCCTATATAATCAAAAAGGTTAGCCTTTAGTTTCCCATGATACCCGACAAGCAGGGTTTAGGGTGGAGGTTAGCGTCCAGGGCTGGGGTCTGTACTAGTTTCTGATTACGGGGGCGTTCGGCTTGATGGGTTGGGACTTCAGTATTCGGGACTGTAGAACTCCAGGGGCTGAGGGGCACGGCACACAGTTTTGGGCGGGTAGGCTTCACTTACGTTGGGTTAGTAGGGAATGGAGGAATGGGGTACAATTATAACTACTATTACTACCCTTCGTCCATTCCCTACTAACCAAAGGTAAGTTTAGGGTGGCTTGGTTTGGAGTGAAGCGTTCGGGGGGTTGGTGGGGGCTCTCCTGGATGAAATAGACTCGTGCAATGTACTGATAGACCCTAGTACCTTTACCTCGCAGGACCTACTTCGGTAGGAACAAATTTGCCATATGGGAGTTTCCAAAAATTAGGGGTACCTTATTTGAGGTCCTTATAATAAGGATCCTACTATTTACGGTACTATATTAGGGTCCCCTATTTTTGGAATCTCCCATATCAGGTTTGTGTTTGCCAAATAGGAGAAGGTAGTGGAGGTCATCAGGGCAGTTCAAGGTAAGCTCTGAGCATGACTTGTCTTCCGAAGCCGTCCAGTTCTCTGATACGCGTGAGAGGCGTCTCTGGTGGCCATGACCGACTATGCCCTGGGTTACTCAGGCCGATCGGGCAGCACTGGTTGGGAGGTTTGGTGCCCTGGGGTCGGCTACCCAGAGACTCCAATATCCCTTAATTAAGGAATATACCTTAAGTTATAGTAGGATCCTTAATATGGTTTTAGGTATATTCCTTGATTAAAGGATATTGGAGTCTCTGGGTACCGACGGCCCATCATAGAGGTTCTTGGGAGCATTCCAGATTCGGATAAGACTCGAAAAGAAAGCACAAGACGGGCCACATGCTGAAGTCGCTGCGTTGATGGGTTTCTTGCTAGACTGAGACTCGCTGTCGTTTGTTGCTTGCGCCACCCTTGTCAGGGAAAGCACACAAAGAGGAGACTATGGCAAGATGCTTTTCATAAAGCGTTAGGCTTCAGGTTTATAGTGTTTTCGGAGTTCAGAGTAAAAGGGGCTCAAGCACAGACGTGGTGTGCTAAAATGTTCAGGCTCTGGGTTGTTCGTTCCATGAGTGGTGTAGAGTGCACGGAGCACCCTCGATCCTATACAGGATCCCCCATAATTTGCGGCCTCCCTGCACAAGACATTCTCAAAACCCTATTATACCACCCTCATAAAACTCAAACCCTACACGTAGTCGGAATGCGGATAGTATTCGTGAATATGATTTCCTGCACTTTTGGAGCGGTTCGATCTGGTACTGGTATTTGCAATGCTTATATTGTTTTGCGGCTCTTGTGTTTTTGGAGTGTTGTCTTCAGGGCTTGAGGGTTTGCAATTGTCCAGTTTCTTTTGCTCTTCATTACTGGACGGTTTGAGCTTCCTGCTCCTTCTTTACGAAGTTTGCTGCAGGTCGGCTGGGACTTGTCATTCAGTCCGTCGTTTCCCTGCTTGCTGCTTAGAGCTTCCTTGCGCCACGGGGGGGGTGGTCCGCCTCGGTGAACGGTGTTCGTGGACCACCACCACCCCCCGCCACCACCACCACCACCACCGCCGCCACCACCACCACCACCACCACCCCCACCACCACCACCACCACCACCACCACCAGGTTTCCTGATGCAATGCAGATGAAGGTGATGATGATCATGATCGTAGTGGTGTGATGATGATGATGATGGTTGTCAACGACGTGCGACGATAGAAATCGACAAATAGACTATGAAAGCCCTAACCCACAAACACTGATTCATGGCTAAGTTGTGAAGAACCCACGCTTGCCGACATTTTCGACATGTGCCGCTGCGTCATCGACATGTTTTCACTCAAAGCATTTGCAAGTATTAACCAATCACGCCATGTGGGAGTTTCCGAAAATCGGGGACCCTAGTATAGTACCCTAACAAGTAGGATCCTTATCGTAAGGACCAAAAAGTAAGGGACCCCAATTTTCGGAAACTCCCATGTAGTTAGGCTCTCGGAGCTTACTTGGAGGAACATGGGTAGTAATAAGTTAGGGTTATAAGCAGGATAACTATGGTTATAACCTATACTAGGGGACTTATAACCCCACCTTTGACTGCCCATGAACCTCCAAGTACCGTCAAAGCACACTGTCCAGGTGCCTCCGCTGCTGGCGCGCTTCTTTCCTTTCTGCTGACGCTTTCTGCTTTTCTCGTCCGAGCCCTGATCATGGCGTGCATTGAGAAGGGGGCTGTAGGGCAGTATACTATACCAGAGTTTGGACATCGTGGAGCAATTCTGAAGAACAGCAGTTGCATGGGTCTTATGCATCTAAGCTCTAGTCAGCTGCAAGAATATCCCGTTACCTCGTTACCGTCCTGACACCATCATTCTGCATTACACCCTAGAAGTTGTTAAGTCCCTAAACCCTAAACCCTAAGAACACAATGGGACCAACTCTCCTGGCCCCCAGGGTCTTTCGTCGACGGTTACCTGAGGCGGAAAAAGGAGTTCAAAAAAAAAAAAACCCTAAACCCTAAATTCACGCCGCCTCTCCATGACTCCCGCATTCCAGAATCAGAGCTGCCTCGCTCGCTTGATGTTTACCTTCCGATGTGGATGTAGGGGCTACCGAGAGCTGAAGAGAGCATGGGACCGCCTGGTGGGCCAAATAGGGTTTAGGGTTTAAGGGTTTAGGGTTGAGGGTTCAGGGTTTAGGGGACAACCTTTAGGACGAAATGAACCCTACAAGGGTTTAAGGTTCATATACCATAGGGATTCATAGTATATGGGTATACGGCCCAAACTTTTACGGGTCATTTGGTCCTTCAGGTAGTGGCATTCAGGGTGTAGGGTTTAGGTTGCAGGCTTTCGGGCTCATGGCTTTAGGGGATGGAAGTCAGTCCAGATGTAGGAGCACCGTTTTTGTTCTTGCTCACATGCTTTTCTGGACTTCATATTGGCGAATCTGTCTTGAACCTGGTATGCCTGGTATGCCGCATGCAACCTGCGCGCCCGGAGGTATACTATCAGTATGAATCTACAAAGCCATGTTTACCGTGGGTGTCTTTACATGTGCGTGTATATATATATATATATGTGCATATATATAGAGAGAGAGAGAGAGAGAGAGAGAGAGAGAGAGAGAGATTCTGTCAGCAGTATGCAGGAAGCTTAAGTGTACGGGTAGTGTTTGACATGACAAGACTCACCCCACATCGCAACTTCATGCGGCCCGCGCATGACACGCTTCTCAAAAAGTCCGAGATCATCACGAGAAGCTAGCCTCGCGATCGAATTTTAGGGCTGAGGGTTTCTCTGTCGCGGATGGTTGCCCTCTTGGAGTATGAGATGAACCGCAAATGCCCCTGATGGAGTTGGGGCCACGCTGCTTCCCGGGCTCCTCATCGCTGAAGCAATAACAAAACCAACCCGAACTGAAGCGAACTCACAACCCGCGACAGTAAACCCTAAAAGCCCCACACTCCTAGCCCCTTGAAGCCATGCGCAGGTTCTTGCCCAGATCAAAGCAACAGCCTCCCGAAAACTTCCAACAAACTTAAAAAAAGGATCTTAAGAACCGTAGAACCCCATGGAGCCTGAAAACTAAACCCCGAAACCCTGGACCTTGTAAAACGCCGGAGTCAAAAAACATTACCTTCAACCCTAATATTACGAATAATTAAACGAAAAATGAAGTAAGGACCGCGCCATAAACCTTAGACCCCATACGTCCTGTACTACACTACAATATCTTATGACCCCATACAAGCTTGCAAAAACAATAACCCAGAGCCTCCAAAACCCCTAGGGGTTTTGGAGGCTCTGGGAACCTTTCTTGAAACCTGTCGAGGTGCCCTGGTGGACCGCCACGGAGCCTGCCGAGCTGGCCCCCATCGTCACCGAGGCTCTCGTGGTAGTAGCGGACGACGACGACAACGACTACTAGAACAACAAATACTACTGCTACTACGACGACTACTACGGTACTACGACTACTACTACGACTACTACCACGATGAGGACTACTACTACTACTACTACTACTACTACTACTACTACTACTACTACTACTACTACTACTACTACTACTACTACTACTACTACTACTACTACACTCGCTCGTAGGAGGACTTGTGTTTGTCATGCGTTTCAAGCAGAACGCAATCTTCAGCTTTGAGCACCCTTACGGCATTTTCGGCTGCCACGCAAGGTTGAATGTGCAAAAGACGGCGCGTTTAGGCTCATGATCATGAAGTGCCGAAAGTAGGGGCAGGGCCAACAAAAACCTGCATTAGGCAGCTGCGCGTGTCAGAAACCACGAAGTAGTTGTTGATTGCTTGGTATGTTTCTTTTGCTGCGGGCGTTTTACGCAACAGCAAAGCACTACGTGCACAGTATGCTGTACAAAGAGACAAAAGCGCTGTAAATACCAGTGTTGTGGTCATGCTTGAGACCCTAAGCCGTATAAGCTGGACAAGCCCAAAAGCCTAGACCCCTGCGCCCTTACAAAACCAACCTACACCCGAACATTTGCAGGTTTCCTTGTGGACTTCGAACACCCGCTGGACATTGCGTAAAGATGGCGGCTCGCCTGGCCTGCAGCCAGTGCTGAATGCTCTATAAACATGAACATGCTCTATAGACGTGAATAAGGAGACCCTTCTTGAATGCCCTTGCGCATCTTCAGACGCCTATAATAGATAGTCTGTACCTGACACCCTCAACTTCAACAAATCATGAACTCTCCGCACGGTAGGTGGAGTTTATTGGATTGGAGCTTCAAGTTCGGGTATCTATGGTTTGGCTTTACAGACCTGCCAACCTAGCACGGTTAACGGCCAAAGACTGAATCTCTAAGCCCCTCACTCACCCTAAACCCTGAAACCCTAAAGCCGTAAAAACAACAACCCTAGCTGACCTTGAGACTCAGAAGCCTGAAAGTGGCGCAGTAGACATGGAGTGAAGGTCCTTCCAGATGCGAGCAATGAGTCCGGATGGCGCAGCTACTTACTTTAGAGCCCTAGATGGGGAGTTTTGCACGGAAGGCTTCTGAATTATGAAGGCCATGTCAAACGTAAAACCCTAGACTAAAACAGCCCCGAACCAGATTGTCCAAGTGCACGCTATGTCCGCCGCTTTGTGTCGGCCACAGGTGGGCGGCTTGCTCCTTCTTCGTGTGAGGGTTGGGGCGTTTAAAGGGGCTTGGGGCCTGGGGATACGGCCAGCCAGCAAAAAACTGGACAAGGACCCCAAATATCTTACCTTTCTAAGGACTTATATATAAAGAAAACATAATGGAGCCCCAGAAAAAGTTCTTAGGGTCCAGCGAAGCCCTAAACCAAGTTTGAAACTGAAGACCCAGACCCAAGCCTTAGCTCAACCTCAAAGCCAGGACAGAAGGGCGATTCAGGAACCCCAACTACTAATATTACTAATACCATCACTAATGCTATTACAGATACTATCACTAATACTATTACCATTATTATGATTATGAATATTACTACTATTATTACCCCAACAGCCCCAAATTCACACCCAGAAATCCGAAAAGCGAACTCTTGGGTTTGGCGAAGTCCTGCACCCGAAGCCGTGTCGTCCGCCATGGGCTGCGTCGCTGTAAATGCTGCACCCGTGGAGACCACGACAACGAAGAAGAAAGAGAGGTCAGCGAAGCACACCTTCGATTACGACCTCACCGCAGGCGTGGGTTCACGTTTGAGGGAGTAGGGGCGGAAGCTTGAGCCGAGGCTCAGTCGTCATGAGATGCCTTTCTTGAGAGAAGATACAACCCTGAGTGTTGCAAGTGGGCTGTCTTGGGGTTGTCCCTATGATAATCCCTTCTCAGGCAAGGGCTCCCTTGCCCCAAAGCTCCACACCCTAAACTCCAAACCGCGCACCCTCTACCCTAAGCCCTTAGTTTAGGGGTCTGCATGCATGTACGTTTGAAGACTTATGCTGCATGCTTGCTCCAAAGGCACACTTTCGTTTGGCAAGGCCCTAATTAAACCCTGAAACCCTGCATCGGCATTGAAACCCTAAGCCCCAAACCAGAAACCCAGCCGTAGAGAAAAGAGACATATAAAGATAGAAGTTTAAGAGAAGTGCGAGGTCCATAAGACAGCCAGCCTAGTTCAGTCTGCGAACGTCCTACAAGAGGTATCATCGTTGAAGAGATGCTCCTATGAACTATCAACATAACAATTTCACAACCTAAACCCTCCATCCTCGAAGCCTGAAATGCTAAAGTCTTTGGAACTGCATTGCTAGCTTGTTAGTATCATTCGGATAAAACTCTGAGGGGTATTGCAATCACTGTTTTCAGTTTGGTTAGAAGTAAGAAACACCCAAACCATGAAGCCTGGAATAGTTATGGGTTCAGATATCTGATTGTCATCTGGGTGATTGTCTAAAAGAGGGTACCTTATGAGGTCCTAACATAGCACGGCACCCTTGCAAAAAGGACCTTACAAGGGACCCTAATTCAGAGAACTACCCATCAACTCTCCCAAGTACTAACCTGGAGTTACAACCCGAGACCCCCCCCCTAAACCCCAAACCTTACAGTAGAAGCCAGAAAGTTGGAATATCATTATCGTAACCCCTTTAAGGTAGATTATAGGGGATCCTACCATTAATCCATATTCCAACTTTCGGGAGTCCCTTTAAACCGAAAAGATTAGTAGGTCCTTCTGACTTCGAGCCCCTATCATCTCGTGGAACCCAAAAGATCCCTCATGGAGCTCTTGTAGAGCCCGTAATTCTTGAGTATCAAGTACCCAATTACTTGCTAGCCGAGTAGGCAACCTTTATCTGTTTGGGGGTGTATATATATATATATATATATGTATATAATCCCACCGTACTTGAGAGGGTTAACCTTTTTTGGGGCTAGGGTACTCAGCCCCTAAGATTATTAGGGTTTTCGCACGCTTTGGGGGTCTCTAGAGCCTAAACCCGAAACCCTAAACCCAAACCTTGGGGTTCCTATAGAGCTTACACCCTAAACCTTCAAGCCCTAAAAGAGCAGGTATCATCAAGGAAGAGATGCTACATGGGGAGAAGGGGAGTCCGCCAGCAATATCCTCTTGGGACCTGAGGGCACCCGCCGCTGAGTTTAGGGTTTAGGGTATTGGGTTTGAAGTAGTTAGGATTTAGGGTTTAGGATACGGATTCTGTTTCTTTTAAGGGATCTATGGGGTTGCTTTGAGGGCTCCTTTTGAGGGGTTGAGGGTTCCTATGACTTATAATACGACTCCTTTCTGGGTTCCTACAAGGGCTTCGGCTTTTCGGCTTCGCGGTTCGGGTTTTGAGCTTGAGGTTTGGAGCCTTTTGCAGGTTTGAGGGTCAGTTTTTCGAAATATGATATATGTTTGATAATTCTATAAATAGAGGATTTCTATTTCATTCGAATACAATATCAATAATTCTTCGGGGGGTGGAGGAGCAGGATTTAGCATTTTTTTCCTTGAGGCCGGGGGGGGTCCTTTTGGGCTTAACTGTTAAGAGTGTACCCTGGACCTTCTGCCGTAGCCTTGGGTGTGAGGTCTCGAAAGGCGTATGAGATCCCCACAAGACTACGAAGCAAGTCCAGTCCATGTGAAACAGAAGTTTAGGGTGGAGGGTTTGGGGTTCAGGGTTTGGGGTTAAGCGTTTAGGGTTAAGAGTTTAGGGCCATGGAAAATAAAAGATTATAGCCACAAGTTACAACAACCCCAAAGCCCGAAACTGCAAGAATGCTACAGCCCGAAACCTCAATATGGCCTCAATCTTTCAGGCCTTCTAAACCGCAAGGGTTTCCACCTAAAGCCTGATGCACCAACCCTGAATAAGCAGGATTCATAAGCCCCCTTGTTTGCTTGAGAATTATATACTGCAACACATCCCAGAACTCTTGTTTACATGCTCATGCTTTTTTTGCCACCAGGTAGATCCTTCGGATCGCAATCGCATCATGCCGCCAACGCGGAGAACTCATGAGGTGCTCTTAGGGTCTAGGGCTTAGGGTTTAGGGTTTAGGGCTTACCCATAGGCTCCATAGTAGTTCTTTTTGGGGGTTACCTTATAATAATAGGACTCTAATGAACCCCAAAACGGAACTACTAAGGAGCCTCTGGGTAGGGTTTAGGGTTTAGGGTAAACGGCTTGCAGGATTCACGGGGGCGAGCTTCAGAGCGTTCCCAGGCAGCCCGAAAGCGATTTGTTCAGAGGGCAGTACGTAGACATGAGAACGACAGCCATGGGTCTTGCGGTTGATCCCTGGCCCTCAACTTTCACCCCAGACTATCCAAAGACAAAGCTTCTGATTCATAGATCCAAGACCCGCATAAAGAAACTCTGACCCTAAACCCTGAAATTCCGATAAACCCTCTAAACCCTAAACCCTAAACGCTATAAATCCCTCATAGAGCCCTTATGGATCTAACCCTGAAAACCCGATAGACCCTATGAGCCCCAAACCTAAAGCCTAAAACCCTAAACCCCTAAACCCTAAACTCTAAACCCCAGGCACATCTTCGTAGCCTGGACGACTTTCTGCATCGCATAGAGTCGGCCCCGGAGACCTTGTGGCCGGGATGACATGGAAAAGCTTTCAGAGTTTGGGGTTTAGGGTTTTAGGGTTTATGCTTTAGAGTTCAGGGTTTATGGTTTAGGGTTCCTTTCAGGTTCCGTTAAGGGTATGGGGTTTAGGGTTCAGGGTTTATGGTTTAGGGTTTAGGGTTTGGGGTTTAGGGTTTTAGGGTTTTAGGGTTTTAGGGTTTAGGGTTTAGGGTTTTAGGGTTTAGGGTTTAGGGTTTTAGGGTTTAGGGTTTAGGGTTCAGGGTTTATGGTTGAGGGTCCTGGGTTTAGGGTTTAGGGTCCTGGGTTTAGGGTTTAGGGTTCCTTTTATCCACAGAAAGGGCTACCATGGGGCCTGCGTTTGGGACACATCACGTTTCGCGGTTTCGCAGCGATTTGTTTCACATCATCTTGCTATCCTATGCTTGTATAAACAGTTCTGGGTTATTTACTGTATTGTTCGTACTTGTAGACATTTATGTCGCTTATCAATAATGTTGTTGTTTATAAGCAGGGCCTGTGTTTATAAACAGTGTCTGTGTTTATAAGCATGGCTTGTGTTTATAACCAGGGCTGGCGTTTACAAACTAAGATGAAAGAGGGGGGGGGGGGGGGGGGCTGAGGGTTTGGGGCTGACATGTTGAGACCTGTGTGAGCAAAACTGGGTCTATTTAGAAGCTGCTGTACTGTGTTTCCAATAGGGTTACATGTCATAAACTGTAATTAAAATCAAAAAGCAGCGCTTCTAAATAGACCCACGTGCCGGTGATGAAGTGAATGTTTGAATAATTTAAATCCCCGGCCATTTAAATTATTTAAATTATTTAAATTATCTGGCTTGTCGCGGCACCCGGCCACCCGGCGATTTAAATTATTTAAATTATTTAAATTATTTAAATTAATTGAATTATTTTGGCAAGCAACAATTCAAATAATTTAAATAATTCAATCAACCGGCCATTTAATTTATTTAAATTATTTGAATTGTTGCTTGCCGAAATAATTCAAATAATTCAAATAAATTAAATAATTTAAATAATTTAAATAATTTAAATCGCCGGGTGGCCGGGTGTCGCGACAATCCAGAAAATTCAAATAATTTAAATAATTTAAATCCCCGGCCATTTAAATTATTTAAATTATTTAAATTATCTGGCTTGTCGCGACACCCGGCCACCCGGCGATTTAAATTATTTAAACTATTTAAATTATTTAAATTATTTGAATTAATTGAATTATTTCGGCAAGCAGCAATTAAAATAATTTAAATAAATTAAATGGCCGGTTGATTGAATTATTTAAATTATTTAAATTATCTGGCTTGCCGCGACACCCGGCCACCCGGCTATTTAAATTATTTAAATTATTTAAATTATTTAAATTATTTGAATTATTTCGGCAAGCAACAATTCAAATAATTTAAATAATTCAATCAACCGGCCATTTAATTTATTTAAATTATTTGACTTGTTGCTTGCCGAAATAATTCAAATAATTTAAATAGTTTAAATAATGTAAATAATTTAAATAATTTAAATCGCCGGGTGGCCGGGTGTCGCGACAAGCCAGATAATTCAAATAATTTAAATGGCCGGGGATATAAATTATTTAAATTATTTGAATTATCTGGCCTGTCGCGACACCCGGCCACCCGGCGATTTAAATTATTTTATTTAATTATTTAAATTATTTAAAATTATTTGAACTATTTCGGCAAGCAACAATTCAAATAATTTAAATAGTTCAATCCACGGGCCATTTAAATTATTTAAATTATTTGTATTGCTGCTTGCCGAAATAATTCAATTAATTTAAATAATTTAAATCGCCGGGTGGCCGGGTGTCGCGACAAGCCAGATAATTTAAATAATATAAATAATTTAAATGGCCGGGGATATAAATTATTTAAATTATTTGAATTATCTGGCCTGTCGCGACACCCGGCCACCCGGCGATTTAAATTATTTAAATTATTTAAATTAATTGAATTATTTCGGCAAGCAACAATACAAATAATTTAAATAATTTAAATGGCCCGTGGATTGAACTATTTAAATTATTTGAATTGTTGCTTGCCGAAATAATTCAAATAATTTAAATAATTTAAATAATTTAAATAATTTAAATCGCCGGGTGGCCGGGTGTCGCGACAATCCAGAAAATTCAAATAATTTAACTAATTTAAATCCCCGGCCATTTAAATTATTTAAATTAATTGAATTATTTCGGCAAGCAACAATACAAATAATTTAAATAATTTAAATGGCCCGTGGATTGAACTATTTAAATTATTTGAATTGTTGCTTGCCGAAATAATTCAAATAATTTAAATAATTTAAATAATTTAAATAATTTAAATCGCCGGGTGGCCGGGTGTCGCGACAGGCCAGATAATTCAAATAATTTAAATAATTTAAATGGCCGGGGATTTAAATTATTTAAATTATTTAAATTATTTAAATTATTTAAATTATCTGGATTGTCGCGGCACCCGGCCACCCAGCGATTTAAATTATTCAAATTATTTAAATTATTTAAATTATTTGAATTATTTCGGTAAGCAACAATTCAAATAATTTAAATAAATTAAATGGCCGGATGATTGAATTATTTAAATTATTGCACTTGCTGCTTGCCGAAATAATGGAAATAATTTAAATAATTTACATAATCTAAATAATTTAAATCGCCGGGTGGCCGGGTGTCGCGACAAGCCAGATAATTCAAATAATTTAAGTAATTTAAATGGCCGGGGATTTATTTTATTTCAATTGTTTGAATTATCGCGGCACCCGGCCACCCAGTGAATCAAATTATTTAAATCATTCAAACTATTTCGAGAGGCAACACTTAGAATAATTTAAATAAATTCCATGGCCGGCTGATTGAATCATTTCAATTATCTGCTTGCCGAAATAATTTAAATAATTTTAAATCGCCGAATGGCCGGGTGCTGCGACAATCCAGATAGTTTAAATAATTCAAACGGCCGGGGATTTAAATTATCTACATTATTCTTCCATTGTTGCGGTCCTCACCGATTCCGATTTTTTCAATTATTCAGAGTACTCACATGCAGCAATTCGAATTGTGTGTAGGTAAGAATACTACTGACATTAGCCCTAGTTTTAAAACTTTGTGATTGTGGTAGCTTCCGGAAATACGGGATAGGGAATTAGGATTAAGCGAGAAGCGTGAAATCTTAGACAAGCAGAAGCTGTGCGAGACATTGGCGAGCAACTGCTGTCTGCATGTGTGACCGATGTGTGATAGCACTGGCAACTCAAGTTGAAATAGTAGCGGAAGTAGTAGTCGTTGTTGAGTAGCAGCTATGCCACAAAGTCCGTCAACGCGACGCAAAAGGCGAGCAGAAGCTGCTGAGCGAGAGGGGAAGAAGTTTAGAGCCAGAGGACCTCAGTCGCGCACTTCGCCACAAGCTAAAGCAGTGTCGGCAAGTACAGCAGCGGCAGTGCCCACTACTTCGGCTCCAGTCGTGGCGGCGAAAGCTAAAGCAGTGTCAACAAGTACCTCAGCGACACCACTTGCTACTTTGGGTGTGGCAGCGAAAGCTAAAGCAGTGTCGACAAGTACCTCAGCGACACCACCTACTACTTCGGGTGTGGCAGCGAAAGCTAAAGCAGTGTCGACAAGTACCGTAGCGACACCGCCTACTACTTCGGCTCCGGTTGCGGCGAAAGCTAAAGCAGTGTCGACGACAAGTACAGCAGCGACACCACCTACTACTTGGGCTCCGGTTGTGGCGGCGAAAGCTAAAGCAGTGTCGGCAAGTACAGTAGCGACACCGCCTACTACTTCGGCTGTGGCTGTGGCGAAAGCTCAAGCAGTGTCGTCGAGTCTTACGGCAACAGTGACAGAACCCAACGACGACTATTTCAAGCTTCGTGAGTGGTATTATGATCGTAAGAAGGCATGGGAAACCGAGCGTGGCGTTCTTCGGAGCCAGGTGCAGTACTTGCAAACTGAGTTACTGTGCTTGTGTTAAGTACTGTTCTTGTTATTGCTGTGGTTAGTAACAAGTGTATGTGCGTGATCATTGCAATTAAGACATAAGACAGTGTGTAGGGGGCTAACAGATAAGTAGTTAAGAAAGTAGGACGCATGCATTTTTATCTAATATCTTCGTCGAAGGCTTACAAGCAAGTCGTCGGAGTGCAGCAACTTGAAGGCCCAGCTACAAGAAATGAAAGGTGAGTTGGCCGCTTACAAAGCACATAGTTCCCGCACGTGGAGATGGTGAGGAGAGTTTAACAAACTAGCATAAACTTCAAAGTGTCGTTTCTAAAATCCAGCGATTACACAGCCTGCGATGTAAATAGTATGGATCCGAATGTAGTTTTTGGTGACTAACTTGCGCGTTTGTTTTTATGCATGGTTTCAAACAGTTCGCGAGAGTAGCTGCTGCAAACGCTTGCTGAATAGCTCATGCGTGCTGCTTCTGCTAGCTGCTTGTGTGCGGTCGTTGATATGTGTGGCTTATGCAAACACGTTCTGCAAGCGCTTCATGTAGTTTATGTAAGTGGTGTCTAGTTTCCTTGATTGCATATCACTTGGTTCTGCGAGTGGTTATGCCACCTTCAGTCATTCGTTTTGGGAAGCCCCTCTCCGCCAGAATATATTCACCGCTGGATGCCTTGGTGGTTCAAAAGGAAAAGTGCATGGCATATGTTCGGGAACATTGATGTTTTGTGTCGTGATGTGTTTTTCTTAGTTTTGGATTTCGGCCATATTGTGTATGGGACTTGCTTAGTTTTTTAAGGCTGCGACTGTTTTTGTCAAGAAAAGTGCATGACGTATGTGACGGATTAATGATATCATGGGTCGTAGTCTGCTATAATTTTAAACTTGAGGATTTCGGTTGTATTCTGTATGGGATGTGCTTGACTTTTGAAGGCTGTGGCTGTTTGTGCTGAGAAACGTGCATGAGGTATGTCAAGGATTATTATGTGTTATAAAAGTCATACTATGTATAGTGTATGTCTATTTGTTTTACTGCCCGGGTTGTTGTTGCCGCCATACAAATCTCTGGAACCGAGCCAGTATACATCAACCCGCACTGTGCAATGCGTGAAGTCAAGGTATACCTTCACCAACACATATTTTTGTTCCTGGAAGCGATTGCTGTAAGTAGTTCCTACAAGTGGTTCGCGCAAGTGGTTGAGGCAAATGGTCCCTGCAAATGCTTCTTGCAAATGGTTTCTGGAAGTGGTTTGCGCAAGTGCTTCCTGCAAGTGGTTCTTGCAAGTGGTTCCTGTTAGTGGTTCCTGCAAGTGGTTTCTGCAAGTGGTTCCTGCAAGTGGTTCCTGCAGGTGGTTCCTGGAAGTGGTTCCTTCAAAATGGCTCCTGTAAGTGGTTTCTGTAAGTGGTTCCTGCCAGTTGCTCTCTCAAGTGGTTCCTGCCAGTGGTTCCTGCAAGTGGTTCCTGCAAGTGGTCTCTGCAAGTGGTTCCTGCAAGCGGTTCCTGCAAGTAGTTCCTGCAGGTGGTTTTTGCACGTGGTTCGTGGAAGTGGTTCCTGCAAGTGGTCTCTGCAAGTGGTTCCTGCAAGTGGTTCCTGCAAGTGGTTCCTGGAAGTGGTTCCTTCAAAATGGCTCGTGTAAGTGGTTTCTGTAAGTGGTTCCTGCCAGTTGTTCTCTCAAGTGGTTCCTGCTAGTGGTTCCTGCAAGTGGTTCCTGCAAGTGGTCTCTGCAAGTGGTTCCTGCAAGCGGTTCCTGCAAGTAGTTCCTGCAGGTGGTTCTTGCACGTGGTTCCGGGAAGTGGTTCCTGCAAGTGGTTCTTGCAAATGGTTCCTGGAAGTGGTTCCTGCACGTGGTTCCTGCAAGGGTTTGTTTTTGCAAGAAGTTTCTGTCAAGGGTTCCCCGAGTAGTTCGCTCAAGTGGCTATTGCAATGGTTCGTGCAAGTCGTTTCTGTTGTCAGCATGCGTGCTTTTGTCGTATTTCACATATGTAGTCTAGCAAGTCGTTTTCACAAGCGGTTATTGCCGTTGGTTTTCGTGCAGTGGTTGCTGTGCGTACTTGCTGCGGTGGCTTGTTGTATTATGTTCACGTGAATAGGTTTGGCTACTAACGTATTGTCGGTGCAAGAGCTTGTTCGCGCGATGCGGTTTCGCGCAGGATATTGTTGAACATGCTTCCAAGAAATCATTGCTAAGCCATGTTCTTGCACGTGGTTCATAAGCATGATTTTTGTCGTTGGCCGTCTGTGATTGTTACACATAGTTACATAGTTCCTATGAATAGTTTTTGGAATCAGTTTAGGTCAATAGTATGTGTTAGCGGCAGCTAGCTTATGGAAGGAAGCTTGAAGTAGGTTTTGTTTGGTTTTTTGACATAAGGTTTGGTTTACAATAAGCATTGCTAGTAGTAGAATTGGTTAGTAATATGTTCAAGTTTTGTTGGTATTATGTTATTACATGCATTTCTTGTGGAACGCTCTGCTCCCGTGCGGGGTCAACAGAGTTTTAGTTGTATAGGAAGCACAGAACACTTGGTGCAGATGCAAACGCATCATGCATTCTCCACTTGAAATGACAGTCATCAGTACTGCCATTTCGAGTAGCAAGTCTTTGGAGAACGTACTGTCGTCAAAACCTCTTCGCGCACTGTGCGAGCATCCTTGACAACTCAGTATCAATCACTATCAGCCTGGTTGATTTTGAAGCCGAAATTAACGCCTGAGTTACTAACAAAAGCGATCTTCAGAAGCAATATAAGCTACACGCATGAGAAGATGAAAAACGAAATCGTGTTCTGTTGTAGGCCGTAAATCTTGAACCCAACACCTTGACTTTCTCAACAACCAACCCTACAACCTCAAGTCGGTAAGCCGCTGATTGAGAAGGATAGAGCCCCTAACCCTGAACTCACGAAGCAAAGCTCGTACAGGTTGTAATCTCTCTGATTTCATCCGAGGCTGTCCAAGTCCATCGTAGAAAGCAGTCACCCACCAATCGAACCAAAATTCTGGACACGACAGGGGCATTTTAAAGGTCGCTCTGCAATACCCCTAAAATTGCAAAGTTTCAAATCTCCTGCCGCCTTCCAGGCCTTTCGTGAGTATCTGCAGCCGTAATCTCTAATCTGTAAACCTTGGAGTTTATGGTTTGGAGTTCAAGAGTTTGTGGTTAAAGTTTACAGTTTAGAGAGTTTAGGTTATACAGATTGAAAAGTCGAAGTATAGTGAGCTTGCTAGAGCCGAAGCAATCGTTCTAGAGCGTTTTCTGGAAAGCTATAAATTCTATAAGCATGCAGCACATTCGTGCATAAACAAGTGAACCTTGAACAAGGTTCTGCATTCTACAATCCGTTGATCGCCTGCAAGCTGTCATTCACGAACTGTGTGACCGTTGTAAGCTTTTGTGCAGAGCTGCACAAGGATCGAAGCAAAGCATTGTCGCGCCCGAAAAGGGAAATTGTGAAACGGTTCCCCGCTCTCCACTGAGGCTGAGAGCGGCAACCGGGGCGCGGCTGTAGACGGTGTCATTAAACTTGCATCCAGATGTGTGAACGGACCTCGATAGCTAGTCCAATTCAAAGGTGTCGCAATACTGGCTATGAGCATTTTGTCGTGAGTTGTCTTGTACATAGAGCAAGGCTCCATCTTGTAGGCCCTGTCTCACTGCGCGTAACGCAACTTTGGCTCAAGAATAAGCTCCGGCTGAAGAATTATCTTTGCCGTATTAGCTAGAAGCTAATCATGTCTTCACGGCCAATTTTCTTACAGGAAAAAAATCCGTACATGAGATACAGTGTTTGATCTCATTCTCTCCCGAATGCTGGCAGCCCTTAGAGCCAGGACGTCCTGCTACCGGGCAGCAGTTGCCAATGTACTGCAAGCCAGTGGGTAGGAGTGGGCACGAGCAAGCTAAACAGTTCAAGCCCGGCCAAAGCCGAGGCCGCTTTACCAAGCTCACTCATGCTCTTCAGAAATTACAGGTGATTAGCCGCATGAGCTCATTCAGTTGTGAGACAAATGTTCTCGAATCTGGCCAAATGATGCGAAACTACATGTTCGGCAGGCGCCTAACAGGGGTTCGCTGAGGGTGCACACGGCACAATGTGATGTTGTGAAACATTGCCGTTCCGCGCCGGTGTGTGCTTAAACAAAACGGAGCAAAGTTGGAGCTGCCTTTGGACATCAACATGTTTGGCAAAACGGAGTTCCAATTGCAGATGGCTGCCCTTGGGCGCACGCTGGAGCCCCGTGTGGAAGCCAAGTAGGTGAATCAATGTTGGGCACCTGGTTTCGAAGGAGAGGGGTGTAGATGTGATACAGTGCTTGATGTCATTCTCTCTCGAATGCTGGCAGCCCTGAGAGCCAGGGCGTCCTGGTACCGGCCAGGGATAGGTACAAGCACGCTAAACAGTTCAAAGCCGAGGCCGCTTTGCCAAGCTCACTCATGCTCTCAGAAATTACAAAATCTTCGCCACACCGCTGAAAAGAGTGGGATGTCCGAGCGAATTTCGGAAAGTCCAAAAATGAAGCATTGGCTTGGCTACGACGAATGCTTTCCCGAGCTTGCATATCCATGCTTTGAACAGCAGCCGTCATCACCTCCGCAAAGTTTCGGCTTGAGCAACTAGCAACTTTCTGTAACTTGTGACTTGCTTACAACATCGTTTCCAACATCGTTGTCGGCAACCAAGAGCGAACATGTCGTGACTGACTTGTTTGCTGCTTGTGTTCATGCAAAGCACTGAGCTGAAGGTTGCCATGAACCGCTTCTCGCAGTATCCGTGGTTCAACGACGAGGAAGTGGAGTTACGTGTCTGATTTGATTTCCCGTTTAGAAACAGCGAGTTCAATTTATCAGTATGTTGGTTCTGATGTATGTCTTCTGTGAACTTGCTTTCAAGCACAAGTTCGTGCTTAGAGGCACGCAACCTTACCCCAGTCGTACGCCCAATGTCACGTGTCACGTACCTAGACAACGGAACTCGAAGAATTCAGCGGATACCGCCGAACTGATGTTGGACAAGTGTTTCAGATGGAACAGGGTATCCTGGAAAATATTTGGTTGTTGTTGACTCTGGCCACTCGTGTGACTTTGCGTTTGTCTCAGGTTGACAATGAGCTCGTCACTCGCCGGGGCTGCTCGCAGATGCTAGTTTGAATCAGAGCCGGGTGACGTCCACAAGATAGCGCTGTTTCGACTGCTGTTCTCTAGTCACATGAAGGATTCGGAGCTGTTTGTGGAGGATGCAATCGGCGACTGAGCCTGCAAGCACGAGGTTTCGGACAGAGTGGAAATCAAGTATGTCATCCTCAGGTGTGAGGCCGCAAGCACGGCCGAACCCGAGGAGGTCTCCAGCTCCGCCAAGCACATGTCGTTATGTGGATCCTGCTTGATTGTTCTTTCTTGCCAAGTTTAGATCCAATGAACGACACAGTGACAGGGTTTTTAAATGATGCTGGACGGTGGCAGAAAACAGAGCCCGGGGCCTGCTTTCCTCTCGGATCTTGCGCTGACAACATCACGCAACAGTGACTGTTCATCAGCCACAGGCCAGAAATGGTGGTCATGTGGCAGGATGAGCGCGCAAGGTGCAACATTCGAAATTTGATTGAAGATTCAACTACATTCAACCCGAGCTGTGTTTCCGTTTTCGCAAAGTGCGCAGGCAGCGACAGGCATCGATCCGAAAGGAAGCACGTGGTGACAAGTTCATGCAAGCGCTGATCCATGCAGAGCACGCGTCTAAGCCTATTTCGTTGTGACTGGCATAGAGATTTCGATGACCTTGTCTTGTAGAGGTACAGCTTCGGACAGGAGAACACCATGAAAGACTTCCACGTCAAGCTCAAGCCTTATAATAGAACAATCCAAGGAACAACACCATCATCAGTCACTCGCCATGAGGAGCTACTCCCTGGGGTCGGGAGACATTGCGTTCACGGCATGTATCCGCGCAAGGCGAGTGTCTGCGTACCGAGTGTTGAACCTGTGCTGTAGGAAACCTTTGACGGGATTTCAATGCTCTTGACAGGGTGAAGACATATCTTGCAGGACTGTACCTGCAAAGGATGGAGGTTGGACAGACTTAGAGTTCGATACGACCTCATGTGATCGCTTGTGGTGCAGGCTCACCACGATGCCGAGCGGAGGACCATGGCCCTTCTCAGCGAGGATGTGCCTGGCGATCTTCGATGTCATCTTGCCTGACATTAGTCGCGCATGTGTTTCTTGGTTTTCTGGGCTGTGCTTTCGGAGTGTTTTTAATTTCTGTGGTTTTGCTGGGTCTTGGTATACAACGATTGATTGTATGGTTTGTAGTGTCAAACAACCATAAGTTTGTAGTGTCAAACAACCATAAGCCACGTTAGCTCAAGCTGCCACTCGAAACGAATTGTCAGTGGTAATTTACCACTGACAATTCGCTTCGAGTGTCAGCAAGCTTCTCATGTGAACATCGCCCTCACCGTGGATCACCTCGAGTGTCAGCGTGGAGCCCTAGAGTGCAGAGTCATGCTGGTGTTTGCGGCAAGACCCATTCGCCGCTGCGGCAAGACCCATTCGCCGCTAGCAGGGTCAGGGTCTGAGGGTAGCATCTAAGAGAGAGTCATGCGGCATGGACCATTCGCCGCCGAGAGCTAGGATGAGAGTCATGTTCTTATCGTCTGCTAGAGTCAGATGCCATAGGTAGGTCGGCAGAGTGTCATAGCAGTGACTTGCAAGAGCAGTTTGTCAGTGTCAGGTACCACATTGCATCACCGAGGCCAGACCTTCCAGTGTCAAGCGATGGCAGGACACTGAGCGATTGCAGTCAGGGTCATCGCCTGAGAGCGCAGATGCATCCGGAGTGCAGTGTCATTTTGTGCGGCATGACCCATTCGCCGCTAGCAGTGTCAGGGTTTGAGTGTAGCATCTAATCTAAGAAAGAGTCATGCGGCATGGACCATTCGCCGCCGAGAGCTAGGATGAGAGTCATGTTGTTCAATGATTATTTTCGTCGTCGTCTATTTTAATAATTAAATGACATATTTAGTTTAATATTTAAATTTAATTATAATAAATAAATATTATTCAATAAATGATGCCATAGGTAGGTCGGCAGAGTGTCATAGCAGTGACTTGCAAGAGCAGTTTTTGTCAGTGTCACATATAACAATAATAATTTCAATTTAATATAATAATTAAACACATTGCATCACCGAGGCCCGACCTTCCAGTGTCAAGCGATGGCAGGACACTGGGCGATAGCAGTCGGGGTCATCGCTTCAGAGTGCAGTGTCATTTTGTTGCGGCATGACCCATTCGCCACTAGCAGTGTCAGGGTTTGAGTGTAGCATCTAAGAGAGAGTCATGCGGCATGGACCATTCGCCGCCGAGAGCTAGGATGAGAGTCATGTTCAATCATCATCTAAGCTGCTAGAGTCACATGCCAAGAGTGTCACAGCAGTGACTTGCAAGAGCAGTTTGTGAGTGTCACATGCATCACATTGCATCACTGAGGCCAGACATTCCAGTGTCAAGCGATGGCAGGACACCGAGCGATTGCAGTCAGGGTCAGCGCCTGAGAGCACAGAGGCATCCAGGGTGTAGTGTCATGTTGTTGCGGCATGACCCATTCGCCGCTAGCAGTGTCATGGTCTGAGGGTAGCATCTAAAAGAGTCATGCGGCATGGACCATTCGCCGCCGAGAGCTAGGATGAGAGTCATGTTCTTATCATCTATCTTCTAGAGTCAGATGCCATAGGTAGGTCGGCAGAGTGTCATGGCAGTGACTTGCAAGAGCAGTTTTTGTCAGTGTCACATAATATATCACATTGCATCACCGAGGCCCGACCTTCCAGTGTCAAGCGATGGCAGGACATTGGGCGATTGCAGTCAGGGTCATCGCTTCAGAGTGTAGTGTCATTTGGTTGCGGCATGACCCATTCGCCGCTAGCAGTGTCAGGGTTTGAGTGTAGCATCTAAGAGAGAGTCATGCGGCATGGACCATTCGCTGCCGAGAGCTAGGATGAGAGTCATATTGTTCAATTATCGTCTATTAATCTGCTAGAGTCACGTGCCATAGGTAGGCCGGCAGAGTGTCATAGCAGTGACTTGCAAGAGCAGTTTTGTGAGTGTCACATGTATCACATTGCATCACTGAGGCCAGACCTTCCAGTGTCAAGCGATGGCAGGACACCGAGCGATTGCAGTCAGGGTCAGCGCCTGAGAGCACAGAGGCATCCAGGGTGTAGTGTCATGTTGTTGCGGCATGACCGAATTCGCCGCTAGCAGTGTCATGGTTTGAGGGCAAAATCTAAGAGAGTCATGCGGCATGGACCATTCGCCGCCGAGAGCTAGGATGAGAGTCATGTTCTTATCGTCTATTATTATCTGCTAGAGTCAGATGCCATAGGTAGGTCGGCTGAGTGTCATAGCACTGACTTGCAAGAGTTGTATTATCAGTGTCACATGTATCACATTGCATCACCGAGGCCCGACCTTCCAGTGTCAAGCGATGGCAGGGCACTGGGCGATTGCAGTCAGGGTCATCATCGCTTCAGAGTGCAGTGTCATTTTGTTGCGGCATGACCCATTCGCCGCTAGCAGTGTCAGGGTTTGAGTGTAGCATCTAAGAGAGAGTCATGCGGCATGGACCATTCGCTGCCGAGAGCTAGGATGAGAGTCATATTGTTCAATTAAATTATCGTCTATTAATCTGCTAGAGTCACATGCCATAGGTAGGCCGGCAGAGTGTCATAGCAGTGCCTTGCAAGAGCAGTTTTGTGAGTGTCACATGTATCACATTGCATCACTGAGGCCAGACCTTCCAGTGTCAAGCGATGGCAGGACACCGAGCGATTGCAGTCAGGGTCAGCGCCTGAGAGCACAGAGGCATCCAGGGTGTAGTGTCATGTTGTTGCGGCATGACCCATTCGCCGCTAGCAGTGTCATGGTCTGAGGGTAGCATCTAAAAGAGTCATGCGGCATGGACCATTCGCCGCCGAGAGCTAGGATGAGAGTCATGTTCTTATCATCTATCTGCTAGAGTCAGATGCCATAGGTAGGTCGGCAGAGTGTCATGGCAGTGACTTGCAAGAGCAGTTTTTGTCAGTGTCACATAATATATCACATTGCATCACCGAGGCCCGACCTTCCAGTGTCAAGCGATGGCAGGACATTGGGCGATTGCAGTCAGGGTCATCGCTTCAGAGTGTAGTGTCATTTGGTTGCGGCATGACCCATTCGCCGCTAGCAGTGTCAGGGTTTGAGTGTAGCACCTAAGAGAGAGTCATGCGGCATGGACCATTCGCTGCCGAGAGCTAGGATGAGAGTCATATTGTTCAATTATCGTCTATTAATCTGCTAGAGTCACGTGCCATAGGTAGGCCGGCAGAGTGTCATAGCAGTGACTTGCAAGAGCAGTTTTGTGAGTGTCACATGTATCACATTGCATCACTGAGGCCAGACCTTCCAGTGTCAAGCGATGGCAGGACACCGAGCGATTGCAGTCAGGGTCAGCGCCTGAGAGCACAGAGGCATCCAGGGTGTAGTGTCATGTTGTTGCGGCATGACCGAATTCGCCGCTAGCAGTGTCATGGTTTGAGGGCAAAATCTAAGAGAGTCATGCGGCATGGACCATTCGCCGCCGAGAGCTAGGATGAGAGTCATGTTCTTATCGTCTATTATTATCTGCTAGAGTCAGATGCCATAGGTAGGTCGGCTGAGTGTCATAGCACTGACTTGCAAGAGTTGTATTATCAGTGTCACATGTATCACATTGCATCACCGAGGCCCGACCTTCCAGTGTCAAGCGATGGCAGGGCACTGGGCGATTGCAGTCAGGGTCATCATCGCTTCAGAGTGCAGTGTCATTTTGTTGCGGCATGACCCATTCGCCGCTAGCAGTGTCAGGGTTTGAGTGTAGCATCTAAGAGAGAGTCATGCGGCATGGACCATTCGCTGCCGAGAGCTAGGATGAGAGTCATATTGTTCAATTATTATCGTCTATTAATCTGCTAGAGTCACATGCCATAGGTAGGCCGGCAGAGTGTCATAGCAGTGCCTTGCAAGAGCAGTTTTGTGAGTGTCACATGTATCACATTGCATCACTGAGGCCAGACCTTCCAGTGTCAAGCGATGGCAGGACACCGAGCGATTGCAGTCAGGGTCAGCGCCTGAGAGCACAGAGGCATCCAGGGTGTAGTGTCATGTTGTTGCGGCATGACCCATTCGCCGCTAGCAGTGTCATGGTCTGAGGGTAGCATCTAAAAGAGTCATGCGGCATGGACCATTCGCCGCCGAGAGCTAGGATGAGAGTCATGTTCTTATCATCTATCTGCTAGAGTCAGATGCCATAGGTAGGTCGGCAGAGTGTCATGGCAGTGACTTGCAAGAGCAGTTTTTGTCAGTGTCACATAATATATCACATTGCATCACCGAGGCCCGACCTTCCAGTGTCAAGCGATGGCAGGACATTGGGCGATTGCAGTCAGGGTCATCGCTTCAGAGTGTAGTGTCATTTGGTTGCGGCATGACCCATTCGCCGCTAGCAGTGTCAGGGTCTGAGGGTAGCATCTGAGAGTCATGCGGCATGAACCAGAGCTAGGAAGAGAGTCATGTTCTGATTCAAGGTGCTGACTTTAAAAATCTGCTAGAGTCACATGCCATAGGTATGTCGGCAGGGTGTCATAGCAGTGACTTGCAAGAGCAGTTTTTTGCCAGTGTCATGTGTCAGATTGCATCACTGAGGCCAGACCTTCCAGTGTCAGGCGATGGCAGGACGCTGAGCGATTGCAGAGTCAAGGTTGTCGCCTGAGGGTGCAGTGTTACGGTGTTGCGGCATGACAAATTCGCCGTGGCAGTGTCATGGCCAATGGCTTGAGAGTGGTATTTGAGAGTCATGCGGCAAGAACCATACGCTGCCTAAGTAGCAGAGTCAGGAGGGGCAGTGGTCATTGTCATCCATTGCCCAGGGACAGTCAGCGGTAACAGTGGAGTGCAGCAGTGTCACAGCCAGCATGCTTGCGCAAGTGACTGTGGAGTGTCATGGCTGCTGAGTGTCAGATGCATGACGTCTGAGGCCAGACCCCTCCACAGCCAGAGTCACAGGCAGACTGGAGAGCAAGCCGCTGAGAGTCAGCGGCTTGCCCTCCAATCTTCTTGATGGCAGGGCGCTGAGTGCTTCCCACCAGAGTCACTGCAAGTTAAGATGGCCGATGATTGCACATGGCTTGAGTGTCATTGGTTGGCATGGACAGATTGGCTTTGGGCCCAGGGCAGAGTCATTTGACATTGCCATTGAACACGTACACACTCGTTATATACCAAAGCTACAGCAGTGTCATCTTTATCCCTGACCTCCTTGATCATCGTAGCCTCACCAGTGTCACAGCCATGGTGAATCGCCTCCGTGGACGTGGCAGCAAGGGTGAGAAGGGGGAAAGGACTGTTGTGATTGAGGGATCATGGAAATTTAGTTTTTAGTGTCAGTGCTCGGAATGCAGCAGTCACAAGTTGCATTCCCCGCAGGACTGAGAGCACATCCTCCCAACTGCGAGGGTCAATGCACCGATGTGCACAAAATATGCTGGGCCGACTGGAATTGGAGAACGAGCGTCAGCAGGACATCTGAAATAAGAATTGTAAATTCTAATTCATTAATACTAAGAATGAGACTATATCAGTGCCATGATACAATATTATGTCGTCAAGTTTTATTATAATATTTAATTATTTGTTTCTCATTCCTGAACAGGAACAGCTGGCCCGAGCCCAAGCGGAGCTAGAGTCACGAGAACGTCGATGGCGTCAGGAAAAATCTGAGATGGAAGAACACCACAGCAGAGTCATTCAGGACAACTTGTTTCAACTGCATAAGACTCAGGGTTTTAGAAATTAGACTACTAACTTACTTTACTATCTTATAACTGACCATTGATCAAATACAGATTTAATATTGTTAAACCTTCTCCATGTGTTCTTTGCTTGCCCGAAGGATCTCAAGAATGACCACGCAAAGAAATTCGCCCTGCAGGAGGTAGAGTCATTGGCACAACAGGACAAGAGGGAGGAAGTCCACACAAAGAGGGTCAAGCGCTTGGAGGACAGCCTCGAGGCGGAGCAGTCAGAGCATAAGAAGTGCAAGCTCTTTCTGGAGGACCGGTGTGTCATGAGCAATTGTTAATTATTATAATAATGAATTCAAATATATTAATTACTACGCTGAAAATAACATGGATTCTGAAACTGCTCGCCCCGAAGGAGTGTCAAGGCGCACTGAAAAAGCAGAAGGAAGATCGCGACTTTGAGCAGGGTCAGCGCATAAAATTGCGAGAGCAGTTGGAGGAGAGTCAGAAGCAATGCAACCGCTACAAAGCAGAGCGTGACAAGCTCAAAGGGTCAGCGGGCAAAGCGAACGTTGTGCCCACCAAAGCCCAGACACCTTCTGTCGCAAAGACAGTGTCAGGCGACCCAAAACCTCCTGTGCAAACGGCAAACCCAGAGTCAGCCAAGAAGTAGCTGCCAGTCCTTGCTTCAGTGTCATTAATTTTTAATAACTAATTAATTTATTGAGCTTAGCAATTTTATCTAGGCACCACATGGTCGGATGACTCAGGGTCATGCCATCGCACTCCGTTAGCTATAGAAGCCGGAGTGTCAGTGTAGACTTTTTGACGAATCGCAGCTCTAGTGCCTTTCGAGCCGACTGTGGGCACTGTCAAAAAAAGTGTTTCGGTGAGTCCCTGCGAGTGCATGTTTGCTTCTATTAGTGTCATTGATTGCCTTTGCACTGAGGCACATCGACAATGGCCGCAGCGGAGAGGCCAGGAGGTCATGAGAGTCATGTTGCAGCAGGGGTCAGTGCAGTGAAGCTGCTTGCAGAGTAGTGTGATTCATTGTCATCTTATCGCCCCAACGTGTGCCAGGCTTCCACATTCCAGTGTCATCCTGCCAGATGCAGCAGGTGCCAGCCCCTTTCTGCTTTGCTCAGTGTCAGACTGTCAGACTTGCGGAGTCATGCCATGTGTTGCATTGAATTGCTATCCTCTGCAAGATCGTGGGCTCGCTGTGTCAACATGAGCATGTGAAGTTGTCAGCGACCAGAACATCAGAAACAGATATTTTGCAGCATTGCAGTTAGAGTTAAGTGATTTTCGACTACTCTGTCTCAGTCATTTAGTGTCAGGAGATTGTTGGCACAGAGCAAGCTAACGCCTTTTTTGGTTCATGGCCGACTGGCGACCTCAGGGTCAGTCTCGCGCCTTCACCCTGCTGCCTCCGAACCACCAAGTGTCAGCTGAGGGTTGTGACCGTGGTGCGGTGCAGGTGTGTTTGAGACATGGCAATGCACAGTTTGAGTGTCACTTGTGCTGTTAGTTTTGTCAACTGACACTGCTTGTCAGGTCTTCTTCCTCCTGCACTTCATTTCCCCAGAGTCAGGGGCAGACGTGGCTCGCCATTTGTGCGAGCAGGAGAAGTCAAACAAGTCCGGGTGGTGTATCAAGACAGTTCAAACGAACTTGCGAGAGTCACTTGTTTGCAGTTGGTTTTAATGTGTGCCGCTCAGAGTCAACTGCCACGGTTTGCCAGTGTCAGATCGCAACTAAGGTTAAACCGCCAATATGGCTTCCCCGACATCTAAGAGTCAGGGTCAGGCCAATATGGATTCCCGGACATCTCAGGGTCAGGAAGGTTACGAGGACGACATGGCTTCCCAGGCACGAGGGTCACTCACATTATAGTGTGTTTGAATTAATACACAGTGTCATGCATTTGCACAGTGTCTTGCATTTGCAGCCCCCTGCCAGTGGTCAATGGGGCAGACGGTCAGCTCCTTGGAGATCCAGGGGGACAGTGTCAGCTCGGTGAGACCTCCAGACGCAGCGTCAGGGACCCAGCACCGGACCTACCAGGCCTCCCAGACCCAGAGTCATGCGTCAGCGACCCAGCAGCACTACCCGCCCCAGAGTCATCATGAGACGATCCAAGACATGACTCAGAGTAGTCACTGGGGATATGTCAGCCAAAGGGAGGTTCCGGTTCCCGACTCCATGGCCAACAGTGCTCAGTGGATCAGCGTCACTGAGGAGCCGGAGTCTGCACCGGGTTTGTGGGATGCACCGCCGCAGAGTCAGACTGAAGCACCCCCGGGTTTGTGGGAAGCACCGCAGCAGAGTCAGACTGAACAGCAGCCCCAGAGTCCACAGCAGCCCGAGAGTCCACCCGAGGGTCAACAGCAGGCTGAGACTGAGGACCAGGGTCACGGTCAAGCTGCCACCAGTGACCAACCCTCCGAGGAGCAGAGTCGGGAGACTGAAGCACCTGCCGACCAGAGTCAAGCCCCCACCGATCCAGCACAGGACGAGCCAACGGAGGAGCCGCAGGACGAGCCGTCTGAGAGTCAGGTACCGCAGGGCGACTGGGGTGCGGACCGATGGCCGCCAAGCCAGCAGCAGCGTCAGGATCAGAGCAGCCTGCCACAGCAGCAAGACCAGCAACAGCCACAGCCGCAGCAGGCACAGGGTCAACAGCGGCAAGACCAGCCACAGCCGCAGCAGCCGCAGCAGCCCCAGGGTCAAGCTGATGCCAATACCAACTACTATGACCCCAACGCCAACAACTACTACTGGAACCAGGGTCAGGGTCAGCAAGACCAGATTTGGAATCACGGCCAACAGGGTCGGGGTCGCAACCGATCAGGCTCCAACAGGCGAAATCGAGCCCAGGGTCAGGAGCAATGGCAGAATTGGGGTCAGGGTCAAGGCAATGGTTGGGGCTGGCATCAGCAGCAGCAGAGTCAGAACAACTCACAGCAGCAGACGCAGCAGGGTCAGGACGACTGGAGCAGGCGCTCCCCGAGGAATCAGCAATGGAACCGCTGGTGGGAAGCGTCATCCTTTCCCAGGAACGACCCGCAACACCTGGGACACGAGTGGGAAGACAGTGTCAATACTGACTTCAACTACCCCAGCCGTCAGCGTCAGCCAGCTACCCCGTCCCAGGCCGCTGCAGCAGCGTCATCGACCCAGGCCGATCCGAACCAAGCCGGAAAGGGTCAGCGACCAAAAGGGGCTGGCCGTGGTCTGGGCCCAAGAGACGTGGACTACCCACGTCTCCCACGGCCGAACCCAGTGTCAAGACGCACTGAAACCGACTTCCGCAGTGTCATGTGGCCTAGCTGCATATTTTCCTGTCATGTGGATTCCAGAGTCATTGCCTTTCTGTCTGATTCTTGGCTCAGGGACGAGATGATGGATGACATCGCCTTCTCCGAGGAGACCAAAAACAGCGTCAGGGATCTTCTGGCGTTTGGCCGCAAGGGTCATGTACGTGCAGGTCTGATTATGCTGCTTGGTTTGCAAAAACATCATGCCAATCTCGAGTGTTAGTCAGTGTCATGCTTACATACAGTGGCAGATCCAGTGAGAGTGTCATTTGCACCGGCTTGCAGCCAAGGACACAAGCGTTACAGGCCAAATGGCAAAAGCCATATGGCCGGTACGACAGCTGGGCAAGGTTCAGAGCCATACAAGACCTAGAAATGCTGCAGGAAGACGCAGCGTCAACGCAGTAGTGTCAGCCAGCCAGCCATAAATAATAAAACTCCTATTCTGATTCTACTGATGTTTAATCAGTGTCAGAGTCATACTTCTTGAACTTGGTGAGTTGCAGAGTCACCTGGCTGACACTGGCACACGGAATCCTCTGGTGACAAGCGAGCACTCCTAGTGTCAACCATTGTACATTGGACACTTTTACACTTTTTTGGCATGTGCCACAGTGTGTCGGAGTCTCGTGACCAGAGCCGAGAGTCATGAAAATCGAGTGCGTGTGCTGTCGGACTTCTCAGAGTCAAGATTTACCACATGGATTCAGATTCGATGTGTGTCTTTGCGCAGGTGCTTGGCCCGGCCAACGGCAGAGGCAGGAACGTCTGCAGCAGGGTCACCTTGCAAGTGCTTGAGCACAGAGAGAGAGAGAGAGAGAGAGAGAGAGAGAGAGAGAGAGAGAGAGAGAGAGAGAGAGAGTGTGTGTGTGTGTGCAGTTTGGCCCCCAGGTAGGTGTCTGGCACATTCGGCTATGAGGATCTCTTGGCCGAATGTGCCAGACACCCACTCGTCCGAGCCATTTGGCAGACGTCCGTTGGAAGCCCAGGAACAGCTGAGGGAATGGAGTGTTGCCTTGCAGCTGCTAGAGTGAATTAGAGGTATACTTGGCCTGTATAAGAGAGTCAGAGAGACGTGAGGGTGTAGTCACCACTCCATGCATGGCCGAGGCTGACAGTGTCAACATCATCCTGCCACAACTTCTCCAACAAAGGCAAAGCTTATGGGACTCATAAGCCTTGCCTTTGTTCGAGAAGATGTGGAGCAAGACCTGAGGCGGGGCCTGCGAGTGTTGTCCTGTGCCAGTGGTCATGTCATTCAGCACTTTCAGTGTCATTTTGCTCAGTCAATCAATGAAGGCCGTTAGCAGAGTCAGCAAAACCTGCTCGCAGAACGACGACAACACAGGAAGTTGCTCAGAACAACCACATCGGGTCAACTGTTAAATCTCATTGTATTGCTACTGTGTTCATAGTGCAATGACAGCCAGACAATCAAAGTTAAGTTCAATGACTAGTCACCAGTCAGTACCTTAGTCGTCGTATTACAGTAGTGTCAGTTTCGAGAAGTTCAGATAATAAGAAATCATTGCTTTACAGAGCCAGAGTCATGGCTGGGTTTGCCTGCCGTTTGTGCGGTGCCAGAACGTTTCGGCGCAAGCCGAATAACTACTGTGAAGGCTGCCGCAGTAGTCATCGCGGGCGACACAAGAAGAAGCCATGCCGTAGACTGCGTCGCAAAGTGTCAGTTGACCAGGAGGGTCATGCCAAGCCTGAGGGCAGTGTCAAATATCAATGGTCTGGTCCGTCTGCTACAGCAATGACAGAGTCAGCAAAGACACCTTGTGGGAGAACCACATCCCGGATGCAGAGTGAACCTCGATGTGGGACAGCGTCAGAGCCTTTGCCAGCACACTCTTCTGAAAGTCAGTGTCATGATGGCGCCTCCTCTGCAGTGTCAGAACACCCAGTAGCGACGACTGGGATTTACCAGACAATGCGGTTGAGGCTCGAGAGTCAGATTGCTGAGCTGAAAAGCTTATTCGGTGATGCTGTTGCCTATAGTGTCATCGCTTCAGCAATGTCAATCGTGGAACGATTTGAGCGTCATGGACAGCAGCTGCCAGGATGTGTCAGAAGCCTCGTCTCATTCTCGTTTGCCTGTTCCAGTGTCAAAGACGAAGACGAGTGCCGCAAGAAATATTTGGCAGTGTCAGTCGAAAAAAAGCTCACGACCGTGAAGAACATGAGAGCAGGTGAGTGTCACTGGGCTATGGGGTGCCCTTTTAGTAGACAAGATGGACTGCCAGAGTAAGCGTCAAAACAGTCAGTGCTCTGAATGCTGCCATCGTCACGACAGTCATATCAATTTAAGATCAGCCAGCATTTCATTGCCAAACATGACCCACTGCTGTGACAGGCCTGTGGTGATCTGCCTGTGGATGAGTGATGAGTCAGCCAGAGCCCCGTCTGACTGCACTAAATTAAATAAGATATATAATAATTCAGGAGCCGTTGCTGGTTTCAGGAAATTCAGAGTCTTATCTTGCCCCATTTGGCTGGGTGCCTGCAAGCTTTTGCCAGGTAGCGAGCTGGAGCACCTGGTGTGGATAGCCCTGTGCTGAGTTTTCCCTGTGTAAAACCGAATTGAGAGCCACAGTCCTTTCCTGTTCGCGGCATGTCCCATTCGCCGCTAGTAGTTAATCTTCCAATAATTCCACTAAGTAGCACTTTGTGCGGCAAGTCCCATTCGCTGCCAGAGCTCACAACTACTAGTTGTCTTTGTTGTCTTCAGCCTCAAGCCTTAGATTCCAGCAGCAATAACAAATAGAGTCAAACTCAGTGGCATATGTTGGCTTACTTGAGCCCCATGGCAGCATGCATGTACCAATCGAAGCCTAGCAGGGCATCTATCGCAGGCAAGTGGCAGGTCATGTTCATGTCCCATCCCCTCGGTTCCTCAGATCTTCGAAACAGTCAGTATAAGTATTACCCATGGTCAAGTGTCAGATCACTGTGTTGTTTTTTGCAAAAACCCAACTCGCACCCAAGTCGCACACTAATATTTTAGTCACAGGTGGTCAGCCTGACCGCACAGTGCCACTTGCTCAGTCTGTGTGTGGGTGTGCACTGCGAGCGTTGGTGTGCTGCCGCTTGTTTCTATCTACACCCAGTGTCATTGGGCCAGGAGATTTTCGACAGCTGAGGGGTTTCGGGTCTTTGAGACTTGACAAGTAGGATTTCAGTGTCAAGCAATTCTGATTCAAATTGTCATTCTTGAGTCCCTTAAAATAATAGCATGGAGCAGCCAACTGCCTCAGGTGTTGAAGCCCTTTCGCCGGCGGATGCCCAGCGGGTCAGCAGGCCTTCTTGGCACGGTTGCACTGTTGTGATTTATAGTCCTCTGCCAGGTTTGCTCCAATTGAATACAAGCGGGGAAGCAGAGACGCCTTAGCAATTTGCTGCTGCGGAGATGTCATAATGAGTAAGTCCTGTCTCGCGATCCAAAATTCTGCCTTGAACACATTAATGGGAGGCACTTGGCCAAAATACGACAATGAGCCGTCCGCAACAGTAGGTAATTTTGGATCCGTTGAAGTTATTTGGATTCTCAGTGCTTCAGGTCAGTCAAAGTCAACATTCAAAGGATTCTTCAGATAGCACACGGTGTGGGTTGGAAACAGTGTGTCTCCAAGAAGTGTCAGCAACTGAGCATTTCAGAACAAACAGCAGAGTCAGAGTCATCGCTGCCATGCTGAGACGTGCGCATTGTGCACCCTCCAAACTGCAGAAGTGTTACGACAACAAGGTGTTCCCTTCGTCTGGCAAAGTGTCAACTTCCATGGTCAGAACTCGTTCTGCTGCAGCTGCAGAGTCAGCACTTCAAGTTTCCTGCTCGGACAGACCCAAGAGTCAGAAGCTGGCATCTGCACATGGCACCAAGAGAAAGATGACAGCTTTCAACAACACCAGTGTCAGCGTCCAGACAGAAAGCAATGGCAAGTGTCATGACGAGTTCGATCAGTCCTGTCCAAGATGTTGGTTCCAGAGATTCAGAGTCAAATGGTGTCAGAGTCACGGCTCTTTTCTGCAGACACGTGCTGGCAAGAGGGTCAGAGTCACATGGCTCCAAGAAAGACCCAAGAAAATGGGAGGGCCATGGGGTCTCGGATGTGCTGCCTGCGCAGCCCTTCGAGCCCGCTCTCTCAGTGTCAAGGTCACAGGCAGCAGGAAGAGTCATCGCTGGGATTCCAAATGGGCCAGATATGAGATCCGAGCACTGAGTCAGATGCAAGCGTCAGCGTTGTACCAGCACTCGCAGTGTCAGATGCACCGACGAGCAGTGCATATGATGCAGTGTCCGGATGAGCCTCTCAGTTGCAGCGTCATGATGCCTCGAGAGGACGAGGATCGACTGAAGGGTCATGTTCCTGAGTTGGCAGACTGGCTTCGTGCGTGGAGGATGGTGCAGAGCCCAGTGTCATTCTTGAAAGCAGAGTGTCAGTCCCGGACCGAGTCGTTCATCGGACTTCGCCAGGGTCAGTGCTCGCGAAAAATGTACAAGCAGATGGTTCAGATCATGACAGAAGTCACTCGCAGGCGAAAGCGAAGTGTCATTCGGTCAGCAAAGTTTATTTCAGTGTCGTTGGATGACAAGGCCCCCTTCAGGGTCATTCGCTTCAGAGCAGTTGCTGGCGAGAGGAAGTCCTCTGAAGACGAATCCGAAGAGTCACACTGCCCTGTCTTCACCGGCGTCCTTGCAGTTCTCACACACCATGGAAAAGCGTCAGAGACGGATTTGCAAGATCTGGAAGAAGACTACAGTGTGAAGGTTTCTGACAGTGTCAAGGTTGGCATTGAGAAGCTTTCCGTGGTGCTTGATGAAGAGTCAGTCGACCTTGACTTGGTGACACACTTCCTCTCGAGTGTCAGATCCTGCTCGACAGACGGAGCGAAATGTATGAAGAAAAGCATGAGTGTCATGCGAGCAACTTGCCTGCCGAACCTCCAGATCAGCGTCATAGACCGGGCACATCAGTTCAGACGTGCTGGCTTGCCACTGACAATGGAGAGTCAGTTTGCAGAGTTTTGGCAGCACTTCTGCAGAGTCATTCCGAGTTTGCAAAACTCGGAACAGTGGAAGCTCAAGTTCCGAGCGATCCAGGCTGAGTGTCAGCCTAACTCTTCGCACAGTGAGAGTGTCAAGCGTGCAATCAGCACCCTGAGCTTTGCCAAACAGCGTTTCGACAGCTGTGCTAAGCCACAGAGTCAATATGTTCGGCTCCTGGAGCCGATTGCTCTGCTTCTCGCCTACCAAGCGTCAGATGTCAGGCTTACACCAAATATGCGATGGAGTTGTCAGCAACTCCTTGAGCAAATGACAGCGAAGCACGTCTTGACAGCAGGAGTGTCTGCCGACTTCCACTGTGAACTCCTCAGGGTCATTCGTTTCTGTGACGTTGCCGACCACGACATCAGCAAGTGTCAAGCGGAGAAAGACGACTTTGTCCACAGGGTCACAAAGCTTTTCATAGAAGGCCACGTGCTCGCAGATCTTCCAGCTTCAGCAACAGGGTCAGATGAAACCACATGGTCTTTGTTGGCTGTGCAGAATGCCATGAAAGCGTCAGCTGTAAGCTATTCTGGAAAGCTGCACCATTTGTGGGGACCTTTGTCCAAGAAACAGTGTCAAGATGTCATGCAGTCGGTTTCCGCTGCTGCTGATGCCTGCATTGCCAGAGTCAATGCCGACCACCACACTGGTGACCTGCACATGGTGTTTACAGTCTTCGACTTAGTGTCATGGGACAAAGCCAAGCGAGCTTTGGATCGTGGAGAGTCAGATACGTGGCAGCAACTTCTGCAGATGGCTCGCATTCGCTTGAAAAAGCTGTACCTTGGATCGGCTTAGTCCGTTTTTTGTGTCATCCAAAACTTTGATTATTAAAGCTTACAGTCATGAGTTATTCTTGATGCGCTGGATTCCAGATTCAGGTCAAGAGCTGTCAATGTCAGCAGTTCAGATGCTTTTCAGCAGTTCGAAGGAGTCATGTCAGAGTTGGTGTCAGATCCTAGCACAGTGTCAAAAGCAGCGAAACAGCACGACAACAGACCTGCCTGGGCCAGGGTCCTTGGGATTGGCACTGCACTGCAAGGCAGTCGTCATTTGACATTGTCAGATGCACTCCCTCAGATAGTGTCATTTTACCTGTCCATCTTGGACGGGGAATGTTGTGTGGAGAGAGATTTGAGTCTGCTGCGCAATTTCCTGCAAGTGTCAAAGGGTCCACTTGACTTGGATGGCATTACTGTGTCAGACCTGCTTGAACTTCGATTGGATGGGCCCAAGGAAGAGTCAGAGGTGGCCACCCCCATTCATGTCCCTGGGTACAGTGTGAACGAAGCCGATGTGTCAGAGTCAAAGACCTTGTCGTTCACACAGTTTACACGCGATTGTGCTGACCTGTGGCTTCAGCGTCATGGCAGGCGCTTTCGAAGCTACAAGCAGAGAGCTGACAAGGGCACTGTCAGAGTCAAGAAGAAAGGGACCTTCGCTGCACTGCAGCAGAGTCAGAGAGCAGGAATCCGAACTTTAGTGTCGGGCAAGGCCCCTGAACAAACATTTTTCGGGTTCAGTGTCAAGGAAGTGCACCGGAAGGAGTGTCACAAGATGGAAAAAAACCCCAAGTGGAACAAGGCATTGCAGGACTTCCACAGAGTCACTGTCCTCCGAGAGCAGAACAGCCAGGTGGAGCGTCAGAGAAATATGCTCAGAATCAAGCCAAGTCTTCCACCGCTACGGAGAGGCAGTGTCATGAAGCAATATTCTGGACAGTGTCATGTTACAGTGCCACAGTTTGGAGACAACGATTTGGTTCTGGACTTGACCAAAGACGGTGTCAGTGACATTCCCTCCATCGTCACATACAAGCGTCCTCGAGAATTGGCCAAGGTCGACTTTGCAGAGGTCAGGAAGGCAAATCTTCTTGTGGTCGATGACAGTGTCAAAATGGAACAGCTCCGTTCATCGAATCTCGATTGTGAGGCTTAATGACCAGTATCGGATTTGTTTGTTGAGATGGGTTATTTAATTAATAATAATTGCTACAGTTTACAGAGTGTCAGAGAATACTAAGTTTAATTTAATGTGTGTCACTTTAATATTATTCAATACACAGTCAATATTTAAGTGTGTTGGCCCGGGCTTGATCATTTTCCCAAAACGATTGATTCATGTAGTCAGGTCTGAGACTAAGACCAACACTTGATAAGTGCAACAACCTTCCAAAATACCTCAAGGCTTGGCAGTGTCATGGCCTATCTGACTCTGGTGGCATATGGTGGTGGCTTGATCGGGAAGAAAGACTGGCAGAGTCAGTCCAGGATGGAAAGTATCAGACACTACAAGCCCGCAGCATTCACTGGAGAGTCAATAATATTTTGTCTAACCCCAGTGTTTCAGCACAACTACCCGAGTGTCAGCAGAGTCATGAAACACATTTGCCAAAATCGTGAATCTGTTTGGACACTCAGTTGTCAGGCTTCAGAAGCCCGCTTTGAGATAAGTGACTTAGAGTCACTACACACTGCAATGGCAGCAGTCAGGCGTTTGTGCCCAAGGCGACAGGTGCCTGGAAAGAAAGGCAATGCTTGGCACTTTGGAGTGTCAGCTCCAGTAGCCAAGAAGCCAAAAACAAGGGTCAAGAAGGGTTAGTGTCAGTGTCAATCCTACCTAGAAGAGACGAATAGTACGAGCCTTCTCTACTAGGGTTTGTTAGACACTAACCTTTCTGAGTTTCCTTCACTCAGTTGTCAGACCCACAGCTGTGGTCGTATCGAGAGCAATGGGGAGCATGGGGGAAAATGGAGTGTCAACAGTCATTATTGGCGTTTGCTGTCTGGAGAGTTCAGATTGCATGTCCTTCCGGAGAGTCAGCACAGTTCAAAGATGCAGATGTCTTGCCAGGTCGGGCCCCAGCAGCTTGTGCAGGCAGGGTGTTGTGCAGCAGTGTCATTAGTCCAGTGAAATTTTGTTGCAGAGATGCCTCTTCAAATTGCTTCGTCACCTCATTTTAATTAGTTAGATTGGAATTGTATAAAAAGCAACTCAACATTTCTGTATTATTCTATACTAATAAGTCGTCAATCTTGTGACTTCGCAGTCAGGAAAGCCTTCCCAGGGGCCAAGCATCCATCACATGAAGACTAATAGGGTTTGTTATACACTAATATCTTTCTGAGTTTCATTGAGTTGTCAGACCCACAGCTGTGGTCGTTTCGAGAGCAATGGGGACCTTGGGGGAAAATGGAGTGTCAGGCCCCAGCAGCTTGTGCATGCCGGGTTTGCACAGTTGTGCCCGCTTCAGGTAACGCCCATCCAGAGTCACATCGTCGAGAGAACCAAGGCCCGCTGCACATCAGAGGTCAGACTTCGCTGTAAAAGGTATTGGCATATGCATACTGGGTATGCCAATACCTCGATCGTTGGCGCCAACGGCCGAGGTATTGGCATACCCAGTATGCATATGCCAATAGCGTCAACACTTGTCTGAGCTCTTTGAGGTATTGGCTCATGCGTTCTGCACATGTCAATAGGTCGGCCGTTGGCGCCAACGATCGAGGTATTGGCATACCCCAGAACGTAAAGAGTCGCAGATCTTGCCATCTAGGATCATTCGAGCCACTAGCACAGAGTCAGTGTCATCCGCCATGGTCAACCCTGCCCCGAAAGTGGTGCAGCCAAGAAGGGCAACGAAAAAGCCTGACACAGGGTCAGTGCCAGAGCAGAAAGAGCCTTCAGGGTCAGTGCTGCAACTGAAAGAGCCTTCAGGGTCAGTGCCACAACAGAAAGAGCCTTTGGTGCAGCCTTCCGAATCGCCCAAGAGTCAGCTGCCTCCAAGGCCTCAGGCGACTCCCCAGCAGGGGTCACAGAAGCCAGCTTCACCTCCAGCGTCACCGACAGTGAAAATGGCTGAGCAAGAGCCAGAAGTGTCACCTCCAGCTGACGATTTGGTTATTCCTGTGGAAAAGTTGAAGGCAAAGGAGAGCACACCAGTGTCAACTCGCATGCCCATGCCTGCACTTCCGGACGAGGAAGAGTCAAAGACGACTGGAGCGTACATTTTCATGAAGAGTGTCATTCGCTTTGTGCTTGGCTCTGAAATTAGCAACAGATTTAGTTTGCCAGTGTTTCTTAGGGGATTTTATACGCAGACGTCTGACAAATCTAGACAGTGTCAGTTTTATGTTGTAGTTTGATTTGACAATTGATGTCAGTGTCAGTGTCAGGTGCACCAACAACTTCCAGAGCGACTCCAGAGTCATGGCCAGAAGCTGCATGACATCCCGCCCTTGGAGATCACATGTGACAAGGCCAGAGTCACGAACTACAAGGAGGTGTGGAACCCTGACAATTGCAGTGTCAGTGTCACAAGAACCTCGATGTATGAAGCTGGTGGATCCATCTACTGGCTGGACCCGTTTCCCTTGTTTCTCCAGGGTCAGGGTCATCCGGGCCACAACCGTCTTCTTCTTGAAGAACCTTCGGTGTCAGAGGTCATTGAGGTTCAGACTGCCTTGATGCACAGTGTCAGCAACAACTCCAAGAAAGTGTCAGGAGTCAGGCTGCATTTCTCAGACCCGTTCCTGGCAGAGTCAAAAGATCTCGGTCGACTTCCTGTGTGGCCTAAAGGGTTGCAGCTCATTGCAGGGTCAGCCAGGCTTTTCGCTTGGTACTTGAGCATGGGCCAGGCTTTGGATGAAGAGTCAAAGGCCACTGTGCTACCGCCCCTGGAAGAGTCAAGAGTCTGGGAGCTCCACACAATGGCCTTGAGTGTCACGATTCGGGCATTCAATCTTGATGAGAAAGAGTTAATCATAGAGGCCTTGAAGCACTCAGAGAGAGTCAGGGTCGGTGCTTTGGCGGATAGCTTCCACACCTTCGCAAAGAGGGTCAATGCGATCGCTTCTGAGGGCAGCCAAGCATCTGTGTTGAAGCGCTTTGAAGAGTCAGGTGTGAAGTTCAATGGTCAGAGAGTCAACACGACCATGTTGCAGGGTGCGATCAAAGTGGCCTCCCTAATGACAGAGTCACCTGGCATAGAGCAGACCCTGATCCAGATTCAGCGTCAATTCGGCCGTGATGTTTGGAGCAGCTCCTACACCAAGTTGTCACGACTTGTACAGCTATGCTCGAAGCAGTTGTCATTGTTTGGTTGGCAACCACAAGAGTTAGGGTCACTGGTGCAGTTCTGTCTGGATAGCTGCTTAGTGTCACTCCTGAGGGAGCACTGCGACACCAGCTTCTACACCCTAGGAGTCATCGACAAGGCTGGTGGTGGTGGCTGGGCACAGACCACATGTGTCAAGGCCTTCCTTCTCAAAGTTGTCATGGACATGGTGAAGGTTGCTTCGTCCCAGGGTCACAGCAGCGCACCCAATCCTGAGAGTGTCAAGATCATGAAGGCCTTGCAGAAGATCAGCAGTCCTTTGCGGTTTCATGAGTCACTACCCTTGGAAACAGGGTCAATGGTCGATGCCTCCATGTCAGATGAAACTCTGACTCTCGGTGAAGTGTCAGAGAAGAACGAGAACAAGGCCGACATTCCTGCCATGGAGAGAGTCAGTGGCGATCTTTGCAAAGCCGGCAAGTTGTCATGCGAGCTCTTCCGTGCCCTCCTGGAGTGTGATTTCGAGAATGACCTCAAGGCACGTCCTCAGTGTCAGTGTCACTTTTTGTGCATGAGAGACATGTAGTAGTGTCACACACATGTGGTTCCTTTGTGAAAGCATGCCTGCATCCGCTGATTCAGGCAGCTGTCAACTTCAAAGATCCGCTGGAGTGTCTGCTGGAGGACTCCAAGTCCAAGAAAAGCTGCACCGAGCTCGCAGCGTCAGTGTCAGCCACAGTGACAGCTCTGACGAACCTCACCTCTTCGAGTGTCACTGCCTCCACTTCACCTCCAGTGTCATTCCGTGAACTTGTTCGGCGAACTTCGAACCCAAATGACGATGAAGTTGAAGAGTCAGATCGTCAGAAGGAACGCCAACATGTCTGGTCACAGGGTCAGAAGCTCCGAAGAGAGCATTGTCAACTTGGGATTTGTGCAGGCAAGTCGAAAGAGTCACTGAAGACACTGTTCGACAAAACAAGTGTCAAGTCGTGGAGCGGTAAGCTCAACGAGAGTCACCGGCTTTTGGTCTTCTCGATGGACCTCTTTGTCGATGGCAAGAATGCCTGGAACCGCCTCCCGAGTGTCAACAGTGACGACGTCACCCTTTTTTTCGACTACCTCAACAAGTGCCACGTCCAGAAAGAGTCAGACTTTATTCTGCTGCTGGATGGGTGCTCTCGAGAGTCACGAAAGCTCATCGAGGCTCACTTCCCCAAGAGTCACGAGGTTGGCATCTTCTACTCAAACCGCAAGAGGGTCAGCACCCGGGCAAGGAAAATCTTTGCTGGGTCAGAGTCATTTGAGCGAGGCTATTTGATCCCTCCTGTCACCCGTGTCAAGATCAGTGTCAAGGACCGGACAGACGAGTTCCAAGCACCCTGGAAAACCACCGACAAGAAGTCAGGCAAGCGTCAGAAGACTACCACCCACGACCTCAATTTCTTCGGTGTCCCCCAAGTGTCATGCCGGCCCAAGATCAGTCTCGAGAAGAAGCAGCAGATCT